>CM070555.1:78009590-78609590 GCA_036346405.1 Phyllostachys edulis
GAGCCGTCGTAGCGGGGCCCGACGCGGTCACCGCCCCCAACGGGGCGCCTCCTCCCCCGCCGCACTCGTCGCACGCAAGGTGTTTGCGGAAAAGTGCTCAGGGGGGATGAGGAACTTGTCCTTCTTCGGGGAGAGCAGCGTCCAGATTGCGGACGCGGCGTCGTTGTCGAGCGCCGCCGGAGGCGGCAGGAAGGGCGTGGCGCAGAACTTGGTGAGATGCCTCTACCAGACGCTGCTCTCCGATGGTGACGTGGAGCCAGGGCCTCAACGTCAAGACGTGGCTCTTCTCCAAGAACGAGGGGGTCCAAGAGCCTCGACGCCGCCAACTCAGTTTTCTGATAATGGCCAGTGCCAGAATAGTCCATGGTTGGCTCTTCAGCTCGACAACGAGCAATGCAAAATAGTTAAAAAGATTTAAACTGATTGATTAAAGGTTGAAGTTGTATTCTAAAGCTTCTTTGTCAGAGTATATGCATGCTATATACCTTTGTGAATCAGGATTTACTCATACACGCTATAATCATTGTTACAAAACATTATCTAGGTAGCAATGTTATCATTGCCTGCATAAAGTTTCAGTGACACAGTCTCGGCAAATCTGGAATGGCTAGATTGATCAGACATTTTTTTGGGGGGCATACCAACTGTACTGTGAACCCTTTTACTGATTTCGTGTTGTATGATTTCTGAAATGTTGACGACCATGTCTTGGCAAATCTGAAATGGCTAGATCATGCTGGGAACCCTTTTACTGATTTCTGGAATGGCTAGATCACAGTACTGATTTCGTGTTGTATGAATGATTCATGCTTTCTGGAAAGGCTATACTGTGATCCATGCTTTCTGGAATGGCTATACTGTGATTCATTTGTAAACTGAATTGTACTGTGATTCATTTGTGAACTGATTGAAGAGCAGGATTAGTGAGTCCTGCTACAGTTACATCAGTAAATTTAGTGTAACCACAAAGAGCACTCCATGAACAATGACAGCAGGTTCGAAATGTTCTGGGATGCAGGTTCAATGCTGGAATGTTCTCTGGAATGTTCAATTTTCAGATGGTATGCACTTTTCTGATACTGTAGCTAGATCATGCTGGAATGTTCTCTGGAATGTTCACTGGAATGGCTATATCATGCTGGGAACCCATTTACTGATACTGTAGCTAAAACACGCAAATCAACTACCAGTGTCCCACTAAATTCTACCACAAGTAGTGTTCCATATGCAGCATATTGGGGGTCACACTAATTCTGGAATACATTCAAGCATGCTGGATAATTCTTATGGCAGTTCGCCCAAACCTTTGCAGCAACAGTTCTGAAAATTACAATTCAACATACAAGAGTTGTCCCTACAAACTCCTACAAGAGTAAATTACAACTTGTGGCCACTATGGCCGCTACCAAGGTTATGAATGTAGTCTTTAAGTGAGATTTTGTTTTGACTTTCCCTAAACAATGTTTGCATTGAGAATGTATTTAAAAGGTGAACTTCTGTAATGTACAATTGTGAGAATAAAAAGCAAAGAGCTATAGAAGTATCCAGTGCAGTTTTCTGAACATTTGTCACCTGAATGTCACTTGAAAATCTGATACTGTACTGCCAGATCAACGTTGTTGTTTGGATTCTATTATATGTTGATGTTTATCCAATCATGTACAATTTGAGTGCTCAGTTGTAGTTCTTGGAGACATCTGGACAGGTAGTTTTTGCAGTCAAATGACATATGATATGGAATGGCGTATGAAATGAAATCAGCAGTTGAAATGGCATATGAAATGGAATGCTGGTTTCATATGTTGTCAAATGACTTCCTGATACTGTACAGGAAAACAAGAACCAGCTTCTATCTTGTTCTAACAATTGTTTCATCCAACTCCTGTATAGATAAGCAAGCACAGCACCACAGATCAACACAACCACCAAAGATAACATTTCAGATTTAGCACAATAGAGGTAGAGTATAAATACTACTGTCAAACACAAATATATGATTCCGTAGAATAGAGGTACAACTAGATAATTTTGTCCATAAGCAGTGTTGCCATTCCCACTCCAGAATTCAGAATTACCATTCAACCTGATACTGTAGCCTACATCACAGCCGACAGAGATACAAACTGATACTTCAAACTGCTCCAATGCCTCATACAAACTGGTCCAATGCCTGATACAAACTGGTTCAATGCATCACAGCCGACAGAGATGCAAACTGATACTTCAAAGCAAACTGGTGCAATGCTTGATACTGTAGCATCGAACTGAATGCTCCTCCCATCGAAAATACAAGACCACAACATGCAGGAGCATTCAGTTCAGTTCAGATGGTGTGCATGAGACAATGTAACAGACAGGAACTCAATACTTAAGAATCAATCATTCCATACATGTGAGAAGTACATTACATTCCATTTCTTGAAACCAAAATTACAACAACAAAGTCATTTCTTGAAACCAAAATTACAACAACCGATTGCAGTGATCTAAAGAAAACACAGGTAATATCCTTGACGCCTTCTCCATCATGCTTGACACAGCGGCGGTGAGGAGCAGCTGGAGAGGAGCAGCGTAGGGGGTGCTCACCTGTGGTCCTGGCTCGGCCGGTGGCGCCTGTGCAGGGCCCATGGCGGATGGCTCGGCGGCGTCGCAGCGGGCAGCGGATCATGAGGCAGGAGGGCGGGCGGGCGCAGGGGCTCACCCTTGGTCTGGCTCGGCCGGTGGCGCCGGCGCAGGGCCCGCGGCGGATGGCTCGGGAGGAGGAGGTCGGCGCGCCAGCAAGCAAGGCGCGAAGAGAAGGAGCGAGGCGGTGGCACGGAAGAGAATGGGGCGAGGTGGAAACGCGGAAGCACAAATGCTCGCCGGGGGGTGGATGCAAAAACGCCTCGGTCGCCCGCGGTCGCTCGCGCTTGCTCGCTGTACGTCGGTCATCTCGCGATGGAGGGCCAGAAATGCATGTGTGCATATGTCCTCAGAAAGACTTGTGTTCACCAGATATGCCGCCCCACTAATACTATCCAACGAGCACGTTTTCCCTGCATGCATGACGTGCACTTACACATGTGACACGTAAATGTGGTTCCTAACATCCAAAGTTAACGTGGCAAACACATGATGCGACAAGATTATACTTAACGCACTAGTACCAGCTTGTGTGTTTATTCCTAAGCAGCACAAAGTCAAATTTAGCACAAACAACAGCAGTAATAATAGTTTCGGTAATGCTATCGTTCCCGCGTCCAATCCGGATGTCGCCCTTCAGACAGTGCAATCCACCAATCGACTTGGATATCTAACAACTCACAACACACATCATGCGTTTATCCCCCAACAACCGGATCCGAATCATTTCATTTTGCCTACGCACAACAAACTGAGCTCACGTCCCTGGACAGGGAGGTCGCTAGTGATCCATTCCCAACGCCCTTCCTCTTTGTGCTCCTCCTCCCAACGTTCCCATCCCCATCCTCCCTGTGGCCACCTGAGCTCCACCACTGCGGCTGACCACGACCACCGCGAGTATCCATGGCATCACGAGCTCTTCCATCGGTAAAAGACTCCACAAACGCCACTCGAACTCCGACGCGGGCACCTCGTCGGAAGAGCATCGGGTCGGCCACACCCGGATAGATCCAGTTTGTTGCGCGCATTTTTCTATTTTGTTGTGCCCCATTTTCTCCGTTGTTGCATGATCCACTCCGGTTTGTTGCCACCCTTTCATCATTTGTTGTAGATTTATCTTGATTGTTGCATCATTGTTCCAAAAAATGTTGTAACAATTATTTTCGGATGTTGACACTATTATTTTCAAATGTTGTAATGTTGTAACATCAAAATTTGTTTGATTGGGATATTTGAACGAGTTTTAAAGTATATCTAGGTTCTATACTGATGGTTTCATGTAATTTCGATGAGAATATGATATTTTTTCTAAATTTTTTTTCTTGTCATTGTATTGTTATTTGTGCATTTTATTGCACGCACTGTCTACGAATGTTGGTCTGGAGCGTCTGAAGGGAACCTTCCCATGAGACGTCTGGGCGCTAGTCCTCCTAATAATTTAGATGGAGTAGTCAACAAATGAGGAATTAAACCCCCTAGCACTGCACTACAGTTAGTCCCTTCAAGCTCGATTTTTTTAATAATCTATTTTTTTATTCAGAATTACAGAAATAATACTACTTTATTTTTTTGACAGAAATAATCCTCAGTCACCGCACTATTGGGCGACTAGGAAAAGCCACCCAACGACAGAGCGACACAAGTTCAGTCACCCTCTGGTTGAGCGACACAATGATGTCGCCCCATGGTTGAGCGACTCCTTTAAAGTCGCCGAACCATTAGTCGGTTTTAAGTAATAACTTCACTATTTTATTAATCCGATTGGAATAATTGTGTGGGAATAAATGTCAAATTTTGTAGGTAATACATTTAGCAAATCCTGTTTCTAGGATATTATTTTTCTGAAAAAGAAAAGGGTGGTAACAAGGTTGGTTGGTCCGTTTGTGATTTTCGTAGAATCTCAAGGGTACGAAATTTGTCAGACTCGCAATAACATTTTTTGATCGTCATATGTTGTTGTAGCGCGCTAAATTTCTGAAGAATTTTGTGAGGACGATAGAGGTAGCAATGATATGTAAGTACGAAGGTAAGTGATATTGCGATGCGCCAGAAAATGTATACACGGTGGAGAACTTTGGAGAAATAGTGCAACGATACCAACACGACAGTTAATCTGACAAGGGATTACATGACAAGCAGGCTAATGAACCAAGGACGGTACATGCATGCTTTTAGGGAATTAGAAATACATGAGACATATGGACGAAGAGGGTTGGACTACTACGTGGACCGATGCCATTTGCTCTTCCTTGCGAGCTCAGCGTTGTACTCCTCACCGGCCACCTCGGCCGTGGCCGCGATTTTCCTCTTTTTCTCGCGCTCCTTGCACCTGCACGCCTCGAGATGGGCCTGCGTCTCCCGCCGGATACGCTCGTTGTTCTCTTTGTTGTGGCGCTCCTCCTCCCTCCTCTTGCGGTCCCTGTTGGCATCACACTCCTCACAGTCGAGAGTCCACTGGTCGTATGGGTAGATCTCTAGGTCGATCCACTTGCGGTAGCTACATAGTGGATCCAGGGACTACGGGTAGACGAGAGAGATTGTTAGTGCGTATTTTAAAAGAGAAATGATATGAGAACATACTGTAACCTGTACTTACCGGCTATCGATAGCGACTCGTATCTCAACAGTGGTCGGGATAGTCGCAAGAGTAGTTCGTGCAACCCCAGTAACACATGCCCAGGTTGAGTAGGTGCTTGGACTTGAATAACTTGCATCTATCCCTACACCAACATAGGGGCGGTGTCTCCCCCTTGGGCGGGTGTTGCGGCGAATACTCGGTTGGGATGTTGTGGTAGGGGTTGCTGCTATGGGGGGCGGTGTCATTGTGGGGAGGTGGTGTACCAACGTAGGTACTCGTCGTACACGCTAGGGTCGTACGGGGAGCCCTCTTGCACGCAGTCCTGGAGGGCATCCACCCACTGCGCCAGCCACGACTCCATATTCGCCGTCCAGTTCATCCTGCAGCCACCCCTCCTACTATGCCTACGAAACATATCACTGTAATTAGAAGCCATCGTAGCACAACTGTAAAAAATATACAAACATGTGTTGTGTCTAACTCACGTGTGGGTCGAGTCGGGCACCCGCATCCCAACTGGAATAAGAACAACCCAGCGGAGGCCGAATTGGCGCATCAGCCTGTGCACCGCGTAGTCCTCGGCGAACACACCGAAGACGAGCTTCTTCTGCGTTAGCCAGTATGCACAGTCGCGCCAGCATAGTGAGGATAGCCCTGTGGGAGCACGGTCCTCCATCTCCTGATCAGAGTACGGCTCCCAATGGACGTCATCAGCGGTGAGGCGGTCGAACTGCTCGTACACACGTGTGACCTGTACGTATGCAAAGTGTGCCTACGAGCCGGGACATTGGTTATAAGGGATGACCTGTAATACGAATGAACTAAAGATAGACGAGAGTACGTACCCGTCTGCGGCACCAAAGGGACCCTGCGGTCGACCGGTCCACCACATCGCCATGGTACATGTCCGCGCGGTACGGACTAGAGTCCAGAAGCATAGGCCGTCCGAGGGAGAAGCGCTCGAACGACCATAGCTGCAGCAGGAGGGGGCAGCCTGTGAGGATAGAGGCCGGCCTCATTCGACAGCACACCTCGCACATGTCGCGGTACGTCACGGCAAGTATGGTAGATCCCCAGCTGATCTGCACCTCCTCCCCATCGGCAATAACATTTGTGTACCCCAGAGGCGGGCGTCGACGGAGTCACCATGGTTGCTGGTAAATAGTACCCAACAGAAGAGCCATAACAAGAACAAGAACGCTTCGAGGTGCCGCGACACCTGGTTGTCAGTGGGCTTCGCGGCCATCCGTTCAACCTATGCACAAACAAATAATTAGTAAGCACGTCATATAGTAAGGATAATGCATTGCTTAATATGAAAAATGGATAGCGTACGTACTCGGAACTGTGAAAGCCACTGCAGGGGCGGCCCATGTCGCTGTTGGGTCAGGAATACGAAGAACGCAGGCATGGCCTCGGCCGGAAGAACCCCCTCAAAGGCAGGCGCATCCGGTGGGGAGGCAGCGGCTCTCGCGATAGGCAGACCGAGCAGCAGCGTGACGTCCTGAAGAGTGGGGGTCGTCTCCTCGAATGGGAGGTGGAAGGTGTGCGTCTCAAGCCGCCAACAGTCCACCAAAGCTGTCAGCAGTGACCAGTCGAACGGGAACCGCCGTGACCGCTCCGGGTCGACATGGACCTCCCTGTCGTCCTTGACCGGAGCGCCGTCCTCGTCGATGGCCTCCACCATCTGCGCGAGAGGTAGAAGGCCGACAACGCTCAGCCTGCAAAGCATGAAGAAGTAAGTACATAGCAGACATATGACACACTTTGTAGACAAACCTATCTATCCAGCGTGGGTATAGTCTCCAAGCCCGTTGGGGTGTCTGCGTACGGACCACCCCTAAGTCAGTCACCTCCCCCCCCCCCAGCATGCGGGGCACGACGGCTGGCGCAATGTTGCGTGTCAACGAGCCGATCCAGCAGGCCGAACCGCCAAGGTCGCGAGCCGTACCTGCAAATCAATTTGAAGTTAGCAATTACAACACAATTACTAGCTAAATTATTAATAGCGTACCTCCCGAAATTCATAAAATTTAGTGGCATTCCATCATAAATAGCATATTCGAGTGGTAGGGTACGTTAACTGTCATACAGGCCTGTGGTGTACCAACTGAAAATAATAGAATGAATACACGTTTTTAATGAGATGTTTACACATATTAACTTATTTACCAATGTTAGCAATTGTTATCAACAACACTCCATAAAATTAAGTTGTTTTCACAACTAAAATGCTACAGTAGTTAGTTCGTTCGGAAAAAGCGCAACTAAATACAGATAAACATTAGGTGTCACATGAATACAATATTGATAATGACTAGTTTACCCAATGCTAACACGTGTTCAATAGATAATTGCTTAATTGCCTAATCTCTACCATCACTACTGCTCCCCCAACACAAATTTTAAGACAGAAGCACAACTAATTATATATAAACATTAAGTATCATCTGAATACAATATTTACAATCCATGGTTTTCCCAACCCTAACATTTGTTCACCCAATAATTGCTTAATAGCCTAATCTTTACCATCACTACTACACCCCCAGATATAGTTTCTAGCTTCGCCACTGATAATATAACACTACACATTACGCATATAAATATTTTTTAAGCTAACCTACCATTATTTTATTTGCTAACAATATATCACTACACATGATGTTGCTTGCTAATCTAGCATGGTTTCAAAAGTACATGAATACAAAATAATGCTAGAGACTCACCGTCGTCGTTGTCGTTGTCGATGCGAAGACACTTTCTCCCCCTCCTCCCTTCCCTCTTCCTCTCCTCTCTTTCCCTCCCCCTCTCATCTTTTCCTTCCTCTCTTCTCACACTCGGTCTCTGGAAGAAAAAACGACGAGCTCGCCTCGGCCGGGCACGCGCACGCCTTATAAGCACCCCTAGTCGCCCAACCGTTGGACGACTAGGGCCCAACGTTGAGCAACAGGTGTCCTAGTCGCTCCTCCGTTCGGCGACTAGGAGGCCTAGTCACTCAACGGTTAAGCGAATTGGGAACTTGTTGCTCACTCGTTGGGCGACTAGCCCATGTCGTCTAACGGTACGGCGATAGATGATTATTTCTGTCAAAAAATAAAGTGATATTATTTATGTAATTCTGAATAAAAAATAGATTATTTAAAAAAAAAATTCTTCAAGCTCAATCGAAGTTACGGTGGTAGTACTAACAAAAATAGATTCTCCAGGACAAGATTAAAGAGAAAGATTACACACATGCATGCTGAATGCATGCAAGCTTAAATCTCTGAATTTATTTATTCCAGCCTTTCTTTGTCAAACTACTACCAGAATTACCAAGTGCTGATAGTTGTTGGCATGAAAGGGTGTGTAATTATCTGACTGGTAGAAGAATAAGATTAGTGTGGAAATGCAACCATAATCGTCCGACCAACCTAGAAATGCGCCTACTTATAATGGGAAGGACAAACATTATCACCCACATGATAGAGACGGTTCAAACACGTTCATGTGTTAAGTATCTCACTATCACTTAGATTCCGGCCTATCGGCAATTATACGACATGCACTCCACAGAATATCGTTCCAACCTGATCTTTTCTCTCTCTATCTTTAAGTAATAACTCCAATGTGCTTTCTTCAGCTAACCCTATCGGCAATACTACTGCAACCTGATCTTCTCTCTCTTTATCTTTAAGCAATTACTGCAATGTTCTTTCTTTAGCTAAAGAGAAAGCAATGCTAGCTAGCTCTTTTTCTTTTCAGTTCTCAGTAGCTGTCCCAAGCTAGCTCAAATTCCCTGAATTTTGAAACCACACAGCTATCCATCATCCCAAGCTAGCTCCCAAGTCCCAACCACAAGCAGATCGAAAGTTTTTTTTCCCCTTTCTTCCTTCCTTCTCCCGTTGCATTGATGCATGGATCGATCTGTAAGAGCAAAAATATTAATGGGGATCACAGGATGGCAGAAGCAGCGGCAGGTACCCCCTCCTTTAAGTGTCTCCTTAACGCCCCCCACCTACCATCGCTGCCGTGCCCCAGCCCGATGAGCTGCGCCTCTTCAATGTCTCTGCCTCGCTCCCCCGCTATATTACACCTCGCTACCTCTCTCCTCCCTCTCCCACAGCAGCAGCAACGCATCACATCACACGCTTAGCTAGCACTTGTTCAGGAGCGAGCGAGCGAGCAATGGAGAAGTCTAGCAAGATGGTGGCGGTGGTGGCCGTGCTCGTTCTTGCCGTGGCAGCGGCGACCAGCGCCGAGGCGAGGAACATCAAGACGACGGAGGCGGCCAGCAAGGACGCGGTCGTGCAGCCGCAGACCTTCCCGCCCTTCGACCGCTTCGGAAGCGCGTCGCCGGCCTTCGGCGGCCTGCCCGGTGGCAGCATCCCCGGGTTCAGCCTCCCCGGCAGCAGCGGTGTCGCCCCGGGGTTCGGCAGCATCGGCAGCATGCCCTTCTTGGGCGGCTTCGGCGGCGGCTCCCCGGGGCTAGGTGGCTTCGGCGGCATGCCGGGGTCCCCCGCCGCCGCCGTCGACGAGCACGCGAAGAAGCCGTGAAAAAGCTAAGCTCGTCGCCGGCCGGCCGGTGGTAGATTCGTTAGTGTTTGGTACGGGGCTAAGCTAAGCGCGTTTATTTATATTTGCAGTTAGCTTGCACTATCTAGCTAGTATTTACCTGCATTTGGAGGATCCGATCTGTTGCTTGTGTTTGTTTATTTAATTAATTAGGTCCATCGTGTTAAGTTCTTGATTATGTAGTAGTGCACTGTTCTTCAGGCATGAATAATGCTAAATGTGATGTTTGTGGACTTGTGGTAATGATTAAATTAATGGAGTGTTGTTGTAAGCTTTTGTTGATTTGACTTGTCACTTAATTGGAAAAGGTGACAGAGATTAAATCGGCCTACCTCTTTTTTTTTTCTTTCCCCCAAGTAAATATAACTATGCTCAGTGTAGTAGTAGTAGTACCGGTTGAATGGACTTGATCGATGGAGTTTGATCTAGATTCTAGGCAACATCCCTTTCAAATCCCTGCTCCAAAAGGGAATTTCTAAGTGAACAAAATAGTACTCCCAGTTCACCAAAAAAAACGTTTGTCAAACTTTAGCTATCAATATATGTTTAAATTTTTAGATTAGATATATAAAAATTATATACGTAGATTCATTTTGAAAAGTACTTTTATAATATTAAATTTTATTGGATTTTACAAATATATTGTAATAGTAATTAATGATTAAAGTTGTATTTTATAGACCTTGTTGATATCCAAAACGACTTATTTTTGTCAAACAAGTCTCATAATTTGAGAGAGATGTTGGACAACACAATTTGGTAGCAAGTTGAATGGATAAAACCATACAAACTAACACTACAAGCAGCTATATCTATGTTTATAACTCAGAGTTCCGAAGAAGGCAGAAGAGAAAAAAAAAAGAACATCACAAGCATAACGAAGAAAAAGAGAGTAAAACTGCTAGTAATAATGATGCAACCGCTAGCTTTTGCACAGACACGTACTGTTGGCGTAGTAATTCACTGCTCTAGCAAGGCGGTAGAGTTATCTGTTGTCGCATTTATGTACGCCTTACTTGTACTATTGCATCGATCCAATATCTACGAGTAGGGGTGGGAATTGGGTCGGGCCGTGCTGGTACGGTCTGAGCTTATCGTGCTTCGGGCCGCGTTGTACCGTACCGGCTCGGTTCAGTCATCCCGATGTGCTGTGCCGTGTCGGCCCACCTCGCATTCGGTTAGGCCCAGGCACGGTCCAAAACCCGTCGTGTCAGGGTCGTGCCGTGCTAGCCCAAGTCCAGCCCTAAGTAACTATTGGCGGCGGATGCGGAGGCAGCGATGGTGGCGGCGACCGTCATCTTCATTCCTCTTGCGCGGTCGTGCCCGCCTCATTAAAAACCTAGTTAAAATTGAATTAATTGCGTACAAACATAGGCACGAAAATATTTCGGGGAAAAAGTGAAATTTTCTTGATATTTTACAGATACAATGTTACTGCCTCGTTAAAAACCTTACGCCCCAGAGTGGGGTTCCCCGAGTAAGGAAAAGAGTACAGTAACAACATGTGTACATACTAACTACTCATCAATGTCGAGATCGTTCATGCGTTCGAGATCAGCGTACGCCTGCACGATCTCAAGATCCTCCAGTTGATGCTGTTGCCATTCTTTAGCCAATTCACAATCCTTGGCGTATGTGATTGCCTCCACCATCTTAGGCGTGAGGGATGATCTTCTTTCTTCAATTATTCTCCCTGCCATGCTGAACGTTGCTTCTAAAGATACACTGGACACTGGCACCAACAGAACATCCCGTGCGAAATGTGATAGCACAGGAAATATCCGCTTGTTGTTCTTCCACCACTCGAGCAAGTCTATCTTTCCACTGGAAAGATCAGGATCGATGTTTGCAAAATCATGCTCTAGGTAATGGTTTAGCTCTGAGACAGAATTCCACGAGGGGGCTGCCTGAGACTGGAAGGACGAAGAACTGAACTTGCCCTTTAGCTTCTTCCACAAGTGGGATGTTAAGTTTTTCTTTCCTTGTTGCGTCTGCTGTGCGGTCTCTGATCTCACGCTGCTGCCGAACTTGTCATGATATATGCGGAAAACACGAAAAAACTCCTCTTTGACATGTGCAAAAGCTTCCGAGTAATCAAGACCAAGGCATTCACCTATTCCCTCCATACCCATCTGCAAACCTGGTAACTTTTTCGTAGGATCGAAAATAATAGCAAAGCAATACACATGTGAAATAGAACTAAAATATTTAATAAACTTTTCCACCATTAGTGCAACAAAGATGACCTAAAATGGAATCCTCCCTAGATTTGGCAATCTTGTGCGCAATTAACCAAATATATTCTATAACTAAGCAAGAGGTAGGGTAATAAACACGAGATAACATTTTTGTTGCTCTATAAAAGGTTGTAAAAGCTTAAAATGACCAAAGAATCGCCAATCTGAATTGGTAACTATCAATTCATTGTTCTGAGAGTTAGCATTGACAAAAACAGATATAACATGTTCGTACCCTTGTAACTTCTTTAACATGATGTAGGTTGAGTTCCACCTCACCTTCATGTCAAGACCGAATTTTCTTGGCTCCTTCCCATTGGCCTGCCGCAGATTCCGCGAACTTGGCTGCCACTTGCGGGGAATTTGTGAGGTAGCGAACGGCGTCGCAGACACTGTTCAAATATCCGCCAATCGCTTGCATACCGTCTTGAACAACAAGGTTCAAGATATGGCATACGCATCTCTGGTGGAGAACATAACCACCAATATACGTCTGCAATCTTGGGGTGAGGATGTTCATAGCAGTCGTGTTCGCTGATGCGTTATCAAGAGTGATAGAAGCAATCTTATTATCTATCTTAAAATCATCAAGTACGTATAGTATACGCTCAGCAATGGCCTCTCCCGTGTGCGATTCGTTAATTGGCTTAAACCCTATGACTCTCTTGTTTAGTTTGTAATTGTCGTCTAAATAATGGGCTACAATACTAAGGTAGGCACTTCTTTGGTGTGATGATGTCCAAATGTCTGAAGTTATAGCAAAAGAGAACTGAACTTGTAGGAATTGTTCTTTTAGCTCTGCTAGTTCCTTATGGTACATCCGTAAAATATCAGATGTAGTGGTTCTCCTACTAACATGTTGGTACTGTGGGCAAAAGCCGCGTTGGATCATTTTTTTGAATGCGCGGCTTTCACCCATCCTAATCGGTTGATCTTCCGCAACAATATATCTAGCTATTTCCTCACGGGCAGAAAGCGGGTTGTATACCCAAGTACTTACAGAGCCATCGGCCTCGAAGTTTAGCCTGCGTTTGTACTCCCCCGGCTCTGCGCCCGATCTTGCGCAAGCATGCCTTGTAGTGCGGTTCAAGTGCCTGTTCCTCTGTTTGACGAAAGCAGATAATTTAGCTTGGCAATAATTACATGTTGCGATATCTACCGCTTTGGCCATCATGGATTTCTGGCTCCAGTCATGTGCTTCCACAATTAAGCCCTTCGTCCAGACCCGCCAATGTTGTCGTCTGTGGACGCGGGGGAGAACTCTGGAGTCCCCATTGGCTCCGGACCGCCCTAGTACTCCTCGTAGCCCTCCGTACCGTCCATATGACGGTCACCCATGCCGTAGTCTCCCATGCTTAGCGAGAGCTGGCGAGCATCAACGGGAGTCGGAGCCGGAGGAGGACTAGGGGAGCGACGGCGAGAGCTTACACTAAGTCGCCCTGCTGTCCTTTTCGTGCTCCGACTCCTCGGTAGCATACCGCTCGGGAGCTCCTTGGTGCTCCGACTCCTTACAAGCATAATGGATGGATGGTGAATAAATGGAGAGAGCAGATGGTTATTGAAGAAATGAGAAGAGTAATGAATGATGAAGAAATAAGTTGAGATGAGAATGGATGAATCAATGAGAAATGAGCTTCGTTTTATAGACACCTGAGAGAAGAAACCCGAGAGCCATTGCTTCTCTGTGCACTGCACTTGTCACATCGAATTTATGTCATGTCGTGTCTCTCGCGGTCACGACTTGCCCGTTGTAGTGCTTGTTGCCCGTTGTCTCTCGCGCTCGTGATTGGAAAAAGACACGACTCGCTAATCACCCGTACATTGCGAACGTTGCTAATCACCCGGTCACTCGCCCGTTGTCTCTCTGCGACTCTGCCTGTCTCTCTCAATTTGAAAGGAAGTAAAGAGCCCCTCTCACTCACTTAGCCAGTGAAAAGTAAATGGCCTGTGTCCTCACCTGCTAGATTCTCTCAATTTCTCCTCTCTCTCTCTCTCTCTCTCCCCTCAGGCCGGCTTGGACGGCATCGGTTCCAGTTCCCACCACTTCCTGTCGGCCACTTCTTCCCCCAACCCTTCCCCATCTGCATCTGCGTGCCATTTCCCATCGCCTCCACCGCTCCTGGCTGTGTGGCCAAGGCCACCGACTCGAGCACCTCCTCCCCATCGCCTCCCCGCTCAGGGCTCGCGCCTCCTCCCCATCACCTCCCTCCGAGGCAACACACGTAACAGCTCCCCATCCACTCCGCCTCCCCCATCAGCAAGTACCCATGGTCCATGGCGGAGGAGGCCGAGCCTTGGCCTGGCACGGCCGGAGGAGGCCGAGCCATGGGCGGAGGCCGAGCCAGCCGGGCGAGGCGTGGAGGAGGAGGCCGAGCTTCAGCCAGGGAGGCGAGTAGGCGCGGCGAGGAGGCCGAGAGGTGCGGAGGCGGAGGCGAGCAGCGCGGGCCGAGGCGGAGGCGTTCAGTCTCGGTGGAGCGGCCCTCACCCGCCCGCGACCGCTTCCCGGCTCTCTCTCTCTCCTCCCATTTCTCTTCTTACCTCCTTAGGAGGCGGGCGGGCGGCGGGCGGCGGGAGGTGGCGATCGTCGACGCCGGCGTCTTTGGGTGTCTTGGGCCGGCCGAGCACGCACACCACACCGGCCGGTGCCGTGCAGTCAGTCTTGCGTCGTCGTCGTCTTCCAGCTTCGAATGCCTGGCCGATCGGCAAATCAGTGCCACTGCCCGCCACGTGGCGTGCTGGCCGTGCTTGGGCCGTCTTAGAGCCGGCCACGGCCTCGGCGAACACGAATAGCCCAAATTTCGCCTCCCACCTCTGTCTACGAGGAAAGAAAGGAAGCTGACTAAGCAAAGCGATTTAAACATCAGGGTCGTTACTCCTCAATTGCTCATACATATATGGAGCGAGGCAGACCTGAACAAAAAGGAGACAATACACTAGTTAGTACCTCTCCAATATTGTACATGCATGCAAAGTGGCGGAGCCAGGATTTTAGTGTTAGGGGTGCACACACAAAGCAACGTCAGGTACGATTAGTTCAAACTAGAAAAAAATCTATCGGTTGGGAAAAAATTTCGGAGCCTAGCGATAGACCCGGTTACCGAAATTTTTGGATTTATTTCGACCAAAATTTTCAAATCGAAATTTGAATTTTTTTGTGAAGTTAAAACGAAAAATACAGAAAAAAAATGCATAGCCAAGATTCGAACTCGAAACCAACCTCTTCAAGACTAAGGGTGCTTCCACCACGGCACATGTACTCTTGTGTTTGCATATGTTTACAAATTTTCTTTATATTTGTCAAAACAACTAACAAATCCGAAATTTTTTGGCCGGTTGGAAATTTTACCGGAGGGGTTCGGTAGATCTGATTTTCGCCGGTAATCACCAAAATTTCGCTAAAAAAAGTTTTTATTGGTTCAAACTACGCATCGCCCAACGAAGCCATAAATTTGCCCGTTAGAAGTAAAAAAAAGTCAAGAAAAAAAGAACAGAGGAAATTGTCTACTAGTATCTTTTCACATGTCATTACTATAGTAATCAATTTGGAAAATGACTTGTATAATAATATGAATGTGAGAAAAATGGAAGTTGCTCCATGCGCACTTGCAAAACTATTGGTCTTAGTGAGTGGCGTGTCGCCTACTGCTGCTTGCTACTCCCACACTGGTGCCACGCCGCCCACCGCTCCTCCTCTCTGCGCCGCACCGGCCGCCGAGCCGCAGGAACCAAATTGGGGATGAGTTAGAGTATTGGAGATAGAGATGGATGTGGGCTGGTGAGTGATGAGATGATTGTGGGCTGGTGGAGGCACGAGCGGGCCGTGGGTTGTGAGATGAGCTTTCAAGAGAGTGCACACCAAGGAGTACTATGAATATGGTCCAAATGCAGAATTAATCCCTAAAAATGTTTTTGATTTTTTGATGTGTCCGAGCACCCCTACTAGCTCTGCCCATGATTGTACCTAGAGATAAATTACTAGTACTCTGCAAGTGTGCATCAGGAAGTGATTGTTTCAGTTGGCGCTTGTAGCTAGCCGAGATGACACCATGACAGGAACAAAAGGCTAGCCAAGAACCGAAACGTTTCGTCAGAACAGATGCCAAAAGCCTTCGCTAGCTTGTACAACTTGTCTTTTGTGATAGTACTCTCTGTGATCGATTGCACAATGACTTAGGAAGATGTGGGTGCCTCACTACCTTAGTGCCTAGCGACTTGCTCTGGTTGGTGGTCCGGTAGGCTGAATTGTTGAAATGTCTAGCTCAAGTGTCCAACTACTGAGTTCTTATACCTAGTTAGAAAAAAAATACATTTATTTTTGAGGGTGCCTGTGCACCACGGGCACCCCCCGGAGCCGCCCATGGCATGCATGGGTAAAGGAGAAACAAGGTAAATAAAAATGAGTGTTTTTTTTTACCTCACATATAGGCAATTTTACATCAATACACTTGTACTATTTACATTCTACAGAGGTAGATATATACCTCATGACGGGATTAGTTTAGTTCTTCCAATTTCAGATACCCTTCCCCCTCAGATAAGGAATTAGTTTAGTTCTTTCAATTTCACACTTCAAACTTTAAAAGTGTGAAGTAAAATCGTAAAAAAAAACAAAATTCAAGGATGTGCAAAAGCTTTGCACAACATTCTAAGTCGAGAAAGAAACCAAAACACACACTGCAGTTACAAGTTACATTAGCCCAGAGGGGAGGTGAGAGCTGGGCAGAATAGAAGAAAGGAGCAAGAAACCTGAAAAACGTACGATGGGGAACAGTGAAAAAGAGAACTAATCCTGCCACCTGGGTATCTCCAGACCAGTGCCAGTCGCCATGCGCCATTGGCGGTGTTCGTCGAGTATACCTTGGAGAAGCTGAACACTAGTTGCAATGACGTCATTGAAAATCCTTTTATTGTGCTCCTTCCAGATGACCCAAGAAATGAGTATGATGTATGAGTCGATCTCCTTTCTTCGCTGCTTTGGTGCAGACTTTCCAGCGGCAATCCAGTGATCTCCCAAGGTTGGTTGGCCAATCAGTATGGCGCAAGGCGAGCCGACCTGAATTAGAACCCTCACCCATACTTGCGTAGTCACCGCGCATCCTACTAGAAGGTGGTCTATTGTCTCCTGTCGAAGCCCACAGAATACGCAAACACCTTGATTTGGCAATCCTCGACGTTGGAGGCGATCAGTCGTCCAGCAGCGTCAACGGATTGCTAACCAAATGAAGATTTAACATTTAAGAGGTGCATGAGCTTTCTAGATGGCCTCGGCACACGGAAACCTGAGCGAGGGTTCCCAACGCCAAATAACCGAGTCTGCGTCTCCCTGTTCAAGCCAGATTGGTTGCAACTTGTTCCAAAGTCGGATGAATTCAGAAATGCTTTGAGCTCCTGGCTAACCCAATATGTCCGAAATCCAAGTGTCATTTGTAAGGGCTTGAGCTGTTGTCCTTTTTTTTCGGATCGGTTGCTTGACCATCTTAGCAATTGACGGTGCCAGGCCAAGGATTGAGCACCTGTCCAGACAACGGTCTTCCCAGAACAAGGATTTTTTGTTGTTCCCAACTATGATCGAGATCGAAGCATTGAACATGGTTTCATCCGCCCAGCTGGTCTGGGTGTAGAGCCTTCCCCCAAGGCCTCGCTGACCAAGTCCTTTGCAACCATTGCCATCGGACGCGCAAGGCCCGTCCTAGCATGACCAGATTGTGCAAGCCAAGCCCCCCTAGGTGGAGGGGACGACAAACTATGGACCAAGCCACTAAGCAATTTCCTCATGCCATACTTTGAGATCCTTTCCAAAGGAATGCTCGACGTCTTTTGTCAATTTCTTTAATTACCTAGAGTGGAGGGTCGAGGGCCATAAAACTGTATACCGGCATGGCCGACAGCACCGCCCTAACCAAAACCAGTTGTCCCCGTTGTGATAGCATGGTGGCCTGCCAAGCTTGCAAGCAGTTGGCGGCCTTATCCAAAAGAGATTGGAAATATACTCTTGATGACTTTCGCAGGGTGAGGGGCAAGCCAAGGTATTTGCAAGGGAAGGGGACGATGTTGCAGTGCAGACTGTCGGTGATGAGCTGAATTTCTTGATTGTTGCGACGAATTGGCGAGAATGAGCCCTTGGCTAGGTTGGTTAGTAGGCCTGATGCCTCACCAAAAAGCTGTAGAATTTCTTTGATAGTAAGCAGGTCTGTCGTGACTGGAGTGAGGAACACCACCACATCGTGTGCATAAAAAGAGAGGTGTTGTGGTAATCCTCGGCGCCTTTCGATTTTAGGTAGATATATGTTCCATGCAGTAGCATGCGGTGATTTTAGGTTGAGGGTGCACAACTGAAAAGTAAAACTATTTCGCACACTTTGCAGTTTGTACGAAAAAATATACCCAGTTCTCTTCTCATCTAATGATCTGTAGTGAATAACATTTGTACGCATACAGAACGTATATATTTCTAGGAAGCGTCCGTGTAAAAGTGCACGGTCAATATTGGCCGTGAGTGATTAATTGGGCTCGTTACGAACGATACAACGGCGCAAACGGATCGATAATGTGACACTCGATGCGTGAGTTTTTTGTTGACGAAAGAAGCTTACTGAAGACCTCTAATTCCGCGGTTCCGCCTATGGCTCCACGCGCTCGTCCAACTCACTCTGGGGAGGGAGCGAGCGAACCTCGACAGCGAGTAGTACTAGGCACGGGCGCACGTACAGTGTGGCACAGGAAAAACATTATCGGTATGAAATTTTTATCGGAGGTATCGATAACACCGATTTTCATCGGTTACCGGAAATTTTGGATGCAAATTTTTATTTGAATTTTGAATTTTTCAGATGTAAAGACGAAATTTATCTAAATGTTGAATTTGGATGAAAATTAAATAAATCCGAATTTTTTTGCCCCATATACAAATTTATCGGACCTCACCGATAACACCGGTAACTGGCGGTTACCAGCGAAATTTCAGCGATAGAATTTTCACTAATGTGGCATCCGCGCGCCTCTTCCACACGGACAGTGGCGGAACTAGAAATTCGATAGACCCGGGGCCGACTTATACTTAAAAAAATACCGAGGCACAATGTGGTTCAATAATCAATATAACTAGTGATGTGAAATACATTCAAATTGTCAAGATCTAACCGATACAACCAAACAAACATAGATCTAATTGATACAACCAAACAAATAATTGGTCAGTACAGAAGCAATAAGCATTCAAGCAATCAACTAATCAACTAATCAAGCATAGCATTTGTTAATTGTTACAGAACTGAAAATGGAACTATCAACTATGGAATGGAAGCATAAGCATTCAAGCAATCAACTAATCAATAAATCAAGCATAGCATATTAGCATTTAACCATTTGTTGTCGTCTCGGATGTTGGTAGATGATCTCATACAGATTGTTGATTACTAACAAAGATCAGAAGTTCTTTAATCAGAGCAAGAAAGAGATCGAAAGCAAGACAGTCAGACTGCGATGCGGATCTGGTGGCTCGGTGGCTGCTGCAGTGCACTTATGCCTGCCTTTGCGCCACGCTTCACAAGACCTGTCCCGCTCACGCCCATTGCCACACACAGACCCATTGGGCAACACAAGACTCACGCCTACACCACAACAAATTGACACCGACGTGAGGAGGAGGAAGAACAAAGAAGCTTCAAGAAGAGGATTGGGAAGAAATCAAAATTCCAAATGGGGAATTGGGGATTTAGTTCTTTAGGGTTGTTGGCTTGGGCCTTGGGTCGCTGCCTCGCTTGACCTGCCCACGGCGGCGGCGCTTCTTCTGCTTGCTTCGCTTGCTCAAGCGGTCAAGGCCAAGCCTCAAGCCATGGAGGTTTGGCGGGGACGCCGGCCGGCCGGGGGGTGGGGGTGGCGCTCGGGAGACCCGGCAACCGCCCCTTGCCCCCCCTGCTTGGTTCCGCCATCGCATTGCGCTATTAGCCCCAGAATGAGGCAGTAGGCAAGGTAGGCGCGCTCAGCTACTCTTGGCCGTCCTATTTTTACCAATTACTTTTTTACCATAAAAAAAGTATCAGTAATGATCAAAAGTGTGTATTAGAGATCGTGTCGAAGTCCAAAACAATAAGTACAAAAGTAATTAGAATGGACAAAATAGTATAGCTAGACAGATAAATAGGTCATATGGTGTACTTTCCACCCTTTAGTTACTATAATTCTTTTTAAAAAAAACACGGTGCATATAGTCACGAAAATTCGGAAAGAAACAATAGCATTCACAGAAAAGTACGAGGACATAACTTTCACACAAAATCATGATGACCGTGTTTAAAGAGGGAAAGCACAGGAGTACCCGAATGATGGAAGTACATGATATGTCATCATATTTTCATATATTATGCCTCCTTTGGAATGTTACGATCTCATAGGAATTTTAGGGAGACTTTCTTTTTTTAAAAAAAATTCTACATTCAGTTTCTCAAAGTCAATTTTCGAGCGATGTTTAGCCGGAAGACTCCTCTCATGTCTCTAGTGTCACTTTGTCAGACCAAACAAATTGCTTGCCAAGAATGCTTTTGTAGATGGGAATTCAGAATTCAAGAAGAGAGCTCTTACTGCTAACTGCCCAAGACTAGAACTGGCTTTGTGCTGCAAGAGAGAGGGTAGCTCGGATTACACTCGCTACTGATGGGAGACAGGGAGTGTGCCAGGTCCGAGCTGCACAATTCAAGCGTCTATAGTTCTAGATTTTAATTTAGGGACTGTTTGGAACGCGATTTTTTCCCGATGAAATTAAACTGTTTTCTATAAAATTCACGCATTCCAAACAAGGCCTCAGATTGCTTAAGCACGTCAGGGGGCCACATATGCGAAGAGGCATGGCCTCTGCTGGAGGCGTCAGCCGTCAGGTGCCTCACAATACCAAGTTCGCGTTCCAGGGTTAGCTCGCGGGAGATTGTCTCGTCGTTTGTGGTGATTTTCTCACAGTTTTGGTCGTATCTGCATGTTTCCCACGTCCTTGGCCGTGGACGTTTGTGGTTCGCGGCGTGGTCAAATGTTCTTGTTTTCGCCTTCATTTTTTCTGTTCATTCAAAGATGCAGAGGACTGCTTGACAGAAGCAGCCTAATCGTGTATACTGTATACTTTAGCTGTACGATGCTCACAAAGTAGGGCATATTTAACCAGTAATGACTAGTGATATAAAACCTATTCATTTGCTTGATTTCTATGCACAAATGTAAACTACTCGACTCTGTGTGGGCACCCAAAGTAGGTCCAAGCTCTCGTTGCAAAAATGTCAGAAACTCATCAGTTACTGAAGTTACAATTCAATGCTTCAACAGCTACCCTTTGGTGCTTACACAGCCACCACGATGTCCAAAAACAAAATAAAATTATAGGCATTTTAACGGACAACAGCATCAAACAAAAGCTTAACTACCATTTGACTTCACAAGTGAAGATTTCCAATTTTGTATGTCTTATCTGAGGTTCAGCTTACACAACTTATTTATGAAAGCGGTCCAATTTATTCAGTCCAACAATCAGCTCAAAACAATAATTGAGTTGGGCCATGGCAAACTTGCCATGTGTAATTTACATGGAACAACACTGATCCGGTTAGCCAGTCATGTAATGACTCTTGCAACTTGCAATAAAAAAAACTACTTTATGTATCAATGCAAAACTGAACCAACAATCTTGTTGGCAGTAGGGTGCAAGTGCACGCATACAGAAGGGACGTCCTCAACGTTGGTTCTTGACTTAGTAAGCTGTCACGAACAGGTTGATTTCACCAAGAAGCAAGCAGCTTTCTCACTGGCCTTCTTGAGCAAAATACACCGGGAACAACAGGAATGCCTGTCCAGCTTCTTGTATGTTGAATCCTTTATCAGAATAAAGCTTCCTTGACGATCGGGAACCTGCAACAGCATAATACTAAGTACCATAGCATGCATATTACAACTTCTATACTTCAGCAAGAAATGACTTCAGTAGGAAAATGGTAATGTACCTGGCCTTTCAGGCACAATTAGTTCCTGGAAGGGTCTATTGCTACATGATTACACTTTTTATGGCAAGTTGTATACCCACCATGCATCCAGCATCTTCTTGTTTTTCATACTACCTGCTACAGTGCTACTCTGGTACAAATTCTCAACCAATGCACTCCTACCAATTTTAGGCCTACAAGCCGCCCACCCAGATTTAAATCAATGCACTTTCACTAGACAGTAGGCCTACAAACTTCATCTGGGTGTTTTTTTTTCTTTGCTAAATTTATGAACACGGCTGCTTCTACGATCTATAGAGACTATCATTAGGAGTCCCTTGGGGAAAAAAATATATCAGAATTCAGAAGAACTATTCAGGGATGGATCCAGGGGGGAAGTTCATTGGGGACACAATGTATTCAATAACAATGCTGGAGTGGGTGGCAAGTCCTGCGAGACAGGCAGCTGATGCATTGCAATTTGCATGCATAGGCCGGCAGCAGACGGCAAGAATGAAGTATTAGCATTTTAAAGCCGTATCGTCAAGCGAAGTAAATTCAGCAGAGAAGAAAGCACCCGATGGGAGAGAGAGAGAGACTTTCGTTTTTGGGAAAAGGAAAACCAATTTGTTCGACTTCAAGCTAGGGCCTAAATAGAAGAGCAGCAAGCCAGCAACTACCTTGCCATTGCTGCATGCAGTGCTATTACAGTATTACCTATTACCCTTGTTTCAACCTTTTCCGAATTTTGTCTGATTATAACTCCAATAAGTGCTTTATTCTCAGTTGAACAAAATTAAAAACATTTTAAGCCCATCAGCTAAAAGCATTTGGGGTTGGTGGCACGCTTTGCTTTCTTTCTTTTTAATGAGAGGCATTAGACATTAGTTCATGAGCTTTATACATTTGTACAATCTCCAGTAGAGACCTTAACTAGATCTGAATAAACAATATCAGGAAGTGTTTGTCTAACAAACTTGTCCCGACTCTTGAGGAGGCACAATCGTGTTTGATACAAACGTATGTATAACAGTACTAATTTAACACATTCACCCTTGATAGTACAAGTAAAATGGCAGTTAACAAAATTTAGAAAATGCAAATCAACTTACTATTATCAACAACAGGAGAAGCCATCCTAACGTCCCTTAACAGATTTGTAGTGTGAAAAAATGGCACCAGTTCAGTGAACAAAAAATGTCAAAGAAACTACTTGAAACCATACTTCGCATACAGGATTCGTCCAGGGTTTTTTATCGGAAATAATTTTTTACTGGGGGGGGGGGGGGGTAAGGCTGAAAATCAGCCAATTTCGGCCGAATTTTTTTTAAAATGGTTTTTTTGGATTTTAATTTTTTTAAAAAACAAATTCGAACAAAAATCATCAATTGAGCTAGTTAGCAAGATGTTCATATAGACTATTGATTCGAATGGGCTTGTATTACTGCACTCATTCATCAACTGAACAAAATTCAAGCAAATTCGATTTTTTTTGGACAAAATTCATCTAAACGGAATTTTTCGGGGCTGGTTTGTCGCAAATCGCCGATAATCGGACCGATTCCTATGGAATTATTGCGTTTCAAACGGGACTTAGCCAATTTAGTATGATTGGATGGAACTTGGAAGGGCATCAATAGAGATCACATTGAGGAGTCCATAGGTTGAGGTGATACTCAATATTTGAACCCCCAGACTTGTTTATTTGCTTCTTAAGTTGGTTCTAATCCTTTTCGTGGCAGCTACACGTGGTGAGCAAGTCTATTCGGCAATAAATTTAATTAAGAACAAACTAAGGAATAGTACTTCCGTGCTATGCACTTTGAACTTTTATGTTGAAAGGTTTACTTACCCCATCGCCGCAACCCCCAATGCATGGTGGAGGTCCAGTGAGCACACAGACACAGTGCCCCGCCATATCGGATCGGATCGGAGGCAGAGGAGATAAGCTCAAGTTGCCGGCTTTGTTTTACTAGTAGAGAAGGGGCAGACATGCTTCCTGTGCTTTTAAGATTAGCGGTGCTACGTGGCAAAATCTTACGCCGAGGTCGATGCTGGCGCTCTCCGCCGCCGTCCTGGCGGTGCTCAACGAAGCCAGCACCGGGGACGGCATCGCCTTTGCCACGTGCGCTGCCTGGGCTGCGAACGTCGCCGCCGTCTTGGCCCTTGGGTGGTGTCTCACGAATGGCGGTGCGACGTCAGTGGCTTTGAGCAGGAGAAAGCAATTCGAGAAGTTTATGGACGCACTAGAGCGGACGACGACCGAATTATTGGAGCCCGATGGCCTCGTCGACTTCGACGACGACGGCCCGATCGCACGGCGCAAGGCCACAGTTCGCTTCGTGGTGGCCGTGTCGGCCGCGTGCGCGGTCGACGGCGGGGCGGTGGTCAGCGTCCTGTCCAATGATCTCTCCTTCGGTGCCAAAGCCGTCGTGTTCTTCTTCGCGCTCTCCGTGTGCCTCCTGTTCGTCCCGGAGATATACTCCTCCATGGAGGACATGCCCGAGCCGCTGCCGTGGTACGTGGTGTCGGTGCCCATGGGGCTAGTGCTGTCCTGCCTCGTGACGGCGACTCCGAAGGCCGCCGCTCGGGGCGGCAGCTCGCGGCCATCGCGGCCTCCGCCGGAGCCATGTGGGCCGTCGACGCCGCCACCGTCGCGCTGCTCGGCCAGTGCATCACGAGGGAGATGGCGAAGCGCTCCGGTTATCGGGCGACCTCGTCGGAGATTGTCTCGGCGTTCGTGATTTACCGGTGTATTCATTTGTATGATTTCTATGCACTAATTTGTTACTAATCCGCTAAACTTCATGTGTACTATTCTGTCCGATAGCTCATGCAAGTCGCAACTTGAGCTTAAACAGGTAACGCTATGATCCATCTAGTCTTAGCCCATGGCAGGAATCAAACACTACACTACTCAAGCCGATCTCCAAAAATAAAAGTAACTAAAGGCACAATAACAATAAACAAAAGCAAAGGTTACTGCTTCAAGGAACACACACCTGGCACTTAAACAGAAGCAGAGGTTACTCTGCAAGAAGGGCAAGAAGACCCACACCTAGCGCTAAATAAAAGCAGCTTGCACAAAGGCAGATATTACTGCATCATGGAACTCTCAGGCACTGAGCAGTTAAATTTTCCAAATTTATATATCTATCTGAAGCTTAGCTTACACAACTTATTAAACAAAAGAATTCCATTCAGTCGACCAAACAATCAGCTCAAAACCCTAACTGAGTTAGGGCCCTGGCATATTAGCCAGGTAATGTACATGGAACAACATTGGTCAGGCAGGCAGTAATGGGATGAAGCTTGCGATCCAGGAACTACTAATATACCAATGCAGAATTTAACAAACAATCTTGTGGGTTGGTAGAGCTGAAGTGCACAGAAAGCACAGGACCTTTTCCAAACTTGGCCCTAATCTTAGTCTGCTGCCATAAATGGGTCGATACCACCGAGATCAGCAACGAGGAGCTCTGAGTCTTCTGACTCACCTTCTTGTGCGAAATATGTAGGGAATGGCAGCAAAGCTGTGTCGGGTTTCTTGTATATTGAATCCTTAACAAAAACAAAGCTACCTTGAGGACCAGGAACCTGCAAAGTTAACAAGAGAATACGTAACATGCATATCACAACCTCTATACTTCAGCAAGATATACTGTGGAGTAGAGATGGAATTACCTGGCCTTTCAGATACAGCAAGTTCCTGGCAGGGTCTATTTGGTAAACCCATACATTTTTCACAGTGCGTTGTACACCACCCATGCGCCCAGGCATCTTTCTGTTTTTGAAAACCTGCAACAGTATTACAGCTATGTTATCCATTGTATATGCAAGACTACCTGCTGCAGTGCTGCTTTCTGGTACACAACTACACATTAACGACTTCACCAGTGCATTACAACCAACAGCTTAAGTCTACAAACTGACCATCACAATTTAAACCAAGTGCATTTCTTGCTACTTGATATGGAAAATCTTGTGTTCGGCCCAAGAATGGCACAGGATGACTTAAAGTGACCCCACTCCCCCCTGAGGAAACTTACAAGAAAAAACTCAAAAGCGTTGCACATACCACATGGAAAGCACCAGAGAAGTAGCTTCCACACACAAGTTCTACCTTGACAATGCTATATTATTAGAGAAACGATCAAGTGGTTTTTCTTTTGCTACATGCGTTTACTGAGTCACTCACCAGTCACCAGCCTTCATTAGGATCCCCTCTCGAGAGAGAAAAAGGTGCATTCATATCAGGACTACAAACCATCTGAGAACTTCCCTTAAAGTACTCAAGAAGTTCGTTGTGGTACAATGTAAATAGCAATATTGTTGTGGTTCGCAGGTCTTGCGATGTAGCTCGCAGGTGGTATATTGTAAGCAGAGGCCAGCAGTAGGCAGCAAGCATGAGGTAAAATTAACATCCTTATTGTATGCATCTATATTTTGTTTTATTTTTAGGAGGTAAAATTAACAGCCTTATTGTATGTATCTAGATTTTAATTCATTTCTACGAAGAGAAATAATCTGTTCATTAAAAAAACCCAAGGGCCTAAATGAAGGAAGCAGCCACAGCCTCACTGTTGCTGCGTGCAGTTGTATTACCTATTACCCTTTTTTAACTGTTGAGATTTTTTTTCTAACTAGTAACTACATCAAGAAGTTCTAATCCTGATTGAACGAATTTCAAGCCACTGTAAGCCAAAAAAAAGCTAAAAGCATTTGGGGGCACATTTTATTTTTCATGAGAAGCATTAGCCCGTGGGCTTTATACATGTATACACGCATCTCCAGTGAAGGCTTTAGTTAGATCTGAATGGCAACATAATAAAGTGTTTATTTAACAAACTTCTGAATACACAGCAGTCTTAAGGAGACACTATCATGTTTTGGGTAAATATACATAATTTTACTAATTTAACAGATTCACACTATATACTACTCCCAGAGTAACAGAGTAACCATTAACAAAAGCGAGAACATGCAAATCTACTTACTATTATGAACAATGCAAGAAGCCATCCCATTATCACTTACTGATTAAAAGTGAAAAATAGTGCCGCTACTGGATTATTTAAACAAGGACTTATCTGTTTAATCAATTTAAGCATCAGAAAACAACTTGCAAATAATACTTAACATCCAGGATCAATCCTGTTACGAGGATGAGTAATCAGGCACAACTCCACTGCTACCTATTCTAATGGTAATATGGTATGTACCATGACTCTTTTGAGAAGAGGGTCCATACCAATTGTTCAGTGCATGGATGTTATGAGTTATGACATACCCTTCCAGCAGCATCTCTTTGACCAGTAGAGCCGATGCTGCGATGTGATAAAGAAGCACCGTGTGATGCAGGCATCCCACTAAAACCATGTCTTTTCATCCCACCCTACAAGAGTAAAAATGGTTAGCGAATCGATGCATACTGATACTGTCGACATAATTGGTTTGCTCTAAAAAGGATAGTACCATCTTTAAAAAGTAGCAAACATGATAGTTCTAATATTATGAAATTGTGTGTTTGCTTGCTTGCAATAGTAAATAGTTGTCACGTGCTGGAATTACTATTCACGCGCGTAAACACTGCCACGGGTACTGTAGAAACAGCGAACTGTTCGTGCAGGCCAGCGGTTGCATTATTAGTTGGAAAATAGATATAAGAAGAATTAGTTTCCTTGTTAGGTGGATTTACTTCTTTATAGATATATTCTATCTATTAGAGATAGGTTTCCATCTATTAGAGATATATTTTCTTAGAAATAGAGATTGTTTCTTATGGCTCAAGTCGAGTCATCCCTATAAAAGGGGAAGCATGTATGCATTATCAAGCAAGAAGCATGATTGTCACGGCGTCGCCTTGGCAGGACGCAGGGGACGCCGCGAAGGCTAGTCTCGCCTTGGCCATCTAGCCGTCGCCGCCCCTCACTGCGCCGGCCGACGGCAATTTGCCCTCCCTCTGATGCCAGGTACTCCCTCCTTCACTCTCTCTACTTCTTTGTTTCTTGAGTTCTTCCGAAGTCCCGAACTCCCAATTTGTCCTCACCTTGTTTTCTTGAGTTTTCTTCCTCTTGCTCCAGATTTGTCTTCCTCTTCCTTCTACTTCTTTTTCTTTGTTTTTCTCCCGATTTGCTACTGCCTACTGCTCATCCTTCGTTCTTCTTTGCCCGTTGTATTTCACCTTGAGGACGCCATGGAGCCTCTCAGGCATCGTGGTCGCCAAGTACGCCGTGACAACCATAGCAAGAAGAACAAAGAAACAATAGTTCATCCCCGCCTATGTCTATCTTCCTCCTCTAAAGTCCCTCCCCCTTCAAGCCGTCGCCGTTCGGCCACCCTCCCGGTGCTGTTTACCCCGTAATGATCTAAGATCATTACAATAGTAATGTGAAATTAATCTGCAAAACTGAAAATCATCCACAACTTGGATTAACATGGCACAAAAGTCCCCAGGAGTTGTTGTAAGAAATGGCCATTTACCAAGTACTGGTCTTGCCAGTTCTCGAAACCTCTATACATAACCCTTTTTCCTCATCAGGCGGACCACACCAACTTAGAAAGAGGCAAAAAAGAATAGCTATCCTGCCTCCTCTCGGTCTTGACCCAACACATTATTCTTTTCTATATGTTAAGTTTTCTTGGAAAAAAACTCTATAGATCAGAAGAGACAACAATACTATACGAATAATTACAATTACATAGTGTGAAACTACTTTTGCCACAATAGCCTTTCACAATAAGAAAAATAAAAAGTATCAAACTTAAAAGAAGGTTAAACATCTTCATCAATTTATTTGGTCATCCATATAAATGTACTATGTTTTGTGAGTAACACCAATATTCTATCTCTGTTTGCATATTCTAACAATCATCAGTAACACAGGCAATGTTTGCTTTGATTATTAGAAAGTCACACATAGAGTCACAGCAACTATTACCTTTTTTAAAAAGGTGTACGTTTGGAATGCAACCACTTTTTAAAATCAACGGATAACTAGGAACTTACGACGTATGCCATGCAGATGCACAAAAAATTAATTCCCATTTCTTTAGCTAATTAAACAGAGAGGTGTTGCTGGAAGAAACTCATGCTTCAACCATGGTGGTTCCTTAGCAGGTTTACAACAATGTTGGGCACTGTTTCAAAGCAGTGAAGTTAATAGACATAGATAGGCAAGAAAAACATACTGCAAAACCTTTCCCCTTTGTGATTCCAATGACATCCACAAACTGTCCGGGCACAAAATGGCGAGCCGTGATGATTGTCCCAACAGGAAGAAGTGCATCCTCAGTAACAGGAAACTCCTTTAGTTTTCTCTTCAGGGGAACTCCTTGTGCTCTAAAGTGGCCCAATTCAGGCTTTGTTAGATGCTTTTCCTTCTTTTGGCCTGCCCCGAGCTAACAAATACCAGGAAAAGAGTTTCAGAAGTTAGCAACAAATTTTGCAAAATAAAAGGAAAAGGAGTAAAGGACCAAATCCAAAGAGCAAGAAATGTGTTTGCTGTACTAGTTTGTCTGAACTTACCAAATAAACTTAGATGCAGATCAATAAGAGACAAAACTAAGATGGTGTGTTTATTGCACTAGTGTGTCTGGCTGTCTGCTAGTGTGTATGAACAATTCATGGTAGGGTGGGCAGTCATCTGCAATACAGCAACTGCGTAACATGTATTTATCAATGCCAAAACGAGAGGGTTAATCTCTAAACAAGTAGTTACAATCAATTTAGGAAGCGGCGAACCTACACAACCCAATATTATGATTCTTGAGAAAGTATAACGGTGAGAGCACACGAAGCATATTAGGTGTCATGTTTTCGACTCATTTGTCCTAGCCACCACCACAGGGGAGAGACGACGGCAGTAAATTGCTACATAGGCTTGGTTACAAACTTACAATAAACCTACATAGTTTCAGCAGCTAATCTCCAGATCTAGTGAATTACTAACTAGGTACGGGTGAGCCTTTACAATGCCACCAAATACAACATTTCACGTCTAGATCGAACCTTAATCACCCGGGAGGCCAAAAATCTCGCCCTAAAGGCATAAAACACTCCCATTGCTTTGTGTCTAACAAATGAGTAAAACCAACACTACTTTCATCGTGGTCCAGTGCTTAATTTTGCAGTGAAACGAATCAAACGATCCAGTAGCTCGCGATATTATCAAACAAGTTTCTCAGAGATCAGACTTTCGAGGCACCTGCAGCGCGAACAATCCCTCCTTCTCGGCGGTCTTGACCTGGCAGACAACGTTGTCGTCGACCCAGAGGACGGTAATGGGCACCTTGGCGCCCCACTTGTCCCACATCGCCGACATGCCGCACTTGACGCCGATCACGCCGGTCCGCCGCGAGACCGGGCCCATCACCCCGGCCCGCGCCTCAATGATCCGGGGCCCGCCCTCGCCGCTGTCGCCACCTCCGGCGTCGGCGTCGGCGTCGGAGTGGGAGACCCGCTCGGCGGAGAAGAGGCGGCAAGGGGGGAGGCGGGGGCCAGAGAGGGAGAGGTGGCGGAGGCGCGCGAGGAGGCCTCTCGAGGCGGCCGCCATGGCGGAGGCGGAGGCGGAGGCGGAGGCGGCGGCGGTGCGCCTGGAGATGGGCGGCGCAGCGAGATGGGTGGGGTTTACGCGACGGCGAGGAAGGTGGGTAGGGTTTAGTGCACTCGGAAACCGAGGGGAAATGGCCCAATTGAGCGGAGCACACACACGGGGCCCCACTTGCAAGTGGGCTTGTGTCTCTGGGGTTCTCTCTCTCTTTTTGCGAGGTTCCACGAAAGAAAATAAAAGTATTTGAAGGAATATCAGGAAAATTGGCTATATGACACTAAATTGTGTCCTTAGCGAACAAATAAAAAACATGGTTATATCAGAAGACACTTAAAATTTGTGGATATTAGTTTTCAAACACTAAGACGAGTATTATATTATTATTCTTTGTTTTAGAGAGATAAACACTACAAAATGACCTTTATACTCTTCCCTCTTCCCCTCTATGATGAATGGGCCCGCATGAAGGAAATAGAGTTGAGCTTCAGTGAACATAGAGAAAACAGAGGAGGCGATAGTCGATTCTGGACGACAGCGTCGACAGCGAGCGCTAGCGCGGGAGTCACGGGTGATGGCTAAAATGGGTTGGAGGCAACGGGAGGAGGCGTCGTGGACTAGGGCGCATGGTGGTGGTGCTAGCGGCGAGCTAAGCGGCGACAGATGCACAAGTGATGGTGGCGACATTATTCCGAGAGTTAGCACGAGCACGGGCACAACGACGGAGAAGGGAGACCACCAGGCCATACGGGAGCCCCGGAAGTGATCGGTGGCGATAGGGCGGCATTGGCCAGCGGCGGGGAAGATGGTGGTGGCGATGGGGGTGTGCTACGGTGGCGGGTTGGACGAATCGAGATGGAGAAAAGGTAGAGTGAGATTGGGAATATGGCATGACTCGAAAGAATTGGGAATATACTCACCGTAGAGGGAGATTAGGGCAGGGCGGCGGCTAGAGAGGAAGAAGATAGTGGTGCAACGCGTTCCTACCGAACGACGGCGAGATAGAGGTTGGGGTTTGGGGGAAACAAAGAGGAGGGCGATGTGGTCCTGGTGCGCGTTTTATAGAGGGAGGACCGCGCTTTGGAGCGGCGGGGTGATGAGCTTCCCTCAGCTCTAATGGCAGCGGCGGTGGAACTCGAAGATGACGGCGCGACGGCCTGGATAGCGCGGCGGCAACAGGGGCGACGATGGTGGCACGACTGGAGGCAGGAGGCGGTGGTGAGGCGTTGCAGGGGTGACCCAAGGAGGCAGGAGGTGGCGCCGTCGGGAGGGGAAGAATGGAAGAGAAGAAAGAATAGGAAAGGAGGCTGGAAGGGAAAAATTGACATTACACGTGCTTTCTCTCTCCTCTCACGACGGATAATAATATAATACTCGTTTCAATATCCGAGAGCTAATATCCACAAAATTTGAGTGTATTCTGGCATAGCTACGTTTTTTTTTGTGTCCACTAACTAAGGACACAAAATTGCAGTGCCTTGTAGCCAATTTTTCCATTTTTTTTTGAAATGTTTTATGTATGTATTAAATTTTTTCATGACCTTGTGAAAAATAAAATGGTGATCTGTACCTTCCGTTGTTGCTGGCACCTTTACCATGCTGTTGATTGCATTCAGTAACATATAATAATATTGGGAAAATTAGTTCAATGACACATGGGTGATGCTCAATTTTTCCCCAGCATTGGTTCACAAATTTCGATGCTTAATAACCGGATATATAAGGCTATCTACAGTTTAGCCAGTACCAGATTTATCGTCTTACTATCACATCACACTGATGCTATATTTGTATCTTTTACGGTATTTAGCACTTCCTTTTCTTTCTAAAACGGAACCCACAATTAAATAAATATCACTTATTTTTCTTCTACCACTCTCTCTCATTTCTCTTACAAATAGATCTGTAATATTTTTTTTAAGTTAGCACCTAATGCATCGGCATACACCGGTATCCTTTTCCTAGCACCACTCACGTCACCTACCCTCGCTACCGACTGGCACCGGCGCTTGAGGGGAAAATGTGGCTAGCAGCGGTACGCCGTGGATGGCGTAAGAAGTCAACAAGCACGCACCAAATATCCTAATTTTCAAACCAAAACACAATTTGATTTCGGGATTTCTTTCGAAAAAAATGTCACATCACCAGTATATTTGCTGGTTCTCTAAAAAGTCTTCTGCTCTATATCATTTTAAACTTGTGACATAGGGGGATGCAGTAGCTCCGGCCTCCGGGCATGACCAAGCAATCCGTGGATTAGGATTTGAGACAGCCGACGCTACATTGGCTTACTAAGAAACAATTGCATGGCATCATTCAGATGACGAACAGACAGCAAGTATTGTAACGACCAATGGATGTATGAGACACAACTTAAAATGTATTCTCACTTGACGCATATTATGAAGTTTACATAACTACACTATCCTAGAGGGCCGAAACAAAACAGGCTTAACTGCCTCCGTCAATGCCTCATGCCTGGACAGCACAAGCTATTTTACCCGATGAACAGCATTACAGGACTGATGATTCAACAGGTGAAAGTAAGATATCCCAAATAAATTCGACGAGCCCGGACACATTGGCTTGATGAAATGCAGCATCCACCATTCATATGATCTGATCCTCGGTGACATTAGTGTGATCAGAGCATGAGATCATATAGTTATGTTATGTGACATTCAAGGTGAGCTGAAGCCATCATCCTTCAGGTCTCGAGGAAACGAAGCTCCACCATCGCTTCATGATGCTTGGGGGAATACCAAGCTGTGGCCTTTGCTGAACCCAGGACCTTCAGAGCCCAATCAATAGCAAACACTGAGTCATCTACTCGAATAAAATGGTCCTGTCTTCTTGGGTCAATGGCAACCGAGGATTCAACACGAAAGCTGAAGGGCCCAACTATCTGTGAAAAGAGCAAGGAACAGCTTTATTAAATGCGAATTAGAAGTTTCCTATGATATCTTCCTACACACTATAATCATCTTGTCCAGTTAATCTATCTGCATGGAATATATTGAAGGCGGGCAAACAGAGATAAACGGCCAAAAAGGTACTAAGCAATACTGATTCCTGAGTTACAGGAAGCTGATACCATGTTATGTAATACTACAATAAAATCCATCAGCAATTAGCTATACTGAATATGATCATACAAATGTTTATCATTTAGCCTCTGACATTTTAAGTAAACGAAATGTGTTCCTCAATAACAGAGTAACCGGTGGCTGAAGTCATAAGCACTAGGACTTGCATCAAACTACAATTACAAGCAAGGATCAGCTAACCGGACCGAAGCAAAATCCCGGCCCCCCTCCGGTACCGGTAACCGGACCGGTTACCGGTCAAACCGGATTCTATTCGGACGAATTTCATTCAAAATCTGAAAGAAACCGCCGGTATCTCATCCCCCAGCCACCCTCCGTTAGGCGGTTACCGGCCGGTAACCGCTGGGATTTCTGTCCCTGATTACAAGTCCTAGTATCTGCTACCACATAATAGCTACGAAGTTGGGGTTCTATATCTAAGCATAGCCTAGTCGTGCTAGATGACATGATTAAGCTCTCTGCAATGCATTAATTAGCATTAGATTATTTATAAACTAGATTTCCCTAATACTTGTCGTTAGTTCCCAGTACCTCAATATTTTGTGCACAATAGTTTGACATATAACTGAAACAATAGGAAAGATGCCAACACCACAACCAGAAGTCAGAAAACCAATGGTAACTGGTAGTTACTGGGTGTATCATGCAGTACTGAGATTTTGTAAATAATCTGATTTAGTGATTAAAAAACCACTAAGTAGGGTTACATATCCTAAATTAAGCACGATTCCTTTCAATTTTGGATAAGCTTCGCATTATATTTTCATATAAACATATTTCACAGTATGTTTCAAAAAAAATATCATAACGTTCTCGGTCTGTGCTTTCACCTCAAAAGTAAAAACCAGTTGATTCAATTTGGTTTTAGTTGATTCGATTTCACAGTATGTTAGCGCTGAAGGCAACTCAAAAATGATATCATATGTGGCTCTGTAGCAGCAGCAGCCATCCTCCTAACCAATACACTTACTGATTTCAAGAAAAATTGATACCTAAATCACCAACATATTCTAGGTCACCAAGCAACTTTTTCTAAAGAAATATCAATAATCTAGATATGTACGTTTTTTTGGTATATAATAGCATACCACCAACGTATTCTATCCTGCTGGAAGGTGACGGTATGATTAAACTCTTCAATACCTTATTTTTCTATTATCACTTACAATCTTGACTAATCAAAATAGCAAAGCACGTTGGACATGAATGCTTCCACGGTTCCACCTTAGGGTTATTAGCGATTTTGAAGTGATTTGACAATTCAAATGCAAAAACAAGAGTAAAGAGATCACATGAATTTGTGGAATGATATTATTTATACAAAATTACAAATGACATTTTAGTTCCAGGTATCAAAGCACAAGATGAAACAAAATAAAAATACGATTCACCTGTTGTTGAAGAGAAACTATCACATCTGGACAAACATCACAGAATGTCTCTAAATAAGGTCTTCGAGAGAAGAAGAAATCTTGCGCAAGATGAGAAGCACCACGTAAGAACAACGATCCTGAGGATATATCTAATCGGGCACTTACCCTTGTCAAATCAAGGAAAAACCTCTGAAAATTTCCATGTTGAGCTGTAAAAGTAACAGAAGCAAAGAGGTCTGCAAAGGCAGCAAACTTCTTCCTCTCGTCAAACACTCTAAAGGCATTGCTTTTTTGTGTTTCATCTTGCACAGACATTCTTTTTGAACAATCCCCCAAAGAACCACTGGCTACTGCACCTGAATGAAGAAAAGTAAGTAGAAAACAGTTAACTATTTGGTGCTGACGACCTGTAAATATAATATGCGGCTACAAAATTAAAATATATATATAATGAATTCTCGTATGCATGCACTATAGATCTTCATGATTCATAAATGGAAAGTTGGAAACACTAGGCAGTAAACCATACAGGACAACCAAGTTGTTCATGATAATATACTCATAGAAAGTGCACAATATTATTGACTTGCAAAATCTCATGATACATCAGAACACCGGGAATCAGATGAATTAAATTATCATACATTCTTGAAATGAAACAATAAAGAGCACAACATGGCATGTGAATGAAAATGTTTCCAAAGCAGCTAGGAGGGCAAAAATAGAACCTCTAAGCAAGTAGATGCAAATATTTTTTTCTTAAAAGAAGCTTACACAATGAATTGCTCGAGCTCAAAGACAGGTTTCACCAGTAGAAAGCTGTAGTCAACAATCAATATTAAATCAAAGGTGGACTCTTACCAACGATCCCAGTGAATGAAACATGAGGATCCGAGAGAAATAAATCATATGGTTGAACCATTTTTAGCTTATCTTCTTTTTTCCTCCAAACATCAATGCTTTTCTTGATGGAAATAGCTGCTTTAGCGCATAATCCAGGTAGCAGAGCGACAGGAACATCATTAGTTTCATCACCACCAAAACATTTTGGTTCCCCACTATTCTGCTGCAACAATAGATGATAACTCAAACCAGAACTGGAGCCAACTGAAGCAAGGTCAGCTGATAATGATGAAGGCACGTCCCAATACACCCCCTTTGTATCAACAAATAATCCAGGCCAAGATGCTTCTAATGTAAGATTTTGATGAGGAAACTGCAACAGTAAAGAAAAGTTGAGTCATCCAAGCATTCAAGAAACAGTAAAAGCTACCATTATTTAAGTAAATTAGTCATTCCCAAAAAAGAAAAGGATGAAGTTTTTCATACACCAGTCGCACCTTATTCATGACTAGATGTCCTAATCAACATACAGGAACAAAATGTGTTTTTATTGAGAAACCATGGTGCGAGTAACAAGAATACCCGCAAATAGCTAACTATATACCGAATAGCTTAAAAGCGTCCAGATGTTTTGCCTTGTGTTGAAATATCGCTTTCCCTCGATCCCCCTTCTTGATATTGTACAGCTCCAGCAGCAAAGTGGTGTCTGGTGTGATCAAGAGTTCCGTGCCTACACCTAGAGACATAACATCATGCAAGCGCTTTTTGATATCATTGGACCAGGAGACCCCTTCTTGCTGATTTGATAACTTCTCTTTCACGACAGCCACGAGCTTCTCTACATGAAGCTGCTCCAAGATAGTAAAAGACCTGCACAGATTACACCAAGTTGTTAGTGGACATGAGTTTCGGACAGATACCTCTTACACATGAAGTGAAATTTGCTCCAAAGACATGAAGTGAAATTTGCTCCAAAATCATTAAATTAGACAGTCCCCCTCCCTCTAAGCAGACAAGGTTGAAATAAATGAAAACAGTAACCAAATTCAAGGCATTTAGGAACAAATCTACTACTCATGTTTCATTCAGCAGGATGTTGGTGGGTGTAAAATCATCACTGTCCTTGAGTCGGGCAGGCAGATTCGCAGCTCTTACAACCCACACAATCTTCGGTTCTCGGCGCGGAAGAAATTTGCTTGGCTTTACACCCATCCCAGGGTATCATTTATAATACATCTGTTGGACAAGCTCGTACACATTGAGTGCATCCTATACATGTATCATAAATTTTTACGGAATGTGACATTGGATCTATAAATTTTCCTTTTCAACATAAATTTTTTCGATCTGGTAAAAATGAAATTAGTACTATATGAGTCATATGTATTGTAGACACCAGACGCGCTTGCTCCATCCCATGTATTAACCAGGGAGACACAAAATCTTTGGACTAGAGAATGATGGCTCCAAGAAGACAATATTGGCATAATCCCAAACAATAACCAATCTCAAGCCATTCCTGGTGTATCACCAGATAAACATACTAGATCAAATCCAGAATAACCTCGAATAGACTACACGAAAGTACACAACCACCATTGCCCCTTGACGCCCGAGCTATACAAGATTGTAAACCACATTTTACCACCTAATGACCGTGGCAACCTTGTAGCAGCGCAGATATGTAAAGACGAGCGTTTTTGGCGAGATTCATGGTGAGTGCAGGGTACTAAGAGGGGTTAATTACCAGTTGTCTGCGAGGTGGAGGAGGTGGGCGTGGTGGAGGGAGAGGCCGGAGCGGAAGGCGGAGAAGGAGGGGACGAGCGGGGAGGCCATGAAGCGGTGGAGAAAATCGAGCTGCTTCGTGCGGGTGACGCGAGGGCCCCGCGAGAGGCCGAGGGGCAGCGGGTCGCCGGGGACGGGGCGCGCCGTGCCCTCCATCGTCGCCGGCGCCTCCACGTCCAGCTCCCACCGCCCGTCCCCGTCCGTCATCCATCGCATCCGCCGCAACATCGCCGCCGCCGCCGCGCCTCTCGGTCCCCCCGCTACCACCGGGCGGCGCTTTTTTGAGCTCTTTCGCTTTTGCGTCGGACTGCGCAGCTGTTGGGCGAGGAACCGAGGATAGGGGGACTAGACACGCAGTCTAGAGTAGTGCTGGCCAAACGGCCCTTTTTTCCTGCCGGGCCGCCCGAGCCAAGGCACTATAGGTCCGGCTAACATGGTTCGTATTGTTTATGACCATATCGGCCTAGCACGACAACTTGTGTTATGATTAGGTCGCTACCTTAGTACGATGGATCGATCCGACACGATATAAACAGTATCAGACCGTACCAGACACGGCACGGCCCACTTGGCCCGCCACCAAGGGAGCGCTAGAGGTCAGGAGCATCGGTAAAGCGGCGTCGCCGCGATTGAGCGGGGAGGAGGCGGCGAGGCGGCGCGGCACCGCCGTAAGAAGGGAGAGGAGAGGAGAGAAGAGGCGGGGCGTGGGCTCGGTGTGGCGGCGACGACTCGAGGAGCCGAGAGGCGAGGCATGTGCTCGATGCAAGCATGACATAACTTGAGGCCCGAGGATGAGAGGAAGAGGCAGGCAGCGCGGAGGTGCGGGCATGCGGCGCTAGCGTTGAGAGAGGAGGAGCTGAGGTGGCGGTGCTATGCGGCCGCGCGGAACGGAGGAGTCAAGGAGGCGACGTCGACGCGGATGGAGGCGCCGAGGAGGCGGCGGCAGACAGATCATGGGAGGGAGGAGCCTCGAGGCGGTGGCAACGCGACCGACGCGAGGGTCAGTGCATAGTCAGACAGCAAGATCGCTCAAGGCCGCACATGGCACACGCGGTAGGGGCTTGGGAGAAGAAAGGGCACGGTAGGGCGGCAAGGGGAGGCGGCTGGCAGTAACGGGCAAGCCAGCAGTGGGCGTTCGTGCTTGTGGGCCATGCCTGGCATGGCATGGCCCGAAAAAATCCGACCGTTAGGGGATTTTGGCCGTTTTTTTCAAAAAAATCCCGAAATGTTTCCTATAAATAGCCACCACACCCCCCTCTCATTCAACACCCATTCATTCTCCATTCTTTCTTTGAAATTGTGTTGTGCAAATTCAAATCCGTGTTGAACTAATTTGGCAAAATTCAAAAAAAATATGCCAAAATTTGGAAAATTAAATTTTCAGCCACAAGTCATCGAAAGAGGTACAATACTATTTTTGTAATACTTTTATTGTTAGTTCTTGTTATGTTAAGATGAAAGTAGTAATAGTGTTAGTTTCGATTTTCCAGTTTTCGTTATGGGCAGTCCTTACGACAGCTTTGCTTTTGGTGATTATGGACTTTCACCGGAGGAAATTGCGTCCATGGAGGCGACTACGGCTGCCTCAAGCAAGGAAGGGCAAGACGGAGTTCCGTCATCAGGCTCTCCGGTAGCATCAGGCTCCACGGCAACCAGAGCAAAGAGGTCGAGATCGTTTACATCGGGAGTGTGAGAGAATTTTGACAAGACAACCAAGCAACACGCAGCGGAAAATGAGATATACCATATGCTATTTGTAAAATTTGTCACCATGAATTGTCTGCAAAGTCTATAGGTGGAACAAGGTACTTGCTTAGACATGCTACAAGATGTCGAGCAAAGCAAGGATTGGTGATGAGGCAGACACAGCTGCAATACAACCCCGACGGTATGGTATGTAGCTGGAACTACGATCCTCAGGTAGCCCACCAATCTCTCTGTCGTTTAATTGCTTATGAGGATTTACCGTTAGACTTTGGCGAGTATGCTTCTTTCCAAAATTACATTAGGACTGCACAAAATCCTAGATTTTCTTCCGTTTCTAGACAGACAACAACTAGGGATCTAGTAAAATACTATAATGAACATCATAATAAAATAAAGGAACTATTTAGTACATGCACATTTTTTGTGGCCCTAACCTCGGATATATGGAGTGGTCGGGTTAGGGAGGATTACCTTAGTGTAGTTGCGTATTATGTTAATGACGACTAGGTAATAGAGAAAAGGATTATAGCTTTGAAATTAATTGATGTAGCACACGCGGGTGAGAATATTGCGAACTGTATTATCAAAGTCGTGGAAGACTTTGGTCTTACAGACAAAATATTCGTAATTACTTTAGACAACACCGCTTCAAACTCTAGGGCCACAGACATTCTTACTCCAGTGTTGAGTACATATGCCGATTTCTTCTTGCTACATCAACGATGCGTTTGTCATATTATCAACCTTATGGTCAAATGTGATTTGAAGAGGTTGAGTCCGTATATTAAATCTTTTCGCGGTGCGATTTCTTTCTTGAATAATTCTAACGTAAGAATAGCACAATATAAGAACTTCTACAGGGCGATGGGTGTACGTCCAAGAAAGTTCGGTTTGGAAATGGAGGTAAGGTGGAACTCTACTTACCTCATGCTTAAGAATCTTTTACCACACAAGAGCACTTTTTCTGTTTTTATTCAAAAGCACTATCATAGCACTGACGGTAGTATACTATTAACTGAGCAACATTGGTTCGTTGCTGAAAAGATACTATCGTTTTTAGAAAACAAAAATGAGGCAACTGTTGCTTTGTCCGCTGTCTACTATCCAACATCTCCTATCATTGTGCATACTATTTTACAGATTGCTACTCAATTAAAAATGTATGAAAATGACTTAGTTTTACGCGATGCTGTTGTTTCCATGAAATCTAAATACCTTAAATATTGGAGAGAAATCTCTTACCTATATGCATTTGCATTTCTTTTAGATCCTAGGGCTACAATTGATGCATTTGGTACTATACTTGATCTTCTTAGTGATGCTATGAGGCTAGACTATACTGACTATTTTGTAGAAATTCGTTCTCGGTTATACGAGATTTACCAAAGGTATGAAAATAAATTCCAAGGAGTCTGCTCGCAACGACTTCCAGTAGCCCCCACCTCGAGTGGGAAGACAAATATATGGGGTATGATCTTCGATGCCTCTTCCTTCAGGTCCAGATCCAGGTCTTCTTCTTCTACACCATCGCCTGCTCAGCCAAGACCCACAAGGAGCGGGGAACTATCCACCTATCTGGACAACGATACGGTGGATTTCAACTCAGTAAGCTTCGACATCTTGCAATGGTGGCAAGCCCATAAGTTAACATATCATGTGCTATCCATACTTGCACGTGATGTGTTAACTGTTCCTGTCTCTACGGTTTCCTCTGAGTCTGCTTTCAGTCTTTTTGGAATAATATTGGAGTAGAGAAGAACAAGTCTCACAAGTGAGATGGTGGAGATCCTTCTAACTGTGAAGGACTGGGAACAAGCTGATTTATGAACACAACACTCTGTGGAAAATTCAGAGTTGTCGGAGGTGTTCGAAAATATGTACTTAGACAATGATAGTAACACCGACACGTAGAACAATGATGTATTATGTATATAGAGCTATAGGTTGTACTCTTTTTCCTTTTCCCAGGTTTTCTCATTTTGAGTTTTTACTTCGCGAAGATTTTAACGAGGCAGCCAGTTGGACATTAATAAAGCTCTTTATTACATTTTCAATATGATTGTCTCTTTTTTTTTTTCAATTTTTATGTCTACTTCTGAATTCTACACATTTTTTCTAATTTTTCTAGTTTTTTTGGATTTTTTTATTCTATCGAGCTAAACGGGCCATACTTGGCCCAATGGGCTAAATGGGCTCGTCTTGGGCAAGACGCAAGACAAATTGTCGATGGGCCATGCCTAGGTCGCCACCTCGGCCAGTGGTAGGTTGTCTCTACCAAGACGAATAGATCGCGGAACCTAAACGAGGTCAGCGTCTTGCGTCTTAGAGCCGAGCCGCCTGCTTGGCCACTCTGTTAGAAGTGTGGTCCTGGTCTTCGCGTCTCAATCATCATTTTTTTTTCATCTTCACACCCAAAGAGGTTGGCTCTTATCCCAGGCAAATATGTTGACCTGTTTGACTTTTTTCAGGACAGATGTATTGTAGCTAATATGAAAACAAAACCGACAGATAAGTTGTTATAGACAATAATTATTTTCAGCAGATAACGGGACCCGTAATCTCTTGGATATTGCTAGCACATGTTTTGCCACTAATCCAATTTTTTCCCGAAAGTATATCGCCCTTAATTCTATGTCGTGGTGTAGTGATTCCCAAAATAAAGAGAAGAGAGAGGAGGAGATAGGAGAAGTGACGTAGCGAAGCCCAGCCGGTTTGTAGCGAAGGAGAGAGGAGGGGAGAAGTAGATCTGGTCGCCCATTTGCAGGTATGGGTGGATATCGAGCCAGGTAGTCGTCTTATGGAACTTTTCTTGAAATTGACACAGTTTGATTGAATATCATTTTATTTATAGTTTGAAAGTATGTTTAGAACCGAGCTAACGAGCCGAGCCGAGCCAGAGTGAAATCCAATTTCATTCGAAATTGACTCATTTTAATGTTTAACCAAATAACGAGTCTAATTGGAGCAAGTTTGAACCGAGCCAACGAGCCCCACTACCGAGCTTTTTTTCACCCTTATTTGCAGGTAAATATTCTTGCAACTTTGTACATAAATTTGAAACCTGGTAGGTTAGCAAATAAAAATAGCGACATAGAATTCAATGGATAGATTATTTTAGCTATTTTGTAGTTTGATGTAGTACTTTATTTTACCTATGTATAGTTTAGTTTATCGTATAGATATTATTTATGATGCAGTGCTCGAAAGATTTAGAATAAATCCGCAAAAATACTAAGAAAACTTTGTAGGTTTTATTTTTTTACGGTAAATATTTTGTTAATACCGAAAATACTTTTTAAACTAGGAAAATAGCAAGACACCTATAAAAATTCAGTTAAAAATCCAGAGTTACTACATAGGGTATGTAGAGCTGAACTAAAAAATTGTCAACTTAATTTTTGTTTCTATTTGTACACGATAAATATATTGTAAATGTTGTAGACACTTTTTAAACAAGGAAAATAACAAGATACCTATAAAAAATCTATAAAAATTGCAGAGTAGCTAAATAGCGTATGTAGAGCTTAATCAAAATAATATGAACTTAATTTTGGTTTCCATTTGTACACGGTAAATATTTTGTTAATGTTGAAAATAGTTTTTAAATTAGAAAAATAGCAAGGCACCTCTAAAAGTTCTATAAAAAATCCAGAGTTGTTACATAGGGTATGTAGAGCTAAACTAAAATATTATTGTTGTTGGTGTAAAACCGAACACAAGTAAGAGGGCGGACGATGGCCGTGCTACGGGCCTTCGTCCACGAGAGCGAACGTAACACGGGATTTATACAAGTTCGGGGTCCGAGAGACCCCTACTCTGTCGGCTGCCCTCGGGGTTCGAGGATCCTCCCGAAGGCTCACCTGATGACTTGCTTGTATGTATTGCTCAAGAGTCCTCCCCTTGAATGAGGGATACATGGGGGTATTTATAGGCTCCCAAGCTTGTACAAATGACTAGAATGCCCTTGGGGTTGGCTACTCTAAGAATACAAGCGAGGGTATTACAGATCTTCAGAGTACAAGAGCATTTCTTGGATCAGATCTACTGCTCCAGAGCGGGCCCCAGGTCTAGGATTGATGAAATACTTCTCCAACAATTATCAACTTAATTTTGGTTTCCATTTGTACACGGTAAATATTTTTTAAATATTAGAGGCACTTTTTAAACAAGGAAAATAACAAGATACCTGTCATAGAAAGAAAAGGCTAGACAGTGGATACAGAGTACCCTTTGTCTTGGGAGAAGACCGAAGGGGGAGAAGCCAAAGACCAATAATGGTAGGAGCCTTGTATTATGAATGTGTCCAATGAGAATGAGAGGAAATCCCCCTCTTACATGCCCTTGTGGCTTTATTTATAGGGGGCAAGAAGGGACATTTACCTTCTTGCCCTCACAATATAGAGAGAGAGAGGGCATTTAGGTACATTTACTTAGATACACTATATACACTTGGTCTACATATGTACAGTATCCCCGACAGTACGCTGGTATTCCTGACGACCCTAGGGTGCGGGGCACCCCATGGTGCCCTGCTACGACAACTCCCTCATCTGCGTGGTCTGAGGTCGTGAGGACAGGTTCCGCGATCCCGAGGGGTGAGTGAATGCAATCCTATCGTCCCTGGCCCCTCGAGAGTCAAGATACCAGAAAAAATTGACACAGGCCGTCCCATCGAGGCGTGGTCCTCGAGGCGATCGACGCGACGAGACGAAGCCTGTGCTGGTGAAGCTGTCGTGGTGCCGCCCCGCCGAGGCATGGCCAACGAGGCAGGCGACACGTCGAGGTGAAGCACGCGCGGGCAAGGCCGTCCTGCCGAGGCATGGCCTACGAGATGGGTGGTGCGTCGAGGTGAAGCACGCGCGGGCAAGGCCACCCCATCGAGGCATGGCCTACGAGGCGGGCGATGCGTCGAGGTGAAGCAGGCACGGGCGACGCCGACATGGAGTCGCCCCATCGAGGCATGGCCTACAAGGTGGGCAACGCGTCGAGGTCAAGCACGTGAGGGCGAGGCCGACACGGGGCCGCCCCGCCGAGGCAGGGCCTACGAGGTGGGCTACACATCAAGGTGAAGTCATCATTGTACTTTTTTGTGTTTGATTTTCATCTATGACCGTTTGCGCTGGTCCTGCTGGGGGCCAGGTACCGTCCCCCCTTCGACTGCTCCTAGTGGGTTGTGCCCGTGACTTGGAGTGGTGTAAAGGGTTGATGTTTGTTTGCCTAAGGAGGCAGCTGCTTATTATTATTATTGGGCTTGTTTGGGAGCCTGCAACTAGCGTCCTTTTCTATTAATTGGGCTCATTTGGGAGCCCAAAGCTAGCGAGGGGGAGGCGAAGCCGATCGCCATCCCCCATACTTTTTTTGATTGGGCTTGTTTGGGAGCCCAAAACTAATGAGGGGGAGACGAAGCCGATCATCATCCCCTACACTTTTTTTGATTAGGCTCGTTTGGGAGCCCAAAGCTAGCGAGAGGGGGGGGCGAAGCCGATCACCGTCTCCCATACTTTTTTTATTGGGCTCGTTTGGGAGCCCAAAGCTAGCGAGGGGGAGGCGAAGCCGATCGCCATCTCCCACACTTTTTTAATTGAGCTTGTTTGGGAGCTCAAAGCTAGTGAGGGGGAGGCGAAGCCGATCGTCGTCCCCCATATTTTTTTATTGGGCTCGTTTGGGAGCCCAAAGCTAGCAAGGGGGAGGCAAAGCCGATCACCGTCCCCCGTACTTTTTTTGATTGGGCTCATCTGGGAGTCCAAAGCTAGCGACGGGGAGGCGAAGCCGATCGCCATCCCCCATACTTTTTTTGATTGGGCTTATTTGGGATCCCAAAGCTAGCGAGGGGGATGCGAAGCCGATCGCTGTCCCCCATACTTTTTTTGATTAGGCTCATTTGGGAGCCCAAAGCTAGCGAGGGGGAGGCGAAGCCGATCGCCGTCCCCTATGCTTTTTTTGATTGGGCTCGTTTAGGAGCCCAAAGCTAGCGAGAGGGAGGCGAAGCCGATCGTCGTCCCCCATATATATTTTTGTTTTGTTTTCATGCCCGAAGGATTAGGCGCGCTGGTGCTTGATTCGCATGGTGTCCTCGTCGAGACGAGGGCTTCGAGGTGCGGCCGTCGGAACGACTAGCACGATATGTGAAATGTCTATCCGCCGAGGCGAGGCCCTCGAGGTGGGAGACACCTTAGTCACCGAGGCGGGGCCTTCTGAACTAGGGTCTTTGCGCGATTGAGCGTGATGTGAAATGTCTCCGCCGAGGTGAGGCCCTCGAGGCAGGAGACTCCCTAGTCACCGAGGCGGGGCCTTCGGAATGACTATGGTCTTTGCGCAATTGAGCACGATGTGAAATGTCTCTCTGTTGAGGTGAGGCCCTTGAGGCGGGAGACTCCCTAGTCGCCGAGGCGGGGCCTTTGAAATGATTAGGGTCTTTGCGCAATTGAGAACGATATGAAATATCTCTCCTCCGAGGCAAGGCCCTCTAGGCGGGAGACTCTCTAGTTACCGAGGCGGGGCCTTCAGAACGACTTGGGTCTTTGCGCGATTGAGCGCGATGTGAAATGTCTCTTCGCCGAGGCGAGGCCCTCGAGACAGGAAACTCCCTAGTCACTGAGGCGGGGCCTTCGGAATGACTAGGGTCTTTACGCGATTGAGCGCGATGTGAAATGTCTCCGCCGAGGCGAGGCCCTCAAGGTGGGAGACTCCCTAGTCATCGAGGCATGGCCTTCAGAACGACTAGGGTCCTTGCGCGATTTAGCGTGATATGAAATGTCTCTCCATCGAGGCGAGGCCTTTGAGACGGGAGACTCCCTAGTCGCCGAGGTGGGGCCTTCGGAACGACTAGGGTCCTTGCGTGATTGAGCGCGATGTGAAATGTTTCTCCGCCGAGGCGAGGCCCACGAGGCGGGAGACTCCCTAGTCACCGAGGCGGGGCCTTCGGAACGACTAGGGTCCTTGCACGATTGAGCGCGATGTGAAATGTTTCTCCGCCGAGGCGAGGCCCACGAGACGGGAGACTCCCTAGTCGCCGAGGCGGGGCCTTCGGACTGATTAGGGTCTTTGCACAATTGAGCTTGATGTGAAATGTCTCTCCGCCGAAACGAGGCCCTCGAGGCGGGAGACTCCTTAGTCGTCAAGGCAGAGTCTTCAGAATGACTAGGGTCTTTGCGCGCTTGAGCGCGATACGAAATGTCTCCGCCGAGGCGAGGCCCTTGAGGCGGGAGAGTCCCTAGTCGCCGAGGCGGGGCCTTCGGAACGACTAGGGTCTTTGTGCGATTGAGCGCGACATGAAATTTCTCTCCGCCGAGGTGAGGCCCTCGAGGCGGGAGACTCCCTAGTCGTCGAGATAGGGCCTTCAAAACAACTAGGGTCTTTGCGTACTTGAGCGCGATGTGAAATGTCTTTCCACCGAGGCGAGGTCCTCGAAGCGGGAGACACCCTAGTCGCCGAAGTGGGGCCTTCGGAATGACTAGGGTCATTGCGCGCTTGAGCGCGATGTGAAATGTTTTCGCCGATGCGAGGCCCTCGAGGCGAGTGATGAGGATTGTTGACTAGTCAAATTATTTGGATATACCTTTACTCAGAAGTATTCTGGATCCTCTATTGGGACCAAATTAGTTTGTTAGGCTCATGATTAATTACGTAGTCAGATGGTAGGCCCAAGAACCTTCCCTTCACACCATTCCAAGACTTCTCCCCTAGAGATCTTTTTGGACCACTCTAGGACCTCTCTCTCCTGGAAAGACCTCTCTGGACCATCCGAGGACCTTTCCTCGATGGAGGAGGTCCTCAAAGGTGATTACCCGCGTGTGGTTAATTACAACCCATGTGGAGAAGATATTGGCCGTTACATCCGGAAACATAGCGGTCACCATGAATGGACGTGATGATTGGCTTAAAGGGACGCGACCATTGACGTGAAGAGGTGCTACTGCCATCAACTGCCGACGCTTGTAGAACTATAAAAACCCGACCTATGTGCCTTTGTAAGACAGATTCAGATCCAAGCCCTAATCCATGTGTATTCACAGTAATTTTCCCTGTAATCAGAGCATACTCTTTGCAATATACATCACTATTTCGAGTCATTTGGCGAATAGATAGTAATCTCTATTTTTTTTTCTTTATATTCTTATTTGTTCGTTCTGTGACGAGAGTCCCAGACGTCGATAGCTGGCACCGTCCATGGGGATCACTGTCATCATTTTCGCCGACTCAGTTCTAATAATGTGTTCCGTGCTTTACTCATAAATCAAAATTTGCATGCGTAGAGAGAAGAAAGCATCCTCGACATTTCCGACTACGATGACGACATGGAGGAAAATTCGTTCTCATATCTGGCAACACCTATGGTTCCTCTGGGGCCATTGCTGAGGCACCGTCGCCGACCAAGTCCACATCCACTGGCTCTACACCTGTCGTGCCTCCGTCCACAGGTACCACTATGGATGAGTACTATCCCGAGCTTGTCTCCCTTGGAGCAGGAGATTCGGAATATTCCTCGAGCCCAGCGTACCATGATGATCTCGTTGGCGGCCTCTACACTGAAGGCTGGAAAGAACATTTGGGAGAATCTTCTCTTCACCTTACAATACAACTCGTCTTCTTCCTCAAAGGACGATGGTATGTTCACCCCTTCCGCCTGTTCCGGCGGTCGTCAGGTCGCCACCGTCGTTGACAATCAACCCAATCCCTGTGATAATCCTGAAGCATCAGGGCAACGCCAAGAGCAAGACGAACGGGAACGCCTCCAACGAGAGGAAGAGACCCGACAAGCCGAGATACGTGCCGCCACACAAGCGCATATCTCGCAGGTTCACGACCACTACTACTGAGACGCCCCTGGCTCCTCAGCGAGGGCGCCACCACAGGAGATGCATACGCCATCGTCGCGGGCAACGATGGTAAGAGATCCAATGCCTTACCAACCCCCATGCAGGAGGATGATTCCCCTGCAGAGCGCATTCGCTACTTAGCAAGCGTCATCGCATGCCCTTCAGAAGGATTAACTCCGGAGCAAAGAGTGCAAGTAATGTGTGCTATTGCACAAGAGCTACAGGATGCGGCGGAGAACATTTCCACCTGATTGTCCACTGTGCTTTCCCAAACGGACTCACACCTAGAAGGGTCCTCGATTGGACACCGAAGGCAAAGCCGAAATTATGTGCTCCTGGCCGTCATGTTCAAGGCCAAGGTGAGCATAACACCCGTTTTTCGGGACGTAGTAGACGTCCCAGATCTCCTGTTGGTCATAATAATCATTGTAATATACGATAATGTGTTGGGCCTTATACAGGCTGCAAAGCTTTTTCTCCCAGATTAAGAGATGTTACCTGGTCGGAGAAGTTCAAGCCAGGGAGTATGGAGACTTTTGACGGAACGCAAAACCCGTCAGAGTTCCTCTAAGTATACACTACCGCCATTCAGGCTGCTGGAGGCGATGATAAGGTAATGGCTAATTATTTGTCCACAATTCTAAAGGGTTTCGCCAGGACCTGGTTATTCAACCAGCCTAAGGGATCCATATATAACTGATAAGTGCTTTGTAACGCATTGTAAAACAACTTTAAAAGTTGTTATGCAAAGCCGGGGAAGGAGGATGATTTGTGTCACAACCCAACCCAAGGCATACCCGGGAGGTCCCTCAGGACCTCCTGGGAGGTCCAGAGAGGAACCCCCAGGACGGCCCGAGAGGTCCTTCAGGACCTCCTGGGAGGTCTGCAAGGGACTTCCCAGGACGTCCCGAGAGGACATCCCGCTAGGACCTCCAGACCTCCCGAGAGGTCCGATAGAACCACTCGGAGGCTTCGGGTCCCAACCCTGAGGAGGTCGTTGGACCTTAGACCTCCCCAAACTTCACGCACTACTCGGGGAGGTCCAAAAGGAGCCAACCCGAGGAGGTCGTGAGGCTTGAGGACAAGCCTGAAACCCACGGCGATCCAAACCAGCCCCCAGAGATCATCGACTGGTTCTCGCAGCAATCAAGTGATAACATAGACATCCACAATAGCTTTATTAACAGCAAAAGGAGGTTTGATTACAAAGGTTGCTTACAAGCTCCAGCAACAGAGAGCACACAAACGCAGCAGAAAACCAAAAGACATGGTTCACCCATTACACCACAGGTGACTGGCTGGAGGGCGCGGCCTAATTGAGTTGATCATCTTCATCTTCATAGGAGTCTTCATCTGCTCAATTCATGAATCAAGCAAGAGTAAGCACAACAACCGCGCTCGCAAGTTACACCCGTCGATTAACAGAATGACATGCATAGGGATATATCAAGGACAGCATATTAGGGTTGATTTGCATAAAACCAATTTTATTTCAAATACAAGTATTAAGTTTCAAGGCAGGTTACCATAGATAAAATTCGTTTTTGTGAAATCCATTTTCAGTTGGATAGCATTCAACATTGAAATGGTGAAGGATACCCTCCTGCACAAGGCTTCCCGCCCACACCCAATTTGGTTAAACCACCAAAACCAGTTTCATAAATATTTTGAAAACCAAAACCAAGAGCTAACTTTGAGTGACATTGCCAGCATGTCCATGACCGTGGACACGGCTATTCGAATAGATTTGCACTCTGCAGAGGTTGCACACTTTACCCACATGACATGAATTCTCTAGTTTGCTTGGCATCCGTCGATACCACCTCACACTTCCTTTGGTGAGAGGTCTAGAGCACATGACAAGGCCTTTACAATACATTGCTCTACCACAGTCCACCCACATTAAGGTTTCGCAGATCCCCCCTTTGGATACAAACCCGCCGAGTTAATGGGGTGCCCCCTCTTAAGTCAGTTGGGACTATAACTAGTCATAACATGACAAACCCACCACGTCTGCAGGGCAAACTATGGTAGAGCTTTGCAAATTACTTAGCCAGGTCCCACGCCCCACACTAGAGACATGTGGTTGCACAATTTTGGCATAGCCCATTATAGGCTTAACAAGTGGTGTCTCAAAGACCGGTCCTTAACCGACTTGGGCGACAAACCTCAATCCTGGGGTGTTGGATCACATGACCCCCCGTGCATAGACATGCACCAACCGAACAACCAGCTTCGCCCAAGTCAAAACCATTTTTCATTTACTTTGCTTTTCAATTCTCCATGGCACACCAATGCCATGGCCATAAGTAAAAACATCCATGACACACCAATGTCATGGCCGAAATCTCCATGGCACACCAATGCCACGGCTCAAATCATTTGTTTAAGTGATAGTTTTGGTCAAAACTCCCAAATCAAGATTTTGGTCTAAACATTACTAAGCATTCATTTTTCAAGAGCTATGGGTCCTCACTATTGCAAGAACCAGGTTTTATCTAGGGTGACAATGGGGTTGATTCAACATGGATAGAGGTCATACCAAGCAGTAGGCATAACTATGGACTTAAAGGTAGGCATTGAAATATCTTAGTGAATTAAGCATGCATACAACTTTGAAAACGACATAAGGAATTTGAAGTATTGGGTGCAACATGATCAAGAGCGTAACCTGCCTTGCTCAAAGTCTTGAGTCGCCCCTCTCCTCATCGAACTCGGGCTCCCACGGTCTTGACAATCTACACGTGAAAAACCAAATATTCAAATGAAGCTCAAACAAGATCCAAAGAACTCCAAATACACTTAAAGACAAAACCAACAGAGAGGTTGGAAGGTCAAGAGGAGATCCAAGGAGCTCGTTGGAGAGGTCTAAGGACCCAAGAGAGGATGTCCAACAACTTGTTGGAGGAGGTCCAAGAAGTGCTCGGTTGAGACAGAGGGGAGAAATGGGGAAGAAAGTGAGAAAAGAGGGCTATCCCAACTATATATAGCTGGAGTCAATGTACATGACCCAGGATAATGGTCAATAAGAGTTGGTAAAGAGGACGATGGGAGTAGGCAAGGAATGTGACAATCGGTATGACATGAGTCTCAAGAAAGGGGAGCATTTAATGTGATACAACATGCATTAAATGCTATAGAGACTTCCTTGCCCTAGGACTTAGTCAACGGTAAAGAAACTGGGAGTGTGACTGCCAAGTGGGGCAGCCAAGACCCGCAGAGGAGGTCCTGCAAGGACCTTGAGGAGGTCTTGCCGTGAACAAGGGGAGATCCTCACCCACCGGGGAGGTCCTGATGGTTGGATCTCCAAAGGGGAGGTCCAAACAGCCAAGATCAAGTGCACCAGAGGAGGTCCTTACCCGCAAGGGAGGTCCTGACGGTCGGATCTGCCAAAAAGGGGAGGTCTGGATGGCCAAGATTTCCAAAGGGGAGGTCTTGACGGTCCAGATCCACAAGGAGGAGGTCTGGACGGTTAAGATCTCCAAGGGGGAGGTCTTAACGGTCCAGCTTTTCAAGGAGGGGGTCTGGACGGTTAAGTTCTCTAAGGGGGAGGTCTTAACGGTCCAGATCTATAAGGAGGAGGTCTGGACGGTTAAGATCTCCAAGGGGGAGGTCTTAACGGTCCAGATCTACAAGGAGGATGTCTGGACGGTTAAGATCTCCAAGGGGGAGGTCTTAACGGTCCAGATCTACAAGGAGGAGGTCTGGACGGTTAAGATCCCTAAGGGGGAGGTCTTAATGGTCCAGATCTACAAGGAGGAGGTTCGAAACCGCTGGATTTCAATCAGACTGCTCACAATGGTTGGGACGTTCGGACCAACAGAGCTAGCGCTGGATCTCAGCCTTAGAACTAAATCGGGTGATCCAAAATGGTTGGGACGTTCGGACCGCCCGAACACCACAGCAAATCGGACCATCCAATGAAGATCTAAGGGCTCAGAGGAGGTAGGACGTTCGGACCATCCGAACGTCTCACCAGGATCAAGCCGTCCAATGCAAATCGGACGACTCACAATCAATAGAGATGCAAATAGGCAAGGAGGAGGTCCTGGAGGACCCGGGGAGGTCCGGTGGGACACAGGGAGGTCCAATAAAGGTAAGGGGAGGTCCTGAAGGACATGGGGAGGTCAAATAAAAGTAAGGGGAGGTCTAGACCCAAGGAGGTCTGGACCAGAGGAGGACAACCCCGAGGAGGTCCAGACCTTCGGATCCTAACAAAGATGAGGTCTGGGCCATGATATTCTAGACAAGGGGAGGTCTAGGCCAGAGGTGGGTAAAAGATGGACAGAGAAGGAAAGACTAACAAAACTCCAACAACTCAACAAACCAACAAGGAATCTTTAGTTGAAGCTGGAGTTAGCCAACTTAAATCCATTATGAAATTTCAGGTTAAGCTTTGAATTCTCATCAAAACAAAATTGTTCTTTTTATTTTGAAATTTTCAAAAAGGTTCTGAAAATCAGGGTGTCACAATTTGCATCGACTCCGCCAAACCCCCGACGAAAATTTACGACAGTTTGTAAAGGGTTTTATAGAAGTCCGTAATACTATCCCAAATATTTCTGATGACTCTGTGATTCGAGCTTTTAAACAGGCAGTGACATATCGAAGGTTCACAGTAGACCTCAACATCAACCCGCCCAAGTCCGTGTCAGAACTCTTCGAAATGGCCGATCGGTACTCTGGTGCCAACGAGGCAGTGGAGTGAAACCGAATGGTGGACAAGGGAACCACCCCTCCTCAGCCAGGCCTCGATGATATCAAAGAAAAGAAGTCCAAGAGGACCGAAGGCTCCACGAGCAGCAGAGAAAAAGCCAAGAAGAAGGAGAATGGAAGGTCCAAGCAGTCCACTAGGGAGGCCGCAGTAGTTGACCAACGACCACCCTACGACAAAAACAAAGGTCCTTGGACCAAAAGGAGGCAAGGAAGTCGTTCAAACGACCATACTGCCTCACAATCTGCGAATACGTCTAAGAGCATTGAGCGTCGGTGCCCGTTGCATAAGGTTCCTGATCATGACCCTCGCAACTGCCGTACTTGGCAGAAGTAGATAGGGGATTATTACGATGGGAAAGGTCCAATGCCTGTTCCACCAGAAGATGGCGGACCACTAGTGGTCCAAGGCAATGACAAGGACACGGAAATGTCGTTTCAAAGGATGGATTACCACGTCAATGTCATTTACAGGGGTTCGGTCACCTACACCTCTAAGCAGCAGTACAAGGCGGCATAGAGGGATGTCAACAACGTTGAGGTTCCACCTGATCGTCTGGAATACCCCAAGTGGTCAGAGACCTCCCCGACCTTCACTAAGGAGGACGTCCCAAAATGTATGTCTACTTCTCGTAAATTACCATTAGTAGTTTCTCCTACCATAAGTACTTGTAGAGTAGGGAGAATATTAATAGATAGCGGTAGTTCCTTAGACCTGTTATTTATTAATACCTTAGATGAGATGCAAATTCCTTGTTCTAAAATTAAACCAATGACAAGTCCCTTCTATGGGATAGTGCCAGGTATATCTGTTACACCAATAGGGCAAGTAGTGTTACCAGTAACATTTGGTACGGCTACTAATTTTTGAACTGAATTAATAACTTTCGAAGTTGTTGATTTTGAGTCTGCCTATAATGCAATTTTGGGAAGACCATCTCTAACAAAGTTCATGACAGCTACACACCACGCTTACCAGAAGATCAAGATCCCTGGGCCAAAGGGTGTTATTGTGGTACAAGGTGACCAGGCTGTCGCACTTCCATGTGATCGTAAGTCGTTAGAACTTGCCGATTAGTTACCTTTGAAAGATCTTACTTTAGGGGATAAAACAGGAAAGGCCGCGAAAGTCAAGGCAACTCCTCAGCCCAATGAGTAGGTAAAGATAGTACCACTCAGCCGCGAAGACCAATCCAAGACAGCCCGGATTGGTTCAGGATTAAGTGAGAAATAGGAAGACGAGCTCCTCACCTTCCTTCGAGCTAACTCGGATGTCTTTGCATGGAAGCCATCTGATATGCCCGGATTCCCAAGATAGGTGATTGAGCACAGGCTAGCCATTCAGCCTGAGAAAAAACCAGTCAAATAAAGCTTGAAATGCTTCGTCCTGGATCGCCAAGAAGCCATCAGAGCAAAGCTCGATAAGCTCCTTGAAGCTGGCTTCATTCGGAGGTGGATGTCGGGACCCGAAAATGCATCTCAGGAACCCTCTGTATATTCTGAACTAGTCCGAGATCAGTAGCTAGCTCACACAGGAAACAGTGATGAAATACCATCCATTTATTCGATTTAACTAAAAAGATCTCAGAGTAACAGATAATAATAATAACTGGACCTTATGATCAACATTTACTTAACTTGCCACGCAGGGCTAAAGAAACAAATAAACTCTTACAGCGCAACGAAACTCTTGAAAAGGCCAATCAACATGTCCACAGGCAATCGAGTGGAGAACGCATTCTAATATGCAAAACCTTCATAGCCCTCCTTCTAAAAGAACTCCTGAGCAGCTTGATATTCTTCAACTGAGCAACAAAGGTATAAGCCGTGAGTACATAAAGCATTCAGTAAGCTGTAGGGAAATGTATGCAAATAGTATTCATATACGGCCTGACAAAGGTTAGCTGTATGGTTCTTTTGCAGAAAGCAGCATTTACGATAAATACAACAAATATATTGAAATGCGTAGTTGAAAACAATAATAAATAATTAAACAATTTCTTTGAAACAACCAGTGAACTGCCCATTCACTTCCCAACCAAACCATTGATAAGTGAAACCCCAATTCACCATTCGACACAAACCACCAAGTGAATTACCTGTTCACCAAACAAACATTATATTCATCAAGTGAACAACGCATTCACACTCCGACTCATTTTATAACAAACTCTATCTCCCGTGTGAAATCCCCGAACATGTCCATAACTGAGGACGCGACTATTCGAATAGATCAATTAACACTCTGCAGAGGTTGTACACTTTACCCATAAACACTCTGCAGAGGTTGTACACTTTACCCATAAGATGCAATCAACCGGATCAGAGTTGACCACAACAAAACCTTTCAGGAATTTCATCTCAATAATTGACTCTCCCGTTGTACCTATAGCCACCTAAAACCTCACCGTGGTTGACGTACAACGTTGGACAGGGATGCGGCGAACCGTCCCGCAATATGGCCTTAGAAAAGGATACATACCTCCACCCAAATACTACCTGAGTAGTCAAAAGCCAAAACTCAACAACCTACTAGGTTAGGCCCGTCCCATCAAACATGTGGTTGTATGAAAGGCTCAGTTCAATCGCGCACAAGATTAATTCCTTGACAAGTTACTCAGGTGAGAATACCACAAACCCACGACGTGATGAAACACCCCCACTATCCACCAACCACTCGCCTGAGCGAAAACCATTTTGTTTAACCAAGACCAATGATACACCCTATCATGGTACACAAATTTTAACAAGAGTGGCTCACCACCATAATTCCATATATCATTAAGTCAAGATTAATCATTATGACACATGTGATCATGAACCCATCATAACTAAGCTGAACTAAGCATTGGTACGCTACCCCTATTGGTGATATAAATATGTCCAACTAAAATTATCCATACTAGGGTGACAAATGATTCATGGCATTCAAATAATCAAAGGAGACATATGACAAAAGGTAATAACTAATCCTAAAACAATTTATATAAAGATAGAATGCAATTGTATAAAACAATATACTTTTGAAATCATAGGTTCAATATGATCAAAGGACTATGGCTTGCCTTAGAATAAATCCTGAGATTGATCTTGATCTTGGTATACTCCTCCTTGCTCAAAGCTTCACGAAGAATCAACGTCTACTCACAAACAAGCAAATAAATTGAATAAATAAATAACAGAGGCAAGACAAACTCTAAAAATTAAATAAAAATCTCAAATAAATAGATCTTGAATTTAGATGAATTTAGGAATTTGAATGGACTCAATCGGAGTTCAGATGCAAAAGATATGGGCTTTGGAAGATTGAAACCATAAGAAAATACCCTAAATTGAATTAATGGAATATTCTGAATTATTTTCTTATTGAAAATTCCGGAATATGACGTCAGCAGGAAAATCAGCCGAAAAGAAATAAAAGAAAAAAAAATCAATCTGACAGGTGGGACCCACGAGTCAGCGACTCGGCTCACGGTAGACTTGGTCCACCGAGCTAGGTTCTTGGGTTGGATATGGACCCGCGACATAGGCATTGACGTGGCTGCCACACGAGCGACATGGAAGCACAGGGCTTAGGTGGCGGTGCCTTGGCACTAACGTGGAAGACAACGAGGCTAGCAGCGCTCGGGTCCCAAGGGATCCGACGAACGGTGGCTCGCCGGCAGCGACGGAGGTGACGACAAGGTAGAGGGCGCGATGGGGATCTCAACGGTGGGTTCATGGGTGCTCGGAGACCTATGCAGCGACCAGCGGCGAGGTTTAGGTGGCAGCGAGATCTTGGGCTCGACGATGACGGTGCTAGAGGGGCTCTCCGGCGAAGGCGAGGGTAGCGTCGAGATGCGGACCTCAAGGCGATCCCGAGAGTGGCTTCCACGGACGAAGAGAAGCGCTGGAGCGGCGGCGATGAGGACGAAGACCTTCGGCCGGAGCTGAAGACGAAGGTGAAAGCGGCAGCGCTACGCAACGACTTGAGCACGGGCGGCTAGGGTTTAGGGCCGGCGTGACTCGGGGTGCGAGGAATGACGGTCCTTGGGGCCTTAAATAGGCTCGGGAGCGAAGAATCCCAGATGGAGACGGCGGCGGTGCACAAAGAACACGAAAGGAAAGAGGAGTCCACGAGGAAGACGATGATGACGTGGCGAGGTGGGACCCAGTCGTCAGTAGAAGCAGCTCGGAGAAAACGCGTCGCACGCGACGCTACTGAAGCCGACGGGTGGGACCGGCGCGGAGATAAGAGAGGGAAAACGGGCCGCACGGAATCGGGCCGAAAGTGAGAAGGATTGGGCCGCACAGTGCCGGGCCGGATGGGAATAGGAGTTGGGTTTCAGCCCAACACTATTTCTGAGATTTTAATAGATTTTTCTTTTTAGAAAATAGCAAAAAATCCAAATAACAAATAGAAAATAGCAAATGCACTCGCAAAAATTCTAAAAAATTCTAAAAAATATATCCAAGCACATAGAATCCAAATAAAATAATTTTGATAATAGTTGAGGTTGAGATTAATCATATTAAATTGTTTTTGAACTCTGATAATTCCAATTAAGCTTTAACTCAAACAGACAAAATTCAAATGTTATTTTTCTTTTTAAAACTTCAAAACAGACCAAATTTTAGGATGTTATAGTAGATCACCCCGAATGGCTTGCAAATCCGGTCCTAGTCAAGAAATCTAACGGTAAGTGGTGCATGTGCGTAGATTTTACCAGTTTAAGTATCGCTTGCCCAAAGGATGACTTCCCTTTGCCCCGCATTGATCAATTAGTCGATTCTACTACAGGTTGTGAATTGATGAGTTTTCTTGATGCTTATTCCGGATACCATCAGATCAGCATGGCGAAAGAAGATGAAGAAAAGACTGTCTTCATCACACCCTTCGGCGTCTACTGCTATGTCAAGATACCGTTCGAGTTAAAGAATGCTGGAGCCATGTACCAGCATTTGATGCAGAAAACCTTCAACGGTTAGCTAGGGCGTAATTTAGAGGCATATGTAGATGACCTCGTTGTAAAAAGTAGTACCAAATATGACCATTTGAAGGATCTCGCAGAGACATTCGAAAATGAAAACAAACATGGAATAAAGATTAATCCTTAAAAGTGTACTTTTGGGGTTAATTCTGGCAAGTTGCTTGGTTTCCTTGTTTGTTCTCGTGGGATTGAAGTTAATCCCGAGAAAATTTGAGCCATTGAACAATTATGACTACCTTTCACTGTGAAGGAGGTCCAAGCCTTAACTAGTCAAATGACGGCTCTTAGTCGTTTTATTTCTCGATCAGGAGAACATGGTTTACCTTTCTTTAAGGTGATCCGAAGAGTAATAAAGAGTTTCAATGGTCCGAAGAAGCTGACAAGGCTTATGAAGGCTTAAAGGCTTATCTTTCAAATCCTCTAGTATTGGTTTCGCCTTTAGAGGGGTAACCTTTACTAGTTTACTTAGCAGCAACACTAAATGTGGTGAGTGCAGTACTTATCGCAGAAAGGGAAGGGTCTCAACGACCCATCTACTATGTAAGTGAGGTCTTACATGGACCGAAGGAAACATATCCTGAGGTCCAAAAGCTAATTTATGCTCTTCTGATGATTTTCAGAAATCTGAGATATTATTTTCAATCTCACAAATCACAGTACCTTCATCTTTTCCTCTTAGAAATATACTTCATAACCAAGAAGTGACAGGTCGCATAGCTAAGTGGCAGTAGAACTTGGGGAGTTTGATCTTTATTTTACTACTCGAATAGCCATAAAAAGCCAAGTCCTGGCTGACTTTGTGGCTGAATGGACGAACACCGAGGATCAACCTCAAGTAAGTACAGGGCTAGATGATCGTTGGACGCTGTATTTTGATGGCTCCCGCGAGCTTAAAGGCTCGGGGGCTGGGATTTTGTTGATAACACCACAAGGTGATCAACTTCAGTATGTCATTCAGTTTCTGTTCCCTGCCACTAACAACGTGGCAGAGTATGAAGGACTTCTAGCCAGGCTTCAAGCAGTCAAATTCCTTGGAGTTCGTCGACTTTTAACGAAGAGATATTCGCAATTAGTCGTAAACCAGGTAGCAAAGGAATATAGATATTCTGATGAGATAATGGCTCAATACCTGGGTGAAGTGAGAAAGTTGGAAAAACACTTCAAGGACTTTGAAGTCCAGAATATACCACACAAGGAAAACTCCTTAGTGGATCAGTTATCGTTCCAACAGATGTTTTTCTCAAATACCTTACAAAACCTTCAATAGAAATGGGTTCGACTACCTCAGAGGTCGGAGTCATCGTGCAAGATGCGGAGTGGATCAAACCATTGATCACTTATCTCGCATCAGGGACATTGCCCGATGATCCTCAACAGAAGGATAGGTTAATTCGAAGAGCACGCATGTACAAGCTGGTCGAAGGATCATTGTATAGGAAGGGAGCACATGGTGTTCTTATGCGTTGCATATCCCAAAACTCCGGGATAAAATTACTAAAAGAAATCCATGGGGGCTTGTGTGGTACACATGCATCCTATAGAACATTGGTTGGTAAAGCTTTTCAGCAAGGATATTACTGGCCCACTGCTCTACAAGATGCCATGCACCTTGTTAAGATATGTGAGCAGTGTCAGTTCCATACCAGGAAAGTGCACCAGCCATCCTATCAATTACAAACCATTCCCTTGTCATGGTCTTTTTCGACTTGGAGCATTGATATAGTAGGATCACTACCGCAAGCACCTAATGGGTATAAATTCTTGTTCGTGGCCATTGATACATTCACTAAGTGGATAGAAACTGAGCCAGTCATTCGTATAATGGCTGCGACAGCAAAGAAATTCCTTGTGCGAAGCATTGTTACAAGATTTAGAGTACCCAGTCGTCTTATCACAAACAACAGAAGCTAGTTTATTAGTGACGTGTTTCAAGATTATTGCGATGAAATTGACACTAAAATCTGTTTTGCTTCCGTGGCACATCCATAGAGCAATAGAGCAGTAGAAAGGGCCAATGGTCAAATTATGCAAGGTATAAAAAAGAGAGTTTTTAATCGCCTTAAGATATGCTTGAAGAATTGGATGGAAGAGCTCTTCTCTATCCTATGGGCATTACGCACTACTACGAGTAGAGCAACTGGTGAAACACCATTTGCACTAGTCTACGGTGTAGAAGCAATGCTACCTAGCGAGATTCAGCTAGGTTTTACACGTATAGACCTCCTAGATCAAATAAATCAGGGAGATTTGCATGAAGACGACGTCAATATGCTAGAAGAAAGACGTAATCGAGCATTATTAAAATCGGTTGCCTATCTGCAAGGGCTGAGATGTTACTATAATAGAAGGGTTCATCCAAGAACACTTCATGTGGGTGACCTGGTCCTGAGACGAATGCATAACTAAGCCAACTTGAACAATTTGTCCTCTAGATGGGAGGGTCCATATACTGTAGTTTCTGTCACTAGGCCAGGATCAGTTAGATTAGCCATAGAAGATGGTCGTGTTTTATCCAACACATGGAACATTGAACATCTTCGAAAATTCTATGTATAAGTATCTTTTTTTCATATTATATAAATTCAATTGTCATTTTACTGTTAGTATCATATTATTTTTTTCAGCATAAATTTTTTCGTATCATTTCACATACATGATCACCATCTTTTCTGCCATTTACATAAGTGCCTACGGTTGATCAATTTCTCTAATGGGTCATAGTGTCTTTACTTATCAAATGGCCATCGGTATACATCTAAGAAATGATAACTGTTTGGCACCTCTTCTATAAGCCAATTCTCATTGCATAAGAACCCAACAATCCGACTTCATCTTCCTGAATACACACTGGTCTGGATCATTGATTTTGTAACAGATATCCTAGTCCTAAAGCATTTGTTCATCCGAAACACTTCTCCCATTGCCGGACACAGTGTTCCAGGCGGGGAGCTACGCATAACAAAATATACAAAATTCAACTTGCAAAAATAATTCAATTTGCAAAAGCAAGTCAGTCAACTTTTGACAAATAATTACAATTATCATACACCAAATCCTTTCATCATTTCATACACTGAAAACGTGTCATTACATTATTACTATCGAACACTTGAGCCAGGAGCACTTGAGGGAATGGCAGGAGCACTAGCTTCAATATTTTTGATGATCTCCGCCACCACTGGTGTGATCTTAGCCTGAGCTGCCATACCTACTTCTTTTGTTTTGAACTTAGGTGCAGGAACAAGCTTCTGGAGATCAACGGAGTCTCCATAAAGAAGAACAATCTTTAATAACGCTCGGTTTAAAGCTTGACTCATTGCTCTTATCAAAGATTGATATATAACAGTCTTCATAGTAGGTTTGTGTTTTTGAATATATATAATTTGAGTATAAATATCATTCCTAAGGTCGTCCAAGGTTATTTGGTTGCGAGAGGAGTTACCGGAGCCTTCAGTTGCTCTGTGATTTCTCGTAGAGAAGCTAAAATTCGAGAAAAGCTATTTCCCATAACCGCAGTAATTTCCTTGCCGGCCTTCATCAAGGTATCCACCTTTTTTTTCAAGTTCTTGTACGGCAGTGTGACTCTGTTTTTCCACTTCCTTCAAGTCTTGAATCTGAAGATCTTTGTTAGAAGAGGTCTTCTGAAGATTCTCTTTTGTCTTTTCTAGTTCTAAAAATGAACGAAAAAAGAGAATAAAATTCATGCATTGTAAATAATAGGTCAAATGCTGTGGATGTCATGAGGACATTGTGGATGTCATATGGACATGCTCATGATCTTAGGTGATGAGACAATTGGCAATTGCTTTGAAAGTTTGTTGAAATCTGGAGTTTTCACAAGTGTCGGAAAATCGGTAGTCTGGCGTTGAAGCTGCGGTACTACCGGTGTCTTGATATGACCACTTGTGAGTTCTTGGTATTACCATGAGTCCTTAACCTCGTTGGTTTTCTTGTGGCGTCCGATCGAGATCGGACGGCCCAGTTGAAAGGGCTTTGTTCTGAGGCTTTTGAGCGTTTAAGTGGAGCGGTAGTACCGCTAGGGAAGTGGCGGTAGTACCGCGAGCCGGTTGTACCGCAAGGTAATTGGCGGTTGTGATTTTCCAGAGAAGGTGTCTTTGGAGTATGGTTTTTCTCCTAGAGCGGTAGTACCGTGCTTTGGTTGCCGGTAGTACCGTAGGGCGAATGACCGCATGTGTGCGGTATGGATTTTCGAGAGGAGGTGTTTTGGAGATTTTGGGATTTCTCCAGTTGCGATCGACCGCTATTGCTTGAGCGGTATGACCAAGTTCTTGTATACTGGGTGGGTATGTATGATAGTACCGTTTGTGGATTGAGTTGTTACGATTGTCAATTTTCTTGGAGATTTGATTTTGGATTAGGTCTTGTTCTTGTTCATCGCTGCATATGTGTTGCATGATGCATGTTTTATAACGTGGGTCAAGTTGTGAAGAACTTGTTCCGGAAATGGTTTCTTGGTCTATTCTTTGTGCGGTGGCTTGCGGTCTATGACGATCGGCGAGGTGGATCGGGACTAAGCTTGGAGAGCCGAGGTCCGAAACGATCAAGGATGCCGGGTGGTCGAGGACTCAAGCGGGCGCAGATGGACAAGGGTGACCGAATCAGGCGGTTCGGTCTGTTGGTTGGATCAAGTGGCGCGGAGTCGTTGCAAGTGCTCGATGGTGCGGTGGGATCCGGACGGGAGAGACTTGACGACATGGAGCCGTTGATCAACCTACGTGGCGAAGCATGGGATTGCTTCACGATCTGTGGACTCGGTCTTTTGGAGAAGGATCGAGAAGGGTATTTTGGTAATTTCACCAAATACCACCTTGGTGACCTTTGGCTAAACATGGCGCGCTCGGCGCATGGTGAAGCGGTTTAGGTCATTCGATGATGAAGACGGCGCTTTGAGATCGTGCGTTGTGTTAACCCATTGTGTGTTAGGGTTTAATGGGTGCCTAATGGAATATACCCTAGATGCTTAGTCTCCATATAAATAGGGGTGTTGGTGGTGCTTGGGGGCTCTTTGGAAACCAAGGAGATAGCCACCCAAAACCCTTGTGGTTGCCCTATTTTGGTTTAGGGTTTTGAGGAGAAAGATGAGAGCTAGGTTCTAGGGTTTGGATTGAGAGTGTGTGCTCACGTGGTGAGCTTTGCCCTCCATGTGGAGTGGCTGTAAGCAACAATCATTCATCTCAAATCAATCCATCCAAATCTCTTAAGATGAGTCTCTATTTCGTTTATGTGTTCATCCTCTTTAATTGATGATTTTGGGGCTTTCTTTGATCCGCGAGTTTTTGCTTGGTTTTCCTTCTTGATCTTGCTTGCTGGGATATGTAGGAACCCATCTAAGGTCATCTTGATCATCATCCACCCACGAGCAAGTTTTGGATCAAGTTTTTCATTTTTGCTCGGTTTTGAACCCTCTTTCGGTAAAATTGAAAAAGATAGGAACTTTGGCATGGATCTTTGCAATGGTTGCTTGGAATAGGTTCTGACATCATTAGGAAGTTGTGTTTCAAATTTGGTGGAGTTTGGCCAAGCGGATCAAAAGTTACGTCGATTTTTGATTTCGTTTTTCGGTACATTTCTTGTTCATTCTTTGATTTTCTTTGTTCACGCGAACGACCGGCACTATTCATCCGGTTCAACCGGACTGCGGTACAACCGCCATTTGTTCATCCGGTTCGATCAATTCTTGTTCATCAACCTTTGTTCATAAGGCTGATTTTTGTGTTTTTGGTCGTTTCTTTTGGGGATTTGAAGGGTTTAAGTACAAGTCTTCCGCCACGCTTATATATATTGATCTTCATAGTTCTCATAGCTATTGGAGTCAATATCATGTTTGAATCCGATCGACAAAGCGAAAAATAGATAGTGCTCCTATTCACCCCCTCTAGTCGCCTTTCCGGTCCTACAATTGGTATCGAGCCAAGTTTGCTCTTTTGTGATCTTAACCGATCTTTGAGCATGGCGACAAATGTGAGGACTTGTGGCGCTTCTTTGCATCTTGTCGTGGTTCTTTTACCCATGGTGTTGGTCGTAACAAGATATTTGAATATATGATAAGTGTAATGGCGATGGAGGAGGAAGTCTCTGTGATATCTGTGGCAAATCCTTTTGTTTTGATTGTCCTAGTTTGAGGATAAGTCACTTTTAGAGCCCGCGAAGAAGAAGCCCGATGGCGTATGTGCGGCGAAATTTGAGGATGATAATGATGAGTCTTTCGAGGACGATCCCTACTCAAGCTAAGCATGGTGAGCAAAGAAAAACTCATTGATGACTTGATTTCATATGAATACAAATTACATGCTCTTAGGGAGAAAATAAAATTGCTGAAAAGAGAAAAGAATGATTTGTCTCATGAGCTCTCGAATTGAAAACCTCCATGAATGCTTATGATTCATTGCTTGTAGACATGGAGAACTTGAATAAGCTGCTCTTGCATGCCTAAAATCTGAAAATAAATTGTTGAAATTAAATGCTTCTATGCCATGTGATTCTTGTGTTGCCTTACATCATGAGCTTGATAATGCTAAGTTAGAAATAGGCAATTTTAGATCTATGGCTAGAAATGATTGTGAATCTTGTGTAGGCATGTTTGCTGATTTTGAGAAGTTGAAATTGACTAATACCTTTCATCTTGAGCAATTAGAAAATGCTAGGGCTGAGATTATTGAAATTGAAGCTAGGCCTTGTAGCATGTGCTTTGAATATGAAAAATTGCTTAAGAATGGTTTAGTCTCTTGCAAGAATTGTGCTTGTTTAGAAACTGAAATTGATGCTTTGAGCGCAAGCTTAATTCAAATGCATCATTAATTTCTTGCACATCTTGTATTTCATTGAAGAGCGAGGTTGAGTCTTTCTTGCGATGATATGAGCGCCAAATCATGTGACTCTTGTATTTGCCTTCACTCCGAGATTGATGTTTTTAAGATTTCTCTTGCATCTTTGCATTGGAGTTGGAGTCCTTTTGTGCTAAACGTGAGTCATTTGGTGTTGGTTTTGTGGCATCGCTTTGGATAGCTCTTCTTTGGTGAGTTCGACTCTTTCGGACTCTTCTTGTGTTGTCCAACGTTTCAAAAGACAAATGTGCTTCTTTCTCAAATGGTACTAAATCTTCAAAAGACAAGTACCATTGCACATTTTGTAAGAAGAATGGACACACTATTGGGTTTTGCTTTCGCCGTTTGAAACATGAGCGTCGAGTGCATCATCGTCCCTCTAGGAACACACATAACCTTTCTCATGGCATGTGTGGGTCTAGTGTCGATACGAGGACGAGTCATGATGCTAGTTCTTCCAGGACTTCTTCTTTGAGCGACAATGGTGTTTCGTCCTCTCGGACCGTGTCTACTAGTAGACCTTTACACCATTGCTCATTTTGTGGGAAGAATGGACATCATGTAGACTTTTGTTTCCGGCGTGCAAAATATTTGCGTCGAGCTCATGCTTCTAAGTCTCCTAGTGGGCATAGTCTTTCTCATGACATGCATACTAAAGAGCCAAGCACGAAGACTCGATTTGTTGATGGCTTCTTTGACACCTTTTCTAGTGGTGTCGGACGGACCGTGGACATGGTTTGCATAGTCTTGGTTTTGGTCCACGAGCTGCCCGAGGCAAGATTTCCGCCGTTTTCCAAGAGGTAGACCTCGTTTTGTTCATCGAGGTACACACCCACGGCGAGGTTGTGTGAGTTTCTTTGATGCTTCTGTTGGTTCTCATCATGGTGCTTTCAAGCAAGGCCATCACCGCTTTTCTAGAGTTGGACCTCGTTTTCCTCATCGAGCTGTCCACTCGCGGCGTGCCTTCAAGGATGAGATTGGATCTTCTTGCATGGACCATCATTTGCATCATGCTAACTCACATAATGGTTCGACTGCCTCTGGTGGTGGTGTGTCCAAGGTTTGGGTTCCCAAGCATTTGCTCTCTAACCCTTCGGGACCCAAGACTCGGACACCTTGCCTTTCTCATGTGTAGGTACCGAGAACACGGGTTGGAGAACATGGACTTAAAGATTCTGATCTTTTGCTTCATCACATGATCGGGACACTTGATGGTTCTCCACCTCAACGATGGCCTCCAAGAGGCATGTGCTTTAATGATTGGCATCTACACCTGTTTGGTGAGCTATCTTATACCTTCATGCCCTTATCTTCATGATTATTCATACTTGGCATGTTGTGCTTGTCTTTGTGCTCACTTGTACCATATTGGCATGTGTTACTTCTTTGATATCCTTTATCATGCCTTTACCTTGCTTATGTATCCATGGGCGATTGTTATTCATTATTTCCATGGGTGTATAAGCTTGGTTTTGTCTTCAAGAGCTTGTCTTGATTTCATACATTTATCATATTGCTCTTGTTGATTTTTGTCTTATGTATCCACTTGTTCACTTGATATCCATGTTAGCATACTTTATCCATGATTTGTTCTATAACTTGCTTTATGCTTACATGGTTTTTCTGCCTTCTTGTTAATTGTGGATGCATGAGTCTTGCCATAACTTTCACTAGCATGCATTACTTTATTTGTATATATGATGGGTGATATGCTATGTGCTTTTTTGCTTGCTCCTTTGCTTTATTGTGGATTAAGGACTTTTAGAGCTTTATCATATCTTGGATAGCATATGTTGAAATTGTCTTGTCTATCTCCATGCTCATGTCTTAAATTATTGATTATATGCTTTTATGAGTTTTGGATCATTTCTTGCTATCCTTGCCGATCATGTGTCTTGGTCTTTGTTTCCCTAGATATTGTTTCACTAACCCAAGATACCAAGGCATAGACTTTTTCTGTCTCTTTGGTATAGTCTTTTCAGTTGAGAAGAAGAACATGTGGTCCAACAAGTGGTCAAAGACTTCAGCTGTTGATTCTTCTTCATTTGTGCCCTCAATGATGACTATCACTTCTCGGAGACGAAGGATTTTGAGATGAGGATGATGGGTGAGTGCGACTACTTTCTGGAGCTTCAAGGAATGGATCTTCATCCATCATGACTACATCTCACTGCCAAGCAGTGCGACTCAGGTTCGAGCTTCTATACCTTACTTTTGTGTATGGTATCCTAGTCTACCTTGCATAGCATTTGGGTTTGTTACTGCTCAAGGTAGATAGGAGGCTCTGTTCTAGCACATGTCTTTTCTAGGCACTCTTCTTATCCCATGATTTGCTAGGATGCATTCTTCTCACTGACCTAGGTCGAGCTTGTCTCCCAATCACTAGTGTTAGCGAGGTTTTTGAGTTGCTGTAAGCTTTTTAGTGTTGGTGTTTCGCTCCCTAGCTTTTTGGGTTGCTTTCCTAGAGATCTTGTGGAGTAGGAAGTCTTTGTGCTATCTTGTGGAGTTTCGGCATTTTTGGCGGGTTTCTCCCTCAAAGCTTTTTGACCCAACAAGGTTTGCCACCTTGAGATCTTGAGTAAGGGATAATTTATCCCTATGGGTTGGTTTGAGGGGGAGTTGGTTCTTTTCGGAACGTTCTTAGTTCTTTTCTGAACCTTTTCTTGTTCATCTGAACTTTTCTTGTTCATTTGAGCTTTTGTAGATCTTTTCTGATACTTTCTTCAAGTGGTATCTTTTTGGATCTTTTTGATCCTTGTGATCTTTTAGGCTTTTAAGTCTTTTGTGCATCTCATTGTATCATATTGCATACAAATAAAAAATCCAAAAAGATGCATTGTAATATAAGTTTTTCTGCTTATCTTTTAAAATTGATGAAGCTTTGCTTATTACCCTATTGAGCTTTAGTATTTCAATTCTTGCTCAAGATCATGTTTAGCTCTTTGACTTGCTAGAATTATCATGCTTTAACATGTGCAGCAATGTCTTTGCTAATTGAGTTAGAACTTTAATATAACTTGAACTGGAAAATTGCAATTTGTGGATCTTTTAGTAGTTGCACAATTAGTGATTCTTTTGTGACCTTGGCCCTGTCAAAATTGCTTTGTTAGCTCTGGAATCTAGAATTGAACGTCTTTGAGCTTTCGGTTCTTTAAAGAATTTAAAACGACCTTTGTGCAAAATGAAAAATGATCTCTTTTGTGCGAAAAAAACTGATCTCACCAATTCTTTCTCATGAGGCGGCTTGCCATTGTACTAGGCTTGAACTCGGGGAGTTTTGGATGACCTAGACCACTCTTTTAAGCTTTTGTTGCTTGGGATGGTCGTAGTGAGGCTTGAGATCTAGCACATGGCTAAAAATGCAAATTGTCAAATTGGTTGAAGCTTAAGAAGAGATTGTGGATGGCTCCTAGTCCAGATCTTCTTTACTAAGATAGACCTTTTATCAACTTGAATATTCATTGTAAATGAAAAATAGTTGAAAATTTGGGCTTTTGACAAAAATTGAGCTAAATGATTCAATTCAGACTTTTTGTCTCTAAGATGGTCTTTGCTAGCTTCGGATCTCACAATGACATTCTGATATGGCCATTATCACTTTAGTATAATTGTTGTTGAACTTGCTAATTTTGATGCATTGCTTAATTTAATTCAACAACATGTGATATATTGAGCTCATTAGCCTAGCTTTGCTATATATGTCTTATCATGATCTTGCTAGCTTTGTCGGGCTTGTTGTATCTTGAGTAATGGTAGAAATGCTAGCTTGTTCAATTGAGTAATCTCCAAAGCTTCTTTTACTTAAAATTGAAAATCAAAACAAAAATGAAGCCACCCCATTGCACTTCATGCATGCTCTTTCTTTTGCTTCTTCCTTTCATTGCACTTGTTATCTCTGGATGAGAGGAAGGCTTGACTCCTTGATGAATCCATTGTCAAAGGGGGAGAAGTTTTGGCAAAAATGTGAAAAAGAGCTTTTCAGGTTAAGTGGGAGAAGTTCAGGATGTTAAGGGGGAGAAGTTTTGTAAGAATGAGAAGTTAGGAGCTTTATGGAGAAATTGGGAGTAACTGAAAATTTTTGAAAATTTCTCTTGTAAAATGGTGATCATAGTGAGGGGGAGCATTTAAATTGTTTTCTTTTGATCTTATTACCTTTTCTGAATCTGAATTGCAATTCTTGTAGACTCACAATGATCAATGGTCAAATAGAACAATTGTTCTTTCATATGGACCATAAGTGAGATTTTGTCACTTCTCTGGATTTTGAAGCTTTTTTCGCTTCTTCACCGTGTCTCACTTGCTGAAACTATTTTGAAGCCAACTTGGTCTTTCTCATTGCTTTCTCTTGTATTTGAGCCAAGTTGAGCCTTTGCGCGAAATTGTCAAGTATTTTCCTTTTCAAACCATCAAACTTACATTTTTGGGAAATTGCCAATGTGTTCATCAAGGGGAGATTGTGGATGTCATGAGGACATTGTGGATGTCATATGGACATGCTCATGATCTTAGGTGATGAGACAATTGGCAATTGCTTTGAAAGTTTGTTGAAATCTGGAGTTTTCAAAGAAGTGTCGGAAAAATCGGTAGTCTGGCGGCGTTGAAGCTGCGGTACTACCAAAGTCTGTATGACCACTTGTGAGTTGCGGTATTACCGCGAGTCCTTAACCTCGTTGGTTTTCTTGTGGCGTCCGTCGAGATCGGACGGCCCGATTGAAAGGGCTTTGTTACGAGGCTTTTGGCGTTTAAGTGGAGCGGTAGTACCGCTAGGAAGTGGCGGTAGTACTGCATGAGCAGTTGTACCGCAAGGTAATTGGCGGTTGTGATTTTCCGAGAAGGTGTCTTTGGAGTATGGTTTTTCTCCTAGAGCGGTAGTCTGCGTGCTTTGGTTGCTTGAGTAGTCAGTAGAGCGGAATGACCGCATGTGTGCGGTATGGATTTTCCAGAGGAGGTGTTTTGGAGATTTTGGGATTTCTCGAGTTTGCGATGCGACCGCGATTGCTTGAGCGGTATGACCGGGTTATGTAATATCTGGGTGGGTATGTGGCGATAGTACCGCTTGTGGATTGAGTTGTTCGATTGTCAATTTTCTTGGAGATTTGATTTTGGATTAGGTCTTGTTCTTGTTCATCAGTGCATATGTGTTGCATGATGCATGTTTTGGCTAACGTGGGTCAAGTTGTGAAGAACTTGTTCCCGGAAATGGTTTCTTGGTCTATTCTTTGTCAGGGTGGCTTGCGTGTCTATGACGATCGTGGCGAGGTGGATCGGGACTAAGCTTGGAGAGCCGAGGTCCGAACGATCAAGGATGCCGGTGAGGTCGAGGACTCAAGCGGGCGCAGATGGACAAGGGTGACCGAGCAGGCGGTTGGTCTGTTGGTTGGATCAAGTGGCGCGGGAGTCGTTGCAAGTGCTCAGTGGTGCCGGTGGGATCCGGACGGGAGAGACTTGACGACATGGAGCCGTTGATCAACCTACACGTGGCGAAGCATGGGATTGCTTCACGATCTGTGGACTCGGTCTTTTGGAGAAGGATCGAGAAGGGGTATTTTGGTAATTTCACCAAATACCACCTTGGTGACCTTTTGGCTAAACCATGGCGCTGAGTCGGTATGGTGAAGCGGTTTAGGTCAATCGATGATGAAGACGGCGCTTTGAGATGCGTGCGTTGTGTTAACCCATTGTGTGTTAGGGTTTAATGGGTGCCCTAATGGAATATACCCTAGATGCTTAGCCTCCATATAAATAGGGGTGTTGGTGGCTGCTTGGGGGCTGCTGAAGCCAAGGAGATAGCCAGCCCAAAACCCTTGTGGTTGCCCTATTTTGGTTTAGGGTTTTGAGGAGAAAGATGAGAGCTAGGTTCTAGGGTTTGGATTGAGAGTGTGTGCTCACGTGGTGAGCTTTGCCCTCCATGTGGAGTGGCTGTAAGCAACAATCATTCATCTCAAATCAATCCATCCAAATCTCTTGAGATGAGTCTCTATTTCGTTTATGTGTTCATCCTCTTTAATTGATGATTTTGGGGCTTTCTTTGATCCATGAGTTTTTGCTTGGTTTTCCTTCTTGATCTTGCTTGCTGGGATATGTGGGAACCCATCTAAGGTCATCTTGATCATCATCCACCCACGAGCAAGTTTTGGATCAAGTTTTCATTTTGCTCGGTTTTGAACCCTCTTCGGTAAAATTGAAAAAGATAGGAACTTTGGCATGGATCTTTGCAATGGTTGCTTGGAATAGGTTCTGACATCATTAGGAAGTTGTGTTTCAAATTTGGTGGAGTTTGGCCAAGCGGATCAAAAGTTACGTCGATTTTTGATTTCGTTTTTCAGTCATTTCTCGTTCATTCGCCCGATTTCTCGTTCACGCGAACGACCGGCACTATTCATCCGGTTCAACCGGACTGCGGTACAACCGCCATTTGTTCATCCGGTTCGACTTCTTCGTTCATCAAGACTGTTCATAAGGCTGATTTTTGTGTTTTTGGTCGTTTCTTTTGGGGATTTGAAGGGGTTTAAGTACAAGTCTTCCGCTACGCTTATATATATTGATCTTCATAGTTCTCATAGCTATTGGAGTCAATATCATGTTTGAATCCGATCAGCAAAGCGAAAAATAGATAGTGCTCCTATTCACCCCCCCTCTAGTCGCCTTTCCGGTCCTACAAATGCTCTGTAAGAAACAAAGAGATGTTATTTACCTTTATTCTCCTTAATGAGCATCTTGTTCTGTTCAAAAAGGTTATGGCTTTCTTTAGATTGTTTGCCCAGGATCTCTTGTAATTTTTTTTATTTTTCTGAGTCAAAAGGCAGATCTCTTCGGTTTTCTCTACCATGGCCACCACACTCTTCTCAGGTCTTTTTTCGACCTCAAACAATTTTAATCTGAGAGCATGAAGTGCAGATTCAACATTTTCTTGTCTGACTTTCACCAGTAAGCACTCCCTTTGAAGTAAACAAAGGTATAAGTTAATTATTTAGTTAGAATATTACGATTGAATAATAACTTCCTGTACTTACTTCTCTTTATCCTCTGCAAAGGTTTTAATCTCCCCTATCATGTCAATATTGACCTTTTAGCACCCTTTGACAGATGCCATGAGGTCCTAGAGGTCCTTCTTTTCAGCTCTGGGAGGAGAACTTTCTAGAGGAATCTCATCATCGGGTTGATCCAATTGAGCCAGACGAAAAACTCCTCTGGTTGGATCAATACTAGTATCCTGCGACTCCTAAGACATTCTTTGAGTCAGGTCTATACTGGTAAATTCAAAGAAAAATTACCAAGATATGATCATCTTCATCTTGAGTTTCAATGGTATCATGAACCACCTCTTCCGTTTGGTCCTCTTGAGAGGTCCTTTCAGTTTGGACTTTCATGTCCTATGGTATCCCCTTGGATGTCCTAGTAGTCATCGCCAGAACAGCTTGGACCACTTCTTCTGTGGTCCTAGGAGGCATTTCTATTAGCAGAATCTCTTTTGCCAGTATAATTGGTGGTGAAGTTTGTTCCTGAGCTGTCAGTTGTCCCCTTTCGGGTCCGACGGCAAAGAAAGGCTAATAAGAAAAGAGATGATTGGTCATTTTAAGCCAAAATTATAAAGTTATTATTGAAGAACTTACTCGATCTCGAAACCACTTTCGCTAAAAAGCGATATAAAGTCCTTATTCACGGTAAAAGTAGGTTCTCTCATTTGCTCTAACGAGGAGGGGACCAAGGCCATGGAGGCCCTTGACCTTGAAACCCTCTGAAGAGGAACCTCCTCTTTGGACTCTTCTGACGAACCTTCACCCTGGACCACCCCAGCCAAGAAAGGTGATATAGAAGACATTGGCTGGGGGTTAGACACATATAGAGAAACTGAAGTTTTAACTTTTGTTTTCAATATCTCATGGGTAGAAAAGGTCTCGAAGGAGTTGTAATTGAAGCAAGAGGTCTTGGGGAAACCGAAACTGAAGCCGGTGTGAGTTTCCTTTTCTTTGATGCGATAGGAGGTCTGGAAGTAATCCTTGCACTCTTTGCCAAAGGAGGAGAAGAGCTCGTACCGACATCTAAGATGAGACGTTTCTTTAGTGTCGTCTGTCCAGAAACATACAAATTAGATATGGAAAAATTTACTTCTTATGTCTAGTTAATTTCTATGAATGCTTACCATTGTGTGATCTTTCCTAAGTGATAGGGTAGCTCCAATCAAGCATGGAGGCTACGCTTCTATATCGACCGGTCCTTTTTCTGGAACCCGATCCTCTAAAAGGACTGAGGCCCTAGTTATAGGACCTCATCATTTGAAAGAGCTGCAGTATATGAAAAATTACTTTACTTTAACTATAAAATTCTGTTTAAGTAAAAACATAAATGGATTATTACCATTTTTAGGGACATCATAATTGCAGGATAATATTTTTCTCTTTTGGAGGGAAAAGATCTTGTTCTTGAGGAAGTCATGGACAACCTTTCATCCAATTAGACCTCTTTCTACCAGGTTGTTGATCACCAGGATTACTCTCTTCTCATCATTTGAGAGCTTGATCTCCTTGTCAGTAGCTCGGCTTTTTGAGGACCACTCCGGTGGTGCACTACGATTGTAAGTAATTCTACTCTTTTTCGGAACTTTGGAATAAAACCATTCCTTGCTCCATGCTTGGCTGACATCTTTGGTAGCCAAGAAGGGAAACATTCTCATGCTGGCATCTTGAAATTTAAAATAAAAAGAGCCCAAGGCACCAGCACCTTTCTTATTGTGAATGATCTGGTAATAAAAACTAAACAGACGCAGACTAGGGGCTATCCCTAAAAACGCCTCAAACATGTGGGCGAAAACGCTAAGTACCAGAACCGAATTCGGTACAAGATGAACTAATTCAATTCTATAATGATTAAGAACTTCAATAAGGAAATCACTCTTGGGCAAACAGAGGTCTGCTCGGAGATACGACATGAAGAGTACTGTAAAATCGGCCGGAGGGTTTGGTTTAATCTCCCTCCCCAGTGCACGCCACTTGATAAAAGCCTTCTTTGGCAGATGCCCATCCTGCTCCAGTCCTTTGAGCTCCTCTGCGGACAACATTGGTGATTTCCATCCCGCCATTGTCTCAGTTCAATGGTGGATTGAGGGATCCTTCTCTTCAAAGGTTCGTGGAGGACGAAAGGCTCTCGGTGAATGGGGAAAGTGAAAACGACTAGGGTAAAAACGTGTACCATTGGTGCATTTAAAACCCACTGCTTCTAAAGTACAACAACTGCACCTCGATTAGTGGTGATATGACAACTCACATCCAGTCAAGGAAGTTATTCTGCGCGTCAGAGATGTGTAAGAAAAAATAGTTGAAAATATTTCTCTCTTTTTCAAAGTTATCTTCATCCCATAATCATTGCGGGTGGAAAGATACAAAACCGCTCAACATAGAAATTGTTTCAACATGCGCTCCAAGAAGTATTCACTTGATCATCAGGATTTTTTCCTTACCAATCCCTTGAAGACCTTAATCCATAGAGCAAACTGACTGTCCGACCACCTTAAAACAAAGGTGATCGAAAAGTCAATTTGGTCCACGGGTGTTGTCTGTTACATGCTCCAATCATAGGTAGAGAAATGCCAAAGCAATATGAGTTCATACTCATGAGAAACTTTGAGGATAGAAATATGATAAAAGTCTCTAAAGGAATGTTTCTTGTTTTTTTCCCTTCTAGTGGTTATTTATAGACCAGTAACTAATTAAATAAACCAGACGGAAGTTTAACAGATAAGATTTTATTAGAGTTTATTCCTAATAAATCGCTGAAGACTAAAGCATAATCATCCCTTCGAGAATTGCTTTCATAAATATATACGGCTGACGCTCCTGCTTTTTAAGAAAAATAGTTATTCACAACTCAAGTAAAACTATCTTCTTGACCAAGTCTAGTTCTGGTTAAAAAAAACCCTCTTCAAGTAAGTTATTTTCACTTAAAATTGAGGGGCTAGTTGACGAGTATTGTTGACTAGTCAAATTATTTGGATATACCTTTACTCAGAAGTAATCTGGATCCTCTATTGGGTCCAAATTAGTTAGCTAGGCCCAGGATTAATTACGTAGTTAGAATGTAGGCCTAAGAACATTCCCTTCAGACCATTCCAAGACTTCTCCTCTGGAGATCTTTTTGAACCACTCTTTGGTCACTAAGGTGGGGCCTTCGAAACTACTATGGTCTTTGTGCGATTGAGCGCGATGTGAAATGTCTCTCCACCGAGGCGAGGCGGGAGACTCCCTTATCGCCAAGGCGGGGCTTTCGGAACGACTAGAATCTTTGCGCAATTGAGCGCGATGTGAAATGTCTCTCTTCCGAGGTGAGGCCCTCGAGGCGGGAGACTCCCTAGTCGCTGAGGCAGGGCCTTCGGAACGACTAGGGTCTTTGCATGATTGAGCGCGATGTGAAATTTCTTCGCCGAGGAGAGGCCCTCAAGGTGGGAGATTCCCTAGTCATCGAGGTGGGGCTTTCGGAACGACTAGGGCCTTTGCGTGATTGATCGCGATGTGAAATGTCTCTCCATCGAGGTGAGGCCATCGAGGTAGGAGACTCCATAGTCGCCGAGGCAGGGCCTTCGGAACGAATAGGGTCTTTGCGTGCTTGAGCGTGATGTGAAATGTTTCCGTTGAGGCGAGGACCTCGGGACGGGAGACTCTCTAGTTGCCGAGATAGGGCCTTTGAAACGACTAGGGTCTTTGCGCAATTGAGCGTGATGTGAAATATCTCTGCCGAGGTGAGGCCCTGGAGACAGGAGACTCCCTAGTCGCCGAGGTGGGGCCTTCAGAATGACACTCCCTAGTTGCCGAGGCGGGGCCTTCAGAACGTCTAGGGTCTTTGCACGATTGAGCGCGATGTGAAATATCTCTTCGCCGAGGCGAGTCTCTCAAGGCGGGAGACTTCCAAGTCGCCCAGGTGGGGCCTTCGGAACGACTAGAGTATTTGCGCAATTGAGCGCGATGTAAAATGTCTCCCCGCCGAGGCGAGGCCTTCGAGGTGGCAGACTCCATAGTCACCGAGGCGGGGCCTTTCGGAACAACTAGGGTCTTTGCGAGCTTGAGCGTGATGTAAAATGCCGCCAAGGCGAGGCCCTCGGGGCGGAAGACTCCCTAGTCGATGAGGCGGGGACTTCGGAACGACTAGGGTCTTTACGCGATTGAGCGCGATGTGAAATATCTCTCCGCCAAGGCGAGGCCCTCGAGGCGGGAGAATCCCTAGTCATCGAGGCGGGGCCTTAGAAATGACTAGGGTCTTTGCGCGCTTTAGCGCGATGTGAAATGTCCCCATCGAGGCGACGCCCTCGAGGTGGTAGACTCTCTAGTCGCCATGGCGAGGCCTTCGGAAGGACTAGGGTCTTTGCGCGATTGAGCGCGATATGAAATGTCTTTCCGCCGAGGCGGGAGACTCCCTAGTCGTCGAGGCGGGGCCTTCGGAACGACTAGGGTCTATGCGCTTGAGCGCGATGTGAAATATCTCTCCGCTGAGACGAGGCCCTTGAGGTGGGAGACTCCCTAGTTGCCGAGGCGAGGCCTTCGGAACGACTAGGGTCTTATGCGGCGTCTTGTTTATACACTTCACACCCGCGAGGGTGAGTTAGTGTGCACTGGAGCTTAGAGTCATGCGCGACGTCTTGTTTATGTACTTCATACCTGCGAGGGTGAGTTAGTGTGCACCAGGGCTCGGGGCCATACACTACGTCTTGTTTATGTGCTTCACACCCGTGAGGGTGAGTTAGTGTGCACCGGGGCTCGGGGCCATACGCGGCGTCTTATTTATGTACTTCACACTTACGAGGACGAGTTAATGTGTACCGGGGTTCGGAGCCATACGGTCTATGGTTTCGCTTTTCAGTTGAGCACAAAGTAAGTTTTAGTAGTGGCATAAAGGAAAACCACTAGAGATTATGCTAGTGAAAGTAGATGTAGGAGAAGAGGCCTACGTGGTCTAGCTATTACACACTTCCACTCTTAAAAGACTACTATCTGAGCCGTGTCATGTCACTACGCCCTGGCCTACTCCCAATAACCAACGCATGCATGTGTTAGTTTATTGCCTAACTTGCTGGTGCGTGACCAACAAATATTGAGCGCGAATGTTCCACGCTAGATGGGAAATAGTCATCTAGGGCGAGATCCATGAAGGTCCACCAAGGTGCACGAGACACTGGATCCAAAATCGTTATATATATATATATATATATATATATATATATATATATATATATATATATATATATATATATATATATCATGTGTGAACAGACTAGACACCCTCAAAGAAAAGGACGGCGACACTGGTTGGCGACCCAGCGCAAGCGGGCGTGTGGGCGGCTTCCCACTCGGCGCCAAGAGCCCACCGAGGAGCGAGCGCGTGACCCAACTAGCGAGCGAGCGCGCAACCCAACCGTTAGCCGAGGGCGAGGGCGCGTGGCCCAGATAGCTGAGCGGGCATGCATGCAGGCGCAGGCGCTACGCGATGCGGGCGGGCGTGCAAGAGCCCAGAGGCGTGCACGATGCGGGTTCACAAATCGCAAGGCATCGCGAGAGTTCCAGCCGCCAAACCACCGAGACGAGATGCGAGTCGCGACACTGCTTGTCTACTCTAGCGGCGAGCCGGCGAAGCCACATGTGCTACCTTTTGGTTTCTTCGCCAATCGCCATCACTAGGTAATTTTGATTTCTAATACCGATTTATCTCAAGCACAGTCGGTAATTTTGTGTTTAGGGATCCAATTTGCTAATTGTTGGCATATTTTTTCAAACGCTAGGATTGGGGTTTACAATTGTGGTAGTACTTGGGAATTAGAATATGTGATGTGTCATGATTTGTATTTGAGTTTTTGACTACTTGAGAGTTGAGACACAATGTCAAGTAAGTAAACCCCACAATTTTAAATAAATGACTATGAATGTATGCTTATATTATTATATAGTACAAATATCTAATGGAGTATTCAAATAATTGGTAAATGGCAGGTAAATTAATGGAAATATTTCTTAAAAGGAAAGCACCACCACGGGAGGAGAATGATGTCCCATCACATGAACAGAACGATGGCCCCTCTCATGAAGAAAATAATGCCACTAATGTAGCGATTTCACCTATAGAAGCAATCAATTGGGAAGAGGAGATTCAATTTGATCCTGGCAAAAGGAGAAGGATAGATGAGTACCTTCCTAATCAAAAGGACGTGGTAAGAAGAAAGTACCTTGATAATGGGCCTTGCCAACCTCGCACTTTTGATTTTCCATATTCAACTATTGGTGGTAAAAATAGAAGGTTTAATTCTGAATGGTTTGCTGAGTTTGGGAGTTGGCTTGAGTATAGCGAATCCAAAGATATAGCATATTGTTTTTATTATTTCTTGTTTAGAGGCCGCAACAAAAAGGAAGCTGGATATGATGCATTTGTTATAACTGGTTGGTCTAGTTGGAACAAAAAATTTAGACTAAAGGAGCATGTAGGATATGTCAATACTGTTCACAACCAAGTAAAGAGAGATTGTGATTCTTTGTTGAAATAAGACCAACACATTTATGTTGCTTTGAATAACCAAAGTAATGTTGAGAAGATTGCTTATTATACTCGACTAAATGCCTCAGTTGATGTTGCTAGAGTGTTATTGAAGCAAGGATTGCCTTTTTGAGGCCATGATGAGTTCGATGAGTCATCCAATAAAGGAAATTTCAAGGAATTTCATGCTTATACTGCTTAGCAGAATCCAACTGTAGGCAAGGTTGTGGGCAACAATGCTCCAGGTACTAATTTGATGGTGTCTCCAAACATTCAAAAGGACATAGTACATTGTTTTGCAAAGGAAATATTGCAATCTATTCTTGAAGAAATTGGACATGATGTGTTTTGCTTGCTAGTTGATGAGTCCAGGGATGTGGCTTGCAAAGAACAAATGGCGGTGGTCTTGAGATATGTTGATAAATGTGGAATTGTTAAAGAGAGGTTAGTTGGCCTTCTTCATGCAAAAGAGACAACTTCTTCGTACCTCAAGTCCTCTATTGATTCTTTATTTGCAGAATATAAGCTAAGCTTGAAACAAGTTAGAGGCCAAGGATATGATGGTGCTAGCAATATGCGAGGTGAGTTCAATGGCTTGCAATCATTGATTATGAGAGAAAATAGCTCAGCATATTATATCCATTGTTTTGCTCACCAGCTTCAATTAGTTGTCGTGGCTGTTGTAAGAAAGCATAAAGGCATTGGTAATTCTTTTGATATGATTTCTGTTTTGCTAAATGTGGTTGGTGGATCTTCTAAGAGAAGGGATAAGATTCGAGATATTAATCGAGAATATGTGTGACAAGGATATAATAATCCTCATTTAATTATTTATCTGTAATTCATATTATGGATAAGTACACCCTTTAATATTCATAAGGGAGAAGCTGGAGGTTGTAAGTTCTTCTACCACCACCCCATAGTCGTAAGTACTTCTACGACTACCCTATAGTCATAAGCCTTTCTACGACTATGCTATGATCGTAAGTTCTCCTACGATCAGTCTGGGGTTGTAAGCTCTTCTACGACCACCACCTAGTCGTAAGTTTTTCTACGACCAGTCCCTAGTCGATAGGGCTCACAAACATGTGGGTCTAGTCGATTAGGGAATCTTCTGTACCATATCTAAGGATATGAACAATCAATTACATTGTTATTCTCTAGAATAATGGCATGATTTAACTCTCTGTCATGGTGATAACTGCCTAGTGACGTGGGAATGTTACTACTCCCACAATAATCTCCATTAACAGCTCCACGATCTGAAGCATTAAGGCGGCCTTTAGACTGGAGATACAGCAGCGCACTCCGAGTATTGTATAAAAGGCAGAATCATTAGGGCAATCAGGGAGGGGCAATCAGAGAGGAATCAGGAGCACAAAACGCAACACTCCAGTCTTTCTCTTGATCTTGTAATCTAGCATACTCAATACATACACACAGTAGTAGGGTTGTTATTCTGCCCGGAGAAGGCCCAAACCTGTATAAAAATCCCCGTGTCGCCTCTCTCTGCGTGATTTGAGTCTAGGGGAACTCCCGAATCAAATAATCTTTACGTAAGTTTGGTTCTAAAACACTGAAAATGTGTATGAGGCCTTAGGTTGTGGGTTACTTAAAACTAGGGCAGAGTTAAATCAAGATGTGTGTCTTCAAAGACCCGGAGACACTCGTTGGAGTTCCCACTATAAGACTCTAAGAGTTTGGTTGATTTGTTCCCAATAGTTGTTAAAGTGCTAGAATATGTGGAACAAGAAGACAAGGATGACAAAAATAGAAGGCAAGCATGTGGACTTTTAGTTTATTTTCAGTCATTTGATTTTGTGTTTTATTTGCAGTTTATGTTGACCAACTTAATAATCACAAACACATTGTCATTAACTGTACAAAGAAAGGATCAAGACATTGTGAATGTCATTGATTATGTGAAATCAACCAGAAGCCATTTGGACGAGCTTAGGAGGCATGGATGGGATTCTATCCTGGATGAAGTGTATGCCTTCTGTGAGAAGCATGGTATTTCCAAATTGGAAATGGGAGAAGCATACGTGAATCCAAAGAGCCACGCCAAAAATCTGGAATTACCAACAAGCATCATTATGATGTGGATTGTTTTAATGATGTTCTTGATTGGTTACTTCAAGAACTCGATGGTCGCTTCAACGAGAAAAACTCTAGATTGCTTGTTTGCTCGACTGCTTTGAGTCTAAGAAAATCATTTCGTGATTTCAATTTGGAGCATTTGATGGATCTAGCTAAACTTTATCCCAATGATTTTGATGATGGGGAATTGAGGGAACTTAAACACCACCTTCGTCTCTACATTACCGATGTGTGTGCGGATGATAGATTATCTAACATAGAGATTATTAGCGACCTTTCTCAAAAAATATTGGAGACAAGAAAACATATTTGTGTCGGGACCCCGAGTATGCAACCTCAAGACTCTTTGTGTATTTCGAACTAGTCCCATGATCAGTAGCTAGCTCACACAGTTTCAACATTGATATAATCAAAACCATACAACAAACTAAAGAAGAAGCAGACAAATTAATATTAACAGAAGCAAAAGACCTTATGGTCAAGTCTTACAAGGTCTGCCGCACAGGGCTTACAACAAAAGAGAGCTTGCAGCGGAAAATAAAACAACTCGTAGAGGCCATTCGACATGCCCACATGCTATCGATTGGAAGACGTCTCCTAGTTCGCTTGATCCTCAAAGTACTCCTCTTCATAGAACTCGGAGCTCCCTGGGTCCTCTTCAGTGACTGATCAACCAGAGGGCGTAAAGCCGTGAGTACTTTGAATGTACTCAGCAAGTCATAGGGAAATGCATGCAAATAATATTAATGCAAGGCTTGACAGGGATAGCTTTAAGGTTATTTTGCAGAAAGCAATATTGATTGGAAATACAGTAAGTAGATTACAAAGCACAAGTTGAATGATTAATACATAAGTAATCAAGTTCTTTGAAACAGCTAGTGAACACCCCGTTCACTTCCCAGACCACTTGGAACACCCACGACTACCATTTTTGAGAAAGTCTACCCCTTGTGTGAAATTATCAGGCATTATCCATAACCGGGGACACGGCTATTCGAATAGTTTTACACTCTACAGATGTTGTACAGCTTGACCCATAAGACACGAATTCTCTAGTTTGTTTGGCATATATCTATGCCACCGCTCACTACCTTAGGTAAGTAGTCTAGAGCACGTGATAAGGCCTTTACAAAGCTCCGTTTTGACTTGGTTCTGGCCGCTAAGGTTTCGCCATTTTGGACCCCCTCTTGCACCATGCGATTCCATCCGGTAACTCAAAGATCACTCCACCATGACAGAACCAAAACAAAACATTTGCTAATTAGTCGGCCAGGTCCACCCCATAAATGAACTTGTGGTTGCATGATATGGCCCGGATCAATGGCGCACAAAGTTAAGTCCTTAGTGATTACTCAGGTGAGGCAACCTCATCCCAAAATTCTCCCCCTTTATTGCATGATCATTCGCCTGAGTATAAATCATTTTTGGTTCACCCAGCCAAATGACAACCCTTGCCATGGCGCAACATCTTTTAATAACAGTGGCCGCACCACAATTTCATATATCATTAAGTCAAATTCATTCTTTCTTTGAGTAAGTGATCATGAATCTCATCGTGACTAAGCATGGCTAAGCATAAAGCACACCCATGTTGGTATTACAATCATGTCCTACTAATAATTAACCATCCTAAGGTATCTAAGGATTTATGTCATTCAAGGGTACATGCCATTCTCAATTTATCAAGGAGACATAATGGCAATTAGGTAATTAACTAATTCCCGAAAACCATTTATTATAAAATTAGAAATGCATGTTTGTATTAAACAATATACTTTTATAAATTGGGTTCAATATGATCAAAGGTCCATGACTTGCCTTCGTTGAAGAGCTGAGATTCTTCGGTAGAGGTCGCCGGGTCCAAGAACTCTTCAGAGAAGCCGGAATCTACACGTGCTAAAAGAGCCAAATAAATACAACAAATCCAAATAAAAAAACCAAAAACTACCAAACTAGATCCAAAAGAAAGGCACTAAATTTAGATGGATTAGGAACGGGCTCTCGGGAGGAGGCTTGACTAGTCGGGAGGAGATCCAACTGAGAGGATGGTCGAGAGGGGTCCTGAGGAGGTCCTAAGGAGGATACGAGACTTTTATAGCCTGTAGGAGACGGGGAGAGTCGCTGAGAGACTCGGAGGCGCACGAGTTCAAGGGTAGGTGGACGACAGGATAGAGCACGGTACAAGTGTGCGCAGAAAACTGCCCGGGGATAAGACGGGGCGGGAGTTGCTGGCGGAGGTGACAGCATTTAATGTGACATAACAACATTTAATGCGCTAGGACTTTTGCGTCAACAGTGATGCGACGAGAGGAAGAAGAAGGTGAGCAGGGTTGACAGGTGGGGCTAGTCAAAACTCGGGAGGGTGGTCCAACCAATGGGGTGGTCGTGACCAAAGGGGAGGTCATGACTAGAGGGGAGGTTGTGACCAGACTCCAGGACCACTCGGAGGTCTTCCAGAACCACCCGGGAGGTCTCCCAAGGCCACCCGGAGGTCTTCTAGGACCACCCGGAGGTCCTGGACTGGGAGGGAGGTCTGGACTAAAGGGGAGGTCCAAACGAGAGGGAGGTCTGGACAGAGGGGGAGGTCCAAACCAAGAGGGAGGTCTAAACCAAAAGGGAGGAGAGCTGGGCCAAGAAGAAAGTGGAACGAACAGATGAAAGAGATTTCAACACCAGAGAACTCCAACAAACTCAAAATAAACCAAACTCGAATTAATTGAAGTTGGATTAATTCATATTAAATTGCTTTTTAATTTCTAAAATCTCAAGTTAAGTTTTAGCAAATCAACAAACCAAATGGTTATTTTTAACTTCGAAAATTTTCAGAAAGCCCAGAAAATTGGGATGTTACAATTTGCTATCCTTTGGTTTATCGACTTTTGAAGCTAACACTAGTTTTGCCTGTTGCCACTGCTACAGTTGAGAGATACTTTTCAGCCATCAAAATTGTGAAAACATATTTGTGCAATCGCATTAGCGATGACTTCTTGAGAGATAACCTTATTTGCTATGTGGGGAAATGCGAAATGGGGAAAGTTACCAATGATGCTGTAATTCATCGCTTCCAGAACTTAAGGGAGCGTAGAAAGAAATTATAAAATGTAATGTACTTATCTTTGTTTCGATAAATTCATGATTCTTTTACTTAAAATTTTACTAAGTGATTTCTTCTACTTTTTGTAGGCAATCAAGGTCGGATGTTGTTTTTTGCTGATGCCGACCATCTTTTGTCCATGGTTTGGAACTTTATCCATCATTTATTTACTTTGCCACAGTTAACCAAAACTACTACTAGGGGTGTAGGATCCTTTGTTTTGGTAAGCACTTTGATGGCTATTTTTTCATCTGTCATGTTTTATTGTTTAACATATTACTATTCTAATTTCTATACAACATTGCTTCATAATTAGACATGTGTGGTATGTATAGGACACCCGGTCATTTTCGTTCTGGATCCGCCCCTAGATGCTGACACAAGTAATAGATGTAAATATCTGATACTCTATATTTACACATCCAATCGAAGCGTCCTCCTGGCTAACTGGCTGAACCTTTGCCCCTCGTGGAGCTGGTGGTCACCCGCAAGGCATGGAATTTTTGGGATTTTTTTTGGGAATTTTGGCGGCTCACCTCCTCACCTGACGAAGCTGGACCGGGTGGCATGCCTCCAGAGCGAGGTGGCATCCGCAGCGCGAGTGGGCCACACGCGAGGTGGCCTCCGGAGCGCGAGGGGTCGCGCGCTCACCCTTTGCTTGAGCAAAGGTTGGCCGGTGCAATTGCCCTTCTGGTAGGGATGGCAATGGGGCTATTCCCCGGTGGGGAGTGCTAGAACATCTCCGTCCCTATCATGGGGTGCTATTCTCCCCTGTCTCCGTTGGGTTATTGGGGCCCTATGGGGACCCAGACCCGAAAATTGGATCTCCAATCTCTCCTACACAAACACACATAGAGACAACAGAATCAGTGTTCCAAATGATTTAAACAGTGCTTATCAGTGTTCCAAATGAAGAATTCCAACAATATTATTAAAGATGGTGTCCCAACTCCCAAGCAAATAAGCAAGCAAACCCTTAAAGATTTAAACAGTGGGGTAGTGGGCTAGTAGCCCACATGTCGTAGGGTTATCGGAGGCCCATGCGGGTAGCGGGGATGGAGAGTAGGGGAATGGCCCCGGCCCCACTTCACCCAATGTATTTGCATATTAGCATCCCCATGGAAAAATAAAAATAGCCTCAACCCCAGCCCCTAATAGGTGAATTCCCCGACGAGGAATGGGGCCCATTGCCATCCGTACCTTCAGGTGCTTCGAGTGCTGAGCGAGGGTGGGTCGAAGGTGCAATGGGCTTGTGTGGTTGGGGCTTCATGTATTGCGGAGTGTGCTTCGGCTCAGACTGCTTCGGCCGAAGGTGTAGGGTGGGCTTTGGCCCGGGGTAGGCTTCGGCCCAGAGGTGGACTTTGGTTCCTTTTTATGCGTAGGCTCTTGTTCGATTCACACGGACGGCGCCAACTGTCGTAGCAAGGGTAGAAGCCAAAGACAAATAATGGTAGGAGCCTTGTATTATGAATATGTCCAATGAGAATGAGAGGAAATCTCCCTCTTACATGCCCTTGGGGCTTTATTTATAGGGGGCAAGAAGGTAGCATTTACCTTCTTGCCCTCACAATGTATAGAGAGAGAGGGCATTTAGGTACATTTGCCTAGATACACTATATAGACTTGGTCTATATATGTACAGTATCCCCGATAGTACACTAGTATTCCTAACGACCTTATGGTGCGGGGCACCTCATGGTGCCCTGCTACAACAATACCTATAAAAAAATCTATAAAAATTGTAGAGTTGCTAAATATGGTATGTAGAGCTTAATCGAAATAATCCTAATTCAATTTTGGTTTCCATTTGTACACGATAAATAATTTGTAAACGAGGAAAATAGTAAGGTACCTATAAAAATTCTATGAAAATTCCAGAATAGCTAAATCTGGACACCGTACACTCTTGACAAGGTATACGCATGCGCACCCTGAGGCCTGTCGAGGCTGTGCATGAGAGATAACACGTACTGGTACATGCGGAGGAACTTGGTTCACGTTGTCTTCGGTGGGGATTACCACGTGCACCGAGTGATACGTCAGTTCGGTCTATGATAGAAGGTCCCAATCCCTGGTGCAGCGGTTGCCGCCGATCGTCATGAGTAAGCTCATGTTTTATTTGTGTCGTACCAATTTGCCTCACCAGGGCGATGGCAAAAAACTTAGCTGCTCTTTCCTTTTCTCCTATCAATGTAACTAACAAAAGCAAAGAAAGTGAAGGATTTAGCCTCACAACTGCAAACTGCGCAACTAGACTTGAAAAGAATTATCCCTTTTTTTTTCCACTGGTAGCTTTGCTAAAATCCAAATTAAGATAGCGATGTAATTGAACGAGTCAACCATAAGTTGGGCTGTGTACCTAGTCCTGCCTGCCTGCCTGCCTGCCATTGGATCTTCTGGAAGCTCCAGCAAATTTTGTTTGCAAGATAAAAGTCATTTTTGTGGACCTCTTAGCAGATTCTTAAAAACACTTAAGTAGATGTCAACAGTTGGACTTTTCTTTGCCGGCGAGTCGGAAGTTATTTGTTCTCTTAACCCATCTTTTATATTACGGTTTTACTAAACAACATTCGATTGTTTTCTTTTATAAAAATAGTCGAATTTTCATCCGTCCAATATATATTTTGAGATTTGCACTTCTTCTTATCTGATGAATTGGGTCCGAATTTATTATGATTTTTTTTTCTGTAGAACATAACGGGTTCACCACATTGCCGTATTTTGTTGGTATAGAATTTTATTTTTTTTTAGTCTTTGTTTTTGCCCCATCTCTCAAAGTATATGTTAGATTTTGAATTATGTGATGAAAATATGAGTTATTAAGACTTTCGAGAATAATTACAATGACCCAAAACAAAAATTACATAAATAATTACTGTAATTTATATATAATGAAGTTGTAAATGAACTAAAATTTGACTGTTTTGGGCTGAGAAAACAGTCGAATCTTGTATCGATAGACTCTTATTTGTTAGATAGCACTCGAATTTCATACCGTTCGATGCAAAATCCACTACTCTTGTCGTTTTTCTCTTGCCGTTCTGTTCGCATGTCTATTCCGTTTTCTGTGGCGCTAGTTACCGAAGTAGAAAAAAGGCTTTTCTAACGCCTTTTGTGTCTCCTTTTTCAGAGATGGGCGAGTCTAAATCTTCTTTCGGGCAAGGACGTAAATGGGTTTGTCCGGGTCAATTAAAAGATTCACCCGTCGAATGCGACGTACTCAATTTGTATTATTTATGGATGCATGGCTCCAAAGGGAACCCAGATAGAGCAGCTAGGTACGCAGGTAATTAAGATTCTAAATTGACATTCCCTTTGATTTAGTTCAAGCGATTCCCTCGCACAAATGCAATGTAGCTCAAACACAAGGATCGTTGTCTCTTGGAAAGGAAGGCAACAAACACCATGTGGCAATGGAGACAGAATTTATCCACGAGTACGTGCTGACTACATATAGTTTTCAGAATCATTCGAATGATATTTTTTGTGCAAATCATTCGAATTTCTCACCTTGCAATTTTGTTTGGAGATTCGTGCTCCGGCCGGCGAGCTCGTCTCCCGCCGCTGCCATGCTTGGGTTCGAATTCACCGGTTAGGGTTCAGGGTTCACCCAAGCCAGAGGAAAGCCATGGGCGGTGTTAGAAATAATCAAGACTTGTTAGCAATTATCTAGTGCAAGTATATGTTCAGAGTCCGAGTCGGATCAAATTGGTTGTGGTGTTGATCCAGGAGTCCAGTTAGAAGATCAGATTTAGAGATAGTTTCCGATTCCAGTTTGAATTCGGTAATAGCTTTTTCTATCCTTAAGATGTAAACTTCAGTATAAATAGAGATGAGAAAATCCCAGAAAAGGTGCGCTGGTTTTGGCACCAAAAGATTTCTGCTGTGTTCTGTTTCTTTGCTCTGTTCTTGTTTTTCGGTACTGTTGTTTGTCTATTATCGCCGAGAACTGCAGGTGCCGAGGGTGTGTACTCCTGAGGCTAAGTCTTCACGTGGTATCAGAGCTACATACTTATACCTCCTTGATTGAAGATGAAAAGGGAAACATCTGCCTTTGAAGGAGTAAATCCAAGTTCTTGCAACTTTGTACTTAGCCGAGAGAACCAAGCTCGTGGTGCTTGCTTGCTTTAAGCCATATAGTGACTTATCAAGTTTGCATATATATTGTGGATACCTTCAATTCTCATATCCTGATGGTTGCTTCATGTATACATCTTCATGAAGAATGCCATACAAAAATGTGTTCTGTATATCAATTTGTCTCGTGTTCCATCCTTGAGACACTGCCAAGGACAAGAGTATCCGAACGGTAGTTGGCTTTATCACCAGACTAAAGGTGTCTTCATAATCAATGCCATAACGCTGTTTAAATCCCTTCGCTTTGTGTCGTATGCCTTCTTCTTGAGCTTAAACGCCCACTTACAGTTCCTGGGCGTGATGGAACAAGGTGCCACGTCTTATTTTTCTGAAGCGCAGCAAACTCAACATCCATAGCGTCCTTCCAGTGACGATCCTGCGTAGCATCGATGTGTGATGACGGCTCAACATCAACAGTAGAGGTTCCAAAATCAGCTATATATGCCATGGCTCTTAGCTTGCTAACATGCATTACACACTGATCTATGCGTAGGACTAGCAAAAGGCAACTTATTGCGATGTAAAATAGACTAAACTATCTGGGGTGAAGGATGACCAAGGCAAGCATGCCATTGCTCTTTATTGATCTTTGAACTGAGCATGGCAGTCTTGGATGAACTAATGGTAGTGGACTTGATAGGATAGAGGTCAGATTCACATCTGTCGTGATGTAGGCTTTTCTTCGATACCTGATCCTTGACAAAAAGTAATCAGTGTGAAATTCAACGAAGACATTATTGTCTTTAGTAAGCCTATGCACATATACGAGATTCTTTGAAATATGAGGTACATGAAAGAAATTTTTAAGAGTTTCTTTGGTAAGAAGTACTCGCGTCGCAAGCCGCCGTTGCCGAACGCAACTGATCTGAATGTTAGAGATATATTGTATAGCTGTGTAATTGCCTAGATTAGCTCCTCCATTTGAGGTGATTTGTACCTTACCAATCTTGGCTCATCCGGCTGTATACAAATATAGATGGTCACCCCCTTGATTGGGTGTGGTGTTGCCTATTCCTCATATTGTTTACATGGTATGAGATTGATCCCCCCTTCCGCTGCCTCTTCTTCCCATCTGTTTGACACCACCGCTCCACTGCCGGCCGCCGTGTGCTCTCCTTGCATCGCTGGCATGTCGGTCGACACCTCCGCGACGCCATCTGCTACCTCAGCGGCCACTGCTCCTACAGCCATCTCTACCTCGGGTGGCGGCCTCCCTCCTGAACATGCCGTGCCGGTCGCCATCAGCCCCTTCGCAACGATCGCCATCAAGTCCCATGTTCCCGTGACTCTGGAACTCAAGAACCTAAACTACAACAAGTGGCCGTCGTTCTTTCGCTCGATGTGCGGCAAGTTCGGCCTCAAGTCGCACATTGATGGCTCCCTCCCCGCGCGTCCGGATGATCCCGCCTGGGAGCAGGCGGACTGCTGCGTCCACAGCTGGCTATTCGGCTCCGTCGCCGATGACGTCCTCGACCTCGCCATGGAACCAGACCAGACTGCGCGCGATCTTTGGATCGCCATCGAGAACCTGTTCCAAGTGAACAAGGCTCCGCGCGCCATCTTCCTCAGCCACGAGTTCCACTCGATGACGCAACGTGATCTCTCTATTTCCGAGTACTGCCAGCGCATGAAGACACTTGCCGACTCTCTCCGCGATGTCGGCCACACCATCTCTGAGTCTCAGCTCGTCCTCAACCTTTTGCGCGGCCTCAACCCTCGCTTCTCCAACACCGCGGATGACATTGCCAACTCTACTGCCCTGCCGTCATTCGCGGCGGCGCGCAATATGCTCGTCCTCAAGGAGCTCCGACTGGCGAACGAGACCAAGGTGGCCACCGAGAGTGCTCTTTTTGCAGCCGGCTCCTCTGCTGCTGCATGCAGCTCGGGCCTCTGTCGCTCGGCCACGGCGTCTGCCGCTTCCTCCGGCACCGGCGGCTCCTACACGACGACTCGTGGCGACAACAGCAGACGCGGCAAGGGCCGCGGCCGCGGCAACCGCGGCCAACAACACCAGCAGCAGGCTGGTCGGGGCGGACCGCAGCCCATTGGGCCATGGGTTTGCTTCAACCCGTGGAGTCCACCTCAAGGCGCCTCAACTTGGCGTGCGCCTGCGCCTCAAGCCGGCCTCCTTGGCCCCTATCTGCAGGCGCACACTGCCTTCGCTCCGCCTCAGGTTTCAGTGCCGCTGGGCCAATCATGGGATCAGTCCGGTCTCATTGCGGCGCTGAATCAGATGTCTCTCCAGAGCTCCGGACCATGGGTGATGGACACCGGCGCCACCTCTCATATGTCATCCTCGGATGGTATCCTCCTCTCCCGCTTGCCTACTTCCTTTTCTTCTATTACGGTCGGGAATGGCTCCACTCTCCCTGTTACAGCTCGAGGTCATTCTGTCCTACCCACATCGGTGTCTCGGTTTGCTTTAAACAACGTCCTTGTAGTGCCATCTCTTATTCACAACCTTCTTTCAGTTCGTCAGTTTACACGTGATAATCGCTGTTCCATTGACTTTGATCCTTTTGGTTTTTCTATCAAGGACCTGCTAACCAGGCGCGAGATTCTTCGTTGCAATAGTGACGGCGAACTCTACACCTTTCCACCAACCGCTGCTGCCCACAGTGGCGGATCTAGGATTAGATCACGCCTCGGGCTAAATTCTAATAGGCTAACATCTTAAAACTAACACTAATTTCTACCCACAGCAAGACATAATAAAAATAAGCCACAAATACTTCATTGACATGAAACTTTATCAAAAATGTTTCAACATAAAATATAATAAGAAAAACATGACAAAACATAAATAATATAGCATTTTAGAGATACAAATTGGGTACCTAAATAACGAAGATTTCATCTCTAACCTAGGCCACCATTTCTTCGTCAATAGTTGGACAAGTACCAGAACCTACGAAGACAACATAAAAAAAATAAACCAAAAAGAGTTAAAGATGTATGATTAAATACAAAGAACATGAAATTTATATTTGTAAGAACCGAACTTACCACTAGCGCGAGATAGTTGTTTCTTACGTGACATCATTCCTTGAAAACGCTCCAAAATCTTATCATCTTTAATACTTGCAAATATATCTCGCTCAATATAGCATACCATGCTATGATTCATCCATTCATCATTCATCTTATTCCGCAAATCAGTTTTAATAATGCTCATAGTCGATAAGGCTCTTTCTCTGCTTATCGTATTTACAAGAAGCATTAAGCGTGTTGACAATCATGGTGGTGTAGTTAAAGAAATCCAAGATAGAAGAACAACACTTGGCAAATGTAAACAACCACTAATTGCAATCGATGAGCAAAGCAATGGACATAAAAAGCATATGGATTTTCATCTACATCACCGGACTAAGTTCAACATGAGGATTGTTTTGGTCGTTATGACTAGCTCCAATTCCAACTATTTCGGAAGAGATTGGTTGAATTTGTTGTTTGTATTGAAAAATAAGATGACAATGTCTTGCTCCTCTTCATTTTGTATCTCTAATTCCTAAATAAACAATACACTTATTAACAATATGCAGGCAACAAGTTGATTTTGCACCAAGGAAGTAAAGAACCAAAACAGTATAAATCGATCAACTAATGAACTACAAGTCTACAAGAATATGGTCCATTACTCCATTATCCATTTATCCGCACACTACACAACACAATACCCTCAATCCTAAACAAAGAAGTGGCGGATTACCAATTACCAATCAACCATAGTCACATTTATTTAGACATAATGATAAGTTGATAACTGTATAAATGTATAACACATTAACACATGCTCATGCTCTCCTCAATAGCTCAATTACCTATCCACTTTACCCCAGCAGTCCAGGCTGTCCAGCTCTCAATTCCTCAGTCTCCTCACGGTCATAGGCTCAAAGCCAAATCCAGAGCTGCCGGGCGCCCGCCGCTTCCTCCCGCTCGACGGCCTCGGCCGGTCGCCTCCCACCGCCTCCGCCTGCCTCCAATGGTGCCTCGCCTCACCGCCCGGCTCTCCTCCTCGTCTCCTCCCTACTTATTGAGGCGCTGCGGCGGCAGTCGCTGCCATTGGCCACAGGCCTACACCCAGGACGAGGTCGAGGAAGAGTACGACGGCGTTCACGGCAGAAGCATCACAGCCAGCCACGGCCACGCCGCCACGCCACGGGCTGCCAGGCTGCCATGCTGCGCCTGAAAGGGACGGCCGACGAGAGGGCGCGGCGCGGGCGCCGGGCGTGAGGGAGGGCGCGAGGAGCGGGAGGGCGGCGGCGGCGGCGGCGGCGGGCGTGGTCGCCGAGCCGCGGAGATGCTGATGGAGGCAGAGGGGATCGGCCGATTGGAGGATTTGGGCATTAGGTCTTGGGCGGCCGCAGAGACTGGGGGATTGGGGGAAGGAGCAGCTGGCCTCGGGCGTGGGGGCAGTCTTAAGGCGGTGGCGGCTAGGCCTCGGCTATTTCACTATGCCAAGCATTTTTAGCCCATATCTAAATTTTTTTCCATTGATGTTTTCTCTGGGCCTCGGGCTATAGCCCACCCTGCCCGAGGCCCAGATCCGCCCCTGGCTGCCCACACCAGCGTCGCTGTCACCTCCACCTTGTGGCACCAACGCCTTGGTCATCCTGGTCCTTCTGTCCTCGACATTCTCCATAATAAAGCTCATATCACATGTAATAAAGTAGCTCGCACCATTTGTTCTTCTTGTCAGCTAGGCAAGCATGTGCGTCTACCTTTTGCTAGCTCTTCTTCATGTACCTCAGCACCTTTTGAGATCATTCACTGCGATGTATGGACGTCCCCTGTTGCTAGCACCTCGGGCTATTTATATTACCTAGTGCTTCTTGATGATTTTACTCATTTTTGTTGGACTTTTCCATTGCGCCGCAAATCTGAAGTTCACCAGCACCTTGTTGAGTTTATTGCATATGCTCGCACACAGTTCAGTCTTTCCCTCAAATGCCTTCAAGCTGATAATGGAGCCGAATTTGTTAACAAATCCACTCGTGCTCTTCTTGCTGTCCACGGCACTCTTCTTCGCTTGTCATGCTCGTACACTTCTCCACAAAATGGAAAGGCTGAACGTGTTATTCGTACACTCAACAACTCAGTTCGCACTCTTCTTATACATGCACATATGCCGCCGGCCTATTGGGCTGAAGCCCTTGCCACCGCCACTTACTTGCTTAATCGGCGTCCTTCCTCTTCTGTACGCAATGGCATTCCTTTTGAGCTTCTACACCACAAATCACCCGACTACTCTCACTTGCATGTGTTTGGTTGCCTTTGCTACCCCAACCTCGCTGCCACTTCCCCTCACAAATTAGCTCCACGTTCCACTGCGTGCGTTTTTCTTGGTTACCCAAGTTCGCATAAAGGTTATCGTTGCTTGGACATCTCCACTCACCGCATAATTATTTCTCACCATGTTATTTTTGACGAGTCCATTTTTCCGTTTGCAACGTCGGTGGAACCCTCCTCTCCAGAGTCGGTTTTTTATTTTTCTCCTTGACGACTGTGTACCGTCTCTGTTTCCAGCGACAATTTCTTCTGTCTCAGGTGGTGCACGCATGACTTCGCCCACGGTAGCTCCGTCGTTTGACGTTGAGCAGCCGCGGTCTTCATCAACGGCTTCGCTTCACCGACTAGGCGGCCTGCCCGCTGCGCCCCTCGTGGACGCAGCTGTGGATCCTCTACTCGGGCCGGCCAATCTGCAGCTTCCTGGATCCGATCCGGAGATCGGGCCGTCCTCACCGGCCCAACACCATGGACGACCGGGCGGGTCGTCTCCCACTGGGCCCTCCTCGCCAGCCCAATTACCGGTGGACGCCGCCCTGATGCGTCACGCGGATGCAACTCCCGTGGACGCGTCCCCTCCAGCTGCACCCACTACTTCGACCGAGGCTCCTCCACAGCCTGGCCTTGTGCCCCGGCCAGGCCCTGGACCGCACCAGATGGTCACCCGTGCACGCGCAGGGATCGTCAAGCCGGTCACCAGGCTCAATCTCTCGGCCACACATGCGGCGTCGATCTCGCCAGTTCCTGGGAATTATCGCAGTGCCCTGGCTGATCCCAACTGGCGTGCGGCCATGGCGGATGAGTTTCAAGCCCTGGTTTCCAACGGCACATGGAAGCTTGTTCCTCGTCCTCCCAGTGCAAACATTGTGACGGGCAAGTGGATTTTCAAGCATAAATTCCACTCCGATGGCACACTAGCCCGTCACAAGGCTCGGTGGGTGGCCCGTGGCTACTCACAACAACACGGCATCGACTATGACGAGACGTTCAGCCCAGTCGTCAAGCCGGCGACCATCCGTGTCGTCCTCGGATCGCCGCTACACAACGCTTTAAATCGACGCCTTTGACGTGAAGAACGCGTTTCTTCATGGTCATCTTGAGGAGACCGTCTACTGCCAGCAGCCGTCCGGCTTCATCGATCCCTCTCATCCTGACCATGTTTGCTTACTGCAAAAATCTTTATATGGTCTCAAACAGGCACCCCGAGCATGGTACCAGCGTTTTGCCGCCTACATACGTCGACTTGGCTTCGTCGCCTCCACCTCCGACACGTCTCTCTTTGTTTACAAAGATGGAGACCGTGTCGCCTACCTTCTGCTATACGTCGACGACATTATAATTACGGCTTCCTCTACGGATCTTCTGCAGCACATCACGACTCTACTCCACACCGAGTTCGCGATGACGGACCTCGGTGACCTCCACTTCTTCCTCGGCATCTCCGTCACGCGGTCTTCAGACGGGTTGTTCCTGTCTCAGCGCCAGTACGCGTTGGATCTCCTTCAGCGTGTCGGCATGGCAGAGTGTCACTCGACCACGACACCCGTCGACACTCATACCAAGTTGTCCGCCGCCGAGGGCATGCCTGTTGCTGATCCGTCGGAGTACAGGAGTATCGTCGGTGCTCTTCAGTATCTTACGCTGACTCGCCCCGATTTGGCCTATGTCGTTCAGCAGGTGTGTCTCTTCATGCATGACCCCCGAGAGCCCCATCTCACGCTGGTCAAGCGTATTCTTCGCTACGTCAAGGGCACCCTCTCCACTGGTCTTCATATTGGCACATCTCCCGTTCGGTCTCTCACCGCGTACTCGGACGCGGATTGGGCCGGCTGTCCGGACTCCAGGCGCTCTACTTCCGGCTACTGCATCTTCTTCGGCGACAATCTGGTGTCTTGGTCGTCCAAGCGCCAGACTACGATCTCGCTCCAAAGGCTTGAGGCCGAGTATCGCCGTCGCTCACGCCATTGCCGAAATCTTTGTTGGCCGCCCGACTTCTTCCTGAATCGCATGTTCCACTTGCCTCTGCGACTGTGGTATACTGTGACAACGTCAGCGCCATCTACATGTCGTCCAATCCAGTTCAGCACCGTCGCACGAAGCATATTGAGATCGACATCCACTTCGTACGCGAGAAGGTGGCTCTCGGCCAGGTTCGGGTTCTCCATGTGCCCTCCTCCCACCAGTTTGCGGACATCATGACCAAGGGCTTGCCTGCGCAGTTGTTCACTGATTTTCGGTCCAGTCTTTGCGTCCGAAATCCTCCCAATGCGACTGCGGGCGGGTGTTAGAGATATATTGTATAGCTGTGTAATTGCCTAGATTAGCTCCTCCATTTGAGGTGATTTGTACCTTACCAATCTTAGCTCATCCGGCTGTATACAAATATAGATGGTCACCCCCTTGATTGGGTGTGGTGTTGCCTATTCCTCATATTGTTTACACTGAATACAACAGCGTCTCGTTCTGGCATAACCGAAGGACCTGTAGCTACGTAGCGTTACCGAGTTGAACTCTGCAGTTTGGAGACTCGGTATAGTAGGCAGTAGTAACTTGTATTAGGAAGTATCCTTCAGGTTACTAGGAGTAGCATACGGAATCCCTTCCGGATCCGATACGGGTTAGTCCTCCATATAAACAAGGCATCTCTTGTATTCAGAATCAGGCAATACAATACAAGTTTAGTCTCTCCTCTTCTTCTATCCAGCAAGCGATTACGGCGGAGACAAGTTCCGTCCAGCGACCACAGGCGAGCCCCAACGTTCACCATACCCCTTGCGTTCCAAACCTGAGTCCCATCTCCAGCTTCTTTCGCCCCTGCGTCATCCTCTGAAACCAACACGCATCAATTTGGTATCAGAGCAGGACTTCGTGACTTCCATCATGGCCGACGACGAGCGGGAGTTTCAGACGTCGAACGCGGCTCACGGTCAAGAGGATTCGGCCAAGCTCGATCAAATTCTTGCCCAACTCTCCACGTTGAACCACCGGTTGGGCGATCACGATTCTGGATTTCGCGCGAAAAAAAAAACGGACGGCAGCGCAAAGGCGAGACTCAACGACATTGCAACCTTATCCTCCAGCGCCAACAAGAGTAACAGGAGGTGGCCGGCAGGGGGAAGAGGCTTTCGGTGTTCCACGATTTCACAAATTGGAATTTCCCACGTATGATGGAGACGACGATCTGTTGCCATGGCTCAATCGGTGTGCACATTTTTTTCGAGGGCAACGCACCATGGAGGAGGAAAAGGTGTGGCTTGCTGCGTACCACCTAACCGGCAACGCCCAACTCTAGTACTATCAACTCGAGCGTGATGATGGCATCGTTTCATGGCCTCGTTTTGTCGACTTCGTTAACATGCACTTTGGCCCGCCATTGCGAAGCAACCTGCTAGGTGAACTGGCTCATCTCCGGCGTACTGGGACCGTGCTAGAGTATCAACAACAATTCTTGGCACTTCTTTGCCGCACCGAACAACTTTCGTCCAAACAACAGGTGCAATTGTTTACGGCCGGGTTGCGCGATCCATTGAAGACTGACGTAGAGCTCCAGAATCCCTCCAACTTGCAAACAGTGATGAGCCTCGCTCGTGCTTATGAACATCGGGGTAAGGACGATACGGCCGACACGCTGCCACCGGTGCGCGGATCGTCGTCCTCACGCTTCTCCACCCCAATGCCGCACAGGTCGACAAAGCCCCTTTCTTTGCTACTAGTTCCACGGCATCCTTCCGGTCAATGACCCTGCTTTGTTTCGGTTCGGCCGCTTCGTCGTTTCAATGGCGCCAAGCAACCGTTACTTTCAGCGCCGTCGAATTCTCGCTTTCAACGTCTCACCCCAGCAGAGATGCAGGACCGACGCCTCAAAGGTTTGTGTTTCAATTGCCCAGCCAGATTCTCTTGTGATCACGCGTGTACATTCAAAGGCATATACCTCCTGGAGCTTGAGGATGATACTGCCGGGGTACCAGACGACACGGACGTCCAAATTTCGCTGCATGCCATTATGGGCGTAACCACTGGGCGAACCATGAAGCTTCGTGTGTCCACCATCCAAGGTGTACTCCTGACAGCCTTGGTGGATTCCGGCTCAACGCATAATTTTTTGGCCGACAGGGTGGCCGATCGAGTTAGAGTTCATCTTACACCGCTTCCAGGGATGAAGGTGACTGTGGCCAATGGTGATAGGGTCACGAGTTTGGGAGTACACCGCGGTATGCTCATCGCCATCAACAATGAAGCTTTTAACATCGATTGCTATGCACTACCATTGGAGGGTTTTGACGTCGTATTGGGCGTAGAGTGGCTCTGTGTTCTCGGCCCCATCGTCTGGGACTTTGAACTCCTCACAATGTCATTTTGGTGGCGGGATCATCAGGTAACCTGGCAAGGCATTGCTATTGGCCGCACCGTTCCTCGCGTCCATGCATGCGTCCAGGAAGGAGTACTCTCGGACTTACTCTTTGGAATTCGCGCTGTTTTTAGCGAGCCTCGCGATCGCCTTATTTCGCCATATGATCATCATATTCACCTTCTTCCGGGCGGCTCCGTGGTATTTTAGATCATATCGGTATCCACAACTTCTGAAGGATGAAATTGAGCGCCAATGTGACGACATGCTGCAACAAGGTATTATTCGGGAAAGTACGTTAGCATTCTCAGCCCCGGTTCTTTTGGTCAAAAAGCACGATATGACTTGGCGTTTTTGTGTGGACTATCGTGCCTTGAACGACAAAACCGTGAAGGGCAAATTTCCTATCCCGGTCGTGGATGAGCTTTTGGATGAGTTCAAGGGGGCCTATTTTTCCACCAAGCTGGATTTACGTAGCGGCTATCATCAAGTCCGGATGCATCCACTCGACATTGAAAAGACTGCTTTCCGTACGCATCAGGGCCATTTTGAGTTCATGGTTATGCCTTTTGGTCTTACCAACGCACCAGCCACCTTTCAGGCTCTTATGAATGATGTTCTTAAACCTTTTCTTCGTCATTTCGTCTTGGTGTTTTTTGACGATATCTTGATCTACAGTTCATCTTGGTTAGCCCATATTCAGCAGGTGTGTGCCGTTCTTCAACTCTTATCAGACAATGCGTTGTTCCTGAAACGCTCCAAGTGTTCTTTTGGTCTGGACTCGGTGGCGTATTTAGGCCACATTATCTCTGGTCAGGGTGTGGCCATGGATCCCGAGAAAGTCTCGGCCGTGGCAGATTGGCCAATTCCAACTTCAGTTCGGGCTTTACGCGGATTTCTTGGACTCACGGGTTATTATCGGAAATTTATCAAGGATTATGGCCTCATTGCAATGCCTCTTACCAAGTTGACCAAGAAAGAGGGGTTCATATGGAGTGATAAGGCCGCACATGCTTTCGCCGCCCTTAAAACGGCTCTCACTTTCGCACCGGTATTACCGTCGATTGTGATGCCTCGGGGACCGGTTTTGGTGCTATTTTACATCAAGGGGATCGCCCATTAGCATTTTAGTCGTGCGGTGGCACCACAACATGCTAAACTTGCAGCTTATGAACGTGAACTTATTGGATTGGTCAAGGCCATTCGCCATTGACGTCCTTATTTGTGGGGGTGTTCTTTCTACGTGCGTACTGATCACTACAGCCTCAAGTTATTGTTGGATCAACGCCTTTCTACCATACCTCAACATCAGTGGGTAAGAAAACTTTTTGGCCACACATTTATGGTAGAATACCGTCTGGGATGATAGAACACTGTTGTTGATGCTTTGTCTCGCTGTACAGAGGAGCACCTTGCTATCCATGCAGTTTCCGGACCTCGATTTGCTGTTTTTGACACTCTACGTCAGGATATTGTACACCGGCCTGATTTAGTTCAACGCATGGCCGATGTAGCTGCTGGTCTTGCACCACCCGGATGGTCTGTCCAAGACAACTTGCTATTGTTTCATGGTCGTGTGTTTGTGCTGGCAGATTCTGCAGTTTGGGGAACACTTTTGGCTGATGCACATCAATCGGGTCATGAAGGTATCCAAAAGACTCTTCATCGGCTTCACTCTCAATTTTATGTTCCTGGTATGCATCAGCTGGACAATTGGCAGTAGTATTAATAGAGCAATGGCCAACATGAGATGTGCAAACTTGCTCCATTGCCAACCTGAACTTGATCTCCACCGCGGTACTTCTCTCATACTGTGAGGCAATCAAGATCACTTGTGATATGACCTGTCGCGCTAGTATCCGTATACCAGTTGGGATCAACTTAGTACAAGGACATCATAGCCGCCACTTGAGCAGAGTGCCCATCATCAACTTGATACGAGTCATCAAAGTGATGATAGCACTTAGTAGCGGTGTGATTGTTCTTGCCACAAATCTGACATGTGGGACGTGAACCACGCCCACCTTGACAGCTGGAGTTGTTGTTGTAGCCACCTCGATTTTGAGAGTTGTTGCTGTAGCTAGAACTGTTCAAACGTCGGGCCGGACTGGGCTTTGGGCTGAGCCTGAAAAGTCTGGTCTTGTCCAAGTGCCTAACTTGACAATATAATAGATTTTTTCTTTCTTTATATAGCCACCAAAATCTTACAAAAGATATGCCGTTAATGACCAAACATTACAATAAACGGTTTTGCTAAACAATATTAGACTATTTTCGGCTGTTCTTTCAGTCAGAGATGTTGGCTGGAGGTTGGTTTTGATTGGGATCTTTCTCTATCAGTCTGTGAACTCATTCAAGATGGCAAACTTCGGTTTCGTTTGAGTTGTTTCAAGGAGGTAACAATTGTGGCGTGTTGGAGTATTTGGATACTCTGGAATAAAATCATTTTTAATCAAGGGGTTGTCTCTTTGGCGATGTGGAGGATTATTTTTAGAGAAGCTTTTGCCCTGGTTATCCATAGAGTCAAATCTTCTCTTCAGACGGTTTTTGTAGATTGGTTAAGAGATTTTGGTTAAAGTTTAGTTTGTTTCTTTTCTGTTTATTCTTTCCCCTACTTCTTGTAATTGAACTCCTTGGTTCCTAATATATTTTTACAGTAGGGGTGCTTCCCCTCCTGTTTTTCGTCAAAAAAAATATTCGACTATTTTCTTTTGTCAAAATAGTCAAATTTTCATCCGTCTGATATGTTTTGAGATTTGCACTTCTTATCTGATGAATTGGGTCCGGATTTATTATGATTTTTTTTCGGAACATAACGGGTTCACCACATTACCATATTTTATTAGTATAGAATCTTAATTTTTGTCTATGTTTTTGCTCAATCTCTCAAAGTATATGTTAGATTTTGAATTATGTGATGGAAATACGAGTTATTAAGACTTTCGAGAATAATTATAGTGACCAAGAACAAAAATTATATAAATAATTTGTTGTAATTTATGTATAATAGAGTTGAACTTAAATTTGACTGTTTTAGGTTGAGAAAACAGTCACTATCTCCTCCGTATATCCATTGACCACATGGCAAATCAAGAGTCAGTTATTGAGGAGCACTTTCAGCTTCCTCCAATGGAAGCAGCTGATAACATTGACCTGATCACCTGAACTGAGACCTGGCAGAGAAATCCATTCAAAACTGTATTTTCTTCAGCGCCATTTATATTCTGTTTGACGGAGGATTTTTTTTTTCATTGCTGGCTGGCCGTCCGCAGAACAAGTTATAAATGGATAATCCTTGGAGGCATACGTCCGACGGGAAGAAAAAAAAAAATCGGACGCCTTGCTCTGACGTCACTTACCCTATAGCCCACATGGCTTTATTTTCGGACTCCCATAATTTTTTCTAGGAAATTGATACGACACATACGTCAAAGGGAGAATAAAAAAATACTCCTTCCGTTTTTAAATACATGACGTTTGACCAAGCGTGCTGTCAAACTTATCTAACTTTGACTAATAATATATGAAAAACTATTTAGATTGATCATGAGTGAATAGTATCATTAGATTTGTCATGATAAATATTTTTATAATATAATAATTTTGTAATTTTTTACTAACAAAATCATATGAAAAGTAATGGTCAAAGTTATATAAGTTTGACTACACGCTTAATCAAACGTTATGTATTAAAAAACGGAGAGAGTATGTACTAAGGAATTTCCTGTTGTAATTATATTGTAGACTACGCTGCAATTTTTTTTGATGCATATTGCTGTGGTGATAGGCCCTTCCTGACTCTGTTCTTGCTTCTTAGTTAGAGGTCTTTGGCTTCTAATATTTAAATTAGCTTAAGTAGAGATTTTTTCCTATAAATTTTAATTCCAGTATATTCTTTTCTAAATTATTTGGATTGACCTTACTATTCTTTTTTAGATGCTTTGTTTTGATTTGTGATGTTACAAGCATTGTCCGAAGATGTTGCAACTATTGTCCGAGGATGTTGCAACCATTGTCCGGAGATGTTGTAATCGTTGTCCGAGGATGTTGCAACCATTGTCCGAGAATGTTGCAACCGTGTCTGAAGATGTTGTTGCAACCAAGAGTTTTAATTGTTGCATCCGTGTATTTAGAATGTTGCAACAATGTAACTTTTGATTTTCTGAATCATATTTTGTTGTTTTGCAATTTTACACCAATTTACATTTTCGGACCGTACGGTTGGGAGCCTCCACCCGTACGTCCAATTCCTAATCCCTCCCCAAGGATTAACCCAGCTTCATTGAAAGCCAACAACAAGCCCAGCAGCTGCAATACAATATGTCGAAAAAAAATGTTGCATCTATAAAAAAAATGTTGTATACTGTTCACGGTGATGTTGCAATGTTTTCCAACGCATTTTTTAGATGCTTTGTTTTGATTTGTGATGTTGCAACCGTTGTCCGGAGATGTTGCAACCATTGTCTTAGGATGTTGCAACCGTTGTCCGGGGATGTTGCAACCATTGTCCTAGGATGTTGCAACTGTTGACCGGGGATGTTGCAACCGTGTCCGGAGGATATTGCATGCAGCGGCATACTTCTGCCCCTTTTACGTAGTGGGCGTTGCTCCGTGCATCTTCTCTCCCTTGATGCATACTCGGCTGGATTTAAAGTATAGGATTCGCTTGGGCTGCCTTTGGGGAGTGATGCATAACGTGGATTTGCTCGGTGGGCCCGGTCTCTAGCGATCAATAAGAGATTCGAGGAGTGATGGATTACGTGGATTGCTCAGTGGGCCTGGCCTCTAGTGATCAGTAAGAGATTTTTTTTTTTAACTCGAAATCAGTCCACTTGTTACTTGCGTGACTTGTGCGGACTTGAATAGCTAATACTGTCATGTTATTGTTGACATGTAGTGTTCGTATTAAAGTCATTGAAGAATCTCGCACGAGGAATGTATGCACCTCATCACAACCCGGGCATCCGATCCTAGACGTCTGGGTGGGTGTAAGTTGCCCCCATTATAAATACAGCCTTCTGCCGGCCTGAACTGCACCTCCACCTCCAACCAATTCTCCTCTACAAAAGCTGCCAATGGGTACCTCAAAGCTCATTGCGGCCGTGCTTCTCCCTACTCTTCTCGCCCTTGACGCCGTCCCAATGGCCACCGCGGCAAACTCCAACCTCTTCCGCGACTACATCGGCGCCATCTTCAACGGCGTCAAGTTCACCGACGTGCCCATCAACCCGAAGGTCAGGTTCGACTTCATCCTCGCCTTCGTCATCGACTACGACGCGACGGAGTCCCCGTCCCCGACCAACGGCCAGTTTAACATCTTCTGGCAGAGCTCGGTGCTCAACCAGTCCGCGGTCGCCGCGATCAAGCAGAGCAGCCCGAACGTGAGGGTGGCCGTCAGCCTCGGCGGCGACACCGTGAACAGCCAGCCCGTGTTCTTCAACATCACCTCCGTCGACTCCTGGGTCAGCAACGCCGTCGCCTCCCTGACGAGCATCATCCAGAAGTACAACCTGGACGGCATCGACATCGACTACGAGAAGTTCCAGGTCGACCCGGCCACCTTCGCCGAGTGCGTGGGCCGCCTCGTAACGACCCTCAAGGCCAACGGAGTGATCAAGTTCGCGTCGATCGCACCGTTCGACAACGACTCCGTCCAGAGCCATTACCAGGTCCTGTGGGCGGCGTACGCGGGCACCATTGACTACATCAACTTCCAGTTCTACGCCTATGACCCGAGCACGACGGCGTCGCAGTATGTCGACCACTTCAACAACCAGATTGACAACTACCCGGGAGGGAACATCCTGGCCAGCTTCACCACCGCGGCGACGACGGACTCGGTGCCGATTGATACGGCATTCAGCGCTTGCCAGACTCTGCAGTCGCAGGGCAAGCTCTATGGCATCTTCATCTTTGCTGCAGATTATTCTAGTAAGCAAGGATTCAAGTATGACACACAAGCCCAAGAACTATTGGCTAATGCCACTACTAGCTACTAGTGAGCCTCGTTTCTTTCTGTTCAGACTTTTCAAGCGCAGTAATATGGAACAAAATGTGGTTGATTGTTGGAGCAAGAATGAAGAATATAGTCTCAATCGTAATACAGCCATGTCTGTGATCTTCTTTTAGTGTGATGTATGTTCTCTTGATTTTTTCCTGTTTACAGAAATTTATTTATCTCTAGTACTCTGGTGATTACCTTTTTTTATGGTAAATAAATTTCTTTCTTACCTGTTGGTGCATACTGTTGGAAATATGCGAAATATTTTAATTCCAGATTTTATTACGAAGAAAAGATCACATATAACTTGTTGATGATCAAGTTGCCGATCTTTCGAAATAAAAAGAGGAAAATAGAAAAGAGTTCTTGGGAGAGAATGAGACGGCTCTTTTATTGCTCTGAACTGGCTATTACAAGGAGTGTCTTTGACGAGGCAGTGGACTAATCATAATTACACTGAGCGTAATAATTGCTATCTTGCAGAATCTGACTTGAAACATGAATCTAATGCCGATTACTGTGCCTCAATCTGATGCCCACTGTCTTCCGCGCTCCATCTTTAAGTAACCGTCGAAGAGGTGACAGTTGTTCCTTGAAGAAGCGTCTGTTGAAAGTGCCGCGACTGGTCGGAGCGAGACAACGATTGATAAAATACCAACCGTTCGGCGGTTTGTGTGTCTGTGAGACATACAACCGTAGGGTGGTTGTTGTCAGTGTCTTTGGATTATGAAACATCGTGTGGTATGAATCAAATATGACATGTGCTCCATTCATCACACGGTAAGGAATATACTAGGAGTTAGAATACCAGTTCATTGTTTCTACGAGTGGTCATCTGGTCAGGGACTAGGTACAGGACCTCATTCGACTAGGGTACCCATTATGTAACCTCTAGAATCCTTACGACCGCAGTGGTCGTTAGCCTTAGGGGTTACGACCATAAAGACATATAGTCTTTTATTATGTATTAAAGTAATACATAGAGATTTTAATCCTCGTCATAACTAGAGATGCATGGAGCAATACTAACAGCAGGCAACACATTATACTTTTAAAGCTATACAATAATAGGATTATAACAGAGTAGTTTGGTCGCAGAAACAACTTACAGTCGGGCTTGATATAGAACAGGAAGCAACGTAGTCTTGATGCATTGTAGAACGTAGATGAAGTAGCGAATCGAGCGGTCGCGTAGATGCGCTGTCCAGAAACCTTATTGCCACTCCGTGCAAGTAAACTCTGTGACAATAGTTCGGAGATACCCAGTCACCCTCCTTCCTGGTGCAGGCCGAGGAGAAGGGATGACTTGGTTCGACAGCACAACACACATGCACAGTTGAACAGAGAGGAAGTAGAAGAAGGGAGAAATTATCGATTGTCTTGTGGTCTGGACGTCTCCAGATCTGGCAATTACTCTCGAGGAGCTGCCTAATAAAGCTCATATTAAATCACTGGTAACTGCTAATTCAAAACCAATTAATGGTAATTAAGCGGTGTTTGTCAGCTCCTGACTACACCCTGGTCTACGGCTCCGACCAGTGTTTTCCAACCACTTACTCTCTAGTATCTGCCTAATAAAGCTCATATTAAACCACTGATCACTGCTAATTCAAAACCAAATAATGGTAATTAAGCAGTGTTTGTTAGCTCCTGACTACACCCAAGTCTACGACTCCGACCAGTGTTTTCCGACCACACTGGTTTGCATCTCCGACTAGTGTATTTTTATCACACTGGTCTATACAAAAGAAGTGTGGACTCGGTTCACAGTGTGACTGCACCACAACACGTCACACGATTGCCACGAGAATAAGTGCGCGCGTGCGTGTGACTTGAGCTATAATCCTTCTCATATCATCCCATATCATGTTTCAAGATGTGGCAATGCCTCCACCTTATAAATTGCTCTCCTACTACTTGGTTAGGTAATATAGGACTAAACCATACATGTTTTAGAATTTTAGGAGCGAATGGACCTTAACAATCATGTAGCGCATACTGATGATCAAAGTTTGGGTAGATAAACTATTATAGCCTACCAACCCCACCCCCCCCCCTCCCCGCGCCCGCGGTCTGTTAGTCTGGTGTTTGGTATGTGGGTATGTGGCTAGGCTGTGCATTACAATTCATAGGATCAAATGTTTCCCCATGGATCTCCCTCTAGCAACACCAAGGAGATCGATCAAATACCTTGCAAGTTCATCGAGATTTACATGACAAATTAATCATGGCATATAATTAATAACCAAAGTCCTAAGGCCTATATAAGAGCCTGGCAATGGTGGCTGATGCTTGAGGCACGCAGGAGCCCCTTAGCCTAGTTTGGGATCTGATACGAGCTCTCATCGATGGGCACCACCTTGGGCACATCGACCGGGAACATGTCGACCTCCCTGATCCACCGATTCTCGCCGACGCCGTCGCCGTCGATCTTCCCGAGTGCCTTCCAGACGGCGCTGTTGCATTTGAAGCCGGAGCTGAAGGCGATCTGCCACACCCGGTCGCCCCTCTTGATCCTGCCCTTGGCCTCGCAGTAGGCGAGCTCGTACCAGAGCGAGCAGCTAGACGTGTTGCCGAACCTGTAGAGCGTCATCCTGGACGGCTCCATGTGCCAAGGGCTGAGCTGGAGGTTCGTCTCGAGCTCGTCGAGCACGCCCCGGCCGCCGGCGTGGATGCAGAAGTGGTCGAAGGCGAGCTTGAAGTCCGGGAGGTAGGCCTTGACGTTGGCCCTGAAGACCTTGTTGAAGACGACGGTGGCGAGGAACCGCAGCTGCTCGGACATGGGCAGGATGAGCGGGCCGAGCGTGGTGATGTTGGTCTTGAGGGCCTCGCCGGCGACCACCATGAGCTCCTTGGAGAGGGACACGCCCTGTTGGAATTAACCTTGTTGTCTAGGTGTTTTTTCATTATATTTATTTCTAATTGCATGATGTTGTTTTTAGTAGCCGGCTAAGTTCTAGCTAGTTGTATGCATAAACATGGCAGAGGCATGGTCGGCAAGAGAGCACAGCACTAAGCGAGATAGAGAGAGTGCAGTGCAAGCGGCCAGACTGCAGCCATTAGTCGAGTACTTGCATGCACTAGAATTAGTCAAGGGATTAGTGGTCACGTGAAGCTGCATGCACGCGAGTAGTGTGGAGTACCAACAGCCAAGTCACAAGCAGATGGAAGTGGAGCAGAGATCGGATCATGGCTTGACCGGTGTTGCATGCACAAGTGCGTGCGTTAGTGCAAGGTGGAGTAGTGGTTAGTGGGTGTGTTAGCTGTGTTGGTGCAGCTACTTAAGCCCCTTGTAATCACCGTTGTTATTAGCCAAGAGAGAACAAAAGAGAAAAGGCACAAGTGTGGTGCCGCAAGACTCTGCGTGTTCTTGTCCGGTGTGTCGTGTGAGTTCTTCCACCTCTTTCAATCCCAACAATTGGTATCAGAGCCATGGCTTCCCGCACTCCGTCGCTTCGCCGGAGTCGCCATGGTGGCTCAGCCTCGCCGGTACGCCGTGGGCGGAGCCCGACGCGGCGTAACGGCCGCGAGGTGGTGGTGCAGCAGCGCGTCGTCTACCAGGCCAGCGGCACCATTGTCTACCCGCCGTTGACGGCGACGAACTACTTCGAGTGGGCGTTGATCATGAAGGTGAACATGGAGGCCCAAGGCGTGTGGGACGCCGTCGAGGGAGCCGGGAGCTTCAGCGAGGATAGGACGGCGCTTGCGGCAATTCTGCGAGCCGTGCCGCCGGAGATGCACTCCACGCTTGCCGTGAAGGCGACGGCAAAGGAGGCATGGGACGCCATCAAGTCCATGCGTGTGGGCGATGCGCGTGTCCGTGAGGCCAAGGTGCAGACTCTACTCAAGGAGTTTGATGCCGTTCGCATGAGGAGCTTGTGGGAAGGCTCAAAACGGCGGAGGACAGGAGTGACTTGGACGAGGGCGCCAACAACTACGACCAGGGCGGTGGAGATCGCTTGCTCCTCCTGAGGGTGAGTGGCTTGCTTTCGCCACCTGCAGCGCCAGCAGAAGGAAGAAGGGCAACTTTGACATACGCAAGGTTCTCTGCTACAATTGCCAAGAGTACGGGCATTACTCCAGGGACTGCACCAAGCCAAGGAAGGAGCGGGCACTTCTCGCCGCCCGCGACCGCCGACGACGGCAGTGGCTTGCTCTGAAGTTTTCGCCATGAAGTTCTCAATAAAGCACAACAAGGTTAAGGGGTGATTGTTGGAATTAACCTTGTTGTCTAGGTGTTTTTCATTATATTTATTTCTAATTGCATGATGTTGTTTTTAGTAGCCGGCTAAGTTCTAGCTAGTTGTATGCATAAACATGGCGAGAGGCATGATCGGCAAGAAACCTGACACTAAGCGAGATAGAGAGTGCGATTGCAAGCGGCGCGAGCTGCGACCATTAGTCGAGTACTTGCATGCACTAGAATTAGTCAAGGGATTAGTGGTCACGTGAAGTTGCATGCACGCGAGTAGTGTGGAGTACCAACACCAAGTCACAAGCGAGATGGAAGTGGAGCAGAGATCGGATCATGGCTTGACCGGTGTTGCATGCACAAGTGCGTGCGTTAAGTGCAAGGTGGAGTAGTGGTTAGTGGGTGTGTTAGCTGTGTTGGTGCAGCTACTTAAGCCCCTTGTAATCACCGTTGTTATTAGCCAAGAGAGAACAAAAGAAAAAGGCACAAGTGTGGTGCCGCAAGACTCTGCGTGTTCTTGTCCGGTGTGTGCGTGTGAGTTCTTCCACCTCTTTCAATCCCAACACGCCCACCTCCGGCCTCGTCCTCCTCTGGAGCACGCACTTGAAGCTCGGTGTCGTGCTGCGCCATGATGAGTGCGCCGCAGTGTGAATAAGCTGGTACTTGGCGCGGCCCGTCGGCGTGGCGGTTGGAGAGGAGGATCGCCACGCCCACCCTAACGATGTGTTGGTCACCACATCGGCGGTTGTTGCCCATGTCTGCGTTCGGGTGATGTTCTCCGTGCTCACCACCAGCGCGTACGTGTTTGGGTGCACCTGCAACAATTTTTTTTTAAAATCAATATTAATTTAAAAGATAATTACAAAAATAAAGTAGTCGATTTTTTTTTTTAAAGGCTATTGTCGCCATTTTAAATGGCCACAGAATGCCATTTACTGCCGGTCGCCGATTTAACTGCCCATCGTCATTTAAACTAGCGATTTGCTTTGACGAGTATGTAAATTGCCATTTCAAATAGCGATATGGACCTTTCCTGTCGCCAATTGATAGCTATATAAACCCCAAAAATCGGATAAAAAGTAATTTTAATTCCGAAAAAAAGAGAAGAGAGAGGAGGAGAAGGGAGAAGTGACGTTGCGAAGCTCGGTCGGTTCGTAGCGGAGGAGAGAGAGGAAGAAACAGACCTGGTCGTCCATTTAACAGGTAAATGTTTTGCAAATTTGTACATAAATTTGAAACCTCGTAAGTTAGTAAATAAAAATAGCGACAAAGAATTCAATGGATTAGATAATTTTAGATGTTTTGCAGTTTGATGTAGTATATTATTTTAGCTGTGTATAGTTTAGTTTATCGTATAGATATTATTTATGGTGCAGTACCCGAATGATTTAGAATAAATCCTCCAAAATACTAAGAAAACTTTATAGGTTTTTATTTTTTTCACGGTAAATATTTTGTTAATGCCGAAAATACTTTTTAAACTAAGAAAATAGCAAGACACCACATCCAAAGTTGCTACATAGGGTATGTAGAGCTGAACTAAAATATTGTTAACTTATTTTGTGTTTCTATTTGTACACGGTAAATGTTTTGTAAATGTCAAAGACATTTTTTAAACAAGGAAAATAGCAAGATACCTATAAAAAATCTAAAAAAATTGTAGAGTAGCTAAATACGGTATGTAGAGCTTAATCAAAATAATCTGAACTTAATTTCTGTTCTCATTTGTACATGGTAAATATTTTGTTAATACCGAAAATACTTTTAAACTAGAAAAATAGCAAGGCACCTCTAAAAATTCTATAAAAAAAAATCCAAAGTTGCTACATAGGGGATGTAGAGTAGAACTAAAATATTGTCAACTTAATATTTGTTTTCATTTGTACTGCTGTAAATATTTTGTAAATAGTGGAGACGCTTTTTAAACAAATAAAATAGCAATATAACTATCAAAAATCTATAAAAATTGCAGAGTAGCTAAATAGGGTATATAGAGCTTAATCAAAATAATACTAACTTAATTTTGACTTCCATTTGTACACAGTAAATAATTTATAAACAAGAAAAATAGCAATATACCTATAAAAATTCTATGAAAAATTCCAAAGTAGCTAAATCTGGACACCGTACACTCCCAACAGGGTGTACGTGCATGTACCCCGAGACCTGTCGAACCTGTGCATGTGAGACAGCGTGTATTGGTACACGTGAAGGAACTTGGTGCACGATATCTTCGTGGAGGAGTACCACGTGCACTGGGTGATGCGCTAGTTCGATCTGCGACAGGTGGTCCCGGTCCCCTAGGGGCAATGATTGCCATCGAACGTCCATAGATAAGTTCACGTTTTTATTCCTGTTGTACCATTTGCCTTACATACCTACAAAATAATCGTTTTGTCTTTCATAGGTACACTGGGAAGGGAGTACCTGTTACGGCTTCCTAGGCTGATAGGATGCTTCCTTGAGTTGAGAGTTGGCTCCACGCCTTGGAGGACGTTGTCCAGGAGGATGCTCCATATGATCCCGGGACGTACGAGGAGTACATCCAGTGGTACTCCAGTCGGACGAGGGTTCTTTGCATCAAGGTCGTGGACGACCCACCATGACACGAGCCCGCAATGACCGACACGTACCCCACCCAACCGGACTCCGCATTCCATCGCGTGGTATGTATTTAGCGGTCCATACTTCTTATTTGCTTCGTAAGTTTTCAGTTTTTAACTTGTTAATTATGTGTAGAGGTCATAGACCAGTTCGTAGAGAAGATGAGGCGAGGCATTTAGCTTGCGTCTTGCCGTAGGCTGAGGGAGGTGGTGGACCCACCTGTGCGTGGACGGGGGGTGAGTCACGCCCCACGACTCCTCACCCGGATGTGGCAGACGAATCCTCGTGGCACCGTGCTGGGAGTACCCCGGCACAGTTCACAGATCAACATGAAATACTCATATCTGGTTATTTATTTTGAACTCTACTAGTTACTAACGGCAATTTTCTCTGACAAGTCCTTAGTTCTGTCCGTACATGAGGCAGGAGTACGCAGAGTTATCCATTGCCTTCATGCGATGATGTATCTCTATCTTGTTTGCATGCATAATATACTATTTCATCATTTTCGCCATGTTTACATACATAACGTCACTACTACAGAAAAGGTATTCACAGACGGTTCCAAAACATCATCACAGACGGTTTCGTGAGCCATCTGAGTTTATGGGTCAGTGATGACATGAGGTCATCACAGACAATTTTCAAACCGTCTGTGATGCATACTTTTACAGACGGTTATTAACTGAAACCGTCTGTGATAGGAACCTATCACAGACGGTTTGTGGCTGAAACCATCTGTGATAGGTATATATCACAAACGGTTTGTGGCTGAAACCGTCTGTGATGACTTTTGTCTATAAAGCCCCAAGCAGTGACTGATTGTGCCATTAAAACCGGCTATATATATATTGTTCGTAGTCTCTCAGCCACTTTGGGGAGATCGTCCATGCAGCATGAGAAGGATGAGACAGTAGCCACGGGCAACCTAATTGAGCCCTTGCAAGTTTAAAAAGTATGGATGCAAGGAGACCGTTAGGACATCCAATTACCTGGATGTTGTCGATAGGTAATTGGACCTAGGTTCAGAAAGTGACGTGGACGCGCAGGTATTCCAACTGGGATGTGGCATCATGTATCAGCAACCAACCATTCTTGAGCATGTAATCGTCTTGTTGCTTGGTGTTCTTGTTGGGTTTAAAGACAATTACATGCTCAAGAATTGTTTGTTGCTGATAGATGATGCCACTTCCCGCCGAGTACTCAAGATCAACGCCACTTTCAATATAGCGACGTCCAATTACCTATCGACAACATCCAGGTAATTGGATGTCCTGACGCTCTCTTTGCATCCATACTTTTTAAACTTGTAGGCTCAATGAGGTTGCCCGTGGCTACTGCCTCATCCTTCTCATGCTACGTGGACGATCCCCTAAAGTGGTCAGACTATATATATATATATATATATATATATATATATATATATATATATATATATATATATATATATATATATATATATATATCTGTTGGTTTGAATGGCACAAGCGACCGCTGGAGACTTTATAGAGAAGAGATTACGAATGGAATGGTAGGGCGTGCAGGGGCGCAAGGTAGGAGAACTTGACCAAGATGAATGAGCAGCTACACGCACAAAAGTGAAATGAATGGCGAGAGACATGTGAAGAGGTGTTGTAGCAAGATGCATAGAATGCACATACACCAATAGCCATCAGTTTACATCACAGAGCAAGAGGACTATTAATATGAACTAATTATCAATTCAATTTCAGCATAAGACTATTAACATCATTACATCACAGAGCAAGGGACTATTAATATGAACTAATTATCACTTCAATTTCAGCATAAGACTATTAACATCATTACATCACAGAGCAAGGGGACTATTAATATGAACTAATTATCAATTCAATTTCAGCATAAGACTATTAACATCATTGAGCAGTTCAACAGCAAGACAGCAAGACCAAGGGTGTCCAAACCCGGCTACCACACCAGTAGTAGCTCTCGGCATCCATCGCAGAGCACTAGCCATTTTCATCATAGAGCAAGGGGGTAGAGACAGAGAGGGAGTAAGGTAGGATGATACCTTAGTACAGCGCAACCACGGCGGTGACCCCACCACCAGCACAACCCTCATCGATCCATCTCCTTCACCTTGCATAAATCACACAAACATCAGGACACAACTTAAGGCTCAAGCATAAAAATAAAACTCAACAAAAGACATTAAGCTAACAGATCTAGAGGAGAATAGAGGGAGGATGGGAAAAGCAAAGCCCGGCCAGGGCCCGAGCGCAGGAGGCCGAGCAGGAGAACCAAGCCATGGCGGCGCAGGCGACACGCGGGGCCAAGCCCAGTGGCTTGGGTGGCGGCGTCACCGTAGTTGTGGCATGACCCTAACACTACATAAGACACTCCTATCGTACGAGTGACTTATACAGTGCAGAGTGGTGTCACAACCGGTGGCGACGGCGATGGGGTCGAGCGGCGGCGTCGAGATGGGGAGGGGAACGGAGTAAATGCGCTGGGGAGTGACAAGTTAGGGCGGGCGCAAACCCTAGCGGAGCTGGGGAGTGACGAGAGTTAGGGCGAGCGCAAAGCCTAGCGGCCGGGCTCCTACTAATAAAGAAACTTATCACAGACGGTTCTATTATGGAACCGTCGGTGAAATAGTTTTTTTCAAGTATATTTATCTTGTATATACACTTACATGACATGAAGAAATTACATGTTTATATGTAAATTTTGTCATTTAAATACTTCTGAAAATTTGCTTTAACTACACACACACACACACACACACACACACACATATATATATATATATATATATATATATATATATAATTAATTTGTTCCACTAAACCGTCTCTCGATATAATTAATATTGTAACTTCACCTCCAAACTAGATTTTTTTCCACAAAACCATCTCTTTTATATATATATATATATATATATATATATATATATAGAGAGAGAGAGAGAGAGAGAGAGATAGTAATAATTCAACATATAATTAATATAGTAACTTCACCTCCAAACTTTTTTTTCATTTTGGAATTTTCATATGGCCAAATAGCGTGGCGTTAAACACAAAAGATTAAAAAAATAAAAACCTATAAATAAACAAAGTTTTTCTAGTGGTGGAGGTAGGTGCTATCTCCGTCTTCAATACTTCATAGCGGCAGCGTCGGCATCGGACGATTCTCGATCATCGTGACGAAGCTCGAAATCGTCCACCACGACGCATTGCTCGTTCAGTGTCTCCGAAGACCCTCGGATTGTTGAACCAAGAAGAATTGAGTCCATAGGCTTTCTTCCCTTGCTTGAGAGGTCTCGTCCTGGTCGACTCGGTCGCCTGCCGCCTCGATTATGCAGTCCAAGTGACGGCAAGCCTCCTGGAGACGTGCAACGTCGTTTTGGAGGACCACGTCGATGACACGGTAAACTCGCTGAAAGTGGGAGATCAACCGGAAGACACGGTGGAGGAGGATGTCAAGACGGCGGAAGGTGGCCATCACCTGCTTCGGCAAATTCTCCGCCGACAAAGGAGTGAAGACACTGTTGAAACAGTGTTCTTCCGCAGCACGGTTCAACGTACACCGAGAGAGGTGCTCGTACAGTGCGGCCAGGTAGGCCATCAATGCCGGCGACAAGGAAGAGGCAGCCATTTCTGTTTTTTTATAAGTATGTGGGGATGATTATCTTCGATGGCGGATGATCCTTTTTATAAAACAAGGAATAAATTCAGAGCGTGAGACGAAGAGACGCATCGGGGAGCTGAAGCGGATCGATGGGACGAAGAGACGCATCGGGGAGCCGAAGTGGATGCGACGAAGAGACGCATCGGCGACGAAGAAACTCATCGGGCTTCAACCGGGAGCTGTAGCGATATTATCACAAATGGTTATAACAAAAAAACCGTCTGTGATGTTTCACAGACGGTTCTTTGTTGAAAACCGCCTATGATATGTAAAATTATCACAGACGATTATTAACAAGAACCCTCTGTGATGTTTCATAGACAGTTTTAGCTATGAACCGTCTGTGATATTACCTCTTCACGAGCGGTTTTAAGCGCGACGATAGAATACGATGATCTCTAAACCAAAACCTTCTGTGATTGCATGTAATACAGACGGTTTTGGTCAACCGTCTGTGATGAGGCGTCCAGTATTAGCCTTTTTGTAGTAGTGCGTACTGTTTCACAGTTCGTACACCCCTTTGGGACGAGGAGGTGGTGTCACATGAGGATTCACGCTCTGGGACTTCGAGTTCGAGCAGGTATGGACACTACGGCGACAGGGCGATGGGCCTTTGCACGGCGAGAGCTGCCAGGTCTCCGTTAGGGCTTCATAATTGCACAGTGTGCCCAGAGCAAGTTATGTTCAATTTGCACCCTGGTTATTAATTTGGTCATGCGTTGTACTATCCTAATATTATTCAATCATCCAGCCTGGCTCACATAATCTAGCTGACTTTGAGACTGGCCGCCATTGCAGACAGTCCACGGACAAGGGGCAGGGACCGATGGGCCGCCAGGACTAATCGATTTAGTTCCAATCAATCTTTTTTTTCCGATTCCAAAAGGGCGCACATGTATCGTAGGTGTATTTCTGTTTGTTGATTCGTGAATATTGACGTTTCTAATGTACGTCATCAAACCCAATACGCCATGTAATTCACGATTAAATTATGAAATCTTTTAAACCTACATATCTTTTTCCAAATATTTCGACTTTTAAATATTACGTAATCTTTTCCCAAATGAATCAGTTCCACGAACAATACAATCGGGACAACAGCGCGCATGGCAACTTTAAACCCATTTTTTTTTCATTTCGCTCCAAAGGGGTATGTTTGTGTTATTGCGCTGTTGAACTCGCGTTCCAAATTGCACTGCCGATCTCACATTCTCTACTTCACATTTCATTATCTTCTTTAATTTCGGATTTCGAACTACACGAACACTTCAAGGTATTATAAAAAAAACTTCGTGAAATACATTAAATCTTTATGCTGAATTCTCTACACATAAATTTAAAAAAAAATATAAGTCTATTTCGCCATTCCAAATGGCGACAGTTGGAATGGCGAAATTGTCCTGTCGCCAGTTCAATTGGCGACAGAACCCTTTCGGCACTGTTCCAATTGGCGACAGAGATATTAATGACGACAGTGACCTATTTTTGTAAAAAAAAATTGACTATTTATTTTTATACTTCAGGAAAAAAGGATCTTGCTGAATGGTCAATACTCTGGAGGATAGCGAGTGCCTGAGTGGCAAATGACAAATTTCGATGGGGGATTTGATAATTTGCCTCAGTACTTGATAGAGTGACAAAATATCACTTGCACATCAACTTAGTGGCAAATCATCTATAATCTCATTTTTTTATTGGATTAATGGATACGGATTGCAGGAGTTTTTGCTGATTTAGCCACTTTTTTAAACGCAACAGCAAAACTATTGTTCTCATGCCCGAAATGACAAAAATGTCACCCCAACCATGCAAAATCGCCGTGGAAAACCACGTGTCTATTGGTGATATGCTCTAGAGGCAATAATGGAGATGATTGTATCACGTCTATATTTATGAGTTATTGAATAAATGTTAGTTTGTTCCTTGAATGAATCATCGGTTATAACGATTAACAAGTATGTGACTTGTTGGTGAAGCTCTTTTAACTTATATGATGTCATTCTAAAAGTATCTCTGGTCGGAACACTAGTAACTTATCGACCAGCACATGTATTGATCGATGACCATGTTTCATCGGTCATGGATATAGGGATATCGAATCAATAATGTGAACACATGTTGGAGAACTTGGGGTTGAATTGACCCACCTTGAGACACTGTTGAAATTGTTATGATTTTATGTGTCGTCAGTTGGTCTCAAGCAATGATGATGTATAATCCTTGGACCTGAGATCAGCATAGTTTCCTACATGTATAATAGTGCACTTAGGGGTTGTCAAACGCTACTTTGTAACTGGGTAGTTATAAAGGTAGCTTTCGGGTATGCTATGAAACATGCGGAGGAATGTGACTGGTCGAATATGAAATTTGTCCCTCCTAACATAACAGGAGAGATATCTCTGGGCCCCTCGTTGTGGTCGGATAAAGAAAGTGCATGGCCATGCCACTAGTGGTCGAAGAGTTTGACCACATGAAGTTATCCGACACTCGATCGAAAAAGTATTGAATAGTCTATGGATAACATAATATCTCACCTAGAGTTCAACCAGATATCGTGAGGCAAAGGGAGAATACATGAGCAGGTTTTTCAGTTCAATCAGATACGGACTAGTCGTATGGAGATATGAGCTAGTCGTAGGCTGGTCGAACATGACCACTAAGTGGTCGAAATCTGGTCGTAAGGAGTTACGACCTAGTCGAGACCAAATATGAGCTGATCATATAGAGATACGAGCTGGTCATTAGTGATAAGGACCTGGTCGTAGATCATATTGCATTAAGATTCGTCCGATATAATTCATGTGTATTCGAGAATCGTTATATCCTGCTAGGAGCCGCTAATGACTCATAATCGAAAAGGAGTTTTTGAGTCACAACCGATTACGCATGAACCTAACGGGTCATACACTTAACGGGTTTGGAACAAACGTGTTCGGATAGGATCCGTCATGGATCACTATATAAGAAGATGTTTGAGGCTATTGGGATAGACGAGAGACAACGTGAGTTGCTCCACCGAAACCCTAGCTGCCATCTTCTCGAGAGAGCCCTACCGTGCGAGTTGGTGCTAGCACACCGGCGTACATTGTTTCTTTCTCGGACGTGTGGATACCGTGGAGGCGCTACTGCGGTTGCTGTTGTACTTGAGGACGATCTGCGATCTTCATAAGGAACTGCATTGGTTGCTGGAGGAAACGATCGACTTGCGAGGACGCTGGAAAATCGACTACGACCACTGCATCGACGTACTCTACGTAGGACAATCGACTACGACCACTACATCGACGTGCTCTTCATTGGATCAGGTTGCTCCAACGCTGGTTGTAACGATCTATGATCTCTTGCTTGCATGGTATCCTGGTTTACATGGTAGAATTTTTGAATTGCCAGCTAGTGTAGCATACCCATATCCCTTCAGTGTCAAGCTCACAACCTGCGTCAGGTGGCTTGCTGGCTGTTGCACACCCAGACTGCGGTAGGCCACCTCTCACGCGCCTAGTCCATGGTAGGTCGGCAGGCAGGCGCGACAGTAACGTGCGCACGCCACTATCGCGGATTGAGCACCCGACAGGTGGCCTACCGCAGTTTGGGTGCACAGCAGGCTACTTACTGCCGGCTCAGAACTTGACACGTGTGGGGGTGGATAATGAGCCGGCTCGGCTCGGCTCGGCACAACTTGTTCAAGCTCGTTAAGAAACTGAGCTCGACTCGGCTCGTTAAGCAAACGGGTAAAAATGTCGGCTTGGCTCGACTAGTTATAAACTCGCGAGATGGCTCATTTAGCTCGTTTGGCTTGGGACCACGGAAGGGTGCCGGGCCGTTTGGCTTGGGACCACGGAAGGGTGCCGGGTCGGACACAGAAGGAGAGGACGTCGGGCGGAGGTCGGGCGCTATGTGGATAAGAGAGGGTTGCGGCTTGCTGGTAGGCTTAGGTTGGGCCTGCCACAGTTGGGATACTAGGCTTGTTGGGTTGAGTTTTAATATAAACGAGCTAAACGAGTTTAACAAGTTGCTCACGAGCTGGCTCGAGCTCGGCTCGTTAAGATAACGAGCAAAAATGCTGGCTCAGCCCGGCTTGTTTATGGCCTGAGTTCGAGTCGAGTCCTTAACGAGCTGATCTGGCTCGCGAGTTTCGAGTTTTTTTTCCACCCCTAGACATGTGGCTTTCCGCAGACTGGGTGAGCGGCACGTGACTTTCCGCGTCAATTTTGTGCGGTAGAGGTTTCAGATTTGTCATTTCGGATGCGAGGGGGCTAGTTTTGCTATTGCGTTTCAAAAATGTGTTATTTCAGCTAAAGACTCACATATTGTAATATGAACTAACGTACTATTTGAAACATGAAAATTTTCCCAATTCCTACAAGTATTAAACTGATTTCTATGATTTTTTGTGAGTGCACTTGTTTTCAAACTAGCCCTAAATCCACGAACCTCCCACAGAAATACTCCACCTCCAAATAGGACACTAGGAATATACTCCTTCCTATTTCCCAATTTGAAATTTAGTCCTTTCATTATAGTGATTTCCTTTTTATTTGATGTTTTGAAACCGTGCGGTCAAACTATTTGAAAATTGACTATGAATATGTTTAAAACCATCATAATTGGACATATAAAAACTATAATGATAAATTTGTCGTTAAAATTAATTTTATAATAATACAATTTTATTCATCCCAAACAATAGATAATAATTATAAAAAAGTTATGGTCAAAGTCACGTCCTAGAGCGTAATAAGCCAATAACATTAAATAGAAAAGAAAGAAAGGAATAATGACATTAGACCTAAGCATTTTTCTAACCGATAATATTAATTCACACCAAGCCTAGCCCAACGTGTTTTTTTATTAAATAACTTTTTTTAAATTTTATTTTAAAGTTAACCCTGGCGCACTTTATTTCCAAATCTGACCCTTTTGGTCACACCACCACCTATAGTGTGACAAAACAACGCTGACAGTGTTGTTTGGTCACGCCACCACAAGTGGCATGACCAAAAGTGCTATTTTAGGGACTTATCCAGTGGCATGACAGTGTTGTTTTGTCATGCCATGGGTGGCGGTGTGACCAAAGAGGTCAGGTTTAGAAATAAAGTGCGTCGGAGGTTAACTTTAAAATAAATTATAAAAAAGGTTAATTAATAAAAAAAAAGTTCGCCCAACGTAAAGGTTGTTTGAAACACGTGAATTTCGTAGGGTTTCTGTATAAAACAATTCAATTCATACGAGACTTTAGGGAATCAATGGGACGCCGCATTTTAAAGGTTTAAATACTGACCTGCACGCATGACAGGGGAACCATATCAGAGAGGTATAGTACGCAGGTGTGAGATGCAAAGGTAGAGACGCACAGTAATACTGTAACAAATGCACTGTGGTGCGGTCACTTCATCCAAAACCTGCACCGTCCATTCGGGATCTAACGGTTGATATTTACTGAAAGGCAGGGTGTTGTCCCCCTCTACTTTTGCCTATGGAAAGGCAGGCGATATCATTCCAAGACGGGGTTGACCAGACACCAGTTCGGCTAAGGTCCGTACGACAAAAGGTCGCAAGGACATCTACAAACAGGTCGTTGTCAGGGGCGGACCCTCCCCTGGCTAGACCTTAGGCCCAACATCCACGGCACAGGCGGTCTGTGTTCGGCGAGGAGGTTGCCGAAGCACCAAGTGCTGAACGGAGATTGAAGAGGAGGTTGCTTCGTGATCGTAGACTCGTGGGCTTTGTTCAACTGGGCCTGGCCTAGCCAGTTAGCCAACTCATTAGAAGGCACCCATTTTCCACACAGGCTCACTGTAATATCTCATTCAACCTTTAGAGATATAAATGAATTTAACTAGAATTAAAAAGGGGATTTCAAAAAAAAATTGGTGGGTGAAGAGAACGTGAGCCTTCGACCCACGGCGGCTCAGCCCAAGTGGACCGGCCTTAAGGGAGACCAAGGGAGGGGCAGCAGCCACTAACCCTAAGCCACCCCTGCCCCTTGCGCCTCCATCTCTCCCCCTTTGAGCCACTATCCTTGCTGCCTCCTCCCCATTGCGCCACCCCTGTCCCCTGCGCCATCCCTCTAGTGCCGCCCTCCACCAAGTCGGCGCCCCTGCTGCCCTAGGCTGGAGCCTCCCCTTGCTGCCTTTGTTGTTGGCCAGAAGGAGGAGGATCAAAGGAGTCCCAGCCAGAGGAGGAAGGGAAGGGAACGGGGAAGGGAGAAGGGAGAAGGGAGAAGGGAGAAGGAAAGGAGGAAGAAAGAGATGAGGATATCGCGGGAAATTTGGGATCATTATCGTGAGCTCCAAATGTAATGATATGTAATCATTTAGATTTGCCCTAGGTTAATCGCTATTCAATTTGTAGTATGTTTGGTCAATAGGAAGAGTAGTTGCTGTTCCGCCCTAGTTCGCCGAGTTGCGATGCAGAGTATTTCGGAGATGATTAGGGATATTTAGGGTTAGATTTAGATGTCGGTCTATTTTTAAAAAAAAGTTATATAATCCCGTTAGCTTTCCAGGAAGGTCTGGATCATTAAAATAGGAGTAGTGAGCGAAAAGATACAGCCTCGGGAAGGTTGCTGACCAGATTCTGGATGTAGTTGACAAACGTCGTGAAGTTGCGTTGGTTTCGAGTAGTAAATGGTAAAATTAAATATTTGTGTTAACTTGAATATTGTAGGAAAACTTGTGTAGCTTCCATAACTCATATTGTTCATATATTTTAAAGTTTTACAATTAAAGATATAAAATTGTGAAACGAACTGTTCTGATAGATTCTAGAATGGTCTTCGAGTAAAGAAACATGGTAGAAAACGGTAGAATCAGAGGTATATCATCACTAGGAAATTGAAGGTTGTTTCGTGAGGATTCTAGAAAGTCTTGGATTGTTGAATTTGGAGTTCGTATGAATAAGTTAGAGTCATTTTACTACTGGGACAGCAGGTAGTGCATCCGGTAGTTTTGGATTAAATAGGTCAGCTTGGCGTAGATGTGCAATTACGGTTAGAATAACGTATTGGTGCTGTGATGCTATGATTTTGAGATGTATTTTGAATTATTTGTTCAGGGAGTGTGGTCTCTAACGCATTGTCGACGCTTCGTTATACATCTTCGCTGGGATAAAGAGGCAAGTGCATGGTAGACAGTGTCCATTGATTGATCACTGTATTTCTTTACCACTCATAACCATTATATTATTTGTGCTTTTACTTTATTTAATTGCAAGCAATGTGAATGATCAAGATTTTATTCGTATTAATGGATATGAGAATGTTGGATAATGTTAATAATGATGAATCTATGAATAATTGTGCATTCATAAATATTATTGCATATGAGAAGGTGATCATGTTGATCACAACTCCATGGGAGTAGAGGAGGTCCCTGATTCTTGAGGAGGACCGCTTAAGAGTGTGTCATCGACGGGTAAACACTCACGCTATACCGGTATACGTGAAAGAAGTGCATATGAACATGTAGTGTAGAGATGCATTGAATGAAAAGTATTTAATGATTGTGTATGAGAATAAAGAAAAGATAGTTGAATGATTGAGCATGAGAATAAATAAAAGAGAATAATTGATGTCGATGATGATATTGTTTACTACTGATTAACCATTGTTTATTGTTTATTATTGTACTTGTTGAGTCGTGGACTCACTCTTACTCTATTGTTGTTTTTAGGTGACCATTGATGACGCTTCACTTGGGGAGGGGTAGCACCTGGAACAACTGCATACACTTTAATACTTGATCATTTGTCGTGAGAGAACTTTACCTTAGCATGATGGTTTATTCTTTTATGACATGATAAACATTAAATACTTCTAGATGATCTGTTGGAACTCGTTTATTCATTCAATAGTCTCTATTTGATTTATTTTGTTGAATTATTGGGATATTATTATGCTTTGCTACCTAGAGTTTAGATAATTGTGCTTATCGTGTCGTTTTTCATATTTTACTATGACCTATGGCGGGTTTTTATTCGTTTTGTGCTTGCTGGAATTTATTGCAATTTGTGGTTTTAAATTAGCAATTAATGTAGTTGAGTGGCATTCTGGGCTCAGTGTTGGGCTGAAGTGTTACACTCACGGCCTCCTCTGCTCCTCACACACTCACGCCTCCTCAATCCTCTCCTCCCGTAACTCTAACCAAGCAGTGAGTGGCGACGGGCGAGGCGAGGCTCGAGCGACAGGCACACGGCGGCCAGGGGGCAAGGAGGCAAGGAGGCCGCGAGGGCACGCGGTGGCAGCCGACAAGGCCTTAGGCCGTCGAGCGCACGGCACGTGGCGAGCCGGCGAGGCAAGACAACCAAAGGTCTTTGATCCATACTTGCGACTCCACCTTACCTAAAATTTAGTCATAGGTCCGCCCCTGTCGTTGTAGTGCTAATGTCATTTGTACTGTATGGTGTTTGTAACAGCCCAATTTTCAATTTCCAGTTAAAAATAAAATTTAATTATTTCCCTGGAATTTTCTGAAATTTTAAAAGCTTTTTCCTAATTATTTCAAAGCCAGAATAAATGAATTGCAAAATTAATTACCAATTATGAGTTGGAACTATTTTATTTAAGTCCAAAATGACTTAGGGAATTTCTGTGAATTTTCTCATAATTTTTGGATTTTATTTGCTATTTTCTAAAGCCGAAAAGATTTAACTGGATATTTGAAATCGCTAAATCAATTTAATTCGGAAAAATCACATTAGGACGGTCTGAGCGTTTGCTCAGCCCATTCGAACGGTCTGAACCGCACCGCGCCTCCCTCTCTGCCTTGTCTCACTGCCAGTCGAGCCCCACCTGTCGGGGCCTTCCCCTGTGCTTCTTCCTCCCCTTTCATCTGCCCGTTGCCACCCGATGCTGGCCATGCGCCCGAGCCGAGAATCCCGCCAGAACGCCTTCGCCCATCCTGCCACCTCGTCAACGCGCATTGAACGCGCCTGTCACCGCCGCACCCACGCCATGGCTCTGCTCCACCACCCATGACCTGCCTCACCTGCTCTCGTCCCGTTGCCCACGCCGTTCGGAGCTTCACCGCGCGCACATGACCATTGAACCTCCTCCCTACTCCCCCTCGACCTCTATAAAGGCGAGCCCCAGAGAGACCTTGAGCTCCTCCTTCTTTTCCCCCACTTATGTCTCTCTCTCGCTCTCTCGCCTCCGTTCGCCGGATCTTCGAGCTTGAAGCTCGTCGGCCGAGCTCCTCCCCACCGCCATTTGCACCGTCTTCGGTGGATCTCCTCCACCTTGGTCCGCCCCTTCAGCATCGCACGACTGAGGGCTACCTCGTGCCTACACTCACTCCGCCAGGTCGCCGTCGGAACCTCGTCGCCGACTTCGACCGTATCTTGCCGTCGCACTTCTCCTCGTCGCCGGCCACTGCCTTGTGCATCGCCACCAAAGCAAGTGCCCCGAATCCCTCGCCTCCTCTCCTTCTAGCACCACCCATTGGCTCGCCAGGGCGGCGTGGCGCCGGCGAGCTTCTTGCCCGAGCACCGGTGTCCACCACGCCGACGTGGCCGCCACGTCACGGCCACCTCCTCCCTCCGCTGATGTGGCTGCCTAGTCAGCCCACGTGGCTTTTCCTCACCTTTTCCCTTACAAAAATAAATCGGCCAAAAATTAAATCCGGCCACTGACGTCATCGTGACGCAATAAACTGTTTTTTCTTTAGAAAATTAAATCCAAAAATCCAGAAAAATCCCTTTTTTCACCATTTCATGTATTTTCAAACTTCCGAGAGCCTGTTCTCCTTTGTTCGAACTCCGATTCGAGCGATTCAAATTTCTAAATTCATCTAAAATCAATATCTAGCTTTCTATACTAAAATTATTTAATTTGGAGTTCATTTGAATTTATTTGAATTTGCTTCACTTTCACGTGTAGATTTCGACGACTATGAGGAACTCGACGACTTCGAAGAAGTAGATCCTCAAGCAATTGAGCAAGGCAAGTTACACCTTTGATCATATTGACTCCCAGTATTTTAAATTATTTAAATTCTATTTTAAATTATTATTACATGCTATTTAAATTCAAGTAATTTAAATTCTGTTTTAAGCTTTATAGTTATTCCATATTCCTTTATATAGCCAAACTTTACTATTAAATTAATCATTCCTTGATACCTTAGTGAAAATCTAGTTGATACATTAGTATGAACTAGAACATGTTAAAAAATAGTATGCTTAGACAAAGCTTAGACCGAAAGTGTTTAATTTGAGGAATTTAGCAAAAAGTTCAACTATGATTTAAAATGATACTATGGTATTGTCTTTATCATAGAAGTTTATAAAATGATTTAACTTGGTAAATAAAATAAAAAATGGTTTGGACTTGGACGAAATGGATGTTGAATGGTGCACGTTGATGCACGGGATCGAGTCATCTCTATGATCGAGACCCAGGGGTTATTTTGGAAAGTCGCCCAAGTCAATTAAGAACCGGTCTTCGAGCCATATCTTGTTAAACCCCATCGTACTACCACATGTCCTGTGTGGAAGGGACCTGACTAAATAATTTGTATCATGTCACCGTGATTGTGCCATCCGGTTACATGGGTGTTTTTATGATCTACTTTTATGTATTCTCACATGGCGCAAAAGGGGGCTTAAGTCCGGCGGGTTTCTATCCAAATGAAGTGAAACCTTAGCAAAGTGGGACTACGGTGGGATGATGCATTGTAAAGGCTTTGTGATAATAATTTAATTGCACACCTTCGGGCAGTGTGTGAGACGGGCATTATAAGTCAATTATCTCTTTTGGGTAAAGTTATACAACCTCTGCAGAGTGTTAAGAACTATTCGAATAGCCGTATCCACGGTCAAAGACATGCTAAGCAAAGTCATTCAAAGTTAGACTTTGATTTTGTTTTCAAAAGACTTTAATAATCGTTGTTGGATGATTGATCCAAATGGGAATTTAGGCGGGTAGCATTGTGATAGAAGGGTATTCTTCACCACTCGTTGATGAATGTTATCTGATTATAAAACTTAAGATTTAGAAAAATAAATTTTAGTTATGGAGTAAACCGCTTTAGAACTTAGTATGATTATTTAAATGGCAAATATCGCTTTATGCAAATTGAGCTATATAAGCCTTCCTTCGTTGAATCCTTGCATGCATTATAATCTGTTATTAGAGTAACTTGGAGCATGTTTGTTTGTGCTCACTCTTGCTTAATACAATTGTTGAGCAGGAAAGGAGTACTACGAGGAGAATGAGAACTTGGACAACTAGGCTACGCCCTCAGACGATTGCCTGTAACGAATCGTTTGGTCTACCTTACTGCTTTTATTTCCGCTGTATTTTGCTTATTGGCTGCATGCCCTTTTTTAAACAAACTTTAATTATTATCAACGAATGACATTTTATGGTTATGCTATCCACTTTTATTGACTGTGTACACTAGTTGTTCATAGACTAATGTATAAAACACAGAGAATCTAGGATCCTTCGCTTCCGGGTTCGACAGTGTTTCAACTCTCATACTCAGTTTGATCAGTAAAAAGAAAAAAAAACACCACGTTCCTTTAATTAAGATTTACTTCATACGATGCATTTCTCACCTATACAAATATGGCGTGAGAATGCAATGCAGCCATCAGCCGAATGCAACCAGCCAGTCTCAAACAAAAGAGGAAGCGCAAGATCCACAAGAAGTCGGCTAATAACTCTTCCAGCGCATGAAAAACATACGCCTGGAACATAACCAGTTCATCCATGAACTTAAAGATGCAAGCTTTTCTTTTGTATTTTGCGCAATGCCGCATAACGATGGGTATCCACTGTGTCACAATTTACATGCTCCGCTGCAAGGCTGTGACACTGGTCATTGCTCCTCAACAAATCAAATCCTTTTGGGTCGGCCGGCAACAAAACAAACGACCGCGTGGCTTATTCTAATCGTGCTACAACTTACAAGCAAATGGCTTTACTTACACAGGAACACAGCTATAGATGACATCGTTCCGAATTAAGTCTTTGCATGCAGGTGCAAGCCCAGCCACCACGGCCACAATCACATTCAGCTGCTTTCCATCTCGTTTTTTCCCCCTTCTTTCTTTTCTCCCCTCGTCTCCACATGCGAATTCAACATCAACCGTGCCCATTGGCATCAATCTTGTTGACCACGGGAATAGGAATGGGAGTCGTGGGCAAGTGTCTGGAACATGTTTAGGGGATTAGCAAGATCATAGAAAAACAATGAAAACGGTGAATGCGATAATATGATTCATCGATGCAAGCAATGCCCATGTATCCCAGGTTTGTTTTAAACACATTAAATAGTGGCTAAACAGATATTTAGCATAAAAATAGCATGTTCATGTCAGGTTCTTCTACAGCTTTTTTTTTTTATAAAACTGGTATCAACTATGGAGATTGTGGTGCTTTTCAACTAAGATGGTTCGGTGAACTACTTTTCAACGTATTGGTTGTTTCACGATGTTAAGTAGATATTGTTATTTGTGATCCGAATTTTCTAATATAAAAGTATCTAGAATATACCATATTAGCGGATTAGTTTTCTACTTAGACTATAAGTCCTTTTACCCATTTATATACATCTTGTAAGCCGCACGGAGAGAGTAGATGTCTCATTGTAATCCCCTGCGTTTTGTAATCACTTCTTATATAATGTTCATCACCGTTTGGCACCCGTGGTTTTTTCCCGTATGAGTTTTTCACGTAAAAATCCGTGTCTCTTTTGTTTCTATTTTTCTAACAAGTGGTATCGAAGCACAGGAGATTAGGGTTTTGGGAGAGATACGGGAAAAAAAAACAGATCTATTCCGGCGCGCCGCATCTCACGAGCGCGTCTTCGCCTCGATCGGTCCGCGTTGCGATCGCTGTCATTCGAAGCCAAGTCGCACGACGACGTTGCCTCACGGCTTCGGTCCTTTCGGCGCCACCAGCGTCCTTCGTCACCTCGGTCAAGCGGGCAGCGGCGCGTCATCCACAGCCTGATCAATCTGGACGTTGCTTTGAAGCCGCACGCGTGGAAAGCACCAACAGACCAAGACCAAATCGCAAGAAGTTTCTCAGCGCACAGGTCCCAAGTAATTTTTCCTTTCTTTAATCAATCACCAAACAAAGGTCCTGTTGATTCGTGAAGTGCTCCTGCGGTAGTTTTGGAATTTTTGCTTTGTCCACCCGAGAAGCATACCAAGAGGTTCGAAGAACTTTGTTTCGCGTACACAGAAGGTGTACTAAAGATGTAGTGATTTTTGCTAGGTTTACACAGATCAGTACCAGCAATTTCAAGATTTATTTCTTATGAAGACTTTGAAGTATGATCTTTCACTCCTAAGTTGAGATGCAAGATTTTCGCCGTGGCAAGTCAAGATGAGGGCTATGTTGGCACAGATAGATTTAGTTGATGCATTGGAAGGATTTGATAAACAACTTACCACATAGACTGTAGATGAGAAGCGTAAAAACCGTAAAACTTTATCTCAGATTCACCTTCATCTATCAAATAATATTTTACAGGAGGTTTTGAAGAAGAAGACAACTGCTGCATTATGGCTGAAGCTGGAACAATTTTGCATGACAAAGGATCTCACCAGCAAGATACATCTCAAACAGAAGTTGTACTCTCACAAATTGCAAGGAGGATCCGTGCTTAATCATCTTTCAGTGTTTAAGTAGATCGTTGCCGACCTAGAGTCAATGGAGGTAAAATATGATGATGAGGATTTGAGTCTTATTCTTTTGTATTCCCTGCCTAGTTCTTTTTCAAATTTTAGAGATACCATATTATATAGTAGAGATACTTTCTATCTTAATGAAGTTTATGAAGCTTTGCACGCTAAGGAGAAGATGAAACAGATGGTATCTTCTGAAAATTCAAGTTCGCAAGGAGAATTGAGCAAGAGAGGGCTTCTCGATGGACATAGCATCGGCAAGCTGGAATTTTGTGAGCGTTGTATGTTTGGCAAACACAAGAGGGTGAGGTTCAATACTTTAGTTTATACTACAGAAAGTATTTTGGATTATGTGCATTCTGATTTATGGGGCCATCTCGCAAGACATCGCTAGAAGGTGCTCGTTATATATTAACAATTATTGATGATTACTCTAGAAGAGTGTGGCCTTATTTTTTAAAGCATAAATCAGAAATATTTTCAACATTTAAAGAGTGGAAGACTGTGGTTGAAAGACAAACTGAAAAGAAGGTAAAGAAACTTCGCACTGATAATGGGATGGAATTCTGTTCAAAAGAATTTGAATCATATTGCAAGTCTGAAGGTTTTGTTAGGCACTACACCGTTCCCCATACTCCTCAACAAAACGGTGTAGCTGAGCGTATGAACAGGACCATCATTTCCAAGGCCTGTTGCATGTTGTCAAATGCAGGTTTGCATAGGCGTTTTTGAATTTGCCGCGCTTCCTTCCTTGCTACCTTATTAATCAGTCACCCTTTATCACAATTGAAAAGACTCCAATTGAGGTATGGTCCGGTTCCCCAAAGACAAATTAGTCAGAATTGAGAGTTTTTTGTTGTACTGCTTATGCTCATGTTGATAATGAAAAATTAGAGCCTACAGCTGTTAAGTGCATCTTTCTTGGTTATAAATCTGGTGTCAAAGGATATAAGTTGTGAAATCCTGGAACAAATAAGGTTGTGATTAGCAGAAACGTTATCTCTAATGAATCTGCTATGCTTCATGATAAAGTGCCTACTAATGTTCCTGTTGAGAGTGAGCAAAATTCAAGTGTTTTGGTAGATCACTTTGTTGTTTCAGATAACACATTAGATAAGGAAAATATTGTTGTTCATGATGCACCTATTGTTGAAGATCCTCCTATTGTTGAGCAGCTACCACAACGGTTCATTACAGTTGACAGGCATAGGAGGGAGATAATCCATCCAAGAGGTTGATTGAAGAAGCTAATATTGTAGCTTATGCTTTGAGTGTGGCATAAGAAATTAAAGGTAATACCGAACCTTCATCATACTCTGAGGCTATTAACTCCACTAATTGTAATAAGTGGATAACTGTTATGCAATCAGTGAATAACTGCTATGCATGATGAGATAGAGTCGCTTGATAAGAATGGCACTTGGGAATTAGTGAAATTGCCCAAAGAGAAGAATCATGTTCGTTGCAAGTGGGTTTTCAAAAGAAAGAAAGGTATTTCTCCTACTGAACCAGCAAGGTTGGTTGCTAAATGTTATAGTCAGATTCCATATATTGATTTTAATGATGTCTTTTCCCCAGTTATGAAGCATAGTTCTATTCGCACTTTACTCGGTATTGTTGCTATGCATGATTATGAACTTGAGCAATTAGATGTTAAAACTACATTCCTACATGGGGAGTTGGAAAAAGACATTTATATAGACCAATCTGAGGGTTTTGTTAGTCCTGGAAAAGAACACTTTGTTTGTAGATTAAAGAAATATCTTTATGGTTTGAAGCAATCTCCTAGGCAACGGTACAAGAGATTTGACTCATTTATACTCTCATGATTTTAAGCGGTCTGATTATATTAGCTGTGTTTATTTAAAGAGTGCTAATGGTTCAGCTATTTATTTGCTCCTCTATGTTGACGATATGTTGATTGCTGCAAAAGATAAGTCGGAAATAGCAAAATTGAAAGCACAGTTGAGTAATGAATTTGATATGAAGGACTTAAGTGCAACAAAGAAAATTCTTGACATGGAGATTATTAGAGAGAGGTAATCTGGCAAGTTATACCTTAGTCAATAAGGTTATATTGAGAAGGTCATTCGTCGTTTTAATATGCATGATACAAAACCAGTGAGTACTCCATTAGCTTCGCATTTCAAATTATCGTCAGCCTTATGTCCTGAGTCAGATTATGATATTGAGTACATGTCTAGAGTTCCATATTCCAATACAGTTGGTTCTCTTATGTATGTCATGGTTTGTTCTCGTCCTGATTTATCTCATGCACTAAGTGTTGTTAGTAGATACATGACTAATCCTGGAAAAGAGTATTGGAAAACAGTTCAGTGGATTTTCAGATATTTGCGTCGCACATTTAATGCTTGTTTGTAATTTGGAAATTCTAGAGATGAACTTGTTGGTTATGTTGACTCTGATTATGCTGGTGATTTGGACAAGAGAAGGTCTCTCACAGGTTATGTTTTCACCATTGGTGGTTGTCTTTGTTAGTTGGAAGCGGGTTTGCAAGCTCTCAAGGCCTTATCTACCACCAAGCGAGAATATATGACTATTTTTGAAGCCTGTAAAGAAGCTATTTAGTTGAGAGGTTTGTACACTAAGCTGTGCGGAGATAATTCTTGTAATACTATATTTGTGATAGTCAGAGTGCTATATGTCTTATAAAGGATCAGATGTTTCATGAGAGAACAAAGCACATTGATGTGAGATATCACTTTATTCGAGGTGTTATTGCTCAAGGTGATGTCAAAGTGTGCAAGATAAGTACTCATGATAATTTAGCTGATATGATAACAAAATTAGTTCCTGTTACTAAGTTTGAGCTTTGCTCAAGCTTAGTTGGAGTTACAGTTTAGTCCTAGAGACTAGTTGACGCACGATGATTTTTATCTTATTGTGAAATTATTTGGTGATTGATGATTCTTTATTATGCTACAAAAGGAATTTGTCTCAAGGTAGAGATTGTTGATATTTGAGATCCGTATGTGATCCGAATTTTCTAATATGGAAGTATCTGGAATATGCCATGTTCGCGGATTAGTTTTCTACTTGAACTCTAAGTCCTATTACCCCTTTATATACCTCTCGTAAGCCGTACGGGGAGAGTAGACGCCTCATCGTAATCCTCTTGCGTTTTGTAATCACTTCTCATATAGTGATCATCGCCGGTTGGCACGTGGGTTTTTCCCGCAAAGATTTTTCACGTAAAAATTCGTATCTCTTTTGTCTCTATTTTTCTAACAAGATATGATAAATATTCCACCCCAACTATTCCCCATGGCACAACGCCACCAGACTAAGCAAAAGTGCTGTAAAACAAATGAGCTGAGCTAAGCTAGCAGCAAAAAGAGACCTACTTGAAGGCTAGTCGGAAAGAAAATCACTTCACTCGATAAGCAACTTCTCTAAAACCAACAGGAAAAAAATTATAATAGCATATGTCTAATATTCTTTTCACACTTTCACAGGCTCTTGAGGCAGTTGCAGTATTGCAGTCATTCTATTTACTGTTTCTAATGTGTCTTTAGTCATTGTATGAGGGAATTGGCATTCTCAAGTCTCAACCAATAAGCACGACTATAGGCAAAATGGCAAAAGTAACAGGACACCAGATTATCTGAAGCTGTTTATTTACCTGTTCTTGTGATCGAAAATACATGAATGGAGTATAGTGTAGAAAATTTGAAACCCTTGATGTGTATATATCAGCATATCTACAACAAAGACACAATAGTTGCATTTACACAAATAAGTCTGGGGCCTGCAAAATATTCACCATTAAAAAAAAATAACCACTCACTTTTCGATTTGCCTGGTCAGATGACTCTTATCCCATAAGCCAGCACGTGACAACCAACCCCATCTTAAGAGGAGATAACATTTGCTTAGCTTATCTTTCTAACAATTAAAGAGCAATGCACCAGAAGATATATGACCAATATGGTGCATTAATTCCATAGTTATGGGAATCATGGACATTAGAAATAAGAAGCAAAAAAACAAAGATGCACTGATATTTTATTTAAAGCAATGAAACTTGTAAAGCAGAACATTTCTTCTGCAAGGAATACATACGACAATAGATCTGGAAACCATACATTTGAAGTACTTCTCGCATTTAAATAGACTCATAAAAACTTCGGTAGTGCCTGATGTACCTTTTATTGAAAAGTTCTCCATCCGATTCCAGCATTGGTGCAATCTTTTCATCTAATCTCTGCATAACAATGAGCAACTTTTGCATACTTTCTGTAAGCTCCAGATCATTCATACAAGTTGCAGCAAGTGTCTGGAAAAGAATAAAATTGATATATCAGTGCAAGTATATTAAGAACTTAACAAAATCCTCAAGCCTGGCTTAAGTCGTAGATAATTTCTACATGGTAGCAGTGTGCTGCTCAAATTATATTGTTACCAGCATATTATAAAGGGTAAAATCTCAAGCTTCTCAAGGAAATAAAATCAAACATGTTAAAGCTTACAAAAGCATCATGGTTTCACTCTAATACCTGTGCAGGACGTGAATTTGTGCGTCTCTGCAGAGCCAGACGAAGTTGGTTAAAAAGGTCTCCCACAATTTCTTTTTGTTGTATAAGTGTGACAAGCTTTTCTTTTTGAACATGACTTCGGATTAGTGCATCAAACTGCAAACACAGGAGAGCAAAAGAAAAATTGGTCACTAAACAAGAAAGCACACATTTACCAGCAACGTAGCAGATACACTATGACTAAATGTGCTCCTTTGTAGGTTTTCTTTCAGAGAATCCAGAACCAACAGATGCAAAAATATTTCAAATCAACTTGGGTAATGGTCTTAAGGGTAAGTGCATCAGCAGCATTTTGGCATCACATGTTGTACAAGGTCCTTAAGGTCCATCCATGTCATTTTTCCATCACTTAACCAACAGATAAGACCTAAGTGGCATGCTTATGCGAGTTTAGGGACCTACCATGCTAAAATTGAATTTTGAGGACCTAAGTAAGACAACAGGGCAAGTCTCAGGACCTCTGGTCCAATTTACTCAATTTAGAAACTAATGGAGTTAGATCTGATAATCAGAGGAACAATTTTTTTTTATGGTTCAAAAAGGTTACAAAAAAAACTCAGAAATCAAATGCAAGACAGGGAAAACACCAATTACAGAATCAGTAAATGTTCCAGGAATGGCTTTTTACCTCATATCCCTATAGCTGGAAAGTGAATACTAATGCTAAATGCTCTATAGAACTCCGTTTTGTATAAATTAGTGAGAAAATTAAGCAACCAAACCTCATCTTCTAGTTGACGGCAGATTAATGCTGTTCTCCATCGTAAATGAACTTTTGATTGGCTTACATCTGTGAAAATATGGTCCCCCACATATAATATCTCATCCCCATGAATGTCCAGTGACTTCTCAACCATCTGAGCACTACCACCAGAGTACAAGCCACCTAAATACCCAATTAAGATGAGGACAAGAAGTTTCAAGCTCGTACATCAGAAACAGACACATGCACAGAAAAGAAACAGTACGTTAAGGTTGCAGGACCTAGCAAGTAGCAACATAAGCATAATAAGGCTACAGAGAAAGGGAGGTAGCTCATCTGTTGATAAAAAATGGCATTATAACTGCAAATCATCTTAGATCTGGAAGCCTTCACATATATATAAATTGTTTTCTTTGTTACGCAAGGTGCCCATTTTCTAATTTCAACTTTATGTTATAATATCAAACAAAAAATGCCCAAACTCACCCGCATATGTGTTTGAATATAGCAACTTGTATATTCCAATGGGCCAAATGCCAATATATAACATGTACAAGGTTGGAACAATAGCAAATAACACCCTACACGATATATATATATCTAACACCCCCCTCAAACTCATGGTGGATCAACAACACTGAGTTTGGAGAGATAGAAGTTATGCTGAGCTCGAGTATGTGCCTTGGTGAAGAAATCCAAGAAGCCACCGAATCCAGGTGATCTCAGCTGTCAATAGTGCCATGGCTCTTAACTCAGCCTCAGCGCTCAAATAAGAAACTGCAGTCTGCTTCTTAGTCTTCCAGGCAATCAAGGAGGAACCAAGGAAAACACAATAGGCAGAAAGGGACCGGCGATCAGAATGATCGCTAGCCCAGGTCGCATCAGAGTACGTCTAAAGCTGTAAAGAACTAGAACAAGGAAAGAAAAGACGTCGAGTGAGGGTTCCACGAAGATATCAAAGAACACGAAGAAGATGACTGTAATGGAGCTGAATGGGAGCAGATACAAACTGACTCAGGATGTGAACTGGGTGAGAAATGTCAGGTCGAGTAATCTCAAGGTAGACGAGGCTCCCGGCAGTAAGGCGATAGCGAGTGGGATCCTCAAGAGGTTCACCATCAGTAGGCCGAAGGTGAACACCTAGCTCCATAGGAGTATCCACCACACGCTGATCAGTGAGACAAGCACGAGTAAAGATATCCTGCGCGCCGGCGCCAACACTGTCAGGCATGCACAAACCAATATATGTTGTGGCATATCTAACCCACCTATCCAACACTATCCAAATCAGGTGACTTTGTATTAGTGGCTATAACATGCTACATGTGTATTTAGCTCATATAAAGTCATAAACTAGAGCTTTCGATAATTGATATGCAAAATGTTTTTCCATTCCTCTCCTAGCATGAAAGGATTTCTAGTCTTATCTTTTCCCTCTTGATCAATCTGAAATCGTTCTTCGAGATCTAATTTAATTTTCATTCACTTTTTTAGCATTTCAAGAAAATTGGACTTCAAGTCAAATTATGACATCTATTTGCAGGCTGAAATTTGAGCATGTTTATTAAAAGCGAAAAAAAACAAGTGGTAGAGGTTCTAGAGAAATTGGGTCACAACTCACAACAGTAACAATGTCAAGATTTCCACCTGAATTTGCTTTAAAACAGGGACGCATTAATCCATCGTTTGTGACAACCTCGTATAATGGATGTGAAAGATGGAAAAACTCTGGCTTCCTCGCAGAGACTATAACCTACATTAAGAAAGAATCAATTGATCTTAATGAAGTTTCCAGTATGATGGGCAAGCAATGACTGACAAGCAGACACCTCTAAAATAACCAACATATAGAAGAAATAAATACTCACCATTTCAAACAGATCTCTCCATCGCATATCATTAGGAAGAAAGCGATTGAATGCATGATTCATCATTTTGTTCGTATAGTGGTAATCTGAGTTAGTAATAAGAAGCAACCTTTTTCCAGCCTGATGAGTTGAAAAGGGAAAACCGGTAATTCAGTATAGCAGTACAATGGCTCTAATATTTCGAATGGATCGTAAGCATGTAAGGTGATGGTTTGTTAACCTCTTTTTGATCTAGAAGAGCTAAAGGCAGTTCTGGATCAGGCTCTACAAATCGCTCTGGCTCAGCCATTATTTCGCTCTACATTTCAACCAGCTAAAGAATTTTTCAAACAAAAACTAGTCGTATATCATATTTAATGACCAAAGAGTACCTTGAGTTGACCTTCTACATGTGCTCGAAAAAGTGCTTTGGAAACAGCCTGAAAAAAAGGACTCCAAATTTTATGACATTACAAAGGTGGACAATTGTAAAAGAAGCAGCAGTGCTCATTACATTGTACAGCCCTTTGTAATCCAGTGGCCCAAGTTCAGCTGGCACCAACCCCTGATCCAACTTGTCAACCATCTGAAGAAAGACCAATGTCCACATAAAGATGGTTCAATTTAAACTTGAGAGAATGTTCACTATGAAAGACCCTCAAGGTTATCATATGTAAGGTTCAGAAGGTCTGACCATACTGGATTCAAAAGCACTTTTTTTTTGCTTTTATAAAAGCAATGCGACTATTTACTGAATGAATCAAAGTTGGATTGATCATGTTAATGTATATGTATCAGGAATGAATACTGTCGGATTTGTGAGCCCGCAGTAAGCTTGCTCGATGAGCTCTTCTTAAGAGGTGCTTATTCAAATGCTCAGGGCAATCCAAGTACTCCCACTCAATACTTTATACTTCTACAAAACCCACTACTACCAAAAAGAATGATCACAACCTGGTTTTTGTACTTGTATCCTCACAGGAAATCATTTCTACAAGTCCATCTGTACATTAAATTAATGTATGAACCTATGAGGTAACATATGTATGAACTCCAATCCCTCTGAAGACAAAGGCAAATTGTACATGGATGAAAGGGAAGAGAACAACAAAATTATTATCAAGAAGAACTTTAACCTGGGTAGCACTTAGCATAGTATTTTTATCTGAATTTTTTACCATTTCTGCGATCCTTACCAAGTCTATTACTGGTATTGACCAATACTCTGCTTCTATCTGAGGAAAAAAACTATGCTTCTAACAAATTCAATAATTCCGTATCTTTCAAAGACAAATCAACAGACACCATAAGCTCCTCTGATATGCAAATGCGAACGATGGTTGTTGATTTAAATGAATAACTAGATATCAAGTGACATCACACAAACACTGAAATGAATATTATCAGATAAAGGAAAAGGTAAGTGACCTGCATGAACATGACAGCTTCTGAAACAGAGAAAAGGGTATTAAGGAACTCCCATCTACTTTCTTTCCGCAGGTCCACCAATTCTCTTCCATATATTTCACTATTCAGACATGAATAAGAGTTATCATCTTCTCGGGATCAGGAGCACAACAAAATTGACAAAATGTTTTATCTCTACCTCACAGCACGAGTGGACAGCATTTGGGTACCATGCATGGCCCTCTTAATGTAGCCAAAACGGTCGGCTTTGACCAGGTTTCCTTTTTCTTTATCCATAACAAGACCCCCAATGACCTGTGGAAGAGTAATCATATCACTAGGGGCGATGCATACGGATGCGGTACACACTGATACATTACCAGGTCAGCATCAAATTCAAGGTCATCTACTGGGAAACCCATGCTTTTCAGGTTGGCCATCCCATAGTCATATGCACGCCCTTCCCAGGCCTGCATAAATGTTACAGCACTTTGGTACTTTTTTGCAATTTACCATAATAACTATATTGAACGATACATAGAATATTCACTTGGTCTTATCTGTTAATATGAATGGAGCATATCTATTGCAATAGCCCATAGGGCATATATATAGTACAAGGGGACACACACAAGACTAAATCCTAACAATAGGAAATACAATTAATACCCTTAACACCCCCCCCCCTCAAATGCAAGGCGTATGCAATAGAATTGCATTTGGAAAGAGTTGACACTACAATAGGGAAAAACCGAAGTCCGAGTCTTAAAGATGTCGTCATAGCGTGCAGCTCTTGGAAAATTGTGTCGGTACCAAAGGATCTCCTCTCATCCAGAATCATGCTGCACCCACAAGCACAAAATGCAGGGGCTGGGAAAGTAGAGGTAAGCGGGAGCAGAGTCGACCGCAGCAACACGATAAGAGAGGATGTGGAAGGTGACACAAATAGAGATAGTTGTCAAATCAAGCCGAAGAGAGAAATAGAAACATAGCAGCGCAGATCGAAGCTCAAGACGGCGACGGCGCAGTGCACAAGAAGCGCAACAGAGGCGCAGTGCAGAAGAAGCGTGGCGGCCTTAGAAGCTCGGAGCAACGACTCAAAGAGAAGCGACGGCATCATAAAGACTTCTACGATTTGTAGCTGCTTTGAGAGAAGAACGGCGACTGCTGCCATGCGAAAGGGGAGGAAAAGGCCAAGAAGCTATCAGCTGACTGACAAGGATTTTGTGGACTCGCATAGCTTAGACGAACTCAAGGGAGTGTTACGGACTTAGATGGACGCAAACGGAAGACTTAAAAGAAAGGACTCAAAGGCAGCAAATTATAGCAGCAACCACACCAACACCAAAGAGCTTGCTCTAACATGTTCTCAGCTCCACCACCACCCCAACCAAACATCCAACGTCTCCTGCCATCCCCCTCCACATTTCCTCCCTGCCATTTCTTCCTCCCTGCATCCTCTCCTCCCATCTCACTCCTTCTCCACCGAGGCAATGAAGAGGAGCCGGGAGCAGAGGTCTTGGCCAGGCCTTTGTCTTGTTGATTCTGATGGTGGCGGCGGCCATGGTACTGCGCGGCATGGATCAATGATGGCAAAGGGAGGAAGCCGAGGCGACAGAGCAGAGGCTTGGCGGCGGGAAGAACCCGGCCGGATCTGAGGTAGGAGACGCGCGGCGGCAGAGAGGGCGCCGAATCCGGCGGGAAGCCGGATCCGGCGGCGAGAGGCGGATCCGGCTTGCTTTACGCGAAGACGGCCGATCTGTATCGAAGCGCGCGTCTGCGGCGACGCCAAGGGCGCAGCTGATGCTTCGAGACGGCGCGATGGCGCATCTTGTCGAAAGCGAGCCGATCCGGCGGATCTGGCTTGAAAGCAGTGGACGGCGGTGGTCCACGAAGCTTCTACCTGACAGTAAGAAGACTTCAAGGCAACGGCGTAGTTCCACGGGACGAAGAGATCCGGCGAAACGCCGTGCGATGAAGCCCAGTCTCAGCAGCAGAAGTAGAGGCGATGGCGGGCAGCGAGGCGGATCAGGCGAGATGGAGCACGGGGCAGTGGGAGGCCCAGGGGATCGAGCAGATCCTCGCCGGATCTGGCGCAACGTCCTTGAGGAGGCCGATGGATTGCGACGAAGATTGAATGTGGAGATAACCGCCCCGGAAGTGGAGATCGCTCCTCCCGGGGCAGCAACAGCGGAAAACGGTGGGAGTAGCTAGACTACAGAACCTTGCTCTGATACCATGTTAATATGAATGGAGCATATCTATTGCAGTAGCCCATAGGGCATATATATATATAGTACAAGGGGACACACACAAGACTAAACCCTAACAATAGGAAATACCATTAATACCCTTAACATTATCCATGATGCGAAACTTTATGAATAAAAACTACAGAAAGAATTAATCTTCGTTGACACTCCTACATACATTATCCATTAGACTCACTAGTCATATCAGTTCAAGAAATATATAAAATTTTCTACATATTCAATCCTCATTTTCAGAACAGTTAGTAGACAAATTGAGAAAATGGGTATTGAAGTACCATCACATTGTAATGAATCAATGTATAATCCATATCGTAGCCAATGGCACTGATAGATCGGAGATTTAGTGTCCTGGTGCAGAAAATTCCACGAGGGGAGTGTCTTACTGTAAAAGGATCCTGCATTTAACAAACAGAAATTAATATTGTGTTATTGGAAGGCTGACTGGTTTCTTCATCATCATGATGCTCAATCAAGATATGATTGGCAAAAGGAATAACCAACCATGGAAGTTCAAGAGGGAAACACTAGCAGTCAGAAAAATAACTGCAAAATAAATTCTGCTGTTCACTATGCAGAGTTTTATAGTGAAAGGATGACCATGCAACTTTAGCTTTTAACATATTATTCTATCATATATCCATCATCTTCTGGTAATGTTTTGGTTTTTGCCGTGATTTATGTATCTACTGCAGTTATGTTGCACTAAATATTGGAAGTCATGGTGCTACAAAGGCATGTCCTTTGTGGTCTTTTAATAGAAAAAGGCATGCATTGTCAAACAACATCTACGACATATTCAAGTGAAATTAGGCATGTTTCCAATTATTCAAGAAACATATGTGTTTTATTAAGCCTTTTTCCAATAGACAAAAACCGCCATGAAATAGTTTTGACACTATGGACACCGCTGTTGGATTTTGTAAATTGGGAGGTTCTTTCAAGCATATAGCTGAATAAGCTCTCGTGTTATTACCCCCATACCATTTTCAAAAGTTAGCTCATGTTTGGTTTGATAATTGACTTTCTCGGTGTAATATATGAGTGTTACAACAAACAATGAGCAAATTCACGAAAGTTCTGTTTTATCAGGCTTATGATATAATTTGAGGCGATGGACTGAGCTGGAAACAGATTGATGATCAAGTTCTAAGTTACATAGGTCACAGCATCACTAGGTTTTTTACAGAATAAATGTTAACATGAATAGAAATAGAAGAAGCATACCAAACATCAACAAGGTGAAAATCATGCTAATGGGGTAGAATATTACTGCAATTCCCAAGTCACTAAGCAATGATTCAGCTTCCCCCGCTTCTTTCCAGGCTATCTCCTCTATAGGACCATACAATGTTGACCTGCCATTCCCACCTAAAATTCAAGCATTTCCGAGTAATTATAACAAATTTGTAGCATGATTCTGACGCTGTTATAGTATATTCCAATAGGAAGAATCTATTCTGCTCGAGTGCTTGTTTGATCTCACCGCAACAGTATCGTCAACAACTATGGAGTAAACAACAACAAAGGAGAGAGCAAGTGATAGCTCAAAATTACAGAGGTCAGAACTCACCAAACGCCTCGAGGTGCTCCCTCCGCACGTTCAAATCCCCCTTGGTGCTCTCCCCGAGGTAGTCCACCTCCGAGAGCCTCGACGAGGTCACCGAGAAGTAGGACTCCTCCTCCTCCTCCTCCTCATCTTCCTCACTCCGCTCCCCCTCCACCGCCGCCGGCTTGCTGGCGTCGAGCGCGCGGCACCGGAGCGAGAGGGGAGGGCGCGGGAGGCGGAGGGGAGCTCTGAGGAGGCACCGCGACGGTCTGGAGCGCTGCGGCGGAGGCGACGGCCTCGGCGGGAGCCGGAGGCAGAGGCGCCGCACGAGCTCGACGGAGTCCGCCATTGCCGCCTGCGCTGCTGCTTTAGCCGTTCGGGACTCGGGAGTGGGTGGGACTTGGACGTGGCTGAGTGGGGAGTGGGGACGGTGGAATGGAAATACGGAGAAAAGGTAAGTTAAGTAGGCCCCCGAGCTTGGACGCAAATCGTCTGCCATTACATGCCAATGTCACAGGTGAACACTTAATATCGAGAGTTAACACTGTTTACGAAAGCACCGTTGTGCCAAAATACTTGAGATATCAGGCAGCTTCTTCACTCGAGTGCTTGGTTGACTCGCAAGTCGCCATCGGTTTCAAATGGCTCTATTGATTCTTGAAGGTGTTTTTCTTCTTCTTTTCTGAAACGAAAATTCTTGAAGGTGTTTTTCGTGCCTTCACAGTTGGAGATCTCTAGTTAGGTTAGGCTCGTGTCACCCCCACCTCATGACGTGTCAACATAATAGTATGTCAAACTTTTTTTTTATTAAATGTGTGCTTATCCCCTCCGATTTCAATTAGTGAAACCAGCTATAGACGATCTGGACGTGGACTAGAGGCCTGCTGGCCCCCACACCAACTGAGCGAACACTCAGTGCCCAGTACGTCTAACTATATACTACTACACTAGGATTTAATAATAGAACATGTTAATCACCTGATCCGCATCCTCTGCGGTAACGCAATGGTCACTGTGTTAATAACAGGACATGTTAATCACGTGATCTGCATCCTTTGTTGCAACGCAACAATCACGGTAGAAACAGTGATTTGTGAATGTATAAACAGTGTCTGGTAGTGATTGTAGCACATGTTGTAGGAACACGACTGTCTACTACACTGTTTTTACGGTATCGAAACCACTGTAGCAGAAATATTGTAGTGATTGATCTAAACCTTTACTTTTCGATCGGACAATGTAGATCGGTTTCTAATGTGTAGCCCTATAGACCCTTCAATGCAAATGATCTATTTCTGTTAATCACGCTTGTCTATGTAAGAGATGTAACGATTGATCTCGGCCTTTATTTTTCGATCGGACGGTGAAAATCGCTCTTAATTCATGTGCACTGTAGCATCTCTACAGTGATAGCGCTAATACAGGAGATCCCTCTCCTGTCTTAGTGATAAGAATGAATGAAGAGGAAAGAGCGGAAGAATGGAAGATGAATAAGGTACGTAGCTAGCTCATCCCAATGTGAAGTCCATGGATCGAACAAGGTGACCTAGCCTAGTGCTCTACCTTTGGAGTTCCTACGATCGCTACATGAGATTTCTCAAGAGACGCTGTCGAGTGTCGACCGTCGAGATGCCAAGGAAATTTGCCACGTCAGAGAGGCTAGGAACGTGTCTCTGTAATTTTGTCACTAGCTGTGTATCATTTGACATTGACAGGTGTCAATGAAGCTATGCATAACTACCGTGCACATTAGGACATCATAGTGTGAAGTACCTTAATCAGCACTAAGAATTATCACACCATAAAAGACGCTATTTTTTTTTCTCTCTCTCTCTCCAATGTTCAGTACCCTCCTCTCTTATGGTGGATCCCACCATAGATTAATAAAAAAAAAAACCCACCCACCCCAATCTTCCCCTCTCACTTCTCTCCTCCCCTGAGATTCCTCTCTCCGCCCCTGCCTCCCAATTCCGCGTCGGCCAGCCCCGCCGCCCCCCTTCACGCTCGTCTCCCTCCTCTGGCCTCCTTGTGCTGGTCTAAGACGGTGTGGCTTCCTCGTCCTCCGCCAAGATCCGGCGGCGGTGCGCCTATCACGTCCTCGTCCTCGGCCTTGGTCGATGGCAGCGCGGCTAGATTCGGCGGCGACGCATCCTCCTGTATCTGCAGCGACGGGTGACAACGACGGTGGCGTCGCCTCTCCCTCCCGATGCGAGCGACGACAGCCACAGACACGAGGACTCCCTCTCCTGGCGTGAGCGTAACCATGCGAGTTTTTTTTTTTTGCTTGGTGTCGGTACCTCTTGTCACCGATGTCAGGTTTCTCCCCAATATGTTGTACCGGTACCAAAAAGAGAACAACTCGTGCACTGGAGATGCTCGTGCATTGAGAATCTGATTCTCTAGATTTCGAGCATAGATTCTTTGCTTCGAGACGACAGATAGATAGATAGGCTTGCGAAAATATATGATTGTAACATCTGAGGTGCAAGTAAACCTTGGATGTCGCATCCACCGGCTGTGAATTGTGAAAGCACATCGTGTCTGCTAAAAAGAACGAAACAACATACACTTCTGTCCGATGTACGTAGTGCGAATCGACAACACCAAGAAAATGGCGACTTGACCACTTCAACACGACCCGTGCAACCTCTGCCACCAACACGACCAGTTTAACCAATCACGAGCGGAACGAACCGGACACCCTCTTGTAAACGGACGCGCAAGCCACCCGAAGACACGACCGTGCAACTCCGACGACGCCGGTCGTGATCAGGCTACATCGGTGATGGTGGACAAGGACTAAAATTTAGGGATGATAATGGGATGTTGCCGTTTGCCTATGCTGTCGCCTGTGTACTCGGTCGTGCGCTGTCCGTCTGCTCAATTGACGACGATGCCTACCTTTTCTATCGGTTGCCGCACTGCACATATGCTTGTGCCACGTAGCACTGCCCAATTCCCGCTGCACCTCGTGCCTACGCAAGCCGCTCAGCACGTCCAAGCCCACGTTCACACGCCGACCGCGGCGCTAGTCACTAGGGTTCGCCATGATAGGGATTAGAGAATTGGTTAAGGATTGAAGTGAGAAAAGAGAGCATATTGAGATAGATGAGTTTGGTGAGCTTGAACAGTTGGCCCAACACAACAACGACCAGTACTTGGCTTAGCGCATCCCATACAAGGGAATTTCGGCCCAAATAAATTTCCTGTTCTTCTTCTATCCACAAACCAACTAAACTTCAGGCCATATCGGCCCAATGGATGGAGGTACTAGAGGTACCCATGGTCCAACAAGCCGTAGAGGGTGCTCTGCCCCCGTACGACCAACTGCTCCGCCGCTTAGTAATAGCCATCGTCGGCGTCGTGGTCTCCTTGGCCCGGCGTGTCCTTAGTCAGCCCCTGCGGCGCACCGAGACCAGCAGCTCCTCGTAGTAGCCGTCATCGGCGTCACGGTCTACTGCGCCCGGCACGCAGAGCGACGGCTGTGGCGGGGCCGCCAACACAGCATGAGCGGCATTGCGGCGACCTGCGATGCGCGTGTGTCACGTTGGTTCGACACGAAAGGAGTGTCACACGGGCATAACCGAGAGGATTTGAACTACGTACGTGAGCGACGTTCCGAGAAAAATAAGTACTCCCTCCTTTCTTAAATACTTGACGTCCTACCAGAAATGAATAGCTTTGTCAACGTCAATTAAAAAAACAGAGGGAGTAAGTTTTTTTTAAGGGATCGGAGGGTTTGAGCTAGAAACGGGATTAGCACTAAGTCGTATACCAATCCTAGACGTACAGTATTCTTTCATGTAAACTGATTTGCATTTAACAGAAGCGATGTGAGTGCACAAAATTACATTCGTATCCTATTTGCCCCTCAAAACAACAATGTTATCAAGGATTTGGATCGAAGGAACGGTGAGGGAAAGTAAATGAATTGCAATCCAAAGGAAATTTTTTGTTTTGGACGCTGGAATTTCATATGAAATCGTTCAATTTCCGCGTTTCAAAGGCAGGGGTGTTTGCAATGGAGGATCGGTCCATTCCATTCCTATGGAATCTTGACCTATTCCTATGTTTTTGGTTTTTGAAGGAAAACAGAAAAACAAGGTGAGAACTCATGGAAAAATTTCCTTCGAAAGTTCCAATGCAATCTTCCTCTTCCACTCTCTCACGCATACACAATTTTCAAAATTTATTGTGTTTTTCCAGCAATTGATACAAACACTATATTCATATGTGTTTTTTTTTTCTGTGTTTTGTATTCATAAGTTCTGCACTTGCATCCCTGCGACATTACTACATTTTTGTTGTCATTGTGTTTTTCTTCCCTTTGTTCCAAATATTGTCCTTAAAACTTACATAATAACCAGACTTAAAAGCATTTACAGGGCTACTGCCCACAATTGCTGCACGTGCTACTGCACTTCAGACTATTCATTTGGGAAAATCTTGTTCCAACTACTCAAAATATGTGCAAATTCAGTTCTGTCATCGAAAATTTGACCATTTTATTTTTGTCATTCTTCCGTCAATGCACTTTTCGTTTTTGCCACTCCGTCTAAGTCAACGGGTTTGTGCGTAAAAAAATATAGGGAAAATAGAAAATTACCGTAAAATCATAGAAAAACACAAGAAAAAAGGAATATATGTATATATGTATGTATATATATATATATGTATATATATATATATATATATATATATATATATATGTATATATATATATCGAAATTCAAGGATAACTTTTAAAGAATTTTTTAATACACTAATAAAATTTCTCAAAAAATTACACTAAGGAAAATGTTTATTCTTCCTCAACTTTTATGGAGCATTCCTAAAATTTTCCTTAGTATAAATGCTTTGGTTTTTTTGGGAGAAATTTACACTAAGAAACTTTTGTGCACTTTTTTTGAATTTTTTCTATGTTTATTGGGTTTAAAAAAAAACATATTTTCTATTTTTTCCTAACAATTTTGCATATTTCTTAACGGTCAAACCCTGTTGACTTGACGAAAAAAATAAACAGAGTGACAAAAATGAAATGTGCATTGACGGAAGAATGGCAAAAACGAAATGGTCAAATTTTTGATGGCAGAACCGAATTTGCATATATTTTTTCACTTTCTGAAGTGATCATGTTAGATAAATAAACCCATTGTTCGCAATGTAATTCTTCAATCTCAAGCAATCAGACGTGAGCTGCCTGTTGACTTTGGCAGGATAAAAATTCGTGTCCGCGATGGGTCATTGAGCATGACACACGTCTTCCTAGCAAATGCCAAGAAAATTTCCCCTTAGAGCATGTACAATACATGTGCTTAGCAAAGAAAATTTAATTTTTCTTGCCACGTAGGACAGATAAGATGCTTATTTTGTAACATCGATGCTTGATTAGACACCGGTGTTTAATAGGTGCTTATATATATAAATATATATAATTACTAGATAATACAATCATCCAAGCACTTACAAAAGAGACGTTTGCATTGGAGGAAATGACTATTTCATAGATGCTTGATGACGTGGCTATATTATCTTTCTTTAAGTACCCGTATATAAGCAACTTGCATTGTACATGACCTTATGCTGCCGCCTGCGTGTATCGTTCCATCTTGGCCTCTCGACTTGCTCTATTTGCCTCCACAAGGTGGTTCTCATACGATTTTATATAATTTACTCCCAATACTCTTAATCAAATAATTACACTTTTAGTTTCAAGTCCAGTGATGTTTTCCGTCGATTTTATGACTGAGTTTTGATATTTTTTTTTACAATTTCATATTCTATTACATACATATAATTAAACATGAAAGTATAAAGGAACAGAGAATAATGCTAAACCCTTTTGGACATGTTCGTTTTGTTAGTCATTTTCATACTAAATACTACCCCTAAAGATAGCATTGTTTCTTAGGGTGACTATGGTACGGTACATGTGGAAGTAATTTATGGAATTTTTTAAAAAAAATATTATTTTAAAAGATAATTAAAAAAATAAATAGTCGACCCCAAAAAAATATAAAAATGGTCCTCTGTCGCTAGTTCATCTGGCGACAGGAAGTGAACAGTCTTCCTATCACCAGTTCAACTGGCGATATGATCCCATGTATAAAAACCCCGAGAAATTACTCCAAAACTCATTTTAATTCCAGAAAAAAACAGAAGAGAGGAGGAGAGGGAGAGAAGAAAGGTAGCGAAGCTCTGCTAGTTCGTCGCGGAGTAGAGAGATTGACAGAGTATCAGATCCGTTCGGCCATCTTGCAGGTATATTTTTTGCAACTTTGTATATTATGTCAAATTATGTAGAATTAAGTACATCATTTGAGCTATAGCGAGTAGAATTAAGTAAATAGCAAGCAGAATTATGTAGAATTAAGCACATAGAATTCAGTAGAATAGCAACATTGAATTCAGTATATTAGATAATTGTAGTCAAATTATGTACTACATCATTTGAGTTGTGTATAGTGTAGTTCGTCGTGCACATGTTATGAATGTTACAACACTCGAACGATTTAGGATAAATCTGCAGAAGTAGAAAGACGCCTATTAAAATATGTAAAAAATAATTCCAGTTTTATTTAACTTCCCATTTCTACGCGATAATTATATTGTTAATGTAAAAAATTTATTTTAAACTAGGAAAATAGGAAGAACTTTGTTTATTGTTTATATTGGCACTTGGAAACTATTTAAAAATATCTTCTAAATTGGAAGACCGTATTACAAATTTGTTTAAATTGCTGAGTAGCTTAAATTTGGTTTACATTTTTGTGTGATAATTATTCCGTTAACGTCGAAAATTATTTTTAAAGTAGGAAATTTGGTTTTTATACATCTTTCGTAGTCTTGACAATGCATGCACTTAATTTGTAGGTATGACGGACGCAGCCCACTACAAGTTGCTTGACCCGGTGATTGACGCACATCACCGTAGCCGCCTCAGTACCATACTCTCCCTGGAGGGCGAGGCGTCAATTGAGCTCGGCATGTTGCGGCTACGCATGCCCATCAGGACATGGAGGCTACACCCAGACTGGGTTCCGAGGTACATACAGTTCTGACTTTCATGCATTCAATCGCGGTTTGACTACTTTGTGTGCAGTCACGTTTGTTCTTAATCGTTTCGATGTAAGTTGAGAGCAGCAGATCTCCTTCCACTAGCGAGGATGGTGGAGGCGACATGGGAGGACGACCAGGACCGCGGTTCTGGTCATACGTCTAGGCGTTTTTCATACGACTGGGCCCTACTGACAGCGCTAGTTAACCGTTGGAGGCCAGAGACGCACACGTTCCACCTTCTGTGTGGAGAGATGGTGCCGACCCTTCAGGACGTCACCTTCCTTACCGGGTTGCCCTGCACTGGCTTCCCTATGGCGGCGTACGACACCCCGGCCACGTGGCGCATGGACCTCCTAGCGAGATTCCACGATGTGCTACAGCCGGATAGCGGGTACATGGAGTTCAGCAGCCCACACGGGCCGACGTTAAGATGGATCTGCCAGTTCTACGTAAGTCTTCGTAACCATTGTTATCTCGCATCAATTCATATGTGAACCTTTCTAACGTGTACATGTCTTCTTGCAGTCCGAGCGTATGGCGGAGAACGTAGGCGACGTCATTGTTAGGAGGCACTTCAAGGCCTACCTGCTATGGCTGTTCAGGTGGGTCATGTTCTTGGGGTCCCACGATGACAGCATCAACAAGCATTACGTCTGGTACACACATGAGCTGGCAGACTGCCGATCGCCGAGATCTAGCCCTACGCCTAGGGTCTTGCCGTGTTGTGCGCGACATACCGCGCACTGTGCGACGTGTGCCACTAGGCCCAGGACAGCTCCATCTTCTCTGGATGCCTGCTACTTCTGTAGCTGTGGTTCGAGTGCTTCCAAGAGGGGCCGCTAGTAGATATTTGTTCCACCAAATATCAGTCATGCCATGTAAATATTAATTTCTGTACAACCATTATTGTTCTAGTGTCGTGTTTCGATAACTCTTTTTTGCGTGCAAACCGCGACCACGTGAGGGATTCAACTTTTGTGTAGCGACGTGACCCAATGAATCAACTTTGCGCAGCGATGTGACCCAACGAGTCAGCTTTGCGGAGCGACATGACCCCGGTCCACACAGTAGTCCGACCCTCTTCGTCCATATGTCCCATGTATTTCTAATTTCCTAAAGGCATGCGTGCATCGTCCTTGGTTCATTAGCATGCGTGCCATGTAACCCCTCTTGTCGGATCAATTGTCGTGTTTTTATCGTTGCGCCATTTGTTAAAAATTGTGCACCGTGTGTGAATTCTCTGGCGCAACGCAATATAACTTACCTTCCTACTTACGGATTACTAATACCTCAATCGTCCTTACAAAATTCTTCATAAATTCACCGCAGTACAACAACATACGACGATCACAAAATGTTATTGCAAGTCTAACACATTTGTACCGTTCATAATCTACGAAAATCACAAACACACCAACCGACTCGAGGCAGACCACATGGGGGACGTTGAGGTCATGGCTACGGGAAAGCACAGACAGTTGTAATATGTTATTGCCAATGTTCTGAATTATCATTTTGATTTGAAAAAAACTAAGTGTTATCACGTTTTGCTGAATGTTACGTAATATCAGTGTGATTTGTCGTAGTTTTGAAAAAAAAAGTAGTGTTATGACGTTTTGCTGAATGTTATGTAATATCAGTGTGATTTGTCGTAGTTTTGATAGTAATGGCAAATTTACATTTGTTTCCTTACACAATATACAGTGCATGTACATGAGCAATGTTATGCAAGATGTCATTTCTCCAAAAGTTCTCTACCACGTATGAATTCCCTGACGCATCACAATATTACTTACCTTCCTACTTACGAATCATTGATACCTCAACTGTCCTCATAAAATTCTTTAGAAATTCAACGCACTAGAACAACATACGACGATCACAAAATATTATTGTGGGTTTAACAGATTTTGTACCGCTGAAAATCTATGAAAATAACAAACCAAACAACTAGTTCAGAGTTTCAGATCCCTGTCGCCAGTAGAACTGGCAACAAGGAGTTGGATCGGCAACAGAGGGTCAACAGAGTTCCTATCGCCAGTTCAAATGGCGACAGGTACCTGTCGAGCAATTTCTGTAATTTTTTGGGGCAGCTATTTATTTTTGTAATTATCTTTTATAATAATATTTTTTTTAAAAAAATCATAATTTATGTACATCTTACATACAATTTCTCACCATCCACTAATAATTCCATAGGTGAGAGACTCAGAGTGGTGAGGAGTAGGAGAAAAAATGGGGAGGAAAAGTTTAAGATCTTTTTAAAATGAAAAGTTGTATGTACCATACCCATTCCCGTATCTTTTTAATAAAATTTCCTTTGAAGTATAATTAATATTTCTAGTGATTCAGCAAACATACCCGCTTCATGGAGACAACTTTTGATTGTCAACATTTATATGACACTTAGCATCTTACATATTAAAATATAAGCCCCCATTTGGAAGTTGGAACACAGAGATCTCATATGAAACAAATCAATTCTCGCACGAATCAGGAAAAAGACCTGGTTCGAATGGATGCACATCCTCAGCCGTTGTGGGATTTGCATCCTCCGACATTCCACTGGATGTCACGGGCGAATAGTACCATGACATTCCTAAGATCTGAGCTATTAGATTGAAAAACAACAGACGAGATCGATCGTTGCAGTATCGTCACAGCGTTCGTAAACAATGCAATAGTACAAATGTTTCTGCCACAGTATTCCTCCTACAGTGACCTATCCTGATCTCGTTCGTTGTTTTTTGACCCGATAACTACAAAAACAATGTCACGAAACTGTTCACCGTGATATTACTTCTTGAAGTCGTGCAGTGAAGGCACCAACGACACGCCCTTTTAGGCTGTGTTGGGTCGAAATCCGATGCTCCAAATCACAGCACAAGAGAAAGTAAGACCTTTCAATATCTCACGATATATTTGCATTTTCTTGCCCACCTCAATCCAGGTTATCCAAGAAATCATCTGAACGACACATCACATCACGTGAAAATGCAGAGGATACGCATCCGATTCGATCGGGGTTTTGTGTAAAATCTTATAACCATAAGACCTGGCGTGAAATGCCCTATCAAGAAACATATGGTTTTATGCAACTGCGAGTACTACAAACCACCAGGCTAGGCTAAGAGAAGGATACGTTTCGTGGATTTAACAAGTTCTGAATGGCAATAGGGCCTGGTCTGCATTCATTCGGTTGAGGAAATCACGTCTGGCATCCCAGTGGCGGAGCCTTGCTCTCCGCTTGCTCTCCGGCTCTCGCTCGCCGCCGCCACTCGGCTCGGGCAAACTCGTTCTCTGGCTCCCGCCGCCATTGCCGCCTCGCGCCATCGCTGCAGAAGAGATCAATAAAGCCCGCACTTGCCCGGACCGAGGATGTCAGATCCGACCATGTGGCATCCTGATCCTGCTGGCGCTTAGGCGCTGACCCTCCTTCCTTCCTTCCAAAATGACAGGGCATCGTGGGACCCTTTCTCTACGGACCCACCGGCCATCCACTCCATTTTCCTAACCATACCACCGCATTCGATACCTCCCACGAAGGCTCGTCACCCAAGTGGGTCCAAAATCCACTTGGACCCGCTTGTCAGTGGAGTAGCGTAAAAATCAGCGGCCCCAACTGCAGAATTATTTTTTGATTTGGCCCCTTAACAGTATATTAAGTGCAAAATAGCCTACGTGCCCCGAAAATTCTAAATTTGGTCTACTCCCGAGCGCGGAATGACCGTAGGCCGACACGTGTCACTTTCCGCGCTCGGGGGGCGTGGAACCTTGGTGCTAGACGCGGAAGTCGAAGGCGCGGCGTGTCCGCGCGGAAGGACATAGGCCCGAGCGCCTTCCACGTCATCGGAGAGCGGAAGGACGTAGGCCCTAGTGCCTTTACGTTTTCTGTTGGTTGAAAGTGACGTGCTTGAAAGCAATGCTTTTTTATTTACGTTTCCAGCAACTTGAAAGCAATGCCTTTTATTATTGTTTTTTTATTCACGTTTCCTCCTATTGCTTGAGAGTGAGATTGAATTTTTTATTTCTTCCCGCTCTTTGGCTCAGCAGAATGCCGTTGGTTCTTTACCGTGCTCAGGTGGCACAGAAACTACCCGGCCCCACCACGTTCCGCGCCCTTCGAGCGTGAAAAGTGACACGTGTCAGTCTTTAGTCATTCAGCACTTGAAAGGAAGTCAAATTTAGAATTTTCAAAGCACGAGTCTATTTTTGTATTTAACGTGCTGTCATGGGGCTAAAAAAAAAATTTCCCAACTGCGGCCCACGCCTCCTGCCCTCCCACGCCGCGTGGGCCACGCGACGCCACGCAGCCCGGCCAAGGCCTATCCGGTACCCGATTCCTACTACTCCGGCACTCCCCAATCCCCCACCCCAAAACCCCGACCCAATTCCACCATGGCCGCCGCCGCCGCCTCCCACTCCTCATCCTCCGCCGACGACGACGAGGAGGGCACCGACACCGATGCCTCCAGCTCCGACCCCGCGGCGCCCCAGGACCCGCCGCTACCCCTCCCCGATACCTCGGCCCCACCTCCCCCTCCCGCCCCCGAACCCGCCGGGCCAATTCGGCCGCCGCCTCAGCCTCAGGTGGAGGGTGCGGGGGCGGAGGACTCGAGGAGGCTGTTCCAGCGTCTTTGGACGGACGAGGAGGAGCTGCTCATCCTGCGCGGGTTCCTGGAGTTCACGTCGCGGCGGGGCACCACGTTCGCGTCGCACCAGTACGACACGGGGCCCTTCTACGAGGAGATCCGGCGGCAGCTGTCCTTCGACTTCTCCAAGAACCAGCTCATCGAGAAGCTGCGCCGCCTCAAGAAGAAGTACCGCGTCTGCGCCAACCGCATGGCCGCCCAGGGCGGCGCCTTCGCCTTCAGGAGCGCGCACGAGGGCGCCATCTACGACGTCGCCCGCCACATCTGGCGCCCCGCCCTCAAGCGCGACGGCGCCGTTGGAGGCGACGCCTCGGACGAGGACGACATCAACCCCGCAGCAGCAGCGGCAGCCGCGGCGCCGCCTGGTGTGATGGAGGACGGTGGCAGCGGAAACGCGTCTGCGCCGACGCCGAGGGTCAGGGGAGGGCGGCGCGTAAGGAGGAGGACGGCGCAAGAGACGGAGGCGCCCTTATTGCCTGTAACGCCTGCGCTGATGTTAAACGATGTTGCTAAGGAGCCGGTTGTTGCTGCGGTGGAGAATTCGGTGCCGGTGATTGCACCACCGCCTCCGGTGCCGGCACCTGCGCCAGCTCCAGTGACAGCCAGTAGTGCCACTGAGGAGGCTGTCCGGTCTATCCTATCACCGTTACTGAAGGAGCTCATCAGCTCGGTCGCTGTTGCTGGGCAGACTGGGCTGGGATTTGGGGGCATTGGAGGCACCGATATTCTTGGCCTTGGTTTTGGGGTGGCCGGACTGAACCCTGGGGTGCCCAGTGATGAGAAGTGGAGGCAGCAGCAGATTCTGGAGCTGGAGGTTTATCTGAAGAGGATTGAGCTTGTCCGGGAGAATGTCACGGCGGCGCTAGAAGAGCTCAGGTCATCAGAAGGCTAATTAGTTGTCTTGTTACCTTGTTTTCTCAACAGTAGAGAGTATTTGTTTACTATCAACGTTTGCTGTTGGATAGTGCGGCATTGGAGAGGGTATACAGAGTTGATGTGTTATAAGCTTCCAATTATATACTTGGATCTAGCTTAGTTGCTTGTAGTTGTCATAAGATTAGAGATGAGAACTTAGATGTGTAGATGGAATGATGATCAAGGTTTGTCATTACTTGTAGTCCACTTTATTCTCTGATGTCATTAGTCTTATAATTTGATGAAATGCAGTGAAGAGTTATGATTCAGGCTATTTATGACCCACGTTCTTTCATTTTGACTTGAGGAGAAACTTTGTAGGCTGTTGATTTAGCATTTGTAGAGTAGAACAGAAGAAACCGGAAATTGAAGAAAAATAATAATCATGTAACAGGTATTGGATCCACAGACATAACTTTACTGGTTGGTTTTTTCTACTTCATGGACATTATTTGCTTCTGTGGATGGTGTTTCATTTTGCGTAGAAGAAGAATTGTGCTACCTGACACACAGTGATGCTTTGAGCTTCTGCGATTGCTCATTGTTGATGGTGGTTTTTGCCTGTTCAGTTGCATTATTTGGCTATTTGCGGCTAGGTGCTGACTGCTAGAGAAGTTCCTTTTGATTGCCTTTCTGCATCGGCACTTTGGCAGGTTATTATACAGTCGGAAGCTGGGTATGAGTGGGTTCATTTCGTCCTGGTTTAGTATGAAAGTTTCTGCCCTAGATGCATTGTGTCATATACTACACGTCACTATTGATTACATTTTTGTGAACATTCAAAAAACAAACTAAGCTTGACTGCTTCATTGGGTAAGACGGTGTAACGCATTGTTTTCTTGTGGAATGTTCTCAAGACTATGCAGCAATATCTTCAGTTGACTCCAACTCCAACTAGTAATATCTAGAAAGACAAGTGCTGGTGTGGACCATTGCAATCTTGCATCATTCTCTGCGTCCGGCAGCATGTCTCTCTAACTCTATATACTTTACGGATTGAAGAATCAAACCTGAAGTAGCCATGGCGAATCCATCGTGTTTACAGAGGAAAGGGAAGAACACACCCGACAAGGAAAAACAACCCCCCAGACCCAGAGAGGAAACAACATGTGCATAGCACAAAGGAAATCAGTAAACATGAACCGAAAATACACGGCGAAATCCACATCCTGCAGGATCTGGCTACTGGATGCTGCATTCTCCTCCGGGTGATGTCTCCTCGTGGCAGCCGTATCCCACAGGCGTGCGCACGCTGTGGTAGTAGCAGTTTGGCAGGGCGCAGGGCCAGGGGCTGTAGTAGGAGCAGCCCGGCATGGATTTGCATCCTCTGACATTCCTACTGGAATGTCACCGATGAACAGTGCTGTGACATTCGAAAGATCTGGACCGTTTGATCTAGAAAGGACGGATCGATTCATCGCCACGCAAAATGAACAAAGACCATGGTACAAGATTCGCTACATATTTTCCGAACAGTGTTTATGAACAGTGTTTTTGAACAGTACTTTGCTGCAGTATTTTAATCTGGTCCGTTGTTTTCGAATCCAACGGATGTTACGCAATGTCACGGAACTGTTCATCCGTGACATTGCTTAGCAATGTCAGAGGATTTGATTCCGCCCGGCATGCAGTAGCAGTAGTACCACCCCTTATCGCAGGCCTCATGGCAGGGGTCCTCCTTTTAGAGTAAAAAAAAAGGAGGAACTCTAGAAAAAGAAGGGATGTTCCTTTTTTTTTAGAGTAAGAAAGAACGGCTGTTAGCAGAGGACAGCAACGGGAAATTAAGGTCTCTGTTCCTATCTCTCGTTCACGCGCATATTTCAGGGTGGGTGGGGAGGAACTCTCCTGCTGCCTTTATCGTAGGAAAAACAACTCAAACGTACATGTGGACAATACAAGGATGGATGTCTGTGGACACGAATAGAAAAACACAACCAATATGAAACCAAATCATACGAGGAATGACAAGTTGACAACGTTGGCAGACGCTGGTGCCAAGCTGCTGCAGCTACCGGACGTCAAGTAAAACTATCTGGAGGAAGTAGATTTTATATATACACACACACACGCATAGCCGTACGGCACAAGCCAGCATGCTCTGTAGTAGTAGCAGTTTGGCAGGACGCACGGACTGTAGTAGCAACCCGGCACGCGCACCTTCTCCGTTAGCGAGTCAAACAGTACTCGAGAGCGGTATTGCAGTGGTAGTGTAGAAACAACAAATAATCACCGAAAAGATTTTTACTGTAACAAAAACGCTGTAGTAATCGATATGAACCTTTGTTTTTCGATAGGATGGTGGAGATTGACTTCTAATGTGTGGCACTGCAGATCATCTCCACTGAACCCTTCAATGGAGATGATTCATTTCCTTGGCAAAACCCCTCTCTGACTCTGGCGCTGGCGGTTTGTCGTCCTCGACGATAATAATCGTCGGCGGCAAGCACGCTGTAACATCCCTTTTTGGTTTCAATTTAGAACTGCATGATTTTTGTGAGTTTCAAAAACTTTTTAGTTGCGCATAACATTTAACTTGTTAAAAATTTAAAACAATTTCCTTGGCTCAAGAATCGAATTTGCAAAAACTTAAACTATAATTGTGTGCAACCCAAAAATAATTAAAACCTGGTTATTGCAAAACCTCCTCAAAATTTAAATTCAAACCCATATCAAATTTTACAATGCAAATAAAATTATCAAATTCTTTCTCCTCTCCCCTTTCCCGTCAGCACCAGCCAACCCAATCTCCCTCTTTCTATCTCCCCCTTCCCTTTCTCGGTCCAACCCCATTGAAACAACTTCAAGATTCCCCGATCTATATTTTCAAAAGATCTTAAGAGGAAACCACCATTTGAAAATCAAAACAAGATTTCAGCCACAGCCTTATTTCCAAAACCTATCTAAATCCTTTCCATTTTTTCATTATGTCAAATATAATTTTGAAAATTCTCTTAGCCGGTTTGGTACCACCATGTTGAAACAAGTCGTATGAATTCAAATATTTTTAAACGAGCCAACCTCATCCTTTCAAAAGTACAAATTAAAAACCAAAATGTTAAGCTAGCTTCATTAAAAACTAATTTGCAAGGCTACTTCCTAAACCCTCTTCTTTCCTTTGGGCCCTAAGGCAAACTTTTAAAACAAAATAGGCGGAGTACAAAACTATTTGTTTTCTACAATCCCCCTTCTCCAAAACCCTTTGAAACAAATATGTATTTGCAGGATCAAATTTGTTCTCAGCCAAACCTAATTACCAAAACAATTCACAAGACTTGTAAGCAGTGGGCCAAATCCTACCAGGGCCAGCCTCCTCTCCCATCCCTTCCCTCTTTCAGCCCACATCTTGGCCCATAGCCGCAAGCCATAGAAGCCCAACTGCAATCTGTCTCCTTCCCAACTTTTGGCCCAGCCAAGGCCCAACACCCCCCTCGCTGTCACTACCGCGTGGACCCTACTTGTCAGCCCAATTCATGTTCATCTTCTTCTCCACGCCTCCTCTCTCTCTGTTCTCTCCCGCGTGCACCCCGATCACGTGCGATAGCATGGGACGCAGAAGGACTGCCACCTCGAGCCTCTCACCCTCTCTTACAGTGCTGCGACCTTGCCACATCGCCTCTAGGAGCACGCGCAACACTACGCCTGCGAGAACTCGCGCACATCGGCCGTGACGCCGTGAGAAAACACTGAGTTCCTCTCCCTTATAAGCCATTGCATACGCATCGTTTTATTCTCCTTCACCTCCTCTTTATTTCCCCTCTCTTCCACCTCCTTCTCGCCCACTCAAACACCCAAAATGCTGCTGCACAATGTTGTCTTCTCCAATTCTGGCAGCGCACCGTCGAGCTCCTCCACGTCGTTCGTGTGACTTTGTGTTCTGCCCATCCATCCATCTTTTCCTTACATTCTACCCCCTACTTTTGCACCCAAGATGGAACACCACCTTCCTTGTTTTCTTAGGTGGCTGCAGCAGCTCGCCGAGTCTGGCCACCCATCGCCACCCTTGACAGGCCTCTCCGGTGAGTGTTTCCAAAACCTATATGTGTCACTTCGTGTTCCACATCCTTATACATCTCTCCCATCAATCAATTTAAGTTCTCGAACCGAGGAGCCACCGACGCTCCTTCTTCCTCGGCTCTGTCACGCCACGGTCACTCACCGCCACGCCCAACTTCACCTCCGGTAAGTATTCTCCTTGTCTCATCGCATCATATCGTGTTCCTAGATCCCATGAACCTGGTAGGCTAGTCAATGCTGTCAATTGGAATTCTGTAACTACGCTGCCGCACAACCCTTGCTACGCCGCCATAGGCCATTGTCGCTAGGTCTGCACAGAGCACAATTCCTCGCGTTGTCTACAAATTTAGAGTTCCCACTGGTGTAGATGCTCATGACACAGATAAAATTTTGATTCCATCACCCGTTAGCCGTTTCCGATGTTGGGGAACTCATTGCTAACCCGTGTTCGGCCATGCTGCTGCTACCCATAGCATCACGTACAGCTCTTCTATCCATTTTTTCGTCGCCCAGCGTCCTTCGGCCTTCCTCAGCCCTTGTCTGAGCTCCACCATGGCCTCCCATGGTTGCCCCTCTCCTTCTCTATTTCTGAACAAATAAAACAAAGACTCTCATCTCTCTCCCCGTACCTCTGTCATGTGGGCCTTGCCCTCTTGTTTTCCTTTTTAAACTAAATCAAAGACAATAGTTAATGACATGTGGGCCTAGTCCTTACAAAACCTCAAATACATTTTAACCAACTTGTCTACCCTTCACGTTGATGACATGTAGGCCACCTCCATTCGTCTAGAAATCCAAGGAAAAATATAAAGTCTACTTCCTCACATAGAAACTGTCTTTCATAGTAGTACGCCAACGATGTCACCTCCTATTGCCACTGACCTGTGGTCCCTACTTGTCAAAAACCCTAGCCCTTTTTCTTTTCCCTATTTTGTCCCCACTTCATATTTTCGAGATCCCGTCCTCCCCCAGCTTCACCTCAAATATGTTCTTGTTTTTAAATTCATCTAAATTCAAGATCTTTCCAGCAGTACCAAAAATCATAATTGTTTTGAGTAAATTTGAATTTATTTCAATTCATTTTGAATCTAGATGCTTTCTGCGATTATAGATGTCGGTGTTTTAGAACCGAACTTACGTAAAGATTGTTTGATTCGGGGGGTCTCCTAGAATAGAATCATGCAGAGAGATTGACACGGGAATTTTTATACAGGTTCAGGCCTTCTCCGGAGAGAATAACAACCCTACTCCTGTGTGTGTATGGTATTGAGTGTATACTGAACAATTAGGGGAAAAACTAAGACTATTACAGATAGTGCTTGTATTCTCGATGGCTCGATCCTCTCCCTTTCTCTAGTTGCCGCTTTTTATAGTACGTGAAGGAGCGGCGCTTACTCAGTAAAGCGGCCCTCATCACCTCTGTAGCAAGCATGTTGGTAGTAATTACCGTGTATTAATTCCTCCACGCCGCTCAACAACTATATACCGTAGATAATGGGTATTACGTGCCATTATTCTCAGAGAATAACAACAGATGATGATCGTTTGAATCCCTTAATCAATAAGACCCACTTGTCTCGAGGTTCATTTGATTATAAGGTGGTCGTGGTGACCTAGTCGAGAGGAATCTACGATTATGAGGTAGTCGTAGCAAGACTTACGACTATGGGATAGTCGTAGCATAACTTACGACTATGGGGGTGGTCGAGAAGAACTTACGACCATCCATTTGGTTCTTCCTTCATAACATTAAGGGTACACTCAGGGTTCACATGACGTCATATTTACCTATAATAAAAATTATAGATAAAAGGTAAAATGAGGATTATTATATCCTCGCCATCTAGCCCCCACTTCAAGTGAAAGCAACTTACTTGGTAAAGGGTTCTAGATGGTCTTACGATCATGAGAGGATCGAGAAAATAATCGAAGGAAAAACTCTTTGATTGTATACTACTTTGACCGTAAATGTGCTTGGTCAAGAAAATTGCTTACGACTATCAAGTGGTCGTAAAAGCATTTCTACGATCACAAGGTGGTCGTAATATAGTGATCGAACAAGGAACTTTCCGATTATCATTTCCTTTGGTTGAAAAGATCTAACCAAGGAAGTAATTTCGCTTGAGATGTAAACGCAAACCTGAATTTCTCGAGCGGACACAATCGGGAATCTCAAACGACGCCTTGCTAGCTTTGTTCATTGAAGCGGTTCCGAGACGGTGGCGACCCTTGAATGTCACGCCTCGGCTCAAGGTACGCGATTATATATACTCACCGGAGGGTAAAACCTAAGATCTTACTTTTCCCCAAATTGCTCCTCGCTGTTCTTCAAGCTCTTGCCTTCTCCGCCGAAGTCGTTTTTGCCTTCTCCGCCGCCACTCCAATTGTGCCCTCTTTTTCGACCCAAAATTTCTGCTTCCGAGAGAGATGGCCAGAAAGTTTCGAGTGGGAAGAGTCGAGATGGATGCGGCGAAGATTCAAGCCCTAGTTGTCACGGAAGATTCCAGAGAAGACTCTTGTGAAATGGCTTCCAGAATTGGGCAAGATTACGTCAGGAGAATGGGCAAATTCCGCCTTCCGTGCTTATTGTGAGTGTGGCCTTCGACGCTCTCACCCCTTTCACTGTTGTGCTCGAAAGCATTTTGGGGTGGAGTTAGTGAACCTTGGTCCTAACTCCATCACCATGCCGAAGCCAGATATTTGTGCGAGGCGACAGGAATTCCCATGACCTTGAGCTTTTCCAATATTTCTATGGAATGTCTCGCAAGTCGGATTGCTGAAAGTTGTGGTCTAAAACTCCACGACGGAAGTCGAGGGAGTATATTCAGAGTTTCACCCGGTCTTCGTGGGTCGGATGGAGGAAGAGGTGGTTTTATCGAAAGTCACCTCGAAGACTGACCTCTCTTTAGTGGGAAAGGTCATTAAAAGAAATCTTCATGGATTCGACTCACGAAGATATCACCGGATTGCCCTTATGTTCAAGCTATCAAGGACTTGAAGAAGGAAGGGTCGACGGATGGCATGTGGTGAAAGATTTCATCACACGCCTAATTAGTCCTTTGAAGAAACGAGCATCCCTATGTGGAGATACTCGGGCTATGAGACCCAACCGGGGACTACAACGAGGGTAAGTGAATTTTCGACTTAGCTCTCGGTTTGGTCTTTCTGCAAAGTTGTTTAAAAGATGCCTTTATCTGTTTGAACAGATCTTTCACCAAATGAGATTGACGTTAGAGTCAAACTTCGCTTGTTAGAAGTCTCCGCCACTTAGTGTGGCGGTTCCTAAAATCCTTGCGGTCGTATCCGCAGAGGAAAGGATGGTTCGCCTAAAGGTAATCAAGAGTTGATTTTATCTTTAAGACTTTATAGTCGAGAAAGAACTTACGACTAGAGAAATGTTGTAGAAAAACTTACAACTTAGTCGTGACCGTAGGAAATCTTACTGACGAGGAAAGGTCGAGAAAAACTTACGATTTGATATCGGTCGAGAAAATCTTACGACCGCTAGTAATTCTTCTCTTCTGCTTTTGCTTTACGTAAAGTAGGCATAGAAAATCGCTCGGATGATGAAGAAGTCAGATCGATAACCATCGGTGCAGGGTTGACAAAGGACAAAGGCTCAGCTCCTTCGTCCCAAGAGACGCCGACTTTTAAGGGGTGACGACAAAGGAGGGGCGAGCTCGAGTTCTAGTCCTTCGACCGCATCCTCTACAAAGCTTGTGGCGGATATAGCATAATCGGCCGAGGCTAAAATAGTCAAGTGGAGGAGGTCAAGTAGTGAACCTCTAAAGCGCAAACCTCGCAAGGCCAAGGTACCCTTCTATTATGACAAAAATCTTTCGCAGCTTTACGCCACTCGGTTTTGTTAAGCACTTGGAAAAGGAGAACCGAAGGATTTTATGTCTTTTGTGAAGGATAATACCGCCCAAGAGAGCCTATGGTGATGGCAATGTTTGCTCTTGGAGTGGTCGAGACCGATCTCGCCATCCGAAAGTCGAGACCGAGAGATGGTCCTCGTTCAAAATCCACGACCAGACGTGGTCGTGGCTAAGCCCATTCTTCAACTCGAACTTCACCGTAGTGGTCGAGAGAAGAAGAAATCTTCCGCTTGGGAAAGTGACTCCCAAATTCTGCTTAGGTCCAAGGTGCGAGGTATGTGAAATATACTAAAGTGTAAGAACAGAATTTACCTTTTTCCTTTTCACAACCTGAATTGCTTTTCTTTTCTTGCTTTTAGCCCGACTCCTTCAAATTTCGAGAATGCTTCCGCTGAGAAGCCTATTGCTACCTCTCCACCGCCGGAGAGACAACAAGGAAGTGGTCGAGGATCATCCTCGCCCGGTGGTAGAGGAAGTCGTGGCGCCAAGTGGTTACGACAACCAATGAGGTACTGTTGTACCCAATGAAGGTAGCGGCTACAACCTCTCAAGTAGCAATGGTGACCACAGAGATGGTCGTGGAGACTCCAAGAAGAAATTGCGACCACCGAGATGGTCGTGAAAGGTCCAAAGAACAACCGCGACTCTCGAGAGCGGCCGCCACGACCACCGAGATGGTCGTGGATAGAACAGAGGCAACCGCAGGCCTCTCGTCAAGATGGTGGCGATTCGTCCCCGTCGCGTTTAAAGGAGATCGCTGCGACGTTCCTCCCTGCATCTAAAGAGAAACCGGTTACGTAATCAAGAAGAAGAGTATTTCAACTTCGCTACGACTTCTTTGGGCTCGCTTCCATCGAGGGTCTTCGCTTTCGAGATCTCGCGATCGAAGTCCCCATCCCAACGATATTCCCAATAGAGGGATACCTTTGATAATGAACGCCTTGAGAAGGTTTGGTGGGACCAAGTCACGAGGGTAGACAAGTCAAGATCCCGAGTCGGTTTACTCGATGTTTGCTCGATCAACTATGAATGTAAGTACTTAATCGCACTTATATATACAGTATAATCTTCTCTTGTTTCTCACCGTCTTTTCATCTTGCGTAAAGCCATAGAGCAAATTGTCGTTGTCGGTGAATATCATCGACAACTTCTAGAGTCGCGACAGAAAGAGGAACTCGCAAACAGTAGAGAGGTGGTAAGTCATCGCTATTCATAGTCACCTTGGATTTGACTACTTATATAGTGCTTACGGATTTGTCATGGAAAAACTCACGACTAGGTAATGGTCGAAAAGACTTATGACCAAAGGGCTTTGTCGTAGAAGAACTTACGACTAGGTCAATGGTTGTAGAAGAACTTACAATCGATTGACCCATGCTCATGTCCACCGTTATCCTTTGCGTGTTAAACAAAGGACACTAAGACCTTAGCCGACTCGCCGATTATGAAAAAGAGGAGTCGAAAAAGTTTAGGAAGAGGTATTAGACCTCCGGAGAAAGCTTAAAGAAGCTAACTCGCAACCATGAAGTCGCAGGAAAAATTAAACAAGAAGTGCTTGAACTTAAGATCGCTTATATCTTTGATCTTTACCTAACTCTTGCTTCTTTTCGTAAAAAGAAGATGAGACGAAAAAGCTCCGAATGAAGTTAGAGAGAAAACTTCGCTATTCACGAGCTTACTCGTATGTCCAAAAATAAAGATCAAAACCTTGAGACGCTGAGAACTCGAATATCAAGTAAGTAATTCTTTACCTGCAGTCCTTTACGAGTTATTTCCCTTTTCTCACTTCCACTTCCTTTCTAGCAATGGACGTTAAATTGAGAGAACTTGAGACTGAAATCGCGGATAAAGCCGTGATTTATAACCAGACCGTCCTTATTGCAAAGAAGAATGTAGAGGATATTGTATCATGGGAGAAAAAGTATGCTGAGACCGTTGCTTCCCATAATGAAGAGGTCAAGAAGTTGGATTCTCAACTAGTGGGTAAGAAATTCTTTTACCCGTGATTATTTTTGTTTTCTTTTTCCTCTAGGAGTTTATTTTTGTTTGACCAATCTTATTTCTTCAGAGCAAGTGGTCGAAAACAAAAAGCTCCGCGAGGCTTCGACTTGTACCCAACAGGAGATGGAAGCAATGAAGATTAAACTTCAAGGAAACATCACGCCTCGAACAATGTGCTTGGTGAGCTACATAGTGAGGGAAAGACTCCTCAAGATGATACAATAGTCTGCTCACACAAGTACCATTGGGGATCAAGTCGATTTTGCAAGATCTGGTGACCACTCAAGGCCAACCAAGTCAATCGATAAAGGAGGCGGTCGAAATCGCAGATAAGTTATGCATTAGCAAAACTTAAAGCTCATGACCCCAACCTTAATGTGCAACCACTGCCGACTTTCAACCGCTCTCAAGCGGAAGGAAGACGCGTCGATGGAGGAGATGCAATCGCTTAGTTTAAAGTTTCAGAGGAGATGCAGTTGGGCTCTCCTCTTCGAGTAGTCTCAGAATGAACTTGTGAAAAAGCAGTCTTTTGTTGATGTAATCCATCTTGTTCCTCGCAAATCATCTTGTCGAGTAGTTAGTAACTCAAAAGATAATTAACTAATTTAAAGACTAAGAAATGAAGTCAAATGTGATGACTTTATCCTAGCCCCGACTATTTGCTTAGTTTGTGAAAACTAAGTAAATAGTTTTGTCTCTCGCAAATCATCTTGTCGAGTAGTTAGTAACTCAAAAGATAATTAACGAAATAAAGACTAAGAATTGAAATCAAATTATCCTAGCCCCCGACTATTTGCTGAGTTTGTTTAGACAAACTAAGTAAATAGTCTATAGAAAGGGTTTCTGAAAATAGAGAGGTTTGTTTAACTTGTAGTTTTTGGGTCTCAATTGTCATGCACTGGTCGAAAGGGTGGTAACGAGTTGACACTAGGAAGTTCCTTCTAGTGGGCAGGACCACGTGCAGAGAGGAGATGCTTCGACTAGGTAATGTTAACATCTCCGACTAGTTTAATCAAATCGAGAACGGCAACTTGAGTTAAGCAAACGTCTAGAGGACTTTAAAATATTTACTCGTCCTTCTCCGTGGACTCGATAAGTCTCTGCCCCGTAGCAAGAGTAGGAAATCGAACAAAGCTAGAAGCTCCTTCCAGCAAGGTGACCACGCGCAGAGAGGAGAAACTTCGACTAGATGTGTCTCTTCCTCCCACCAGCTTGAGATGAAACGAGTACACCCAAGACGGTTAAGCAAATCGAGAAAGTGCGCTCTTCTTAGAGTATTTTTCAAATTAATCAAGAAATAAACTAAGGTGAAAAGAGTTGGCCTTCAAAAATATTTCGACTAAATAAAACCCGAGTTCTTTGTGTTGGCCATAAAAGCGAGTAACGAGTCGACACTAGGAAACTCCTTCTAGTGGGCGTGACCACATGCAGAGAGGAGAGGCTTCGACTAGGTGATGTTATCGCCTTCCCACCGGTGTAAAGAAAACGGGTGTTTAAAACATAGTCGAAAAATAATGAAAGCACTACTCAAAAGTAAGACAATAGAGATAGAAAAACCCGATTCTTTATTGTCCTAATGGTCGGTTACACATAGAACTTGCGTGAATCGGGTCAATGTTCCAAGAATTGAGAGAACTCGCCGCCTTCCATTGCCAATCGTCATCGACCTCGACGAGTAACTTCGACCATCGTAAGGACCTTCCCACTTGGGAGAAAGTTTGTTCCGATTAGACTTGGATTGGCAAAGCCTCAATACTAAGTCACCTACAAAGAAGGTCAGCGAGGTTGAACCTTACGATCGTAGTATCTTCGCAGGCTTGTTGGTAGATTGCCGAACTAATTAGGGCTCGGTTTCTCCTTTCTTCAAGTAGATTAATATCATCTGCTCAATTTGTTCCTCGTTGGAGTCCGTGAATGTTTCGACTCGTGTTGACCGTATCTTTAGTTCCGAGGAAGCATAGCTTCAAAGACCAAGACTAAAAAGAAAGGTGTTTCTCCTGTGAGTCTGATTGGTAGTTGTACGAATCGCCCATAATACGAGGGTAATTCTTGTACCCAAGCCCCGAGCGCTTGATGAGTCGGTCAAGACTCGAGTTTTAATTCCTCTCATTATTTGGCCGCTTGCACGCTCGATTGCCCCATTACTCGGGGATGGGCCATGTAGCATAACATAACTTGGTACCCAACTCGTCAAGAAAATTCACGAAATTTTGCGCCGAAAATTGCTTACCATTATCTCGTAATTATTCGACTTGGTACTCCAAATCGAGTAATTACGCATCTCATCATAAACCGCTTTGTCGCTTGTTGTTATCCCATCCACAGTTCGCTTCAATCCATTTTGTGAACGATCAATAGCCACAAAAGGAACTCAAACCTCCCGGAGCTTTAGGAAACGGTCCCGTGATATCAAGACCCCAGTTTGCAAAAGGCCAAGATAGAGGTATTGTTTGTAATGCCCGAGCCGGTTGGTGTATTTGCTCGCTATGAAACCGCATCGACACACTTTTTAACCAACTCTTTAGCATCGTATAGGGTCATTGGCGAAGAAAACCTTGTCGAAAAGCCTTGCCGACCAACGCTCAGAGGAAGCATGATTTCCACAAATGCCACCATGTATGTCGTGAAGGAGTGTTAATCCTTCGCTCTGCGGAATGCATCGCATGAGCACCCCTTGAGTACCTCGCTTATAGAGAACTCCTTCACCAAAGTATACATTTTGGCTTTTCGATAAGCGATCCGCCTCGAGATCGCCTTCGCATGTAACCCTTCAAGATAATCATAGATGGGCGCCATCCATGTATCCTCGTATTCTAGAGAGGCCGCCTCAATAGGAGGTGTCTCGGCTCTTCGACCGAGAAGGCTTCGAGTTGTTCCAAGAAGACTCCTTTTGGTACTTCAGATCCGAAGAAGCTATTCGAGCAAGTCGGGTCATGCGAGAAATTATCCTTCGAGGGATGAATTGTGCCTCAAACCTAAAAATGCTTTTCTAGCTTACGATTCGATAAGTATCGAGACATTGTCGGGTTAGAGCACCGGTACTTTTACCGACTTGATTCACGACTAGTTGAGAGTCTCCTCTCACGAGTAGTCGGCGAATCGAGAGCGCCACGCTCAGATACCAACTAGCAAACCTTTGTATTCTCGCCACATTATTAGTGGCCCGAAAGTTTAATTGTATGGCATACTTTAAGGTCTCTCCTAGAGAGATACTAGACCACCCACCCGAGCCACTTAAAGTAAGCGACCCGTCAAAGTACATCGCCCACCGGTCGTGGGAATCAGATCGGGATCCCGCATGTTTCAGATTTGTCCATTCGGCGACAAAGTTTGCCAAGATCTGGATTTAACGGCCGTCGACACGAATGGATGTCGAACTCCCCAAGTTCGACCGACCATTTTGCCATGCGTCCCCGCCGCTTCCTATTCGGAGGATCGCTCCCAAGGAAACTCGACGCAAGACTAGTTTGTGCGCTGAAAATAATGCCGCAGCTTCTCAAGACATGAGGAGGGCATACAAGCTTTTGGACCCGAGGGTAACGCCCTTAGGTCCGTGTAAAACTTCACTTACGTAGTAAACCGGTCGTTGTACATTTTCACGCTTCTACAACCAAGATCGCTACCGACCGCCTCGTGGCGTGGCGCCTAGGTAAACCAAGAGCGTTTCTTCCGCCCTCGAGAGACCGAATAGGAGCACTTGTAAGGTACCTCTTGACATCCTCAAAGGCGCTGCTTGTCTTCATTCGACCACTCAAAACTTTCGTGTCTCCTTAGAAGTTTAAAGAAAGGTAGTCCCTTTTCTCCCAACAGTGCGATGAAACGACTTAGAGCCGCCATGCACCCAAAGTGAGTTTCTCGACTTCTTTCCGTGTAGTTGAGGGCGATTTGTAAAATGGCTTTTATCTTTTGATTCGCTTCAATTCCTCGTATAGATACTAGGAATCCAAGCAATTTCAAGAAGAGATTCCAAACACACACTTCTCGTGATTAAGTTTTAAGCGATGTTTTCGAGATTGTCGAATGTTTCTTGTAGGTCGGTAATATGATTAAGTTTCTTGATGCTTTTGACAACTAAGTCATCAACATAGGCTTCTAGATTTCGCCTAATTGAGATGAAAAAGTTGCTGCATCAAGCGTTGAAAAGAAGCACCGCATTTTTAGACCAAATGGCATTTTGACATAGCAAAATATACCAAATGGTGTAATAAATGCGGTCTTTTCTTCATCGTCTAGACACATATTAACTGGTGATATCCGCATATGCATCTAAAAACTTAACATTTCACAACCCGCAGAGAGTCAACCAACCGATCGATACGAGGTAAAGGAAAATCGTCTTTTGGACAAGCTTTATTAAGATCAAGAAAGTTCACGCACATACGCCATTTGCCGCTTGACTTTCTAACCATTACAGGTTAGCCAACCATTCGGATGGTTGACCTCTTATAAAGCCCGCTTTAAGTAGCTTATCCAATTCGATTTAATAGCATCTCGCCGATCGGGGCAAATCTCCGCAATTTTTGTTTTACTGGTACTTTGTCGGTAGTAAGGCTAGCTCAGGCTCGATCACCTCCCCGGGACTCGGGCATGTCGGATGCTTGCCACGCTAATACATCTGCGTTAGCTCGGAGGAAGGTGATGAGGGCGTCTTCCTATTTGGGGTCGGAAGTATCCTCGATGCGATCTTCAAGGGCTCCCTGCCCGTCGAGGAACCTCTTTGACTTTGTCGTTCGGCTTTGGTGCAGCTTTAGGCTTCGACTTGCTAGTCGAAGGCTGACTTTCTTCTCGAGTTGGTATTTGTCCTACCATCTCAAGGGATCGACGGTCGCAGGTATGCGCCATCTTCTTGTCACAATGGATTGTAATTACTCCTTTGGGACCTGGCATCTTAATACATTGATATCCATAATGAGTAGCCATTAGGAATTTTGCCAAAGTTGGTCGTCCGAGTATGGCGTTATATGTCAGATGTCGAAATCGACCACATCAAAGGAGATTTTCTCGTCTCCGAAATTACTTGGTGAACCAAATGTTAAAGGAAGAGAAACTTGACCAATTGGTTTGGTCAAGATCCCTGCAGACAATCCCATGGAAAGAGTATCGCATCGGTCTTACTTTGGTCCCGGTACTTGCATGTCATCCAGGCACTCGTAAATAAAATATTTATCGAGCTTCCACCATCAACCAAAACTCGATTGACCCGACAATTGTTGATGGTGGGTTCGACCACGATTGGGTATCGACTGTCGAAGTCGAAGGATCGGCGATACTCTTCTCGAAAGAAATGGTGACTTCCACCACTTCGTAATTTGTTGACGAGAGGAGGATCTATGGAGTTTACCTCGCTTCAGCAGCCTTGAGTTGTCGCTTTGATTCATATGCCGATGATCCCGTAGATGTGTTCAATGGTGTGTTGCGGATCCCGAACAGCATCTCCTCTTCGCTATCGAAGATTTATGACCACTTGTTTGACCTACCTACCGAGGGTGGAAGTGGTCCTTGTCGCTGTAGTAGTCTTCAAGCTTTCGCTGGAAGACCCGATTCTATGGAAGGTCATGCTCTTCCTTTTATGGAAAGGACACCACCTAGGCTTATCATTTTTCCGATCGTATGCGTACCTTTGCCTCTGTCGGAGTGTGGCTTGATGTGCGTGGCTCTTTATCATTCACACCAATACCTCCTTGGAACCGCTGGTTTTTGACCCTTCATCTTATTCTTGGACTTTTTTGCTTTCTTATCCTTCTTCTTACCAACTTCGCCTGGCTCTCGAGATGGATTGTCTTCACGATCAATTGTGTTGTTCCACTCGACCGCCTCAGAGGCAGTAGCATATCGATCGGCCATTTCAAGAGTTCGCGATGTAGTAGGAGGATTTAAAGCAATATCCTCTGTTATCCTTCTACTACGGACTCGCTGGAAAGCCCCGATGATGATGAATCGAAACTTCCTAATTGAGTTACGAACTCGATCAAGCGCTTGATGAACTGGCGCAATGTCTCGTTGTCGTTCTGTCTCATCCGGTGCAAGTCGTCCTCCTTTCCAGGGCGATTGTATGTGCCTTGGAAATTTGCCAGTAGAAGATCGCAGAGATGTTGCCAAGAATAGATCGACTCGAGTGGTTGGTTTAGTAACCACGATCGAAAGCGATCCTTCGAGCACGCTTGGAAGGTAATTTGCCATCACATGCTCTCCTCCTCCCCGCCGCTTTCGAGCAATTTGTTGTAGTAAATTTGAAGGAATTGATGGGATTTTGGGAACCATCAAACTTCTCCATGTTCACCGGTCGAAAACGAGGTGGCGGTGAATGGCTCGGAGATCAAAGAGAATGCCCGACATCCAAGAATGACTTCTTGACGCCTTTGCGTAAAAGAAGGGTTGATATCATCGGTGGTCGTACTCGACGATACCCAAGAATGAGTTGACCCGACTGTAATAGGTCTCGGTCCCACGAGGGAATACTCCTCGTAGTTTATCTCTTATTGCAGATTTCCATGTCGGAGTGGTGAACGATCACCTTCCGAGGAGCTTGTTGATCATCGGTCATTTGGAAGACATTTCTTCGAGTAGGAGATCGACACGACTTGTCATGCGCGCCGATTTCTACGCGGTGATATGTTGGATTGATCGGTAGCCAAGAAATCGTATGGGTACGACTACTTGAATGATGTCGACGAGGAGCTTCCAAATTTTTTATTGTACTCGGCCTTTGTGCGATCTCTTCAGAGAAGAGGTCGTAGCCTGGCGTTCGGGCTAGCTCTTGAGTTGGATTCTCGAGCAAATCATTGATGTGCTGGAGCTCTCGAGCTTCCTCTGATTGATATTGAATACGCCCAGGCAAATTCTTCTGAGCTTCAATCTTCTTCCTTCGAATTGCCTCAAGATTTTCCATGTTAGACTCTTGAGATTGCCTCAATGAAGCGCGAGAATGTCGAGGATTTCCTGGCGTTCATGAAGGCGTTGGTTGTGTCCGCGATGGTGGTGTCCCGCCATTGCCACGAGGGGGCGCAGTGTGTGACCTTCGGGAAGGGTCTCCATCTCGGTCTCTAGAAGAGTGATCTTGATCTGAGGGAAGGACGAAGACCTCCCGTTGATGATTCTCACTTGCGCTCGAGGCCTCTCGCTTGAGGAGTCGCGAGACACCATCCGGCGACTTGTAGTAATCCTCCAAGTAGGGAAGTCCGGGTTATAACTGCCTCCGCCGGCAGTGTGACTGCGGAGATGGTCGAATTTGCAGAAAAGCATGCTTGATCCCGCTCTCTCGGGCGTTATCCGAGAGAGAGAATCACCAGATGCCGTGAAGTCCTGCATGTGGCTTCTAGAGCTTGCCTCACCAAGTCGGACCGCCTTAGGGAACTTGGACACTTCGAGGAAAAACTCTCATCGTGTCGTGAGTCCACTGGGTGTGGTCCCGGTCGATTGACCCTTGCCCTTGAGAGGGTAGATTTCTCTCTTGACGTCTTGTTGTGGGGATAAGGATCCTCCTCAACTCCACCGGCGACATTGTCTCCTCGGATATGTGGGAAGATCCCGGAGGCAAGAATGCCATAGGATGAGTCATCACTCGGTTCAGAATCGAATCCCAGCATCCATGTCGACGCTCACAGACCGCCAAGTCGAACCAGTTCTCCTCGCTCCATTCTCCGCCATGAGTGCATGAGATTTGGAAAACAGAGAGAATGTTCGACAATAAATTACCGAAGATCCCCACGGTCGGCGCCTAACCGCTGTTTTAGAACCGAACTTACGTAAAGATTGTTTGATTCGGGGTCTCCTAGAATAGAATCATGCAGAGAGATTGACACGGAATTTTTATACTGAGTTCGGCCTTCTCCGGAGAGAATAACAACCCTACTCCCTGTGTGTATGGTATTGGGTGTATATTGAACAATCGGGGAAAAACTAAGACTATTACAGATAGTGCTTGTGTTCTGATGGCTCGATCCCTCTCCCTTTCTCTAGTTGCCGCCTTTTATAGTACGTGAAGGAGCGGCGCATTACTCGTAAAGCGGCTACCATCACCTCCTCGAATGACGCATGTTGGTAGTAATTACCGTGTATTAATTCCTCCACGCCGCTCAACACTATATACCGAGATAATGGGTATTACGTGCCATTATTCTCAGAGAATAACAACAGATGATGATCGCTTGAATCCCTTAATCAATAAGACCCACTTGTCTGCAGTTCATTTGATTATAAGGTGGTCGTGGTGACCTAGTCGTAGAGGAATCTACAACTATGAGGTAGTCGTAGCAAGACTTACGACTATGGGATAGTCGTAGCATAACTTACGACTATGGGGGTGGTCGTAGAAGAACTTACGACCATCCATTTGGTTCTTCCTTCATAACATTAAGGGGTACACTCAGGGTTCACATGACGTCATATTTACCTATAATAAAAATTATAGATAAAGGTAAAATGAGGATTATTATATCCTCGTCAATAGACTTTGATGCTTCGAACGTCGCTATTGCCAATGGTCAAGACCTAGAGATATCCATTGTTGAGCAAGGCAAGTCCTTATGACTGATCATGTTGAACCTAGTTTTCAAATGCACTTACTTTGCTTTAAAATATTACTTGCATGCTTTATATACATGTATTAAATATTATGTTAAGTGTTGATGTTAGTTAACCCCTACCAATTAGTATGTTGTTAATCCCTTCCTTATTGTTGATAATCCATTTACCTTGTCAACCTATGCTAATTATTATATTAATAAATTTCCCTTGGTTAATCAATAACGACTAATGGTTGTGCCTAGACACTGCTTACCGGTTAATTTGAATATGACACAAACATTGCCAATACAACACTTGAGACATGATGTGATTCTTAGTGTGGTAACGTGGGTTACCACTAGAAACATGAAAATATTTTATAGGAAGAAGTCCATTCTACCCCCTCAAGTATCGACGTGCGGACACTTAACCCCCTGAAGAAAAAAATCGGCCCTTTGACCCCCCTAAGTTGCAAAACCGGACAACGTGCCCTCTCTCATTTTTTTTGTGCGGCGGTTTTGCTGACGTGGCGTCCGATCAGATCGGTTTCGCCAGATTGGTCACGACTTGGTCATGAGGTGACGATGACTCAAAGAAATCAAAGTTATAATATTACGAGGCCCACATGTCGCCTTCTTTCCTTTTTCTTTCTCGCCTCTCCTCCCCGACGCAGACCTTCTATCCCATCTTCTTCCTCACTCGTAGCGCCCCTCCTCTTCCCTCCTCACACAGACACGAGCCGGCCTCCTCGTGCATCTTATTGTTCTCCTCCTCATCCACCTCGCGCCAATTCCTATCCCTCTCCTCTATTTCTCTCTCTCTCTCTCTCTTGAGGAGGATGAGAACTCATCCTTGAGGCGGAGCGCCTCGTGGTTGGGGTCTGAGGCCGATTGGTCATCGGCACGGTCGATGAGGCCGATTGGTCACTGGCCTCATCCATGCAAGGCCTGCTCCTATGCTCATGAGGGCGCATGCCTCTTCTTAGCGCCAACACCGCCGACTTCCTCATCTATACCGCGCATGGCGGAGCCAGCGGTGGCAACGACGACGGCGAATTCTAGCCCCAGCAGGAAGGGGAGCAACGGCTGGAAGGGTGGGCTCAACAAGATCCCCGGCTTCAACTTCAAGGTGTGAGCCTGCGCCGCCCCTTGCCATCCACCGCCCAAAGGAGGCACTCGCCTGTCGGTGCCAAGGGAGACCCCCCTGACCCCCTCGATGCAGATCCAGAGGCGGCAGCTCCAGTCGTCGTCGGGGAGGTGGACGGCGAGGGGCGGCGGATGACGAGTGCCGCCACTTCCCAAATGCTGACGCCGCTGGAGTGGATGACAGAGCCTCCTCGATCTCCTCTTGATCCCCGCGGGTGACAACCTAAGCCTCCTCCTGACTCTCTCGATTCTCGCCACGCCATCTAGATTATCACACCGCTGCTGTGTAGAGAGGTGAGGTGAGGAGTGAGAGCGATGGGGATGTGTACGAGAGATGAGGATGTGGTGTTCGAGTGCGGAGATAGGGAACTGGGGAGAGCGTCGGGGAGAGAGACTGAGGAAGAAAGAGGGGTAGAAGTTGAGTCATCGTCACGTTGCAATCCAGTCAGCGGCCGACGTGGCGAAACCGGCCCAACCGGACGCCACGTCAGCAAAACCACCGCACAAAACAGCCGGAGGGGGCACGTTGTCCGGTTTTGCAACTTAGGGGGGGTCAAAGGGCCGATTTTTTTTCTTCAGGGGGTTAGGTGTCCGCACGTCGATACTTGAGGGGGTAGAATGGACTTCTTTCTATTTTATAAAGTGGTGGAGACTTGGGCGAGTGGATTGTATAAGGTGGATGCAACAATTACACGAGACATGGATTTGTGGATTGTCTCATCTAAGTCAATTAAGGACTGAATCATGTGTCGTATTTCTGAACTAATAATTGTGCAACCACAAGTCTAGTATGTGATAGATCTGGTTAAATAATTTAGCTAGTCGTGATGCTATTGCCATATTACGCGCAGTTTGGGTCATTCTTTTGGACCTGGGCTATAGGGGGCATATTTATATGTACAGACCTGTTGATTTATTACCTAGCATCATATGCCCCTTCACTTTGGTGGTATTAAGTGTCGGGACCCAAAAATACGATTCAAGAACTCTCTCTGTGTATTCTGAACTAGTCCTAGATCAATAGCTAGCTCACACAGGAAACAGTGATGAAATATCATCCATTTATTCGATTTAACTAAAAAGATCTCAAAGTAACAAATAATAATAATAACTAGACCTTATGGTCAATATTTACTTAACTTGCCATGTAGTGCTAAAGAAACAAATAAACTCTTACAGCGGAATGAAACTCTTGAAATAGCCAATCAACATGTCCACAGGTAATCGAGTGGAGAACGTGTCCTAATCCGTAAAACCTTTATGGTACTCCTGGGCGAAGAACTCTTGAGCAGCTTGATATTCTTCAACTGAGCAACAATGGCGTAAAGCCATGAGTATATAAAGCACTTAGCAAGTCGTGGGGAAATGTATGCAAATAGTATTCATGCAAGGCTTGAACAAAGGTTAGCTGTATGGTTCTTTTGTAGAAAGCAGCATTGACGATAAATACAATAAATAGATTGAAATGTGCAGTTAAAAAGAATAATAAATAAATAAACAATTGCTTTGAAACAATAAGTGAACTACCCATTCATTCTCCAAGACAAACCACCAAGCGAATTACCCGTTCACCAAACAAACATTATATTCATCAAGTGAACTTCTCATTCACACTCCGACACATTTTATAAGAAACTCTACCTCTCGTGTGAAATCTCTGGACATATCCATAACCGAGGACGCGGCTATTCGAATAGATCAATTAATACTCTGCAGAGGTTGTACACTTTATCCACATGATATAACCAGTGTAGCGATCACCAATTATAACAAAACCTTTAAGAGATTTCATCTCAACAATTGACTCTCCCGTTGTGCATATAGCCACCCTAACCTCACCGTTGGTTTGATGCACACCGTTGGATAGGGAAGCGGCGAACCGTCCCGCGATGTGACTTTAGAAAGAGTACACACCTCCACCCTTATGCTACCTGAGTAGTCAAAGCTAAAACTTCTCAACCTACTAGGTTAGGCCTATCCCATACCAGGCATATGGTTGTACAAAAAGGCTCAGTTCAATGGCGTACAAGATTAAGTTCTTGATAAGTTACTCAGGCGAGTCTACCACCAACCTACAATGTGTTAAACCACACCCTCTCTGCACAATCGCTCGCCTGAGCGAAAACAATTTTGTTTAACCAAGACCAATGACATACCCTGTCATCGTACACAAATTTTAATAACAGTGGCTAACCACCGCAATTCCATATTTCATTAAGTCAAGATTAATCATTATGCCACATGTGATAATGAACCATCGCAACTAAGCATGACTAAGCATCCGTACGATACCCATGTTGGTGATGCACACATGTCCAACTAAAATTATCCATGCTAGGGTGATAAAGGATTCGTGGTATTCAAATAATCAATGAAGGCATAAAGACAACAGGTGATAACTAATCCCAAAACAAATTGTATAAAGATAGCATGCAGTTGTATGAAATAATATATTTTTAAAATCATAGGTTCAATATGATCAAAGGACCATGACTTGCCTTAGAATAAATCCTGAAATTGATCTTGATCTTGGTGCACTCCTCCTTGCTCAAAACTCCCAAATGAATCAACGTCTATTCGCAAACAAAATAAATAATTAACAGAGATAAAAACAACCTCTAAAAATTAAATAAAAATCTCAAATAAATAGATCTAAAATTTAGATGAATTTAGAAATTTGAATGGGCTCAATCGGAGTTCGGATGAAGAAGTTATGGCTTTTGAAAGATTAAAACCCTAAATTGGAATTTCTAAATTTTCCGAATTATTTCCCTACTGAGAATTCTAGAATATGACATCATGCTAACGCCAGTAAGGATTTTTAGTCGAAAAGAAAAAGGAGAAAAATTGGAAATTCCTCCAACATGTGTGGCCCACATGTCATTGAGATGGCTCACGGTAGATCAAGTCTACCGAGCTATGATCTGGGGTTAAGATGCGGTTGTGCCACGCGGGCGCTGACTAGAGGCTGACTTGGATGCCACGTGGGCGACACAAGGGCACATGCACTGAGATGGCGGGTGAGCTAGCGATTACGCGGAAGATAGCGAGGCAGGCGGCGCTCGGGTTCCTAGGGATTCAGCGATGGGCGGTTCCTCACCGGCGATGAGGGGTACCAAAGTGAAGAGGAGGCTCCGACGAACACAATGGTGCGCTCACTAGACGGATCTAGGGTTTCGGTGATGCTCTAGCTGAAACCAAGGCGATAAGGTGAAGCCCTCGACCTTGCGATCTCAACGGCGGTGGAGGCGAGGCTTCAACGGCTTTGGCGGTGACGAACGGGCTCTTGGAGTTGAAGGCGACACCCTTGCTTTCTGAGCTTCTTCCGGCTTCTAGGGTTGCGCGCTCAGGCTTTGGCGACTAGGTAAGGGACGCGGATGTTGAGGGCTCCCGATCCCCTTATATACTCTCAGCCAGGAGAGTCCGTGGTGCAAACAGCGAGGAAAGCGGTCTGGAGGAGGAGTCTGGGTGCGAGATGGGATCAAAGACGATGATGATGTGGACAAGCGGGTCTACCAGTCAGCAGAAGCGGCTCGGCTGCAAGTGCATCGCATACGACGCGACGGTGATTGGCCGGTGGGGTTACACACGCGCACGTGCGCGAAGAGAGGGAGTTGGGCTACGATGGAGAATGGGTCGAGAGCAAATAGGATTGGGCCGGGTCAAAGAGATTTGGCCTGAAGCAAAATCTGATATTTTTAATAGCTTTTCCTTTTTAGAAAATACAGTAAATCCGAATAGCCAATAGAAAATAGCAAATATACTCGAAAAAATTCTAAAAAAATCTAGAAAATATATTCAAGCATATAGAACCCAAATAAAATAATTTTGACAATAATTGATGTTGACATTAATCACATTAAATTTTTTTTGATTCATGAAAATTCAGATTAAGCTTTAATTTAACAGAAAAGTTCAAATGGTTATTTTTATTTTTAAAACTTCAAAACAAACCAATGTTTTGGGATGTTACACTAAGTCAGGATTGAAGGGATACGGGTAGGCTACACTAGCTCACAATTCAAAATTTTACCATTTAACCAGGAAGGCATGCGAGTAAGAGATGTGGGCTAAATACGCTAGTGTGCAGGCCAAAGACGCTGCAGGCCCTTCGGAGATGGTGGCTAAGGTTTTGGTGGTGTAACTTTTTTTTTTCCAAAAGCCCTACGTCTCCCCTTATAAACAGCCCATAACATATCCTATCTGAACTAGTTTATTCCAACCCGTTAAGTATATGATCAAAACAAACCAATGTTTTGGGATGTTACACTAAGTCAGGATTGAAGGGATGCGGGTAGGCTACACTAGCTCACAATTCAAAATTTTACCATTTAACCAGGAAGGCATGCGAGTAAGAGATGTGGGCTAGTACGCTAGTGTGCCAGCGCCAGCACGCGCGGCAGGGCCTTCTGGAGATGGTGGCTAAGGTTTTGGTGGTGTAACTCTTTTTTCCAAAAGCCCTACGTCTCCCCTTATAAACAGCCCATAACATATCCTATCTGAACTAGTTTATTCCAACCCGTTAAGTATATGACCCTGTAGGTTCATGCGTTATCGGTCGTGACATGAAAACTCTTTTTCGATCACAAATCGGTAGTGGTTCCTAGCAGGACACAGCGACTCTCGAATACAAATAAAGATTATATTGGACGAACCTTATGCAATATGATATGTGACCAGGTCTTTATTACTCACGACCAGTTTGCATCTAGTCATGTCCAATTTGTAACATCTTATGACCAGTTCGTCGATCAGTTAGTGATCATGTACGACCAGCTCACGACCAGTCTGTATCCACATACGATCAGTTCGTATCTGGTTAGACTAAACAACCTGCTTATGTATTCTCCTTTTACCTCATGATATCTGGTCGAACTCTGGGTGAGATATTTGTCATCCATGGACTGCTCATTTTTTTCTCGATCTAGTGATGGATAACTTTGTGTGGTCGACTCTTTGACCAAATGTGGCATGACCATGCACTTCCTTTATCCAACCACATAGAAGGGCCTGGAGATATCCCTCCTGTTATGTTAGGAGGGGCAAATCCCATATTCAATCAGTCACATCCCTCCGCGTGTTTCACATAATACCCGAAAGCTACCTTTATAACTACCCAGTTATAGAGTAGTGCTTGGTAACCCCTAAGTGTACTGTTACACATGTAGGAAATTATGTTGATCTTAAGTTTAAGGATTATACGTTATCATTGCTTGAGACCTACTGATGACACATCGAATCATAACAATCTCAATAGTGTCTTAAGGTGGGCCAATCCAACACCATATTTTCTAACATGTGCTCATATTATTGATTTGATATCTCCATATCTATGACCGATGAAACATGATCATCAATCAATACATGTGCTGGTTGATAAGTCACTAGCGTTCCAACCAGTGATATCCACGAATACTTTTAGAATGACATCATATAACTATTAAAGAGCTTCACCAATAAGTCACATACTTGCTAATATTTATAAATGATAACTCATCCCAGTAACATAATAACAATTATTCTATAACTTATAAACATAGACGTGATATAATTATCTCTATGATTGTCTCTTAGGGCATATCACCAATAGGATAAGTCTACTCTCCCAACGGTGGTTTCCTTGGAGTTTAATGTCGTCCTAACGCCCGAGGATCGAACCCGCCGTTGGATGGTGTAGTATTATAGTGAGTTATTCTAAAGGTCTTGTTTTGATCTTCTTAGTCGCACACCTACGAAAGTGTGTCGAACGGACATCGCAAGTTGATCATATCTTGTGAGTAAAGCTTTGCAACCTCTACAAAGTATATAATCTATTCGAATAACCATGCCCTGGTCATGGGCGTGGTGAAAAAGGCCACACTTGGTTAGTTTTGATAAAATATGGGATGAGAACATGTTTACTTAAAAATAGTTGTAGCAGTGATATAATCGCAGGTGGATGGAACCTCATATCTAGAGTTAAGTGGATAGAACTTCATGTATAGTAATAGGCGGATGAAACCTTATTACATGATAAAACTTGCTTGTACAGGCGACACTTTGGGTTTAAGTTAAAATAGCTATGCCATAGGTTTGAAAATAACTATGGTAACTATGGCATGATATTGACAAACAAAACTTGCTTTGTGCTAAAATAATCATAAGATCTTTCCTTTGGTAAACCAAACATCTATATACTTGCATTTGGCATAAGGACTTGCTGAGTACTCTTGTACTCATTGTTGCCCATACCAACTGGTGAACATACCTCTACCCACCGGGAGTTGAGGATGATGCCAAATAGTAGGTTGTCTATCCCAGTTGATTGTCTGTGGGCATATCGTGAGAGTCCCCACGGCTATTTATCTTTTTCGCTACAAGACTTCATCTATATTTGGGTCAAGATGCAAGACTTCGACTATATGATCTATTTACACTTATTTACTATCATTTTTTATTTGCATATATAGGTATGATATTCATCAATGTTGTACTGTGCAAATTGGCTACTAATCATAGAACTAGCTCGGTATGTACAGAGAGTCTGAATGTAAATCTGAGCCGCGACACACTTCTTGAGCACGAGCACAATGGACACCGGGTCGACGGTGCCGACCACCGTCAGCGTGCAGTTCTCGGCGTCGATGTCCATGGACTTTATACCTGCAGGATGGACGGGATGCACGTAATGCCAAGCAACACAACGTTCAAAGAGTCCGAAATGGCGAACAGTAACTGTCAGATTGGCCCTTAATTACCCTCTAGCTTGGCGACGGTTGACATGGTAGCAGCCATGCATTTGCTGCCGATGAGATGAGCTCTGATCATTGACTTCTGCAAGTCGAAGAAAACACAGGTAGTCAGTATAAATGAATGGTGCGTGAGCTTGAGCATAGTCAAGTACATATGCCTTTCATTTTATTTGGCAAATGCATAAATGGAAACATGTGTAGAAAAGAATCTGACTAACCTTAGACATTGTGACTGAGTTATGTTACCCTTGAGCTTTGCAACCGACAGAAATTCTGCCTATGTAGCCAGATGAAGGGTCGCTGGAAGTTGTACAAAGATGTGTAACTCTAAGCAGTTTTATACTGTGGCAACCTAACAAGTCAACTCAAGTGCCAGTATACCATTGGCTAGGACTTAATTAGTCATATACGAATGGTAATCCTTGTGTTGTACACAACGATACTCCATAAACTACTTTAGTTTTTCTGTAGTACTAGAATGAGGCATGGCCCTTCCATCGGATAGAGATCCTCTGCATCGAAAGAGTCAATGCACACTTTGTATCTACAATGTATGAGTATTAGGAGCGATTTCTATCGATCGATCGAAAATCAAAGGCCAAGACTAACTGCCTACAGTCATTCGACACAGTAATTTCTCACTGTTGCTACAGTGCCATGACAGTGCACTGTCCCCTCTACCAACACTGTTCATATAGTAGACGTTGCGGTAACGGATCCGGATCCTTCCAAGGCTGTGAATGGCTGAAAGGACGTGGTCGTACTGGATGGCAATGGTTAGTCACACTGCTAAGCAGTGGCGGATCCAGAATTTTCAGAATAGGTGTTCGGAGTTACAGACATATTGTTCAATGTAAAATATAAAGGTTCATAGTATAAAAATAACAAAGTATAAATTGTTCTCACCAAAGACAATATGCCAAATAATTTAGAAAAATTACAAAATAATTAAGAAAATTACACAAAAGTTTCACATAAATAATTGAACATTTAAGAAAGAATAATCTTCTCTTTTATCTAACAACTGAAGCACACATGTCTCTAAGCATATCTACATGAAGAGCGTTCTATGATTCTATCCAAATAAGTAGTAGCAGTACATGGATGATAACAGATCACTGACAGTCTAACACAATGTAATCAAACATAAACCAATGCACAATGCACATGCAGTACATAAACAAATACACAATGCACATGCAATATAGTGCCAATTTCTAAATCCTCCATTCAGTGCCAATTTTGCAATTTTGAAGTAAGGACTAAGCACAATGCACATCCAATTTTGCAATTTTGCGGTAAGGACTAAGGAGCCAATCAGTGCCAATTTCCATACATTGCATAGAGCGTACATACAACTACAAGCTAAGAAGCACAATGCAGTGTGCACAACCAATTTTGCAGTAAGGAGCCAATCAGCCTGCCAATCCCCAATCACCCAAGAACCATCTGTGAATCGTGATTTCCTTCTCCTCACCCTTGGCGCTGCCAATCAGCCAATCCCCATTCGGCTCGGCCATTCCCCAATCAGCCAATCCTCAATCAGCAAGAAACCAGAAGGCAGTAGCTCACCTTGGCCTCGCCCTCACTGCAGAGCCGATGCCGCCGTGCCGGTGCCTGCTCCTACTCAAGCTCAAGCTCGGCCTCGGCTGCCACTTCTTGCACACTCCAGCGCAGGCTCCCTCCCTGCTGCCACGACGATCCTCCATCCTTGGCTCGGCCACTCACCGCCTCACCGCCCGCCAGACGCCCTTGGCACTTGGTTTGCTTGGCGGCTTAGCTCGGCTCCTTGCGCCACACAGACGAGAAAGGGGAGGAAAGGATAGGGTTAGTCGCTGCCTCGCCGCCTCACGGGGGCTTGGAGTGGACAGTGGGGAGTGGGGGAACGGGGTTGGGGCCGTGGGCTGCCGAGTGCCCGAGTGCCGACTGCGGCTTGGGGTGTTAGGCCGTGGGCTGAGTGGGCCGCGCGGACTGAGAGGGTGTGGCTGGCGGCTGCGACGGGCTGAATTGGACACGCACAGTACAAATATGTATTTTAAGTGTAGTTTTTAGTATATATACCTAATATACCTGATAAATACTGGGTTTTTTCTCAAAAATAATGGGTGTACATCTGTACACCCATGTCTCTATACTAGATCCGCCCCTGCTGCTAAGTTAGGATCGGTCAGCTCTGCAACTAGACATCTTGGGGTGAAATTGCAAGGCAATGCATGGACAGAATTTGTTAATCAAGTCTTTATTTTCTATGTCAAATTAACGTATACACAGCCTAGTTATGAGTTCTTAACTAATTTGTTTGTTTTCATCGAAACAATGGCAAAACCAGATTGTTCCTCGAATAGATCCAATCCAATGTTTTTCATACTAAAGGATTTACAAAGTAGCGTGTGGTGTTTAGAAAAAATGGCAGCGTGTGGTGAATTCAGTTGACTAAGAAAATGTCAGCATTGCGACATCATAAGAGCTGAAAGTGGCTAAAATTTAGACCACACATATGCTATGTTCTTCATGAACCTGGCAAAAATTGCATTACAAATCGTCAGAAGTTGTGTTGAATGACTTGGGTTCGTTGTCAATACTCTTATGTCCTTGCTCATCAGATTCAAACTCTTCGAAGTAGTATACCTTTCCAAAAAAATAAAACCTTTAAAGTAGTAATATATATCACCGCTTGCTGCTTAGTTGCCAATAGTTTCCTGCGTACATGTCCAATACATTATACATGCATGCAGGCTGGATGCACAAGAGGCAAGAGAGCACGTCGTAAACTGATAATACTACTGCTATACTAGCACATATATTAGATCAAGTTGAGAGATAGGAGTTTAGCCAATGGCCGGTACTTGCTGTACTTGTCAGAACAATCTATTAATATTTCATTAGACTAGTGCAAATTTATACTCGACTATAATGAATATACTAGTTTCTTAAAAAAAATTAAAACCAAGGAATGTGCTAGTTGAGATTGTTTAAAAATTAGCTATCTTCAGTCCAATGATTTCTGCAGATGGGCTACTGCTTAAAGCCTGATGGCACATCTTCCAGGATGGGCCGGGCAAAAACGAGCGAATACCATTGCATAATTTGGTGGGTGTATCACAAAAAACACAAATGTAAATTCTGCAATTTTACAGCAATCATCCTTATGTGAGCACTTATGATGATTTTTCAGTCCAATATATTATGGCGCCATGCAGACCCATGATGATTGATGCATGTCTTGCAATAGACCCGATGATATGAATCATATGGTGTTCCATGGAAACTACCGATCAAAGCGTTCCAATCCAACGGCTGGCTCCTGGTCCTATTATATGGCCTTCTTTTTTTAAGCAATTTATGGCCTTATGTTGTGTTGCATGAGGAAACATGAATCTGTCAACGGTAGGTTTAGAAAGGGGTTTTCATTGAAGTAGGTAGGAGGTTATCTCGCTGTCTAATCTAGTCCCACAAAGCTTGCCGTTTCATTTTCTTGTTAGGTCCACCAGACGTTGTTGGTGATCAAATTTATTTTGATGCCAGCATGTTCCATTCGAACATTAAAAAAAAAGTTAGAAAACCACAACTCAAACCTCATGTTTTTTTTAACCTTCTCTTCACTTACACTATGATAAAAACATCTGGACTTCTAGTATGTTTTGGTTAGCTGGTGTGGCCTTATCTAGCTTCTGAAATATTTCCACATGAAAACATGAGCATTTTTTAGTAGGAGCGTAAACTTAGCTGGACAGAGACAACAAAACAGATTAGTGACTACCCAGCTAACTACGTTCATGGAGAGTCCTCTCTCCAACCATTGAGGTGAAGTGGAAACTAGAGGACGATGATAAAGCATAAAGACATAGACATTATTACATTAATATTTCTGTCACATTTTTCTCAGCATGCAGAAATTGGCAGTCTCTGTGTAAGCAGCTGAGTACGCTTGGATAGTTATTTGCAACTCCTAATATTGGAGTTTAGGCTCAAATGCCATGTTTCTCTACTGCTTTAATCTTCTGAGCTGATGGTCGATGCGTCACACTCGTCTCCTAGATGTTCAGTGGCGAAATGGAGTATAAGCAGAAATAAGTTTTCTCTGGTAGTTTCAGCTTGCAGGTAGGATGATATCCATGAGATCAATTTTGGGTTGAACTTATTGGATAACCATGAGATCAATTTTGTTTATTGTAAATGAATCTACTAGTACTGTTTAGCAGCGAGATCAATCAAATATTGTTGCTTGAAGATCATCAAAGGGATTTTCATTTCATCTTTTGTTGAGATCAAATGTTAAATGACCCGTCTTTAAATCTATCTGGTACTCCTAGCCATTTCTACCATCTTTATGTCGGGGCCTTTTCAGTCCAATCAATATATGCTTCGTGGTCTGCAATTTGGATTAGCACAGAAGTCACCCAGTCTCTTTCTACAACACGGGCGCTTGTACGCCGGTTCGAGGAAGAAAGGCAGCGTTTTCCTTAAAGAACACGTTGGTTTCATCAGATGACCCACGGCCATTCAGATAAGGATTTGTTAATACTAGTCCACAACAGCGTAACGGGTTATTCTGATATATCTGACGCAAGCATGATACTTGGCGTAAATCGCCAAACTAAGCAGCTTTTCCAAGGTACGCCGTCGCTATCTTCTCGAGATTATGCTACCTTTGCCTTCGTCAAAGCTGCACGCGCTACTGTAGCTCAGTGGCGGAGCTGAAAACTCCCAATGGGGTGCACACTTCACACGCACAATTCCAAAGTCTGGTACAATGAATTCATACCATTGTAAGCCCAGCAAAGAAGTTTGGAATTTCCATAAAATACAATACAAATAGTTCGAATAAGGTCTTTCATGAATAGAAAATAACAAAATCAACATGCTTGGTTGCTCTACATTCACAACCTGAGGGTCTTGGATTCTTGGGGAATTGAAGAGGAGTCAGGAGAGGCTACAAGAAGTACTATAAATATGGCCCAATGCATTGAACTTGTTCCTTCAAGTTTTTTTGAATTTTGGGTGTAGTCATGTGTACCGGGCACCCTACCTAGCTCTGCGCTGCTGCTGCTGCCATAATCTGTGGCTTACCTTTAGCCTGACACAGGCTTGTGTAAGCTGAAGCTGTCTGGCCAAACAAACAGGTCATTTCAGGTCTTTGTTACTGCCAAACTGGAAGTTAATGTGAGAAGGACTATGCATTGTACACTGGCATAAAATCCAATGGCTTCATGTTTTGGAAAGAAAAAAAAATTGGCACGCAGTTAATCTCCCTAAGCAATCGATCTAACCCCAATGAGTGAATGACCAATCACCAACCTGGCATAAATTTGCGCACATCACAGCTACCCTCCTTGACTCACACTCACTTCGCTCTGCTTCTGGCCCAATCTTTCCTCCTCAACTCGACCGCTCGTTTCCAACTATAAGTATCGAGTTCCTCTCTGCCTGCTCAGCATCCGGTGGAGTCAGCAGCGGCAGCCATCAGTGAGCAGTGAGCAAGAGGAGGACAGAAGGCGAGTGCCATAATTGCAGCGGGGGAACAGGGCACGCAGAGGCTAGAGCTAGCGAGCTGCGCAAGTTGATGGCTGGGTCTTGCTCCTCCCTGCTGCTTCTTGGGGCGGTCGCGGTGGCGCTAGTCCTCTCCGTGCCGGCGCTCGCCGGCGACCCGGACTACCTCCAGGACGTCTGCGTCGCCGACCTCAACTCCGGTAAGCACACGATTCTTGCCGAATACTACCTTACCTTCCTGCAAGTCAGCCTTTCAGCAGTGAGGTAGCTTGTTTGCTGTGATTGTCCAACACCTGTCTTGCTAGGCTATAATCCTAGCTGTTACTTTGTTAAGACGGTAGTACCCGATGAGCGAACTTTTGGCAAAAAATTCAGGGGACAGGCGTAAACAGATTGATTTTACTACTGTTCTTTTTCTTTTTTGGGAGAACTAGTCCAATGATTGTCCTCTTTGTTTCGCAACCGATTCGAACATAAGACTAGTTGGTCAATGTTCGAGTTCCTTGCTGCAGTTTGCTAGTTAATTTCTTCATCAAATTTCCATTATGGTTAAGTTGTCCACCTCAGTTTTTTCATGTGTCATATCATGAGCCAACTATATCGTACTGATTATGTGAGCTCACCTGGAAAAGACGTCCTTGGAGCACATTTTTTTTTACTTAATTTTTAAATTTTTTTTTACTTAACTTGCAGCACATATAACCAACCGCACAGAGCATGCCAATATTTCTATCGCTGTCTCCTTGCATTTTACTTTTGAATCTGCCGTTCCAAAATTCTCTCAGAAATTTCGTCATATGCGATGTGCGTCGGTGCGTGCTGTCTGACTGGCCTAACCTGAACCGTCCACACGGCCAATCAGACGGCACGCACGAAGCTTCACGCGGTGCAATGCAAGATACCTTACGTGTTTGGCGTTTGCTTGCGGTGCACGCGCAGAGGTGAAGGTGAACGGGTTCCCTTGCAAGGCGAACGCGACGGCGGACGACTTCTTCACCAGCATCATCGCCAAGCCCAGCGCCATCAACAACACCGTCGGCTCCGTCGTCACCGGCGCCAACGTCGAGAAGGTGCCCGGCCTCAACACCCTCGGCGTCTCCCTCGCCCGTATCGACTACGCCCCCGGTGGGCTCAACCCGCCGCACACCCACCCACGCGCTACCGAGCTCGTCTTCGTCCTCTACGGCGAGCTCGACGTCGGCTTCATCACCACCGCCAACAAGCTCTTCTCCAAGACCATCTACCAGGGCGACGTCTTCACCTTCCCGCGCGGCCTCGTGCACTTCCAGAAGAACAACGCCGACATGCCCGCCGCCGTCATCTCCGCCTTCAACAGCCAGCTCCCCGGCACGCAGTCCATCGCCATGACGCTCTTCGGGGCCTCGCCGGAGGTGCCCGACGGCGTCCTCGCCAAGGCCTTCCAGATCAGCGACGAGGAGGTGGACAAGATCAAGGCCAAGTTTGCCCCCAAGAAGAGCTAGACCAAGGAGAAACAAAAATCTGAGTCTTTTCTTTTCAAGCTGCATTGGTTGGTTTATTGCTTTGTTTGTGATTCTACAATTATTAAGTGCGTGTCAGTGAGTGAACAATCGACTCGTGTCTTCTCGGTGATCCTTGTGTAAGAGTGACCTGCAGAACGTAATTAGTAGGTGTTTCTTGTAATAAGTTGCAGGGGAGAACAATTTGTTGGTCTTCATTAGCTCAATCATATCATTTGGGAAGAAGAGGATGATTCTATCTGTAAACCATATGACATATTACACTATTACCTTTTGAGTTTAGTCCAGCTCAGCTTGATTTGATCATTGCATATATGATTTGCATGGATTTGTCTACTGTACCCACAGCACAGGGAATGACCTCTGAATTAACTAATCCGAGCCGGAATGTCTAGGAATCACAACAGTACCCTTATCTTCATCAAATGATTGAGGTACACGTCTTCCAGTTTGTTGATCACTTGTGGGGTTATGGATTTTTTTTTTTCAAAAGAAATGAATGAATGAAGAGAAAGTCTCATTTGCAGAAAGAAAACAAAGTTGTAATTAGATATATACACCCTGAAGTATTCCAGAGAATAATATTGCAGTTGCAGCGTGTCTGAACTTCAAAATGTTGCCTCCTTTCGAAGCCCGAAAATGGAAATCCTCTAGAACTGTATTAGTAGTATAAGCTACCGTTTTAGCACAGAACATCACCTCGTATTTACACACGATCAGCAACATAGTCTGAAATACCATACAGCTTACACAAACTTGACAAAAGGAAATGAAAACTCGTGACTCGTGAGTACCAGTTGCAACGGCAAGGACGGTATAAGGGCATGTACAATGATATAGACAGCTGTTGTCTATAACAACTATCCATGTCACTTATAGACAGCACTAAAGACAGCTTATACAATGGTATAGACGGCTGCTGTCTTTTTAGTTGTCTTTGTAGAACACACAATCTTTTAATATTTTTCTTGTTTTTTGTGCTATAGTCGACTACAGGATTGTAGACTGTATCTTTCTCTCTCTTCATTCTCTTTCATCCACGTCAGCAAAAATCCTACGTGGCAATAGTTATAGACGGCCGACATAAGCCCATTGTACATGCTCTAAGTAGTGGTGTGGCGACACATACTTGCAGAACACAACACAGTAAAGCTAGAGATACTCCCAGTAGGGTACAGTCTAGCTTGTACTATCGGCAGGAGCACCGACATTATGGCGCTCAAAATGCTCGTGCTCCTGGCGATGCGTGCCTTCCAGCTCAGAGCATCTGCTCAATGGACACCCGCTTTATGCGACGTTCTACGGCGGCGGTGACGTGTTGGGCACGATGGGCGATGGGTTGGTTCAGCTAGCTATCCCGCTTGACCTTGCCGTGTGTCTCGCCAATTACGATGAGTTTGTCGACGCTAACATGCATGAATGGCCCTGCGGCCCGCGCGCGTGGTGTTGATCAATCTTGTTGAGGAACCATCGCTGGCGAGTCCAGTCTAAATGATTACCTCGTAGACAAACTCAGAATCATAAGAACAATGTAAGAACACAAAAACAAAATAGTAGATTGAATACAGAGATATAGGGGGCTTCTTGCTTCTCTTTATTCCTTCTTCAATCGATCAATCGTTTACAATTAATAGCACCCCTTAATTATAGGCTAGAGACCCTATTAGAGTTTGGGATGAGGAGTCCACTTGGGCCAGGAATCTATGCCCTGGGCCCAGTTTCTTAACACTCCCCTTGGACACTCATCCTCACATGTTCATGTCTCGTCAAAACTCCATAAAAACCCAGTGGGAAAATTTTGGAGAAAGAGTATATAAAATACATTCTGCTGTGCTGCACGAATTGCCTCATCAAAAACCTTAGCCGAGAAACTTCAGGAAAACTCTTTAAGGGAAAAAGAGTACAATCCACCTAATTTCATTTAATCTCTAGGATTTTCTTTTTTGGGTACTCGATCTTCGTAATCAAGTTTCAATAATAAGTTCGTGAAGATTCTCCCCCTGAATTCTGCACTTCTCTAAGTCTCATCATTCCAATTTCACGTATGCATCTTTCAAAGCTAAATGTTGGAAGTGACTAAGTGAATAAATCTGCAAGATTTTTACATGACTTAGTATACAATACTTTAATTTCGTTCATCTTTTGCAATTCATGAGCATAGAAGAACTTAGGGTTGATATGCTTTGTGAGAGGATTCTTCACATAACCCATTTGTATTTGTACAACACAAGCTGCATTATCTTCATAGATAATAGTGGGGGTTTATGCGACATTCAATCAACATGACTATTGGATGTGGTGAATCATCCGCCGAAGCCAAACACATTCTCGTAAGGCCTCGTATAGTGCTATGATTTTCGAGTGGTTCGTCGAAGTCGGTACAAGACTCTGCTCAGATGATTTCCATGGAATTGTAGTTCCACCACATAGGAATACATAGACTGCTTATGCGACTTGGTCAGATGGGTTCTACAGTACCCCATCCAGATAGCCATTCATATTCAGGTCTTAGTTCTTTCTGTAGAACGGACCAAGTTCTTTGCTTCCTTGGAGGTATTGAAAAATATTCTTCATTCCCTACCAATGCCTTTAGTAGGTTCTGCACTATACCTTGTTAATAGGTTAACGACAAATGCAATAGCCGATCTAGTATACTTTGCTAAATACATGAGTACTCCTATTGCACTTAAGTATAGGAATTCCGGTCCCAGGACTTCCTCCCCCTCTTCTCTAGGTCTGTACGGGTCTTTGTCTTGCTGCAAAGATCTCTCAACCATTGGCAATTTCAAAGGGTATGCCTTTCAAAATCAAACCTTTCTAACACCATCTGAGTGTAGGTTGACTGATGCACTAAAATCCCCTCAGGGGTATGCTCAAGCTGCAAGCCTAGACAATATTTGGTTTTACCCAATTCTTTCATTTCGAACTCTAACTCCAGGTAAGAGCTTGCTTTCTAAATACCTTCCAGGGTTCCAACGATATTCAGATCATCTTCATATACTGAGATTATACAAAATCCATCTTGGAATCATCGTATAAATACACATGGATTATTCTCATTGTTCGTGTAGCCTTTCTTACATAGAAAGTCGTTTTAAGCGATTATAAGACATCTGCCTGATTGCTTAATTTCGTACAGTGACTTTCTGAGTTTCACACTGTATAGATTTCTATTTACTCTGTCTTGGTTCGAGACAGGGATACATTCAGGTATCCTCATATAAATGTCCGAATCCAATATTCCATAAAGGTATGATGTTACCACATCCATCAATTTCACTTTTAACTTCAAGTTTACTGCCATTGAGATTAAATATCTAAATGGTGGTTCTGCCCATGACCGGGGAATTGGTTTCTTCATAAACAACTCTTGAATGTTGAGTGAAACCTTATGCAACAAGCCTTGCTTTACTTCATTATTTTTATTTCTCTTTCGAACAAATACCTACTTATACACTACAGGGTGCACATAGGGAGGCGTGTGGCTTATAGGCCCAAACACCTTTCTTTTTATTCAGAGATAATAATTTTGCTTCTATTGCCTTCTTCCAATCTTCCAAATCTGATCTTTTCTTTCATTCAACGAGCGATACATGCTCTGGATCAAGATCGATGATTGTGACAATTTTCTTTGCAAAATCAATGTCGACATTGGCTATTATCTTATTGATAGATTCTCCCGATGTCACAAAGTTTATAGCTATTTCTTCAAGGGGCGATTCTTCTAATGCTTCTACTTGCTCACCGCTGCTTTCAATTACGGGGGTAAGTCCCTTTAGTGTTTCAACTCTGATGTGTGCGCATACATCCATACTGATGTCTCCATTCATGGGGATGTTCAATTCTGGTATGCCTTTTCTGAAGGTGCCATACTCGTGCCAGGTCTCAACTGGCCCCCCTTCTGGTTCTGGGGAATTTTGGTGATCGGCTGTGTCAAGTTCTTCTTATCCTTTTTCATCAGACGTCCCCGGTTACTTCGGATTTGAGGGGCCGGAGTTCTTATCCTTTCAGAGGCCTTAGGACAGGATTAGGGATACCATCATCGGTATTTCAATCCTCTCCGGTGCATTGCGTATAGGCATATGCGACTTGGTCACGCTCCTCAAATCACTAAAGTGGTTAGGCAGTTGATTCGCTAATACTTGCAAATCAATTATCTTCTGAACTTCAATTGTCTTCTAGACTTCAATTATCTTCTGGACTTCTCTATTTTCTTTACTAGTGCACGGGTCATGAATTTCAATTATCTTCTGGACTTCTCTATTTCCCGATATTTTCATCAAGGGGTTGATTTCCTTCCCCTAATGACGGGAAACTAACCTCAGCTAATATACTATCAGCGAATCGGGCATTATGCAAATATCCAGTCATAGGGTCTAAATAGCTGATTATGGATGCTATCTCATAACCAACGTATATCCCAGACTTTCGAAGAAGGCCCATTGCAGTTCGTTGTGGTGATGGTATAGGTATATAAACCTTGCAACCAAATCTTCAAAGATGAGAAATTTTTTGTTACTGACCCTTGCGCTAGTTGCATAGATGAATAGATGTTATATGCCGGTGGTATAAAATTGATGAGAGTTGCTGCGAGCAGGACCGCGTGTCCCCAACATGCGGTTGGTAAATTACAATTCTTCAAAGGTGGTCGGGCAATAAATTTAATCCTTGTAATTAATGCCTCTGCTAGTCCATTATGGGTGTGGGCATGCGGTACAGAATGCTCAACTTTGATTCCCATTGCCATACAATAATCATCAAATGCCTTTGAAGTAAATTCTCTGGCGTTGTCCATTCTGGTGGACTTCACATGATGATCAGAGAAATTATTTCTAATTTTAATTATCTGCGAGATTTAGCTTTACAAAAGTGTAGTTTCTCGTAGACAATAAACATACATGCAATCATTTCGAGGAAGCATCGATGAGCACCATAAAATACCTAAATAGCCCTTACAGGGGTTGTATAGGATTGTTTCCTTCATGCGCAAACCCTCAAACTCGCTCTTGAGGGTCTGCACGCGCGTCTTCTTGACACGGTCGGGACTGACATACATCGTCTTGAGTGCGTCCCATGCAGCTTTTGCCATCTTCTTTTCGAGGAGTAGGAGGAGGGTCTCCTTCGAAGATGGCTGCAAGGGCCATCTAATCTTGACGCTCATCAACGTCGTCGGCCACCACAACTTTCTGACCACCTTAGACCTTCATGAACACCTGAAGGGATATGGGTAGGCTACACTAGCTGGTAATTCAAAAAATCTACCATGTAAATCAGGAAGCCATGTAAGTAAGAGATCATAAATCATTATCACTAGATACGTAGTGCAGCGGAAGAAGAGTTGGAGCAGTCTGGTCTAACATCGAGCACGTCGATGTAGTGATCATAGTCGATCGCCCAATGTCCTCGGTGCCGATCCTCTTTTTTCAGCAACCTATCGTGTTCCTTGCGAAGGTTTTGGATCGTCCACATTCAGCACAGCAGCAATCATAGCAGCGCCTCTATGGTATCCACATATCCAGGGATGGAACACCGTATGCTGGTGTGCTAGAACAGTTGTGCACGGCAGGGTCTACAAGAAGATGGCGGCTAGGGTTTCGGTGGAGCAATTCACGTCCTCTCCCAATAGCCTCATGCATCCCCTTATAAAGAGCCTATGGCGGATCCTATCCGAAATCATTTGTTCCAAATCGTTAAGTGTGTGACCCTGTAGGTTCATGCGTAATCGGTTGCGACTCGAAAACCCTTTTCTGACCACGAGTCGTTAGCGGTTCCTAGCAGGACATAACGATTCCCGAATGCACATAAATTATATCAAACGAATCTTAATGAAATATGATCTACGATTAGGTACTTATCACTTACGACTAGCTTGCATCTAGTCACAACCAGTTCGTAACTCCTTACGACCAGTTAGTTATTATATTTGATCAGTCTATAACCAGCTCGTATCTCCATACAACCTGTCCGTATCTGATTGAACTGAATGACCTACTTGTGTATTCTTCCTTTGACTAATGATATCTGGTTAAACTCTAGGGGAGATATTTTGTCATCCATGGACTATTCAATACTTTCTCGATCAAATGACGGATAACTTCATGTGGTCGGCTCTTCGACCACTAGTGGTTTGACTATGCATTTTCTTTATCCGACCACATCGAGGGGCCCAGGGATATCTCTTCTATTATGTTAGGAGTGGCAAATCCTATATCCGACCAGTCATATCCCTCCGCATGTTTCATAGCATACATGAAAGCTACCTTTATAACTACTCAGTCACGGAGTAACATTTGGCAACCTCTAAGTGTATTATTACACATGTAGAAAACCATCTTGATCTCAGGTCCAAGGATTATGCATCATCATTGCTTGAGACCAACTGACGGCATGGTGCTCGTCGAGCGCACGAAGCATCAACGTGATAGCCGGATCGGAGGTTGTAAAAATTAATAAGACATTTTTTTGGAGGGGCAAAAAATGTAGGATACCCAAGGGGAATTAGATATCAATTTGATTAAGAAAAAATAGGCACACAAATACGAGCCGAAGAAGACTTAAACCTTCACCCTCCCACCGACTGAGCTAGGCTCGGTTCCTAATAAGACATTTTGATAGCTAAATACTTTGCTTCATCTGGTTTGATTTTTTTGTTACTCGATTTAAAGTGCAATGAAGTAGGATTAGTACGATTTTAAAGCTGGGTTTTCTTGTTTGCTCATATCCGATCGGTCAATTTTTGCCTTGCACAACACTAAGCATCTGTGCGTACAATAATATGCTATGAGGCTTCGTCGTTATGTCTCAATGTTCCTAAGGGGTGCTAGGTTGCTTCATGGTCCTGAAGCTGTGTGAAGCATATATAGCAAAACGCTTTTTAGCAAAGAGAGATAGATGCTTAGGAATCTGATACTCGCAATGGAACCAGATGCGTATCGACTATCAAATACTATTTTATATATAGTTTGGTCATGTAGTTGATCATCGCCAAAGATCTATCTACTTATGTTCTCCACGCGCATCTAGTGTTTTACATTTAACAACAGTATGGATATAGTGCAATATATACTTAACATGAAATAAAATTTACTCAAAAGAATATAAATATAAATATATTTATATTTATATTGAACAGCAGGTTCACCCCATAAGCCGCCGGTCGGACCAGCAAACCAGTCACTTGACCGATTCTCTCAGTTTAGATTACTATGACGAGAAATATCCAACGAAATGGGTTAGATTAGAAAAGTAGGACATGCATGCATGAACAAGTAGTCAGTTAGCTGCTCCTCAACCATCGTACGCATACCGATGTTTAACGATTTTTTAAAATAATAATATTTTGAAAGATAATTACGAAAAAAATAGTCATTTTTTTTAAAAAAGGTCACCGTCACCATTTGAAATGACGAAATTATCCTATCATTGTTCCAATTGGCGACAGAGAAATGGCAAAATTGTCCCGTCGTTGTTCCAATTGGCGATAGTATCCCTGTCGCCAATTAGAACAGTAACAAGAGGGTTTTGTCGCCAATTGAACTGGCGACAATACAATTTCGCCTTTCCAAACGGCGATAGGTTACTATATTTATATTTTTTTAATTTATGTTAAGAGAATTCAGCCTAAAGATTTAGTGTCTTTCATGATGTTTTTTTGGTAATACCTTGGAGTGTCCTCATAGTTCGGAATCCGAAATTAGAGAAGATAACGGAATGTAAAGTAGAGAATGCGAGATTGGCGACACAATTTGGAACACGAGTTTGGCGGCGCGATAACACAGACAGCCCCCTTCGGAGCAAAATAAAAAAAATATTTAGGTTTAGGGTTACCATGCACGTTGTTGTCCCAATTGTGTTGTTCGTGGATCCGATTCTATTGGAAAAAGATTACGTAATATTTAATAGTCGAAATATTTGGGAAAAGAGATTTAAGTTTGAAAGACTTCATAATTTAATTGTGGATTGCATGATGCACTTGGTTTTGTTACTTACGTTAGAAACACCAACATGCACGAATCAACAAACCGAAATACACCTACATCACATATTTTGTCGTCAAATCACAATGATGTTACAGAACATTCGGCACAACGTCCTCATATATTTTGTCATCAAATCACAATGATATTACAGAACATTCAGTACCACATCATCATATGTTTTGTCGACAAATCACAATGATATTACAGAATATTCAGCACAACATCCTCACATATTTTGTCATCAAATCATAATGATATTACAGAACATTCGGTACCATGTCATCACAAATTATGTCAACAAATCAAAATGTTATTACAAAACATTCAGCACAACATCATCACCTAGTTTTTGACAAATCAAAATGATATTACAAAGCATTGAGCACCACATATTTTAACAAGATAAACCTTTTTTCGTGGTCGCGACCTCAACATCCGTCATGTCGACTGCCTCGAGTGGGGCAGTCGGATGAGGTCCCCGTGATGCCGTCCGGACTGCCATTGTTTCCTCCATCCTATGTATTTCTCGTGGGGCATTTCTTGAAGGTGTGCCCAGACTCCATGTAAATGGAGCACTTCTTCGTACGATGCCCGACTTCTGCTTCATCTATGTCTTTCCTGATACGCCGTACCTGCCGCCGACCAAACTTTCCCTTCAGCCTATCAATGTCTGCGGGCCAGATAAGTTGCTTCTAGGTCGGATGGCCAGTGAAATGGCCAACCACGCTGTAACCATACAGCTATGCACTCCAAGTTTACATCACCTCTTCCTTGTTGAAATAATCAGAGAAGTACTAGCCAGGATGTTATGCCACCGTCGAACATGCGGCCATGATATGTGAGGAGGGCATATGCAGAAGAAGATGCTTGTTGCAAGTGCATATGCAACTAGCGCAGCGTAGCGTGCACTCGTGGGTGACCCTCTCGCGGTTCATCCCATGGTGTTCTTTATCCCTGCGCAGTATCTCAAAGCGAAGCTCCCTTGTGCCCATCTTGAATGCCCGGTACATCTCACCCTTCTTGCTCTTCTTCTCCATGTACTTGGTGATCATGGCAGAGTATAGTACTCTGTCATTTGCCATAACGAATGACGCGTTGTTGCTTCTGTCAACAAAGTAATTTGTGGAATAATAGAGAATTACCTCCACAATACCAACCAAAGGGAGGCACCTAGTGCCGTGCATGACCCAATTGTACACCTCGGCTAGACTAGCTGTCATGACACCATATCGAGCACCACCCCTGTCATGTAGCAGCGACCACTTCTCCTTAGGCTCGTGTTCAACCCAGTCCGAGAAGCATTTCACCTGCGCCCCATCTTCCTCGTCACACGAGGATCATCTATGGGTAATTGCGGCAATGTTTCGGGGCCTAGTCGGTACTTGTACCAGCCTTTTTAGCTGTCTCTCTTCTGTGCGTCTGGGTCCGCTTGTCCAGAATCTTCCAGAGTGTGTCAAACTTTCGTTGCTGGTTCTGGTTGCACAACCGCTTGAACATGTTCATCAAGTCCTTGTTGTGGAACTACCTGTAGAAGTTTGCACCCAAATGCATTATGTACCACGTGCTCTGCAGATCCACCCATGGAAGTGGTTCGTTCTCTCATTGTTGTAGCTCAGTTATCGCACTTAGCAGACCCGCATGTCGATCATGTATGACACATACATTAGAACAACCATGTACAACAGAAATCCTCAAATTCCTCTGAAACCGCAACCAGTTGTCTATGTTATCACTTTCAATGAATGTGAATGCCACGGGAAGAAGCATATTGTTCCCGTCCACATCAAGCAGATCAAGATCCGCCCTTGTACTTTCCAATGAAATGTACCATCCACGATAAGATTGACTAGTGTTTAATACATTGATGCATGGATCAATGAAGAAGAATGCTCACTTTAGTACCCTCTTATTGCCCCACTTCGGATGCGTGGAATCTTCAATGGCGACATGAGTACTGGGATTCCTATCCTGCATGACCCGGAGTTGGTCGAACAGGTTGTAGTAGGAGTCCTCAAACATACCGAACCTTGATTCCAATACCTTCTGTTTTGTCATCCACGCCTTGGCCTAGCTAATTGTATTCTGGAACCTTACCTCAATCATCCGAGTGATGGATCGTGGCTCAAAATCTAGATTATCCATGATCTCATCATACATGGTGTTTGCGATGAAGCCTGATAACATGTTCTTGTGGGGCTGCACTAACTCAGCGTTGACACATGTGTGAGGGACCACTATAGATCATTTTTAGTAGGTGTCCCGCTTAGGCTGAAATGCGTGCACTTACCAAGAGCATCCCTCTATGTCGTATTTCATGTTGTAGCATCTTGGGTTAAACTTGACGACTGTGAATGTATGCTACACCAACAAAGCCCATAATTTGACCGCCTCCTACACGACCTCCTTGCATTTGTACATGGCTTCTTACCTGACCTCACTCTGGTTGTACTCCCACGGCACACAGGAGCCTTCGTTAACGACGAGGTTGTCGAACTGGTATGTGTTCCACTCGGATGGAAAGCTTGCTGTTCCACAGCATCCTCATCGTCAGATCCTTCAGCTTTTGACAATGCCTGGTAGTCCTAGTCTTTGAGATCCATCCGTTGATCTAGGGCTTTCATCTCCCCACCCTCGTCAGCAATCCCTCTAGCTTGCCTAACTGAAAGAGCTCCTTCCACACGGTCTTCATCGACAGCATCACCAACTCTCGGACTTTTGACTATTGTGTGCGCCGCGCTGTGGCTGGAGTCCCTAACTTCTTCGGCATCACCACCCCTTCTTGTCCAGCCGTCGATGCAGGAGTGGGCTTGGCATGTGCTTGGGCCAAAAGGACCGAATCACACCGTTCATCCCTCGCACCGAATCACATCGTTCATCCCTCGCCCTACGTACATATGGCTGACATGACATTGTTCCCTTGAGCTGCACTAACTCCCAATATGTGCTCTGTGGTGCTCGGTTGACAAAAGGACTCAATCTCAGATCATACACAACATGGTGCAAATCAAATGTGTGGAACAACCACCGCATCATAGTGCTCTATGTACGCTGCTCTGATCTTGTTTGGGTCATGGTAGTCAATTGGAAATAATGCAAATTAATCCCCTCGAGACCCTCAAGAATAGTCCTCTGGCCGTAGTAAAATTTGAAATTGGTGTGTCCGACATATTTGACGTACTGCATCATAAACAAGATTTCCACGATTAACGACATATCTAAAACTAAACAACCCACCGAAAGGGATTATGTACAACATACTACACTACATAACCGTACATCTAAAACTATGTAATCTAATCGGTTAAAAAATTTACATAAAAGGTGGACAACCGGACAGGCAGCGCTTCGCTAGCTTCTCTCTTCCTCTCTGCTCCTCTCCCATCCCACCCCTCTTTCTTTTTTTCTGAATAAAAGTGAGTTATGCCAAAATTTTGAGGTCTTTTGTAGGGTAGATTGTGTCGCCATTTGGAATGACGACATGGACTTGCGGGGTCCCTATCGCCATTTGAAATAGTGATTTTCCTAAATTTTAATATTTAAAAAATTACCCGGGGGATCCCTATCGACATTTGAAATGATGATTTTCCTAAATTTTAATATTAAAAAATTTATCTGGGGGAGCCCTGTCGCCATTTGAAATAACGATTTTTGTAAATTTTAAAATTAATTTTTTTTTACCGAGGATCCTTGTCGCTATTTGAAATGACGATTTTTCTAAATTTTAATATCAAAAAATTTTACGTAGGGGGAATCCCTGTCGCCAGTTGAAATAGTGACAGGGTCCTGTCGCTAGTTGGAATGACGATATGGCCATATCGTCAGTCCAAGTGGTGATAGGACCCTCTCTGCAACTGTTTTAGACTACTGTCGCTATTTGGAATGACGATAGTAACAGACTTTTTGTTAAAAAAAAAAGATTATTTAATTTTGTAATTTTATTTTAAAATAATATTATTTCAAAAAAAAATTGATGTTTAACTGTGGACTGTGGAGCCAAAACCTGCTTGCAACAACAAAATGTCTCGAGGCATTTCACGTTTGGACAGCATGCATGGCAGGATGCTTGAAACTAATTACTCCAAGTAGGCCATGGCGCACAGTTACTTACATCAGCTCAACTGCTCAAGTGCTGCTCGATCTCCTCGTCACACGGACCCGTCACGTAGTTCCACCTCGAGGACCCGCCGAAGTAGCTATCCCACACGCCCTCAGCCAGCCTGTCCACCTGTAGAGCCACGAGCTCCTCCTCGAGCACCGCGCCGTCCTGCCCGCCTACTCCGGCCGCCAGCCTACCGGCGAAGACCACGCCTTCGCCGTCCTCGTCGACGACGCGCTTCGTCCACCCCCCGCCTGCGGACATGCGCAAGAAGCAGCCCACCTGGACGTCGCGCCGATCGCCGTACACGCTCGCGTTCGCCCCGCCGTACACCTGCAGCAGCCCGACCTCCGCCTTCTCGCCGCAGACGAGCACCACCTCCTTCGCCGCTCCCCGCTCCGAGGCAACGAACAGGTAGACCGCCGCGCAGCAGATGGAGGTGGAGGCCACGAGGGGCAGGAAGAAGACGACGACTCTCGAGAAAGCGGTGCTGCAGAGGAGCACTGTTACAAGAAGAACGGCCAAGAAGGAAGAGGAAGACCAGGCAGGGAAGAAATGGTTGCGCCAGTGCAATGCACAGGCGTGTAGCTTGGTGCGGAGAGCCTTGAGCGAAGCATGGCAGGGAGCAGCCATGGCAAGCCGAATTGTTGCAAGAAAAATTAAGCGTTTGGAGCGATTTAGTCCTGGAATGGTTGGTTTATGGAAGAGAACAAATTCGCTGAGCACAATGTGTCGGGTCATGGGGTCATTACTTTTGCAAATGGAGGGTAGGAGTGGCACTAAGGAAAGAATCTTGTACTCTACTCGTGTTTAGCACACTGTTTACACGGAAGAAAAGCTAGGCTGCTTTGAGATCTTTTTCAAACACCATCACGGTCGTCGGCCGGAAGGTCCCGAGTCTTGACGGCCCAGGAAAGGGCTAACAAGATGGACACTTGCCAGAGTAGGCACATAGCCCGGCTGCAAATAAAGTTTTGGGCTGCGGCCTCAAACTGCACGAATTGCTCGACAACTTCAGCTTTTTTTTAGTAGACGCACACACACCACACATCATGTACACGCCCTCACCCACACACATACGTCCTTAACACATGCATCTAGAGTGGAGGTCGTGCAGACCCCTGTGACCACTGAAAATATCTATGTAAGTGTGTACTATTCAACCGAAAATTTATTGGTGAGCACTGGGCTCGAGCCCTGGCGGGCAGCGTGCACGACGGCAGCGCTTGCCAACTGAGCTAAGGCTCAGTCCTCCTCGGCAACTTCAGCTGGAACCAATACTGTTGGGATCAAACACAGAAGCGATGCGCCCAAGAGATCACAGAATCGGGATTTCAGATGATGAATAGTAAAGTTCAAAAGAACAGAGGAACGACAAAATTCAGAGAGACAGTTTTGGGGCGATTTTCTCAATGTATTGAACTCACCTTACTAAATACAAAGACAACGTAATTAAACAACTTCAGATCGGTGTTGTGGGTCATACCACAATCCGGTTTTGCCGGTCACACGACCTTCGACACTTGCTCACACCACGCAGTAAATCAAAACAACTCACGCATGCCTAACTGAAGACCCGATTCAAATAACAAACCTGACCAAGTCAGGATTACAAGCAACAATTACCTCCCTAATCCTGACTTAATCCGCGAGATCTCTGACGCCTAGAAGCTCTCGCATCTTAGCAAATTTTACCCTTGGTAGCGCTTTAGTCAGGATGTCTGCACACTGCTTCTCGCTGCTCACATGCTCCACTAAAACTAGTCCCTTTTCAACACATTCTCAGATGAAATGGAATTGAGTATCAATGTGTCTGCTTCTTCCATGAAACACCGGATTCTTCATGAGCGCTATGCTGGATTTGTTGTCAACTCGCAGCACTAACCCTTTTGGTGTCCAGCCGGTCAATTCACTAAGTAAACTTCTTAACCTGGCTTGGCATGCTGCTGCCGTTGCGGTCATGAACTCTGCTTCACACCATGACAGTGTAACATCCCAAATGTATAAACATGTGTTTGTTTCAAATGTAATTAAATGTGTAGAAATTAAAACTTTTTCTCACATCTTGAAACTCTTGAACTCACCTATAATTCTTGTCCAAGAGTTGTGGAATCCAAAAACACAAAGCTCTTGTTGACAAAAGTCAAACTCATTTTCCACTTATCACAAATCTTGTGCCAAAACTTTGGAAATAATTTTTCTTGGTCCTAGAGATGTTGTGGGACCCATCTGAAAAATATCATAAGTTTTAAAACTTGCTTGATAATTTTTGGAGGTAAATCAAACCCTAGAACAATCTTGATGAATTTCTGGAGAAAAATACAGTACACAAAAACCTCTGGAAATTTTATGTAAGGTTAATCCTAAAGTTAGCAAGCTTTAGTTAAAATTTCTTAAATTTTGGAGTTGGTTTGCTATCTCAATTAAATCCTCCAAGTCTCAGCTTTTAATTTTAAACTCAAATGGTTGGCACTGTTCCTTGGGCCGAGCCACTTTCCAAATTGGGTTAAACCCAACCACATCCCCTGCTCACCGACCTCTTTTTCCCACGCGTGAGGTCGTGAGCTGCTGGATTCAGATCCAAAGGCCACGACCTCCTCCACAACCAACTCGCCTAGTCCTCCCACCTCGTGAGGTCTTGCGCCGTTGATCAAAATCTACTACCATGACCTCCTTTCTTTAGCAAGGGCTCCAAACCTCCCACTCATCGAGGTCATAGCCGCTGGATCGATCCAATGCCCCATGACCTCCCTTGTTATCTAGAGCGCAAGTCCTCCTCAAGAATGTGTTGTGCGCCGCTGATTAAAATCCACTACCCACGACCTCCTTTTTTCATCATGCGCAATGCATTCTCCCACCACGCCGAGGTCATAGCCGTAGATAGAGATTTCACTACCATGACCTCCTTTCTCATCTCGTGAGTCATGGATAAAAAATCCAACCGCCATTTACTCCCATCGCGAATGCGCAATGGCTAGACCTCCTCATTTGATCAGCTTTGGATGTAAATCCAATGGCCTTGACCTCCTTTGTGTCATGCGCACTACCAAGACCTCCTCCATGTTGTGTGCCCTTGGATGTAGATCCAAAGGCCACGACCTCCACATCCCTTGGTCAGATCGCACACAAGTTAAGTCCTTCCCATCCGTCCACGCCTTTGATTTAGATCCAACGGCCAGACCTCCTATCCCTTCAACAAGATGACCTCCCTTATCATTTCAAGAACTGCGCGATGAAAATCCTACTGCAGACCTCCCAGCCTTTTATACCCGCGATGTCGATCTAAAGGTTAGGACCTCTCACCCAGATCCTAAGGTCAAGACCTCCCTTCCTTCAGACCTTACCGCTCAAATCAAATCCAAGGGTCACGACCTCCCTGTGTTCTTATCCAACGGTGGAGGCGCACTCATGTTCTTCTCCTAGCTCAAGGCCACAAGATGCGCCATGGCAATGAGGAAGTCATGGCATGTCTTGTCCCAACGGCTCGAAGCCACAAGATTTACGCGCTGCTGCTGCCTTCCGCCCTAGGCCATGCTCCCGACCTACCCTCCCAAGACCTCCATGTCCCGTCCAAGTTATGGATCACGCCATGGGCTAAGCTCACCATGAGCTTAACCCTTGGCTTATGACCTATATGTCCCGGGGTATAAGACCTCCTTGGTATCTCCCTGGCTTCCTTTACACACCATTGAGCTTTGCCTTGCCATCAGATTTCTGGTCGAGCTCTTCCTCCACGCATCTCCCCAAATCGCCATTGATGACCTTGGAGCTTCTGCTTTGAGTACTCCAAAGGCTCCTCTCACGACCTCTTGCTCCTTTGTGCTCCCTAACTTCCCGGAGTTAAACCCTAACTTAATCTTGGGTTGACCTCTTCAGAGCGAGCTAAAGTGGAGCCGAGCTTTTGGCCGTGGAGCACATTGTCTTCCCATCACCACCCTCCTCTCCTCCGACCTCCTCGGCCCGCCACGACCTCCGTGTAACCCCCGGTAGTCATTTTGAGCCGGGCACCCGCCAGTATGTTGTTGCATGAGCTTTTCTTCAAATTTTATGATTTTGGTCGTGTTGGTCATCTTGTTCTTCCCTTGCTCTGGCGTTCTAGGCAGCCGCTGGAGAGTAGGTCCATTGCGCGATGGCTATTATGGTCCCAATGGCACCCTTTGGTTTGCGCCGCGAGGTCCTCACGGCCACGGCGAGCCTTGGGAGCCTCTCGATTTTGTCTGACGACAATGGCACTGCGTCGTTGTCGTTAAGACAAAGACCTCCCCATTAATGGCTAATCATCTCCAATCATTGTAGCTTTTATTGTGTCCTGTTAAGCCAAGCATGCGAGGTCTTGGGCCGCCCATCTCAAGATCTATGGCCAGACCTCCTGGGTCATCTTAGCCATCTTGGACCTCCCTCTTGTGGGATCTTAGCCGCTGAGGTCCTCCCTGTAGATCTCCTCCGCAGAGGACCTCCCTCATAAGTTCTCACCGTAGGACCTCCTCGAGGTCATCTCACCATCTTGGACCTCCCGAGTTGATCTTAGCCGCTTAGGTCCTCCCTGACAATCTAGACCATTGAGATCCTCCTTGGAAAATCTAGACCGCCCTGTGTCCTCCTCGAGAGGTCTTGACCGTGTAGATCTTCCTTGGGGAGATCTTGATCGCTTAGATCTTCCTTGAAGATCTCACCGCCAGTCCTCCTCGCTAGATCTCGACCGCCCCGTCCTCCTTGATTGTCTTGGTCCGTTGATGCAAGATCAATGGCCACGACCTCCTTCCTCGTTAGCTACAGCCGGGAGGACATGGACCGTTGGATCCAAGATCAACGGCCCATGTTCTCTGGACCTGCACGAGCGCGCGTGCGCGTTTTCACCTGGAGGTCTTGAGCCGTCCGATCTAGGATCAACGGCTCATGTCCTCCCCCCTTCATTTTGGTTTTTAGAATTTCCCGAGAGGACTTATTTGTGAACTGAAAAAGGTAATGAACTTGTAAAAAACATATCTATTTCATTTTAAATCCAAATGAGGTGTTTCCAATTTTTTTAGATCTGGTTTGACCTAGGCTCTAACCTAAAAATGGTTGTGAGCTCAGTTCGGCTGCAGGAAATGGTTTGCAAATAGGTTTCAAAACTAACTTTAAATGTTACATTAAAAACTCAGTTAACTTGTAAAATGCATAAGTAAATCTCTGTAGATTATTTTTGAGTGAATCCAACTTTGTTGGCTTCCTCTGTTAGTGCACTAAATGGTAGAATAGGATTTAGGCATGTCACTATTTTCATTAAAATTGTGGGTGCATTTTAGTTGTGCTCATTTTCATGTCTTTGAAAAATTATAGAAAATGCATAATAGCTCCAAATGAGATGAATCCTATTGGGTTGTTCATCTTGTGAGGTGCTTGTTTTACAGTAAAAATTTCAATTGCACCACCTTTCTAGAAATTTTTGCTAAACAATTTAATTATGTGAATAGTAGCAGTTTGCATTTTTAGAGGCTGAGCAGAATTGTTTTGCTCATATCTTTTGCATTGAGAATCCAAATCAATTGGTTCTTATTGCTAAATTCTCTCAAAATCATGCTCTAGCTGCTGTAGAAATTTCAGAGCATTTGGAGAGAGTTTGCTGTGCTGTCTTCTTGGTTTTCATCGTTCTTATCGATTCTTTTCGCCTTTTCGATTAGGTGTCGACGAGTGTGTTGATCCCGTGAGCGAGACTCTGCAGCAAACTGAGCATAAATAGCAAGGCAAGCAGTTTGATCATGTCTCATTATTGTCCCATTACTTTAAAGTTTAATACTTTGTTTCACTTGTATATATGCATGCTACTTTGTGTTAAAATATCGATTAGTTGAGCCTATAGATGCATATCCTGTAGGTAAATATTCATTCTCTACTACTAAGCCTAGGATTATCTTGCTGTGATGTAGAGTTCGATGGATGGACTCTTATCACTTAGTAGTTTGCATTGATAATGCTTAGATAACGGTAGAAATGGACGGTTGTCGACATTATGTCGATGACCTTGATCACACTAAAATTATTATTCCATTATGTCCATCTTGTGCTTCATTACTTTGTAAATAAACAAAAATGAAAATAAATGTTATTGACTTGGGCACAATGGATGTTGGTGTGATATGTTGGGTGTGAATGGAATGGTGCCTAAGTCCCCAAGGACCGAGTTACTTGTGTCACTAAGCCAAGTGCTTATGCGTGCTAACCACATGAGGGTATTGGGAACCCTCTTGGCTAAGTACTTGGGAGGTGTTAATTGTGGGTCGCAGTGAGTAAAACTGTTTTATAAGGGAAAGAGCACCAGCTTGCTTGCTAGGCTTGTCTCCTACCTTCCAAGTTGTCGCGACTTTAATTAGCATCATTCATTGGAAATGCCTCAGAGGACTTAGCCGTGCAAGATACCAAAGGAAGTGTGCTAAATAGCTTGGCGAAAAGGCGGTCTGACGTGTGGGTACATTGGTACACCCCCTGTAGGGTTAAAACTATTCGAATAGCCTCGTCCTAGGTTATGGACATGCTTGGTAAGGTCGTGCAAGAACTAGACTACAACATTTAATTAAAACTTGATGGTTTGGTATGAATGGGTGTTCATTCTATTGTTGTGGTGGCTATTGGGTTAGTCACTTCCAGGTTGTTGTTGTCATCTATCTAATGTTATTATTTGTTACTTGTCTCGTTGTTACTTGCAAATTAAAAATGAATTGCAAAACTGCTTTGGAATCTATTTAAATATTGCAAATGAAAACTTGCTTTATGCTAAAATAAGTCCAAAGCCTCATCCACTTAAATAAAGCTTGCATGTAGTTAAACTATAGTTCTCATATACTACACGCCGCCTTTATGTAGTACATTTTTGTACTCATTTGTTTTGCTTAATAACTTTGTTGCAGAGGAGGTAGGGCCCAAAGGGCTTTACTTTTGTGAGATGTGCTACGGTTGGGAGTCTAGCTAGGCGGCTTGGTTGGTTGCCTTGTGGGCTAAAGGCAAACCTTATGGCTCTCTTTTGTTTATCGCTATCTTATGGATTTTGCTTCCGCTGTGTTTATCTTTCTTAGTTGTATTTGGCCGGTCGGCCCCTTTTGTAATAACTCTCTCTCTATATTATGTATGTCTTTTATTTAATCTAGTTCGTGCTTTGGTTCTATATCTTGAATGGAATTGATGCATGATTTTGTAAAGGGGTGTGTATACTGCATTCTGGGAAGTATACATATCTCGAAGACACGGATTATTATGTTTGTAATGCTAGGGTCAATGGATGACTAAGTATTACAAGCCTAATAAATCAGGGTCCTCACAGACAGAGCCACTGTTTTTTTGCTTCTGGGAGCACCAAGTAACCGGACTTCCAGAGAAGTAAAACACCATCCCTGTGGTGCTTTTTCGTTCATCTAGATCACCGGCAAGATCATTGTCAATGTAGCCAATCACCTCCCCATCTCCTCCTCTGCAGTAAGCAAGGCCATAATGAGTTGTCCCCTTGACATACCTTAGGATTTGCTTGACTGCTTGGAGATGGCTCTGACGTGGTGATTCCATGTATCTACTGACCATTCCCACTGCATAGCTCAAGTCCGGCCGAGTGTGGGTCAGGTACCAGAGACAACCAATCAGGCGACGATACTCAGTCGCATTCACAGATGTTCCATCTCCATCTTTGGTTAGCTGTAGTTTTGGTTCCATTGGGTACTTGGATGGATTGCACTCCCACATTCCTGCCTTTTGTAGTATCTTCTTGGCATACTCGGTCTGACTCAGACTTATGCCTTTATAGTTTTGCTGCACCTCTAGGCTGAGATAGTATGAAAGAGCACCAAGATCACTCATTTCAAACTCTCTCCTCATTTGTTCTTTGAATACCTAGATATCTTCTTTACTTGATCTAGTCACAATCAAGTCATCTATATAAACACCAACAATAAGCGATTTGTTACCTGTACATCGCTTGTACACAGCCTGCTCTTGGGGACACCTCTGAAACCCAAGTTCTTTCAGAACGCTATCAAGTCAGGTGTTCCAAGCCCTTGGTGCCTGCCGCAAGCCATATATAGCTTTGGATAACTTGTATACCAGGTATTCTTTCCCTGCTGCAATGAACCCTTCTGGTTGAGTCACATAGACTTCCTCTTGGAGCTTGCCATTTAGGAATGCAGACTTAACATCGAGATGATGAACTTCCCACCCCTCCCGAGCAAAGAGTGCTAACACCATTCTCACAGTTTCCAGTCTTGCAACAGGGGCGAACACTTCATAAAAATCCACTCCTTTTTGTTGCACATAGCCTTTGGCTACTAGCCTTGCCTTGTGCTTTACCACCTTGCCGGCAGCATCTTTCTTCAACTTGAATGGGTTTGTGGCCTGATGGCAGTTCAGTCAACTCCCAAGTTTGATTCCTTTCAATTGATTCAATCTCAAGCTTCATAGCTTCCTGCCATTCTAAATCTTTTACAGCTTCTCGAAAGGCACTAGGCTCTTCCATCGCTGCCATGTACAATTCTTCAGGTAGTTGGACTTCTCCTGTCTCCTCATATATTTCTACCAGGGATTTGAACTTGGGTGGTGCTTCATCTTCAGAGGATGAACTCGTTGGTGTTGTCAGTGTCTGATCCGAACCAGACACCAATGTGGCAGGATTGGGTTGTGAATCAACCACGGTGCTTGTCACTGCACTTGGAGAGATTGGTTCATTCTGTGGCAGACCAGACACCGCTGCCGCAGTTGCCACACCAGGACTCCCCTCTACTTCTGTAGATTCATTTGTTGGTTCATGAACAGTGAATTCAGCCCATCTCTGACTTTCACTGCTTGGTTCAATCCAGTCCCACCTCCTACTCTCTTCAAACACCACATCACGACTAACACACAAAATTGTTACCTTGTGGATCCAGCAGGCGATGAGCTTTACTTGCAGGTTCTACCCCCAAATACACCATTGATTTGCTTCGGTCATCCAATTTTTTCAGCTGTACTGATGGTATTTTCATGTGCACCACACAGCCAAATACTCTGAGGTGCTTTAGGCTCGGTTTCTTTCCAGTCCAAGTCTCATATGGTGTAGTGCCTTGTACTACTTTAGTTGGCAATCGGTTTAGCAAGTATACTGCGTGCCGGACTGCTTCTCCCCAAAGTCTGCCGGGTACTTTCATTGCCTTCAGTAAGCTTCGTGCAGTTGCCAACACTGTACGGTTCCGACGCTCTATCACGCCATTTTGCTAGGGGCTATACGGCGCAGTAAGGTGACGCTGTACACCTGATGCGGCACAAAGCTCAGAGAACTCCCACGACAAAAATTCCCCACCGTGGTCTGTTCTCAGCATTTTGAGCTTTTGTGACTTTTCATTTTCAACCAATGCCTTGAATTTTCTGAATGCCAACAGTGCCTCATCCTTTGACTTGATCATTTACACCCACATGAACCTACTTAGATCATCAACCTATTGGGATACGGGTAGACTACGCTAGCTAACAATTCAAAAATTGTACCATGTAAACCAGAAAGCTATGCAAGTAGAAGATCATAGATCATTACCACTAGACGCGTAGAGTAGCGGAAGAAGAGTTAGAGCAGCCTGGTCCAACGTAGAGCGCGTCGATGTAGTGGTCATAGTCGATCGTCTAGCGTCGAGCAAGTCGATGCAGTGGTCGTAGTTGATCATCCAGCAACCTCTGCAGTTCCTTATGAAGATCGCGGATCATCCTCAAGCACAATAGCAACCGCAGTAGCGGCTCTATGGTATCCACACGTCCAGGGAAGGAACAACCGTACGCCGATGTGCTAGCACCAAGTCACATGGCAAAGCTCTTAGGAAGATAGCGGCTAGGGTTTCGGTGGAGCAACTCTCTCTTCGCCACAGCCTCAAGCATCTTCTTATATAGTGCTCGTGACAGATCCTATCCGAACACGTTTGATGAATTGTATACGTATTGGTTTGTTCCAACCCGTTAATTGTGTGACCCGTTAGGTTTATGCGTAATCGGTTGTGACTCGGAAACCCTTTCCAACCACGAGTCGTTAGCGGTTCCTAGCAGAACATAGCGATTCCCTAATACACACAAATTATATCTGATTTAACCTTAATGCAATATGATCTACGACTAGGTCCTCATCATTTACGACTGTGTCCTATCTCTATACGACAGCTCAGATTTGGTCACGACTAGTTCAGAATCTCTTACGACGATTACGAATTACTATGTGATTACGCTCGACCAGCTTCACGATTAGCTCAGATTCCATACGCCCAAATTCAGAATCGATCGAATCTAAGCGACCTACTCGTGTATTCTCCTTTGCCTCACGATATCCGGGTTGAATTCTAGGTGAGATGTTATGTCATCCATGGACTGTTCAATACTTTCTCGATCGAGTGTCGGATAACTTCACGTGGTCGAACACTTCGACCACTAGTGGTATGGCTATGCACTTTCTTTATTCGACCACAACGAGGGGCCCAGAGACATCTCTCCTGTTATGTTCGGAGGAGCAAATCCTATATCCGACCAGTCAAATTCCTCTGCATGTTTGATAACATACTCGAAAGCTACCTTTATAACTACCAAGTTACGAGCAGCGTTTGGCAACCCCTAAGAGTGCTACTACTCATGTAGGAAACTAAGCTGATCTCAGGTCTAAGGATTATACATCATCATTGCTTGAGACCAACTAACGATACATAGAATCATAACAATCTCGATAGTGTCTCAAGGTGGGTCTTATCCAACACCATGTTCTCTAACATGTGTCCATATTATTGGTTTGATATCTTCATATCCATGACCTGTGAAATATAGTCATCAACCAATACAATGCTAGTCTATTCATATATGTCCTCATATGTTTACGACTAGGGAACGTTTAAGAATAATCATTGCAGAAATATATAGTTTCACAATCAAGTCACATACTTGATAATAAATATTAACAATATTATTCTAGAAACAAGATAACATATTATCCAATGTTATGAATATAATGAAATATAATCATCTCTATGATTGCCTCTAGGGCATATTTCCAACACAACCAGCAACAAAAAGTATTTGTTATTGGTGATTGTTGGAGGCGTGATTGGCCCGCATAGATCGATGTGAACAAGGCTCAGTAACTCGTCGGCTCGATACGGGGACTGTAATGGAAGTGGCAAGCGACTTTGCTTGGCAACCAAACAACTCTCACACAGCTGAGTAGGTTGCTCCACCCTTGGCACTCCTTTGACCATCTCCTTGTCCACCATGGCTTTCATAGCCTGGAAATTGAGGTGCCCCAACCGAGCGTGCTAGAGCCATGTTAGTTTATCGATGCTTACTGCAAGGCAAATTGGCATACCGATTTGCAATGTGATCTTGTACAGCCGATTACAGGAGCACTTTAGCAACTTCCCACCCCGGTCGTACAGCCACAAGAAATCACCATTGATTTCTATCATGCTGCCATCCTCTGCCAACTGACCAAGACTCATGATGTTATTGCAAAGACTAGGAACGAAATATACCTCTGTCAATAGGCGTTGCTTGCCATTCTTGTAATCAAACAAGATTGAGCCTTTTCCTTTGATGTTCACTGTGGACCCATCACCAAACCGTACCTTCCCGACAATTCCTTCGTCAAGTTCAGCAAATAAGGATCGTTCACCCGTCATATGCTTGCTAGCGCCATTGTTAAGACACCATAAACCTGATGTCGACATCTTCTTTTCTTCACGGCAATCTTCAGTATTAGTGCGGAGAACAGGCACAACGTGATCTTCATTCAGCAGCACAAGGTCACAGGGTTCCTCTGTGGTCACGGCCATCGTGAGAGCTGGTTCATCCTCCTGAGTATGAGTCAGGTTCGATTCTTCATCCCAGCGTTTGTTGCGGCACTCTGAGGCATAATGTCCCATTTTGTCACAATTAAAGCATTTAATATGACGTTTGTCCCTGCTGCTGGTAGAGTCGTCGGTGGAGTTGCCGCGGCCACCCTTGCTGTGATCGCGCCCTTTGCCACACCATTTGCCCCGGTTGCGTTCGTCCGACCCGCCGATGCCACGCCCCTTGTTGCCCGACGAAGAGTCACCGCCACTGCTCTTCTGTCGCACCTGCCACTCAGCGTGAGTGAGCAGGAGCTGGCCGCCAGTGGTGCCCCGAGGACAAGTGCGCTCCTCATAGGCCTTGAGGCGCCCAATCGCCTCCTCAAACGGCATTGTGTCGAGATCATGCGTTTGTTCAATCGAGGCGACTAGCTGGAGGAATTTATCTGGTACTGAATCCAAGAGCTTCTTAACAAGTGCAGCATCATCAAGAGTGTCGTCAAGACTCCTGAATTTGGTTGCCATCCCGCTCAATTTGCCGGTGAATTCATCGATAGACTCTCCCTCCACCATGCATAGTGCATCGAATTCACTCTTCAATGTCTGCAGCCGCGCCTTCTTTACCCGATCAGCATCGAGGTATCTCGTCTTCAAACTGTCCCAGGCTTCCTTCGTTGTTTTCTTCATCGCGATCTGCAAAAGAATATCCTCTGGAACATCCTGAAAAATGAAAGCTCGTGCCTGCTTGTCCTTCCTCGCCTCCACGGTCACTCCGACCGCTGGTTTTATGGCATTCCAGACTCCCTGGGCATTCATAATTGCCTCCATCTTAATCGCCCACATCGTGTAATTGAACGACGTCAGCAACAGACAGTTGAACGGCACCTCGCCACTCTCCTTTGCCGCCTGCTGGGTTGTGAGCGCCATGGAGTTAGATCTGGGATAGTTGGGCACACACTTGCTCTGATACCAAGTGTTGGGATCAAAGCAGAAGCGATGCGCCCAAGAGATCACAGAATCGGGATTTCAGACGATGAACAGTAAAGTTCAGAAGAACAGAGGAACGACAAAATTCAGAGAGATAGTTTTAGGGCGATTTTCTCAATGTATTGAACTCACCTTACTAAATACAAAGACAATGTAACTAAACAACTTCAGATCAGTGCTGTGGGTCATACTTTTGCCGGTCACACGACCTTCGACACTTGCGCACACCACGCAGTAAATCAAGACAACTCACGCACGCCTAACTGAAGACCCGGTTCAAATAACAAACCCAACCAAGTCAGGATTACAAGCAACAAATACTGCACTTGAAAACCCAAAAGTGCAACAAAATTATACAAGCTTGCGACAAATCATCCGTGCAATCGCATTATTTTCTTTCCGTTCCTGGAATTGGTCGATCAGTTCTGCCTGTAAGCGATGAACCGCGCGAGGTGACGCAGCGGCGTGGCGCGCTCGGCGTCGAACCCTTCGAGCTCCGCCTCGGCCATCGCCAGGAGCTCGGCGGCGTACGCGCGCGCCTGGTCGACGCCCAGCAGCTTCGGGTACGTGGCCTTGTCGGCCGCCAGGTCCTTGCCCGCCGTCTTCCCGAGCTGCTCCGACGTGCGCGTCACGTCGAGCACGTCGTCCACCACCTGGAAGAGGAGCCCGATGCAGCGCGCGTACCGCCGGACGCTCTCGACCTCGCCGTCCGTGGCTCCCCCGATGATGGCGCCGGACACGGCGGAGGCCTCAAGGAGCCGCGCCGTTTTGTGCAGGTGGATGTGCTCCAGCATGGCCAGACTGACCGGCGCGCCCTCGCTCTCCTTGTCGACGACCTGCCCGGCGGCGACGCCCCCGGCGCCCGCGGCGTTCCCGAGCTCGGCAACGGCCCGGAGCGCGCGCTCCGCGGGGACGCCGAGCTCGGCGCAGCCGCGGGCCAGGTGCTCGAACGCGAGGGCGAGGAGCGCGTCACCAGCGAGCAGCGCGGTGAACTGGCCGAAGGCGACGTGGTTTGCGGGGCGGCCGCGGCGGAGGGCATCGTCGTCCATGCACGGCATGTCGTCGTGGATGAGCGACATGGTGTGGACCATCTCGACGGCGCAGGCGACGGGTACAGCCGAGTCCGCAGCACCACCAACGAGCTCGCACGCGGCGATTGCGAGCACGGGGCGCACGCGCTTGCCGCCAGCGAGGACAGAGTAGCGCATGGACTCACTGAGGCGCTCGGGGCGGCGGAGTGGCAGGGCCCGGTCGAGCGCCTCGTGCACGGCCTTGGCCCCGGCCGACAGGTAGGGCCCGAAGTCGAAGCTCAAGCCATTGACGTCGCCGCCTTGCGGCTTCGTGTGGCGGACGGTGGTGACGTCGCTGTCGCTAGTGGCTGTGGCGGGACGGGTCAGGATGCACCGGACGGCGGAAATGGAGCGCCTGCTTAGCGTGAGTAGTGAAGTCAATCTATGAAGGGTGTAGGGCATGGATCTTTGGGGTGGTGCTCCATGTCGGAGGCAGCAGGATGCCGCCACCTTGTCCATGTTCGAGGCTTGAGTGAGTGTATCAGGGATGAAGTGTTTTGTGCGCGCGGGCGAGGCAGCGAGCTCAGAGGCGTTGGGGAGTTGGGGCAGTTGTTACCATTTGGGGGGACGGTTTAAATAGACCATAATAGCCCAGCTCCACTGAAGTGAGTTGCGACAGTGTGCCAACAAGTCAATGAATGAGGCCAGCCTTCTCCTGATGGTGCCATGCATGCCTCGTGACACTCCGCCGCGTGTTAAGGAAGTTCGATGGCACGTTTTCGTAAACACCGTATATTTATCAACATAAGAACTAATAGGATTTTTTATTTAATCTTTTTTAATAAAATTTTAAAGTTAACCCTTTGCTAACTTTATTTTCAATTCTGACTCTTTTGGCCACGTCATGACTCGTGGCGCGGCTCAGGATGAAAGTGGGATGTGTTGCGGGCAACCCGCACTTGTCCGCACCGAACGCAGAATTTTATACGGGCTAATGCGGTGGTCCGTCAAGAATTTATGTGGGACATATGACCCTGTCAGCCCACAACTCAACGACCCGCCAACCGCCATAATGCATATATGCAGCAGCCTCGTGCACACGTACACTGTATATACTAGGTCCACTGCTTTGAAAAATCCTAAAATAGAATAAATAAAAATCCGAAACATCAAAACAACCCAAACACAAACATTAATAGTCTGAAATTATATCAAATCAGTACATCATTTGACAAGACTAAGTGCAGCATAAGCTTGCTTTAACAAAATATTACATAAGCACTTGTAGTGCTTCATTGCAGTCAAGTACATCCAGCTTATGCCAGAAAATCATTGTCCTTTTGTAGCCTATAGTCATGTGATCCGTTGCAATCAACCGCGTCTTGCCCATGCCAAAACTCCATTCAAGTGATACACTGAATAATCTGCATGATGAAAAGTTAAAACTGATTGAGAAAGCATAAAGATTCATTGTTCCAAAGAGAAGGAAAGCTAGCACATCACACTAAGGAGATAAACAACAGAAGACACAAGTGACAACGGTTCCATTTCTCCTCTGAAAGTGTGCTCATGACTAGTAGGCATCTTCTCCAGGGGCATCTTTAGGTTGAGTAAAAAGTAGTTTCACACTAAAAGTGCACTAGTACTGAAGCGAAAGCTACACTACTCATACCTGATGTGTTTGAGAGGAGAAAGACGAGCACAAGAATGCTGCATCCCTACAATCTTTTGGTCAACATTCTACTATCCTGGTGTCTGATCGACAATATGCTCCACGAGTACCTGCCACCATAAGTCCATAACAAGTTGGTTTAGTATAAACCAGAAGAGTACCAAAAATCACCAACAAGATGGTTAAGCAATTAGTACATCCAATTTTGGACCAAATTAAATCATGTAGAAAATAGTATTTGTATTATACAAGTTTGCCTTTTGGACTATAGTGCACCAAAATTCAGATATGTAGCGTACACAATGTGAGAACATGGAGCATGTGCCTAGTGTCTGAAACCTTATACTACGCCTTCATGATGCTTTTAGACCAAACTGTATATTCCCACCATAGTACAATAGAAGTCCAATAATCAGTTCGTTACTGAATACTAAGAGGCCGATCAAAACTAAATGAACCTCCAAATGGTTGATCAAACTAAAACATCTACTACATAGTAACCAGAATTCTGCACTGCAAATCTTAAAATCCTAAACATTCATATGAAGAGAGGTATGGTGCAAGCATGCACCTACTATTAGCTCTTGCAAATCTGATGTGGATTGCAATCTAAAGGAGAAAGGAAGGGTCAAAGAAAGAAAAAGTTCAATTAATCATGAACTGAAGTGAATTTTGTCAAGATGTCAATTTAGGGAGTATTAGCTATCTATCAAAAGAAACTAGCAGCAGAAAGCAATGATCTGAAAAGATATAAATTAGAGAAAAATCTGAAAAAGAAGGCACCATCGATAACCTCAAGACAGTAAGAATAGAGAAACCTAATTCAAAGAGAAAGATTGATGATCCAAAAGGAGGCACACACAGAATTGATCATGTCACAAATGACAACGGTTCCATACCTGAGAATTCTAAGTTACAAATGCACTTCATCAGTCATCGCCATCATCCAGATCCTCTCTCGTGTTCTTTTGGTGAGAAGAGGCTGAAACATTGAACTGACAAGGTTAAATTTTTTTTAAAGAACTTACTATCTGTCTTAAGCCAATCCTGAAGACAAATCAAGGCCTCAACGGTGTCGCTGGAGAGCCTGCTCCTATAATCGCTAATAACTTTTCCTCTAGTGCTAAAAGCGGACTCAGATGCAACAGTGGAAGCAGGGACAACCAATACGTCACATGCCATACAAAGAAAGGATGGGATACTTTGGAGATTGTACCTCCCACCACGGTAAAATATCAAGGGCTTCTCTGCGAGGGAACAACTCTTCCTTCAAATATCTGTGAAGCTCATTGCTTGCTTGACTATTTTTTGCGCTTAAATGTTGATCCCAATCAGCAAGAGGATCCTTTTCAGCCTCCACATCATCACCATTTGCTCCTTGTGATGAATGCTCAAGAGAGTCTCTCACTTTAGCAGCATATTCATTGAAGAGGATTTGGATAGCTTCAAGAATCTCATCGAGATATTTTTCAGCACGACCTCCAAATGCTATCTTCAAGCGAAACTCAATGTAGTCGTACTTGTACCTCGGGTCAAGTATGACAAGTATGCAGTTTGTCAAGTACGACTCTTTCCAGTACTTGTCAAATTTCTCTTGCATTTCTTTCACCATAGTCACAATGGTAGGGTTTCTACTTTTAGCTTCATTTTCCAAGTTTTTTTTAAACTAACCACACCTCATGGAAGTAATGGTTGGATGTTGGATATTTTGAACCCGAAACAACTTTAGTAGCATTATAGAAAACCCTCAACAGATAAACAATATATTCGGCCCTTTTCCATTATAAAGATGTGGGAGCATATTTGTAATTTGAGTCTTGCTTTCCTAGGGCATGAAATGCTGCTTTGAAAGGCAACGCTGACTTAAGCATAAGAAAAGTTGAATTCCATCTTGTGGCTACATCAAGTGAAGGGTGCTTCTCAGATACTCCCACTTGTGTAATGATCTCTTCAAACTTCTCTTTCCTTGATTGTGAACTCTTGACATACTTGACACTATTTCTAATGTTATCAATCATAGTATCCATTGCCTTTAAACCATCTTGGACAATAATATTGAAGACATGACAAGCACAACAAATGTGAAACAATTTACCTTGGCAATGTAGAAGACACTTCTCTAGTAAATTTTCTTTTAAGAAGTTAATCAATTCAATGTTAACAGATGCATTGTCTAATGTAAAGCTGAAGATTTTATCCTCAATGTGCCCACCCTGAATGCTCTTTAATATTACATTATGCATGTTTAATGCATCGTGTGGAGTCTCCATAAGACAAAATCTTATGATTCTTTTTTTTTAACATTCCATTCATTGTTGATAAAATGACATGTAATGCATAAGTATCCTAGATTCTGGTTTGAGGTCCACATGTTGGCGGTCAATGATACTCTAGCATTGCAGTTCTTCAAAAAATCTCGCAAAACCAACCTATGCTCCTTATAATATGTAATACAATAAGCTTGAGCAGTTGTTCTAGAAACTATTTTGACCAGGGGTTTAAACTAGCCACAAAAAGATTTAAAGCCATCATACTCCACTAAAGAAAAGAGTAGCTCATGGAGGACAACCATTCACACAAGTTCTCTCCGCGAGACATCGGGATCAAATTTCCAATCTTTCAAGACAACTCATTCAGGTGAAGTTGCTGAAGAATGCATTTTATCTACCATATCATGCATTTTAATTCTCATTTCACACACCTTCAAATGTCTACCAATTTGGCTAGTTCCCGAGTCCCGAGATGCTGGAAAGGTTTGGGGGCAATGTGTGCACCTTCTACAAGTTTCCCATCATGATATATTGGCTCGGCCTACTTTCATATAGTAGATGTCAACTTGCGTTGTTTACGTTTAGAGCCTATATCATGAAAAAAAATACTACTTTCAACTTGATATAGACAAATCAATGCAGCATCACTATTTGAAGTGAAATCACTATTTCATCATTCTAGCAGCATTAGAATAACTACAAATTTATGTTAAAGCATTAGAAATTACTGCAGTAAAAAAACATGGAAGTAAATCTCACCAGATGAAGTCCTCGTCGGGGACGGAGACCTTGTCGGTGATGGAAAATGTACAGTACAACATGGTGTCGTTGGGGATGGAGACCTCATCCCTCATTTAAATTCTACCGCTCTCACCAATGCCCTAAGCGGAAGCATCAACAAGTTTATCCCCGGCGACCTCACCAGAGTCACCACTGGAAACCGGATTTATAAACTCTGTAGAGTAGCCGACGGTGAACACCCTCTCTAGGAAACAAATAGAACAAGTGAATTAAAATATTGCGTGCCTAGATCCGTTACACATGGATAATATCAAGTAGATAGCCATTAAATTTTTAATAAAGTGATCTCTGGAAATTAATTTGTTAAAAGTGGACTTCAATGTGCTTCCTGTGTATACAACAAATGGGTCCAAATCGTGCAAAGAGAATAACACTTCAGTACTAATAATTGATGCGTAGATCTTTATTCCAGTGCCAATTCGGCTGGGGATGTTTGTGAGAGCTCTGATCATAGAGAAGTACTAAAATATTCGATCCACCAGAACCACATCTTTCGATCCACCAGAACCACGCCTACTGACCTACCACAACAACTAATAGAGAGGAGAGGAGAGGACCCACATCCCTATTCACCGGCACAAGAATCATCAGCACACCAAACATCAGCATCCCTATCCACTTCAGTCTACACCACCACAAGAATAAACGACCAAGCACTGTAAAAAATGAACCGGGAAACATAAAAGGAATAAACAGTAATAGCAAGGATTTCCCTTTTGAAACTGGAATGTAGAAACAAGAGCACTGGACCAAATCATTCCCTTCCCCCAGGAAAAAGTATCACAAGAATTCGGAAGCAGCAGGACGGAGAAAGTATCAAAAGAATTCAGAAGCAACAGGACTGAGAAAGTATCAAGATTACAAAAGCAGTAGGAAGTATAAAGTAGTTAATAGTTACCAGTAAAATGCTTGAAAAACCAATGAAACTGCAGACATATGACCATGGGAACCACAATGCAGAACACTTTCACAATGAACCACTAGGAAAATTATGCCATGTACAATCATGCAAATTACTGCTACCTTCAATGTCATCTCTAAACATAGATAAGGCCGCAAACTACATGTAGGTATCATCTGTTTCAAACGTATCACGGACATTAGTATTCCTTATGGTAGCATATGATTTGATTATGACAGAGTATAAACTATAGGCCATTAGATCACAGAGAATTTTTCATAAAGTAATCTCTGAAAACACCAAAAATCATCAACAGAAAAAACGAGAGAAAATGTGTGAATTAAAGACATTGAGCCCGTTTGGATGCAGGAATTTCACGATAGTTGTATAAAAATTAGTAATCCCTTATGCTAGCATATGACTTGATGTGTGAAATAACTCACCTTGTTCGCCTTCACTGCATCCCTAGGTCGGCTATCCTCCTCCACCCTCTTCCTCTTTTGTTCTTTTCTGGATCTGCACCGGGCAAACACACGGCAACAACAAATAAAAAACTAAGAAACGATGAATCAAGAACTGTAAGAGGGAAGGGGAGGATGCAAACTTCTTGGATAGTGGCGGCTCCTCGTGGCCGCGGACCTTGTCACCAACTACCAGCTGCGACTCTTCCCTGATGCCAGCGGAGAGCCCTACCATATTCTCCGCACCAAACGTTGAGCGCTCGCCATCCGCCATACCACCGGATGCGCCGCCCCGTGCACCCTCACCGTGGCGCCCCGCCGGATCTGTTGCTCCATGCACCCTTGTTGCAGGGCCCCACCGGATCCGCCACCCCATACTCCCTTGCTGTGGCGCCCTGTCGGACCCGCCGCCCCGTGCGCCCTCGTTGTGGCACCCCGCCGATTTGCCGCTCTGTGGGCCCTCACCGCGATGCTCCGCTAGATCCACCCCACGTCACTAGTCGAGGAGTCGAAGGACGAAGGGTTGAAGCAACGAAGGCTCAAAAGTCGAAGCCCACGGATGAAGGGGTACAGGGAATCATGCTAAATTTAACTAGGGAAAAGAGGTGGGCTATGTGGGTTAAATCGTGGGCTTCGTGGGCTGCCACTTAAGTCCACTTAAAAGAGAAAGCTAGTCTGCGGGAGACCACTTATTGTTTATTGTGGAACGAATTTAGTAGGCTCGCAGACAGCCCACACTCACTTGCAGCCCTAGGTGTGGCCAAACCTGCCACGCAAGCCCTCGCGCGCATGCCGTGCCAGCGTGGAGAGCATACGTGGCCATTGTCACGCCTGCAAGAATGACATGATAAGCCTGCCTTGTCACACCAACGCTCGTGGCGTGACAGTGGTGACTTACGTGTCAGCGGCCCACCTAGTTCTTCATTTTTTTTCCCAACCTCTCCTCTTTCCCCCGAGTGCACTCTCTCCTCCCCCCCCCACCTGCCCAAATCTATCGCTTTGGAGGTGATTCGAAGTCCATAAACCCGTGGAGATCATCCATCGAGGTAATATCACCCATTCCCTCCATTTATTTTGGATTAAATCGGTTAGTTTTGTGATATTAGGGTTTTGGCTGAATTGGATGTTTGAGAGGAATTTGTTTGATTTGTTTGCACGTCGGAGTGAATTGGATTGCATTCCACATTCCCTTTACCACCAGTTAAATTGTTTCATGAGTTGGGGTTTGAAGAGGTCAGTGCCCATAGAGGAGATTAAATAGGAAATGGATTCTTCAATAGATTTATGATGTAGCTTATGGTTGTTTACTGTTTATAATTTAGACAAGAGATCATTGAGAATGACTAATTAGAGATTCTTAGTCTCACGGTACTTTGTCATGGTTTTATCTGAATTTGCTTGATAGCCTGCGCAGTTGGAAGTAGGAATTCTCTTCCTGTTGTTACTTTGTTAGTGATCATGTTATCATGGGCATGGCTTAACTAAATTGCAAGTTTTGCTGTTGAGCTCAAATAGTAGAGAACCTTTTTGTTCCGAGCATGTCTCTATGATCTAAGAATAGATGATTTGAGACCAAAAAAAAAGCACTGAATTTAGTGGTGCACTGGTATGAAAATTTATTTTCTACATGATGATTGTCAACATTGTTGCACTGAAAGTAGTATGCCATCTTTTTTTACTGCCATTTGCATGGCCAATATTTTTTGATTGCTAAATATGCATATGAATAACATCCTTTACAAAATTATGCAAAGGTCCATCATAACAACAAAGCCATTCCCAATTTTAGATCAATAATTCCTACTAATTACCAAATCACCTCTTGTAACAAAACCCACCTCTTTGCATTGCATTTTTGTTTGTAGTGTGGAACTGTGGATCTGATCTTTTCGGGACCTTTTGCATTGTGAGGGTTTTAATTTCTTGCGAAATTACGATCATTGGAAGATGTGTGTGATGAACAATCAAATGATTATTCAGAAAGGAATCTTACTTCTTTCGAGGCCATATAATGCCTATGGCTAACAAGCTAGCTTGTTAGCTAGCTTTAGGTTATTTTGAAATTTTATTACAGTCGGTCCTTTCAAGCGACAAACATTATTCCAATTTTTCATTCCTATGTAGTAACAAACATGTAGACTTCAAAGTTATTTTATTTAATTTTGTATTCCTTACTTTCTTTTCTTATAGTTGTAGTTCACCAATCACCAACAGCAATGAGAAGACTTACCGTTATATTTAGGACTCCAGTTGCCCCTGATTTGCATCTACCTTTGGTGAATTATATGCAAAAGTTTCATGGACCTCTGGAAAATTATTTTGTAGACCTATTTCCAAATGTTGAGTATTCCCAAAAAAAAAAAGGGATAGCAAGTGGGGTATAGTAGCATTTTTTCCTTTTTATGTGAAAAGAAGAGGCAAACAAACATTTTGTGAAGTGATCGGAGACAAAAAAAATTGCAGAAATAGTGAGTCCAAGTAATACCGCACTTATTTTCTGTAAATGAACAAAAAAAATTGGGTTTAGTTGGATTCTTACTTCAGTACTGACTTTGCAATGTTTTGTTCGCATTGTTGGATGTAGATGGATAAAGTTATACGTGTTTTTACTGGTGGGCCGGTTAGCCAAACGGGTAGTGTTACTGACTTTGTTGGCATGGAAGTGACTATGCTTGTGTTTCGAGAATCACTAAACTTTTGAACTTTTCTGATGAGGATTAAGTTGACCTTTGGATGGGATGAGCCTAGGGTCGGTGTCGAAATGGAGGGACGGTATGGTGCTGGGCTGGGTTCAAAGGTGCATGCCTTGTTGATGCCAATCTTGAGCGACGATGATTGAGACACGTACAAGAAAGTTGTGCTCGTATCTCAGATCTGGTTGTTAGAGGTTGTGGTGGAGAGGACAGTCGTTGGCGAGGATATGTGAAAGAATGCGGATGTGGTGAACGACCCCATGGAAGAACTTGAATCCGCTGTGGAACTTTCGCAAGGCAACACACTCCAACGTGTGCCCGCAGGACGCAGATGAGGTTACTGTGCCACTGTCACGCCACAAGCATTGGCGTGACAAGGCAGGCTTGTCACACCATTCTTGCGGGCGTGTGTAACACTCTGGTTTTGAAGCCTGTTTGAAAATTTCAAAAATAAAAAGAACCATTTGGTTTTGATGAGAGTTCAAAGCTTAACTTGAGAATTTAAGAATGGATTTCAATTGACTAAATCAAACTTCAACTAAAACTCTCTTTTGGTTTGTTGGGTTTGTTGGAGCTTTAGCGATCCCTCCCCTTCTGTGCTTGTTTTGTCCTTCTCTGGTCCAGACCTCCTTAGGTCTAGACCTCCCAGGTGTTTGGACCTCCCCTGGACCAGACCTTCTCTCTTTGATGCTTCTCTGGCTTAGACCTCCCCAGGCCTAAGTTTCCCCTCATATTCATTTGAGCTCCTTCTGTGTTCTTTGGAACCCTTCGGTGTTCCCTTGGAATCCTTTTTCACCTTGATCTTTGTAACATTCTCTTTGAAAATTCCTTCTTGTGCCAACCTGGTATTGCCGCCATCCAACTCGCGGTATTACCGTTTCTCGAGATCTCTCAAAACCGTGATTGGACCTTCTCGAGCTCCTTAAACATCCATGAGTTCATTTGGACCTCCCCATGTCCTCTAGGACCTCCCCTATGTTCACTTGGACCTCCCTCGCGTCCGTTCAAACCTCCCGCTTGGTCCAGACCTCTCCTTTGTTAGATCTAAGGGTCCAGACCTCTCCTTTGTTAAGATCTAAGGGTCCAGACCTCCCCTCTGAGGATCTGACCGTCAGGACCTCCCCTCTGAGAATCTGACCGTTAGGACCTCCCCTTGATTTGATCCGACCGTCAGGACCTCCCCTTTGAGGATCTAACTGTTAGGACCTCCCCTTGATTTGATTCGACCATCAGGACCTCCCCTTGTAGATCTTGACCGTTAGGACCTCCCTCGAGAGATCTTGACCCTGACCTCTTAGAACTCAGGAGCGTGTCTTTGGGACCTCCCGCCTCAAGACCTCCTCGTGTCTTTAGGACCTCCCGTCTCAAGACCTCCTTGTGGTCGACCTCCTTTGAGGTCACGACCCTCGATCTTTTGCAAAGACCTCCTTGCGGCCGAGACCAACCCTTTTGATCGATCTATTCTCTTGAGTTTGATCGCCCCACTTGTCACCCTTTGCTCACTTTTCCCAATTCTTCCGCCTCAAAACTCAGGCGATTTAATAGTCATTGTATCACATTAAATGCAATCACATCCGAGGTACTTTGTTTTATTCTTTTGATGGCATACACCGCCCTAACCTTGTCCTGCCTACCACCGATCTTTGACACGCTTGCACAAGCCCTCATTGTTTCTTCACTCACCCGGCTATAAATAGCTCGGGCATGCCTCGCTTTGTCACCTTTTTGCTCATTTCTAACTTCCTCGCCTCGCCTAGTTTCTCCGTGCTCAAGACCTCCCAAGGAGCTCTCCGAGGTCGTGTTGTGCCTCTTGTTTTTCCGGGTTTTACCGAGTTTGTTTAAGCTCTTTTAATCTTCTTTAAGTTCTTTGCTTGAGTCGGTCTACTTATTTGGTTCTTTGGCTAACGTAGATCCCGAGTTTGAGGAGGAGTACTTGGACCCAAAGTAGCTTCTACTAAAGGCTCACCACTGCTCAATGAAGGCAAGTCCTACCCCTGATCATATTGAACCCAGTATTTCAAGTTATTTATGTCAGCTTCAACTAAATATTGCATGCATATTTGGATTCAAATAATTTAATCCCTATTTTTAAGCTCTTAGATATTCCTGCAATCTTTTGTACAACCAAACTTGTTATTGTCTTGTCACCCTTGATACCCTAGATGAAAACCTAGTTGATACAATAGTATGGACTAGAGATATTGCAAAACTTGATGCTTAGCCAAGCCTAGATCAATTCTTGTTTTGGGAGATTTCACTGCCAAAGACCAATGTGTCAAATGTTTTAATTCATGACATTGGGTTTTCATGGAGTGTTGTAAAAAGGTTTATAAGAAGTAAACAAATAGAAAATTGGTTTAGACTGGGGCGAATCGATTGCTTGGTTGGTGCATGTCCATGCACGAGCTCAACTCGGGTAGAGTTGAGGCTCAGAGGTTCTGTGGAAGTCGCCCTAGTCAATTGAGGACCGGTCTTTGAGCCGCAACTTGCTATGCCTATAATGGGCTTTGCCTCACCGTACAACCATATGTCTCCAGAATGGGGCGTGGGACCTGGCTAATTAATTTGCAAAGTTCTACCGTGGTCGTTCCACTTTGATGTGTGGGTGTCTTTCATAACCCGTGTTTTCCCACTAGCGCAAGAGGGGGCCCTGAACCTGCGGATGGCTAGTCCAAAGGGGGCGAAACCTTAGCAAGGAGGGGCTACGGTGGAACAATGCATTGTAAAGGCCTTGTCATGAACTCTAGACCTCTTACCTTCGGTAGTGAGAGGTGGCATTGACGAATGCCAACAAACTAGAGGAATCATGTCATGTGGGTAAAGTGTACAACCTCTGCAGAGTGAAAACTATTCGAATAGCCGTATCCACGGTCATGGACATGCTAGCAAAAACCACTCAAAGTTAGATGTTGGATTTGTTTTTTTAAAAAGATTTTGTATAAGCTGTTTTTGGAATTTCTATCCCATAGACTTTGGGCGGGGAGCCTTGTGACAGGAGGGTATCCTTCACCATCTTGATGATGAATGTTATCCAACTAAAAAATTGAATTTGGAAAATAAATTTTAATTATTGTTAACTGCCTTTGAACTTATTACTGGTATTTGAAAGAAAATTGGCTTTATGCAAAGACAACCTATATGCCTTCCTTTGAATATCCATGTATGCATGCCATTTTGTTACCCTATGGGTGTGACTTGCGAGCACGGTTGTTGTGCTCACTCTTACTCAATATAATCTTTGAACAGGTGAAGACATTAGCAGCGAAGAAGAGGACCAAACCGACTATGTTGTGCCCTCTAGTCAGTTGCCTGTGGCGTGCTGATGGACTATCGTTCTTTTTGATCTTGTGTATTTTATGTTCGGCCTAAGACCGCTTTTGTAAGCAACTCTGTTGATATTTTGTTAATACAAGTATGCGTTTTGGATGTCACCACTTTTGCCACTGTGTGGGCTAGCGAATGATCCTTGGGACTAGCTCATTTACACAGAGGTCTTGGGGTCATCCCTAAGTCTCACGACCTCCTTCGGGTTATGGTCATGAGCTATGGGGATGGTCCTGAGCCCAACGACCGCTCTTGGACCTCCAGGAGGTCTTCAAAGATCTTTGGGTGGTCCTATTGGACCTCTCGGTGGTCTGGATGGACCTTCAGGAGAGATCCTGCGGGACCTCTTGGGAGGTCCTGAGGTTCCTCCGTGTGGTCTGGACTTCTTGGGGGGTCCTAGGGACTTTTTGGGTGGATTTGATCTCTGCTGACTTTTATGATCTCCTGTGATCCCGGGAGTTTCAAGGCCACAACAGTAGTAATGGCCACGCATGCCCTCCATGCTGTCACGATGTGCACGCGAGGGCTTACGTGGCAGATTTGGCCACGCCGAAGTAGGTGGCGTGACAACATAGTTTGGCAATACCGTGAGTCATTGTGTGGCCAAATGTGTCAGAATTGAAAATAAAGTTAGCGATGGGTTGACTTTAATATATTATTAAAAAAAGATTAAATAAAAAAATCGAGTAATAGATGGACAGACCTAGGTTTGGATAGGAATTTATGCTTCATCGGTTATTCTTATTCTTATTTTATTCCGCGTTTTTGTTGGACTCCTTACCCTTCCGCCGCTTATATTCTCAAATAACAACTACACTCTTCCAGAAACTAGATTGCAGATATCTTAGAGCATCTTGGTTAGCAGCGACCGGAGTAACAAATGGTTACAAATCAAGTCATTAATTTGATATAAAAATTATGTTTTCTTCGTTGCTTTGAAGAACCATCGAAGGAATTCCATCCTTGAGAAAACGCCCCATCATTTCGGCCAGTATTTTTTCCATGGAGGTCCATGTGTTTAATTTCTGATAATTCCACACATGGAACGTAAGGTGTGTTTTTTTTTGAGACCATGGAACAACATAAGGTCTATATATCTCCTGTAGTTCTCCCGGAAAAAAATGTTCACTTTGTATCAAATCCACGTTTGTTTTACACTGCTGTTTTTTTTTAAAAAAAACTTGGAAGCATATATTTCTGCTTTTGTTCGAAAACAAAAGTTAAGCTAGATCTCGTTCTCGATCCATGGGCCGGACATAGGAATGCATTGGCTGACTGGCAGCTGCATATGTACATGACGCACGTGAATCCTCGTCGGCAACGCCTCGCTGCTGGGCAGCAGAATTTTTTATTTATTAATTAACAATTTTTTTGAATTTTATTTTGAAGTTAACCCTCCAATTCTGACCCCTTTGGTCATGCCACCACCCGTGACGTGACAAAATAACACTATCACATCAGCCTATTTCTGGTTAAACTCTTGTCACGCCACTGGAAGTGACGTGACAGTGTTATTTGGTCACGCCACAACCAGTGGCGTGATAAAAAGTGCTATTTTAGGGACTTATCTTGGTGCGTGACAATGTTGTTTTGTCACGCCATCATCCGTAGCGTGACTAAAGGGGTCAGAATTGGTAATAAAATGCGTCGGGTGTTAACTTTAAAATAAAATTCAAAAAAATGCTAATTAATAAAAAAAAGTTCAGGGCAGCATGACCACAAGGAAACAACGCCAGCGACAAGTCTAAGCTAAAAAAGAGGGAAATACATCTTATGCTTAGAAAGCAATATCTATCGTGCGATTAAAAATTAAAAGGTATAGATCAATAGCTACGATGTTGTACTATAGTACCACTCATAATTACCTCGCAAAACTCAAGTGCTCCCTTCTTGCGTTATAGCGGTGGATCCGGATCCAAAATAGAGCGCTCCCCAAACGTCGCAAGAAGCGAGGCCTTTTTCTCGTTTTCGCTCGGCACCGTTTCGGTGGGTTCCTAGTACCGATTCACAGGCCACGTTCCTGTGCGCGTGGGCTCTCTCGCCTGCTACTGTTCGCCTGCACACGCTCTCGGTCTCGATCCAGATCCCACTTGGCCAATCGTTTCGCGCTCATGGGTCCCTTCCCTTCCCTTTCCTTCGAGTCGACTGGGGGCAACCGGGCAGGTGACTGCGTACACTTGTGGACAAAGTAGATGGCTCACCTGACCGTAGTTCCAAGTGCTTTCTTTTTTGTGGCTTCTAGGCTTGTGACGGAAGAAAAATGTGCTGCAAGTATTATTCTGTGCATCACGCGAAGCATGTGCCAGGCCCACCTGCACCGATCACTTGTCATACTCATATGCGTGATAATTAACCCTCATAACGCATCATGTATGTTCCATTCTAGGAACCCCCCCTGTTCATGTTTCTCCTGCAATTACATAATTTGGTGGCTACATCGGCTAGATAGCGCGCGTTATGCCATGAGTGGCATAGACAGAAATTTGTAAGAGCTAGAGAAACCTTCGACGTCAATCTTCACAGGCCTAGCTTTGAGTTGAGGTAAAGCAGTAGCAAGCAAATACCTACAGGATACAACGAGCAACATGGACTTCTTTTTTTGTCAGCAACTCATCGGCAAAGATTTTTGTTGGGACCAGCTCGATCCCAAGAAATTGGACCAAATCCCCTTCCATCCAAACCAGGTCTTGGTGGGTGTTTGGAAGGCCTTCAGGCCGAGATACCGCTGCAAACCGCAGGCCCTACAGAGGCATGTATCGAGGCCGGCCTGTTGACCACCAACGCAAATTTCATGATGGGCTTCTGGGCTAGGCATTGGGTACTGCCCTGCCGCACTGGAGAATGGAGACGCCTACTACTGTTTCATATTTTTTTAGCGCCTCCGATGAAACATCTTCGGGTATCACGTGTAACAATTTAAGTCAACATCTGCAACAAATATGCGCGACAATTTACAAACTTGCAAATTTGTTCAGCATACATCATGCTACATTTTGAAATTAGCTCAAGAATTAAAATCAAACAAATATGCTATGTTATAACGCTACAACATTTGAAAAGAATAGTGCAATAATTTGCAAACAAAGACGCAACAAATTTTGAACAAATCCACAACAAAAATAGATTTTCCACAACAAACTAAGAACAAGGCATGCAACAACAAACAAAAAAGGATGCAACAAACCAAATCCCCAATCGCAATAAAAAATCTCTTGCTACAATGTTTAGGAAGGCAAATTACAACAAATAAAACACTGCATACAACCATTAAGAAAAGACGATGCAAAAAAATTGAAGAAATGCTTGCAACAAACCACCTAGACGGGGACGGGAGCAGGCGGCTGCAACGAGTCGAGCTTGGAGAAGAAGGACGAGATGGCGGTGCACCACCGCAAGCTCCGACGCCCCACTCGCGTAGCATGCGGGTGGCCATACACGTGGTGCTCTAGTTAGCAGTGGTGATCCCAAATCCGGAGGGGGCTAGGCCAGCATGGTGCCTCGTCGTCGGCCTTCCTCTCACGCATCCATCGCCTAATGGTTTTCTCATCACCGGTACCGACAGTGAGATAAATGTGGGAATTTGGGGATGGAAGGAGAAAGAAGCGTGGCTCCAGTGAGAGGCTCCGGTGGCGAGCTCCGACCATCGGAGTGGGAGGAGGGGGAGGAAGGTGGCGGTTGGAGAGAGTGGCAAGGAAGGGGATGGAGTTGGATTTGGGAATACGGGGTGTCTAAGTAAGGACGAAGCGTCCATGTGGATGGTTGGCTATGGGTGCCGGTTTGCTCAGGTATGTTTATAGATTAGTTGATCCTGTCGTCCTCATGGGCGAAACCAGCTGGGGTGCCCAGTATGCACGGGCACCCCCAATTTTTTTGAAAATTATTTTTATATACCTCTTTTTTTGCTATAGTTTCAATTGAAATTGGATTTGATTGCAATTTGATAATACTTATGAGAATTAGATGCAAATAGTATTCTATGCCATTTTTTCTGATTACCTACGTGGCTCTATGTGAATGATATGAAAGTGTTTTATTTTATTTAACTCTTAGGAACTTCTTTAATTTCTAACTTAAAATAAAGTGTCCAATTCTCTATTTGTTTGTACCATTGCGACCATCACAATGAGTACAGTGCTTCAAAACTAATAGATATTTTGCTTACATTACGTGAACTGTCATGCAAGCCGTGTGGTGTACCAATACAAAATTATGGAATGACTACACATTTTTAATAATATGTTCACATATATTTAAAATTTATTTATCAATGTTAGTAATTGTTATCATCATCACTTCATAAAATTAAGTTGTTTTCACAACTAAATGTGTAAAGTAGTCAGTTGATTGGGGAAAAGACCAACTAATTATATAGAAACATGAAGTATCATGTTAATACAATATCTATAATGCCCGGTTTACTTGATGCTAAAATTCGTTCAACAAATAATTGCTTAATAGCATCATCTTTACCATCAATGGTGCACCCCTTAAGAGCAGATTGGTTCAGATTATTATATATGGAGAACAACACTTGCTTAACTCCTTAAGAGCATGTTTGCCGAGTCCCATCCGAGAGATGAAGCGTGCAGCCTTTGGGAGCCATGCAGCAGTTGCACCTCGGCTGGAGCTTCTCGGATCCGGAGGACGGGCAGGTCATGTAGTCGACTTGCAGGCAGTACTGAGGGCAAGCGACGGCCTCCATGCCCTTATGGTCTTGCCCCAGCAGCACAACACCTAGGTATTAATTTCAGTCACATATATGTACATCATCATATCATTAGTTAAACAGAATTATCTCTATAGTGGCTGTCAATTGCCGGAAGCTGCCATATAACCATAACCTTACGATCGATCTACACGCATGTATCACAAACAAATCTTAACTTGATCGATCTACAACATAACAACACCAAACTAAGACTATATATATATACACACCACCACTCTGGTCTGGGCCGGGGACTTACGAAGATACGAAGATGCATGTTAAACTAATTAGGACTAACTTACCAATTAGGAGGAGAGCGCAGGCGATGTGGAGTGATCTGGAGGTAGCCATGTCTTAACTCTCGAGCTGGTTCTGAATCTGCACGGCGAGGTGCTGTTTCCACTGAGTCGCTGGCATCTTATATTGCGGCTAGCTTTAAGAGCGCTGCTATGTACACTAGTGGGTGGCTACGTTGAAACGCACATTTTTTTCCTAGTTTGAAGTCAACTAAGTCAGGCTTGCCTCGCCAAAAAAAAAAAACCAAAAATTTAAGTCGGACTTGGAACTTTGACGTGACAACTTTAAATATCTATACGGATCTAGTGGATTTGGAATGGCATCCTCGTTGTAATCACAAACTAGTTAACAATGGATGCAGATTGCACAGACTATTTATCAGCAAATGCCCTAATTGTGGGTGTTGGGCTTGCCCTTATATATATCAGCCCATTAGATTGAGCTTGGTCCATAGTCCATAGGAGCCAACTTTACCAGCCATAAAAACATGCCGGCTCTGAGGCAACCAGCAATTCTCTCCGGCAGCGTGCACTGGGTCTCTGTAACCCTGCGGGTGGTCCGTGGGTAAGGGTGAAAAAAAAAAAGCTTGAAACAGGTGGTCCGTGGGTAAGGGTGAAAAAAAAAGAGCTTGAAACTCGCGAGCTAGCTTGGTTCGTTAAGGGCTCGGCTCAACTCGGCTCGAACTCGGTCCTTTAACGAGTCAAACCGAGCTAGCAATTTAGCTCGTTTTCTTAATAAGCAGAGTTCGAGCTGGCTCGCGAGTTGCTCATTAAGCTCGTTTAGCTCGTTAAAAAACCAGCATAGTAGAGCAGTAGTACCAAGCCAGTCCAACCCAGCAACCCTTAGGCGGTCCAGAGAGGCACAAGTCTCAAGCTGTGATCTCTTGACTTTCTAAAATTTTTATTAGGCTGATTTTCCTTTTTTAGCGAGCCTAACGAGTCTAACGAGCCTAACGAACTTCAAGCTGTGATCTCTTGCCTTTCTTAACGAGCCGAGCCGAGCCGAGCCGAGCCGAGTTGGCTCGTTATCCACCCCTATCTGTGGGCTGGGCTGCGCGGCACAGCACGCGCGACACTAAGTTTTCGTCTAGACGCCCACTCCACTCTCTTTCCTCATTTTTCTCTCTCTCTCTCTCTGTGCATCCTTATCACGTAGCCACATCTTTAATCATTTGCAACCACTCATTCCTCCCTTCTCTCTCCACTCTTATCCGCTCTATCCGGAGCTCATCTCTGAGACCACTCTCTCTTTCTCTTTCCACATACCAAACCAGAGAAGAAGAGCCTTCGCGCCCGACCAGCGGCCACCTCGCCTCTGTGCCCCGGCCTCCTCCATCACCACACCTCTGTCGCGCCCCGGCCGAGCCACCGCCTCCACAAATGTTGTCACATAAAGATCGACGGCAATACCACTGGCTTTGCTCGCCAGTCACAAATTTCCATGCTCGCCGCTTTGCGGCCTTTCAGGGTCAGCGTTACATCGGGCAATTTTGTTGCATCCCATGTAAGCTGGAGCTGCAGCTGCAACTGCTCATTGTTGCTTCTTTGTGATATGTTGCAACCTGTTGAAAAAATATTGCGATCCGCTTTAAAAAGTGTTGCATACTATTCTTTGAGATGTTGTGACCTATTGAAAAAATGTTGCACCTCGTTGAAAAAAATGTTGCGATTGTTGGAAAAAAATGTTGCACCATGTTCACGGTGATGTTGCAAGATTTTTTTTTTATGTTCGGCCTGTTGAAAAAAAATGTTGCATACTATTTTTTGAGATGTTGCAACCGGTAAAAAAAATGTTGCGACCCATTGAAAATAATGTTGCGACTGTTGAAAAAAAATGTTGCATACTATTCTTTGAGATGTTGCAACCGGTAAAAAAAATGTTGCGACCCATTGAAAATAATGTTGCGACTGTTGAAAAAAAATGTTGCATACTGTTTACAGTGATGTTGCATCCTGTTTACGGTGATGTTGCATGATTTTTTAATGCGTCTTCTTTTCAAATGTTTTAACGAGCCTACTACGAGAATATTATCTATTGTCTTACCGTAGGGCGTGATATCTCCTCACCACGCTGTACGCATGCCACGACATCGCCACCGAGATCGGCAACCTCAAGCTCCGGACGCAACATGTTAGCGACCGACGCATGAGATATGGGGTAGAAAACCTTAAACATGACATCGAAGCTAGGTGTACAACACTAGCGCTCAGACCGTACGTCCGAGCGCTCAGACCGTACGTCCGAGCGCTAGTCACGCCCTTATCTTAAACCTTTGTTTGAATCTCTCTTAGATCTATGCGCGAGAGGATTGCTGCCCCCAGGAGCCATCCACGTCGTTTTGCTTGCGAAAAGCACCCCATGGTTTCTAAAATTGTGTTTTCTGAAATTGTGTGTAGCTCCTGTTTCGCCACTCAGCCGTCGGATCGCTGTCGCATGGTTCAGCTTAGACGGGTGCGAGTGAGAGGATCACTGCCCCCAGGAGCCACCCTCTCGATCCTTCCAGCGGTCGCCTCCTTATCCCATTCTCATATCTCTTTCGCCCTCTCCCTGCCACCTCGCCCTTTCTTGACCAATGAGGTATTCTAGATCGCCTAGCCCAAAGAATAAGCGAGGGCGACCAACAAGAAGGTGTTCGTGCGATCAACGACTGTATCAAGGTCTTCTTCGACCACTGTCGATGATCGAGTCGCGGATCTTACGAAATAAAAAGAGGAAAATGACAGAGAGTTCTTGGGAGAGAATAGGACTGCTCTTTTATTGCTATGAATTGGCTATTACAAGGGGTGCCTTCGACAAGGTGGTCGACTAATCTCAATTACACTGAGCGCAATGCTTGCTATGCTAATAAAATCCAATCGTCTCTTAATCTTTCGAAATTGGATTGCCTTCTGCCGCTTGTGTTCTTCTTTAAATAGTTGATGAAGTGACGACAATTACTCCTAGAAGTGGCGCCTGTTGAGAAGTGATGCGTCCGATCGGAGGGAGGCAGCGGTTGTCAAAGTACCAACCGTTCGACGGTTGTATGTCCGCGAGACACACAACTGTAGGCTTAGTTGTTGTTAGTGTCTGGATCATGTAACGTCGTGTGGTATGGACCAAATATGGCATGTGTTCTATTCATCACACGGTAAGGAATATACCTAAAGTCAGATCCGGATGCCAGTTCATTGCTCTTACGAGCGGTCATCTAGTCGGGGACTAGGTACAGGACCTCGTCCGACCAGGGTATCCTCAAATAACCTTTAGAATCCTTACGACCACATAGGTCGTGAGCCTTAAGGGTTATGACCATGGAGACATATGGTCTTTTATTATGTATTAAAGTAATACACAGAGATTTTAATCCTCATCAGCTAGCCCCCGAACTTTAAGTGAATTGGCTATGTGAACACTTTCTCCCGATGAAGTCGTATCGGGCAGATCTTCATTTAATGTCGTCACACACGAGATGGTCTGTATTCACTTTAATGTTGAGAAACTGCCTTAGGACCCGAAAAGTTTTTCTGTCCGTTGGACAAAACGGTTTTGTCCGTTGGACTCTTGGGTAACTCCAGATTGCAGTTAAAGAATTGTGACTATAAAATCCCTTAGCACGGGGCTTTGGTTTTTTACGCCTTCTGCTTCTCTTCGACCCTTGTCATCTTCTTGCTTAGAGTCTTTTTCGACCCCCTTGTTCTTATTTCCCCAAATCCTTTTCCGACCACTGTTCTAAACCCAACCATGTCGGATCAAATTACTAAGTGGTTGGTTTCTGATATGAGTGACAAGAAGCTCAGGGCTCTGGAGGAGATCGGGATGCTTCCAGACAAGAATTTGATCAGATGGAGGTCAGCAGTCGAAGAACACTTTCTGAGCCGTGAGGAAGGGGAAATCCCTATTTTTCTCGCCTACATCGAGTGCGAACTCAGGTTGTTGGCTCACAAATTCCTTTCTAGGGTCCTGGAGTATTATAGAGTTGAGTTGGTGAACTTGGCTCCAAACTCCATCACCAACATTAGAATCTTCGCCTACCTATGTGAGGTGTACCTAGGAATTCGACCAAATCTGAAGGTCTTTAGGTATTTCTACCGGATGGCGAAGTCGGGGAAGTTGGCGGCCGGACCTGGGGAGTGCTCGTTGCGTCTCCACAATGGGAAGGCTGATGAGTACATCCAGATGTACTCAAAATCTTCATGATCGTCATGGAAGAAAAATTGGTTCTATATGACGGTCACGAAGGACGATGGCCTATAGTTCATCGGCAAGAGGGCGAGAGAGAATATAAAGTGGAGGTCGACCGAGAAGAAGGAAGGATGGGTCGGAAAAGTGGTTGATGCCATTCAAGACCTTAGTGCCCAGGGATTGACTGCCTAGCACGTGGTTAGGGACTTTTCCTTGCGCCAGAATAGTCCCTTGAAACTTCGAGAGCATTCGTTGCTCTGGTACATTGGTCGTGATGAAGCGATCAAAGACTCAAAAAATGGTAAGTCTTCAGAAAGCTCCGACCAGTGTATTTTATTTAGTTGATTATTATTTTATAACCTTGAAATCTCCTTGTCTTCTTAAAGTTCTCTCTTCCGATAAGTCAGAGAGCGAATCAAGATGATTTGCGTAGGGGAGCTTGATACTAAGGCTGCTTTCCCAGGCATTTTGGCTATTGTCTCTGATGAGGAGAGACTAAGAAGACTCAAGGTAAATAATCACTTTTTCTTCATCTCTTGTATATCCCCTGATCTGCATATAATTTTGCTCTAATATGTAGGCGGTCGGATTGAAGTATACCAAATCCGACAAGGATTCTTTTTATACTGTTGTTCCGACCAAGTCTTGCTTAGAGACCACACAAGATGATGGTCTTCTAGAGGTAAGAAAGAGCATTTATAGAAAAAGAACATATAATTTAGATGGAAAATTACATCGTCTGATTAAAATTTTGAATTGTAATTTAGACGGGAGAGAAAGAATGCCAGCAGATCGAAACTGTGGAGGTCGTTGGCTTCAGGACAACCATTCAAGATCTGACAGTTCCTACCATGGCAACTGTTTTGGAGACCGACGAGTCCACACCCTCCAACCTGATAGTCAGGGATCTCGTTCTTGACCAGTTGGTCGAGAATATTTCTTCTGACCTTCGGTTGGAGGACGTAACGGATTTAACCAACCCCACCAGACCAGAACCAGTGAAGTTGGTTGAAAACAAGAGGAAGGCAAGCGTGGCGGATTTTGCGTCGACGCACTTCAAAATTAAGACCAAGAAAATGACCAGCTATGTAAACACGAAATAAAACTTATGTAAACAATTACCTCTGGCGTTTTTTAGAGTCTTGAACCCCTTTTCTTCTTGTCGTTGTAGATCGTCTGGTATTCCGGTTGATGACGACCAGAGCACCCTTCAGGAAAAAGCTCTTGAAGTGATCGAGCTAGCCCCCGAGCAGGTGGTAGCACCAGCTCAGGAACCCGTAGTGGCTCCGACCACACCTGCGGAGGTGGTGGTTTTGATCACACCTGTGGAGGTGGGGGTCCTTGAGGAATCTCAGCAAGTTTCGACCCCTGCTGAGAGTTCTTCTCGTGGATTCTCATTTCCTCATCGCTTCAGAATCTTCAAAGATGAAGAGCTTAACGAAGCATGTGGGAGAATTTCAGACCGTCAAGCAAGGACGAGTCCAGACTCCATTTTTGCCGAATATAACGACATAGAAATTGAGGTAATCTTTCACAACCACTTTTTATAGCCTTTGTCCATTGGAAAACACTTCAAAGGAATTTTTGCTATTTTTTGTAGCATCTTGTGGAGAATTTCGCTGTGGTTGGAGGTCTGACCCAGCGAATAAAGATCTTGGAGAAGAAAAACTCCGAATTAGAAAGTAAGCATACTTTTAATGTCTTCTTTTCTCCCTCCTTACTATTTGGCTCTTTTTTCTTTTAACTAAGTCTCCACTTTATCATGTTTGATAGATTTGGAGAAGCTCAAATAAGAAGTTATGGCTAAAGAAACCATAATTACCAAGTTGAAAGAATAATGTCAGAACAAGGATCGGTCGATCGAATACTTGACGACCAGACATAAGGAGGTCCTTGAGACAATTGAAAAGAAGTGTCAAGGCAACCGATCGTAAGCACGACCAGTATGCTTTCTTTTGCTAGTCGTATGTACTTATAGTTTGATTCACTTGTACAGAGCAAACTCAAGCATTGAGGTGAGTAGAAAAGGCTCTTGAATTCGAGCGTTGCAAGGAGGCAGCCTTTGGGCAAAGTCTTGAAGATAAGGTCAAAGCCCTTAACAAGATACTTTTCGATATGGGATCAGGAACACAACTGCCCAATTTAGGTGATCCTACAGAGAAGATCAACTATCTTGGCCAACAGCTTGAAGACCTTAGGAGTATCCTTAAGACAACTTGGGAGAACCATGCGCAGACCATGTTTGACGCTATCAAGAATGGAGTCAGTCTTGCTTTAGCAACACTGAAAGTCTCCGACCCCTCCATAAATCTCCAAGCTGTTGAGGAAGACTTCAACTGCTCGGGAGAAGAAGCAACCAAAGTGTTTGAGGAAATGGCACATCTCAGACATAAGGTTGCGGAGCAAATGGAGGTCAGGTCTCCACGCAGCGATCAGTCTGGTAGCTTCAAGAAGTAAAAGAAAGTAATATTTTGACAATAGTAAATAAAACTTATCTTTTATCATCAATGAAGTCTTTGTTTTGTCTTCCTAAATTCGCTGAATACTCATATATTTTCTAGCTCCCGACTGCTTGTGTTAGTAGAAGAACTTTACTATAGAAGAAGTAGACCAAGAAAATGAGCAATAGCCACGACCACGGTACAGAGCATATGCTGATTATGTTATACAAACGATCTAAGTATTACTAGGAAATCAATGTGGTCGGAACCAGCATGTGATTTCGACTAGTTTTAGGTCATTTCCATAATCGAAATACTTTGAAATACTTTGTGTGGTTGGAAGATGGATTAGACTTGTATTGATTGATAAGAAAATATCCAAATATGTATGCAAAAAATGACAAGTGAAATTATTTATATATCGTATCCAAAATTGGCCGTAAGTGTTGCTAAGAACTAGAGACTAAAAGAAACACTTCGCGAAACGTGTTCGTGCTCAGGTTTCGACTAACAGCGAGGATTGTCTCCTTTTGCATCAGTAAAGTACTATATGTAGTTACATGTGTGATGCTCTGGTTACTCGTATATTTCTTTAAGAAAAGAGTGCAGGTCATACGTGAGAACCATTGTTTGAATGGTCACGACTAGGACCTTTATGGCATTTGACTAATAAGCCGTAGCCATAGAGTAATAGAGATCCTTAGAAAGGATATTAGAGAGAATTTGTTCTTCTCCGACCAATTAGGCAACGATAGTATAAAACCAGATTATAAGATATACATATCGACAACATCATTCGTCGGGAAGTAAAAGAAATGCATCTTTATTAATAAATTGAAATAATGGAAAATACAATTACACAAAGAACTTACGCAATTAGTCAATATTCTATGAGTTGTACAAAACACGCCCGTCTGACATAGCTAGTTGTACCGAACCAAGTCGGGTGACTTCACCACAGTGTATGGATCTTCCCATTTGGGAGAAAGTTTATTACGATTAGCCTGATTTTGAATTTGTCTTAGAACCAAATCACCTATAGCTAGGTTGCGAGATTTCACCTTACGACTGTGGTACCTTCTCATGGCTTGTTGGTAAACCACTGATCGTATGAGGGCTTGGTTTCGTCGTTCTTCAAGAAAATTGACGTCGTCGAGTCTTCGTTGAATCTGATCGTTCTCATTGAAACAATCAGTTCGAGCAGAGCCGATTTTCAGTTCTGGAGGAAGTATGGCTTTGGCACCGTAAACTAGAAAAAATGGAGTTTCACCGGTCGCACGACTGGTCGTGGTTCGAATAGCCCATAATACAAAAGGAAGTTCTTGAATCCAAGCTCATAACTATTTGACTAACTGGTCGAACACTCGGCCTTTTATGCCCTACATTATGATACCATTGGCCCGCTTAATTGCTCTATTGCTCTGCAGATGAGCGACAGAAGCGAAATGTATCTTGATACCAAGATCCTCGCAGAATTCCTGAAAATTTCCGCTAGAGAACTGGGTAGCGTTATCTGTGATTATACGACTGTGTATGCCAAATCGTGTGATCACGCTTTTTGTGAGGAACCTCTTAGCGACTTCAGTTGTTGTTTTAACAACTAGTTCGGCTTCTATCCATTTTGTAAACATGTCAATCATGACGAAAAGAATTCAGAGTCTCCCGAAAGTGCTCTTGGGAAAGGTCCTGTAATGTCTAGTCCTGTGTTGCAAAAGGCCAAGAAAGAGGAATGGTTTGCAAAGCTTGTGCCGGCTGATGTACTTGTCGGCTATGAAACTGACATTGTACGCACTTCGTCACGAGCTATTTTGCATCATGAAGGGCAGTTGACCAATAGTATCCTTGCCTGAAGGCTTTACCGACCAGCCGCTCAGAGGAATGATGTGCTCCACGAACTCTCCATGAATTTCGGTGACAATTTAATGCCATCCGTTTGAGATATGCATCTCATCAACACTTTGTGAGATCCTCGTTTATACAAGGTACTTTCGATCAGAGTGTATGATTTGGCTTTTCGAGCTATACGATCACCCTCTACATCATCTCCTGGAACTATGTCATGCTGAAGATAATTGTAGATCGACGTCATCCAATCTCTACCTTGATCGTGACAGCGCCAACCATCAACGACCTGTGGAGCATCCATGTTCTCATGATTGGTTTGTATGACCAGTAGGGAAACATATAAGTCCTCGGAAATCTCGACCACCGAGGGTGAATCAAGTTGCTCGAGGAAAATTCCGGACGGGACGGGTGACCTGGTGGAGGCCATCCGTGCCAATTGGTTTGCCAGAATGTTTTCCTTTCTAGGAATGTGTTGGATCTGAAAACCAAAGAAGTGCTTTTCGAGTTTCCATACTTCTGCCAGATAAGATGACATCTTGGTACTTAAGCATTGATACTCTTTCCCGACTTGATTCGCTACTAGTTGAGAATCGCCTTTCACTAGTAATCATAATCTCGAGCTTAATGAGCCGCCGAGTCCTGCTAGTAAACATTCATATTCTGCCACATTGTTTGTAGCAGAAAAATTTAACTGGATGGCGTACTTGATGTGTTCGCTATTAGGGGATATCAAGACAACTCCAGCCCCTGAGCCTTTGATCAACAAGGAGCCGTCAAAGTACATTATCCACTCGTCGTGGTGTTCGTACTCGGGCCCTTGGGTGGGTTCAGGTTTTGTCCATTCGGCAATGAATTCTGCTATTGCCTGGGACTTGATTGCTGTTCGTGAGATAAAATAGAGGTCGAATGCCCCTAGCTCAACCACCCATTTTGCTATTCGTCCTAATGATTCCCTGTTTCCAAGGACTTGACCGAGAGGATACCCGGTTGGTACGACCACTTTGTGGGCCTAAAAGTAATGCCTTAGTTTTCTTGAAGCCATAAGGAGACCATAGAGCAGCTTTTGTACCTGTGGGTATCTTTCCTTTGGTCCATGTAAGGCTAAGCTTATGTAATACACTGGTCATTGGATGTTATCACGTTCTACGACCAGTACACCGCTGACTGTTTGTGGCATTGCAACCACGTAAATCAGCAATGTTTCTCTCGATCTTGGAGAAACTAAGACCGGGGTACTCGTAAGGTACTTCTTAAGTTTTTCAAATGCATCGTTTGCCTCTTTAGTCCGCTGGAAACTTCCATGTTTTCGGAGAAATTTAAAGAAATGTAATCCTTTTTCCTCTAACCATACTATGAAACGACTTAACGCTGCCATATAATCGGTTAGTTTTTGGACTTCTTTCTTCGTGGTCGGAGGGCGCATCTGGTCGATGGTCGATATTTTTACTGGATTCGCTTCGATACCTCTAGCCGAAACTAGGAAACCGAGCAGTTTTCCAACGAGAACTCCAAACACACACTTTTCCGGATTTAACTTGATGTTACACCTTTTCAAGTTATTGAAGGTCTCTTGTAGGTCAGTGTCGGGAGCCAAAAATGCAATTCTGGGCCCTCTATGTATAATGCACTAGTCCAGGATCACGCTAGTGCACACAGTGGCAACATCGATGAAATATCATTTATATATACAAAGATGACTAATAAATAGGCAAATGACAATAAATATCAGAGTAAAGACCTTAAGGTCAAAGCTTACAATTAATGCCTCAGAAGGCGAGTAGCTCAAATAAGCTGTAGCGGAATGTAACGGAATAACTTCAGTGAAGCCCATCCATATGCCCACAGGCAATCGGCTGAGGTAGCGCGACCTAGTTCTCCACGATCCTTGAAGTAGACCTTGTTGACTGATGATTCCTTCACTTTTGTTGATTGATTATAGTAAGCATAAGTACACAACCGTACTCGCAAGTCACACCACAGAATGCAATGTATAGATGCAGGCTTATTCCAAAGGAATGCCTTCTGTGGTTCTTTTGCAGAAATGGAACATTTGCAATTTGAATATGAATAATAGATTGAAAGCATAGTTCAAAAACAAATAGACAATAATAATTTAACAGTTTTAGTTCACAAAGACACATAGCCTAAACAAGTTATTCACATAGCCATATGACTTAGATCACATAGCTCCATTTCCACATTTTTATTAAAATCTACCCCTCGTGTGAAATCCCCGAGCATGTCCATGACCGCAGACGCGGCTATTCGAATAGATTGATTTAACACTCTGCAGAGTTTGTACACTTGTAGGATCAAGGATAACCGACTAGAGGGGGGGTGAATAGGAGGTTTTTAAAACTTTTTAGCAAATTAACAATTTAAGCCAATTATGAAAAATATCTAAACTATATACAATTCTAGCTAAGCAATTTAACACAAGATAAATGCTAGAATTGTAAATGCGGAATAAGTAAAGACAAGAAATAACCACAAAAGAGAAAAGCGATGTTTTCCTGTGGTATCGAAGACTTGTCGGTCTTCACTAGTCCACGTTGAGGAAGCTTGAACGAATCAAGCCGGCTCCACGAATTAAGCCTTCCTTCGATCACTATTAGTTGTTCTTCCTCCACTCCGGAGATGGTGAACACCGAACCACTCACAATCTTGGCACCAGGCCTCTTCACAAGCTTCTTAAAGAGATCACCGTGCTCTCATCACCAAGCCGTCTAGTAGTTCAGCAAAACTTCAAGAGTAACAAATCGATGACCTTCGCTTGATGGCACTCAAGTGCAAATGGATCAACTAGAATGAATGCACTTGAATTGGCTCAACTACCTCACAATGAATGTTAAAAATGAAGAGTTACTCTGTCCTAGAGCTGGTTGGGGGGGGGTATTTATAACCCCCCACAACAAAATCCAACCGTTATGAGAGAAACCCTAGTTTTTCAGCGAAATGCAGTATTACCGCCAACCAAGGTGCGCTACTACTGTTTCTCACCAACCGCTCTGTAACGGCTACAACAGAAGTATTAACCGCCTCTGACATAGCCGTTTTAAACGCGACGCGATACTACCGCCAACTATCATGCGGTCATACCGCTTTTCCCAGTCATACCGCTCACAGGCGCGGTACTACCGTTCACAGGGTTTACAATATCAAACGAAAATGGTGCTTCTCTGGAATTTATGTACCGCCACATAAAATTCAGAACGACCGTGGAACGGTAGTTTCGCCATTAAATATCCAGTACTACCGCAACCCTTATTTGAACGGGCACATCCAAACGCGTTGGCCACGTGGATGGCTCAGATTCAATGGGTTGTTCGGACCATGCGTTTAAACTACACGATCTTGAACTTTTCGGACAGTCCGAACGACCCACGGTTGTACTACCAAAGGAAGTGCGGTAATACCGCCAAGCAAGCATCGGTACTACCGTTTCCCTAGAGAGCACTAGAGCACCAAAAAGAAATCTCTCTGGAAAATACGTTCCGCTCCAATTTGCGGAAGTACCGTTAAAGCGGTAGTACCGTTTAAACAACGGTGGTACTACCGTTCTAAGAGTTTTGCAAACTTAACCAAAAGGAGTCTCTCTAGATTTTACGTACCGTCAACTACGAAATGGAATTACCGTACCGCTCCACAAATAAGTTGACAAACACTATTGGACTACACACGTGGACACTTCAGTTCCATTGGGCTGTTCGGACCATGCGTTTAAACCACACGATCATGTGCTGTTCAGACAGTCCGAACGGCCCACAGTAATACCACCAAGAGATACGCGGTTATACCGCAAAGCAGTAGTTCCGCCCATTAAACCCCGGTACTACCGTTTGTGCAGACAATTTCACAAAGAGCTTTCAAATTCAAATTCAAATGCATGCATGATCCTAAATTGATTCAAATGGCACAAGAACATGCTATCAAGCAACTATTCATGATCCCTCTTAATAGTACGGTATTTAACCTAAAATCCGGTCTTCCAACCATTTCTTCTAAGACCGGTAAAATACAAAAAGGATCCTAGACTATTTGTACCTTGTCTTTTATCCAAAAAATCTTCATGTTGTCCTTTAGCATGCATCTTCAAGACATCAAAACCACCAATGGGACTTAACCTTATAAATACTCAATAAACATGTTAATCCCATATTCACATATTATCATTAATTACCAAAACCATTTTTATGGGCCTAGATGCTTTCAACACTTTACCCACAAGATGCAATCAACTTGTACGGAGCTGATCACAACAAAACCTTTCAGAAACTTCATCTCAAGCATTGATACTCCCAGTGTGCTTACAAACGGTCATACCAAGCCATACACAGCGATAGGTACGACACACACCATTGGACAGGGACACGGCGAACCGCCCCGTGATGTAACTACTTGGTAGCACACCTCCACCCAATCAACACAGTCTAACCTACAACATGAGTAGCAATGTCAAGACTCCATAACTTACTAAGTTAGGCCCGTCCCATACCAGACACGTGGTCGTACAGTAAGGCTCAGTTCAATGGCACACAAAGTTAAGTTCTTAATTGACTAAGGCAAGACTTCCAATTTACTACAAATCCCTATGCACACAGATTTTTAAGCCCATGCACACAGATCCACCATAACAATACACAATACCACTTGCCTCCGTCTAAATCCTTTCCCACCCTGTTGGTTAAGTGCAACATATGCTATCAACGAGTAATAGCACATAGTACACACAGTTTTATCACATAGTTCCATAATCACTTAGTCAAGTTTATAGTAGCAGCTTACATGAAATGATGACTCGTGGCATGGCTAAGCAGACTAATCCTATCTAACCAACCCACGTTGGTGCTACGATAATACCAACTAAATAAACCAATCTAGGGTGACAAAAGATTATGACATAACAATAGACAAGGTGGTTATAACAAATTGGATTAATAACTAAACCCAAAAGCATTTAAATAAATACTTAAAGTAAATGCAATAATTTGAATCAATATAACTTTTGAAAACTGGGATTCGATATGATCAAAGGTATGACTTGCCTTGCTATAGCAATGATGATATTGTTTTATCTTTAATCTTCTACTTCCTTAATCTTCAGCTCCTTCTTGATCAGAACTTCTCGAAGTCTTAACGTCTACTCGCAAACAAGCAAATAAGCCAAATAAATAAATAACAGAGAGAAAACAAACTCCAAAAATTAAATAAAAATCTCAGATAAATAGATCTTGAATTTAGATGAATTTAGGAATTTGAATAGACTCAATCGGAGTTCGGATGCAAAAGATATGGCTCTCGGGAGAATCACAAGAAATGATGGAATTGAGAGAGAAAAGAATATTCAGAGAATATTCCTTCGGATTAAATAAAATAAAAAGAATTGGATACTTACCAGTGGGGTCCACTAGTAAGTGAGAGAGAGATGAACTCATTGGATGACATGTGGGCCGAGGTACTGGAGAGAGAACAAGATAAAGAGAGAGAATGACAATTGAGACCCACAGAATATTCCTCAATTAAATTATTTCGGAAATTCTGGAAAAGGGTGAGTGGATGATAGGTGGGACCCACTGGATTTATGAATTTCTAGAATTGAAATAATTCTAAAAATAAGGTAGAGAGAACGACATGTGGGATCAACAAGATAAAAGGACTTTTCAAGAATTAAATCAATTCCCGAAAATAGGGTTAGGATTGACATGTGGGCGACTGGTCTATGGAACAGGTTCACAGAGATATGTTAGTCCAAGGTGGACCAAGCTCATGGCTAGGGTTTGACCAAGATTGGCTGACATGCGGGACCCGCATGTAAGTAAGAGATATAATTAGGGTTTCTAACTGGGAGGATGACATGTGGGGTCGACACAACAGGAGAGAGAAAAGATGTTGACCAAGTCAACAGGACAAAGGCTAGAAGAAAAGAACAGGGAACCGCAGCTTGTGCTACCTGTTTCACGGCGCATGGAACGGCAAGCACAGAATAGAGAGGATTAAAAGAAAGATTAACAGAGAGATGCACACTTGAATTGTTAGCTTAGCTGGTTGGCACAGGGGACCACAACATAGAGAGGGAAAAGACAATCACCAGAGAAACCAACGTAGCAAGCTAACAGAGAAGGGAATCAACATAGACCGAAGCAACAGCAGGGAGCCGTCGGCCGATTCAGTGCAAGGTGATGGCAGCTTGAGCTTGGTGGCCTGAGATGGGAAAGCAGAGACCAGAGGATGAATTAACAGAGAAAGGAAACGGCAGGGAATAGAAGGAAGCATACGCACTGCACCATAGCTATGAACAGGAACAGAGGGCAAGATGAAATTGGCGCATGCAGCTGGCATCGGTTAATAGAGAAGAAAGGCAAGAGATGGCCGCAATTAGCATGACACAAAGTGACAGAGAGATATTGGCCTGCATGCAAGAGATTAGAGAAAGACATAGAAGAAGGATCACGCATCAGGCATGAAACGCAAACAGGAAGAAACGCACAGAACAGAGAAGAACGAACAGGGAAACTGGAGCTATTCAGCCAGTTCCTACGTATGGATATGGATGTATTGATTGGCTTGATTGGATTGGATGAAATAGAACCATACAACAGATGAAGAAACCACGTTCTGGACGATCAAGAACGAAGCTAAACGCTACAGTGCATGTTGTTTCATGCTCACAGCATGGCCGGCAGATGGAGGCGACGTAGTGGCGGCGAAGGGACAAAACGGAAAGGAAACGATGAGCTGGACGCGATGGCGCGATCGGATTTTGGAAAAACTCACCGAGGAAGCGAGCAACGTGATGAACACGTTTCGGCTTTATGGCTTGACATGGCTCCGGCGATCTTTGGGCGAAGTGGATGGAACCATGACGTAGAGGGCGACGACGTAAAGCCAACGCCGTAGACGGTTCGGCCAGCGGACGTCGGATGAAAGCGCAACTCGCCAGAGAAGACCTTTGGGTAGAGCTCAGTATTCTGCAGATGGTGATGAAAATAGATCAGTTTGAAGGAAACTAATTCGGGGATTGGAAGAGAAGATCAAGACGGAGGTGTAAGCGCAAACGGTTCGCTTTTATACGCAACGTAGAGGAAGATACGGAATTTAGAAGATTTGGGTGCCTCATGGATAGCATCGGGACTCAGCCGAACGTCCGGACGTCGGTTGGGATACAGGAATAGTAATTCACGAATGACTGTAGCACGTGGGCAGGAGACAGAAATGGCAAGATTTTCAGAATAAGAAAATCCCAAAAATCAAGGAGATCAAATAAATAACAAACAAATTCAGAAAAATCTCAGAAAATATCAAAAAATTTCTTGAAACACAAGGAAACCAAATAACACAGGTTTTTATGTAATTGATGTTTAGATTAGTCAGATTAAATATTTTTAATTTAGGAAATTCCCAATTAAGCTTTATTAATTCTAATAAAATTGGTGAAATTTTCAAGGGAACTAAACTATTCAAAAGATTTTTAAAAAGCCAAATTTTGGGACGTTACAGTCGAGAATGTGATCGCCAGCATTGATGTTCTTCATGACCAGATCATCAACATAGGCTTCTAGATTTCGACCTATCTGTGGATTAAAGGTTTTCTGCATCAACTTTTAAAAAGTTGCACCAGCATTTTTTAGACCAAACGGCATCTTAACATAGCAGTAAGTGACGTATGGGGTGATGAAGGAAGTTTTCTCTTCATCTTCTTTACACATATTAATCTGGTGGTACCCTGAATACGCATATAAAAAGCTTAATAACTCGCACCCAGAAGTAGAGTCTACAAGTTGGTCAATGCGTGGAAGGGGAAAGTCATCCTTCGAACAAGCTTTATTAAGATCTGTGAAGTCAATACACATTCGCCACTTCCCATTATTTTTCCTAACCATTACAGGATTGGCGAGCCACTGAGAGTGGTCGACTTCACGAATAAATCCCGCCTTGAGGAGCTTGTCAATTTTCGACTGTATTGCTTCCTTCCGATCGGGTGCAAAGCGCCTTAGCTTCTGCTTGATTGGTTTCTTGTCAGGCTGGAGAGCTAGACTGTGCTCGATCACCTCCCTGGGGATTCCGGGCATGTCAGACGCTTGCCAGACGAATACGTCCTGATTTGCTCGGAGAAATGAGACGCGTGACTCTTCCTATTTGTGGTTGAGTCTTGCCCCGACCAGTATTTTTCGGGTAGATGAGTTAGTGTTTCCTGACCCAGCCAACTTGGTGCTTTCTGGAGAAGCGCCTTTGTCGAGTGGTACCTCTTTTGTTTGGTCGAAAGGCTTTGGTGTCATCTTTGGCCTCGAGTGCTTGACCTACACGGTAGGTGGATTAGCTTCTTTGGTCTGAATTTCATCGACCAGCTCTAAGGATTTTCGATCATATGCATAAGCCATTTTTGATCTCCTCGAACCGTGATGACCTCTTTTGGTTCTGGCATTTTCAAACTCTAATAACCGTAGTGCGTGGCTATCAAGAATTTTGCTAAAGCCGGACGATCACGAATTCCATTGTTTGCGGATTCGAAATCCACCACATCAAATGGAATCCTTTCTGTTCGAAAGTTATCGGGTCTTCCGAACGTAGCCGGTAGGGAAAACTGTCCTATCGGTTTGGTGGTAGAACCAGGAACTATACCATGGAAGGCATATTTCATAGGTTTCACCTTTGACTTGGGAACTTGCATCTCTTCTAATGCTCCCGCAAATAAAATGTTTAAAGAACTACCTCCATCTATTACGACTCGATTAACCTTACAGTCATTAATAGTAGGTTCAACGACAATAGGGAACCTACTTGATCGAGTTGAAGAGATGGAGCAGTCTTCTTTGCTGAAGGAGATTACAGTTTCCGACCATTTGGATGGCTTGATGGTGATCAGAGGCTCGACAAGATTAACCTCCCGCTGCATAGCCTTCAGATGATGCCTTGATTCATACGAAGAAGACCCACCAAAGATCATATTGATCGTATGTTGAGGGTCCTAGTACCCCATTTCTTCATCGCCATCTTTGTCCTTCTTGGAGCTCGTTTCCCCAAGTTCCTGTATTGAGGGGAGTGGACCTTTACCTGCATAGTAATCTTCCATCTTCTTTTGCCAGACTCGGCAGGTGCGCAAGTCATGCCCTGCCTGCTAGTGAAGTGAACACCACTTCTTGTTCTTCTTGTATCCTTCGGTCGGAGCTTCTGCTTTGCCTCGACCGGTATATTCTTTCTTACCCTTAGTAAACTTCTCAGGAACCGCAAGTACTTCCTTATCATAGGTCTGCGGTTTTTCTTTTTCTTGAGATCCTTCTTATGCTTCTTCTCTGGTTTATCCAAACCATGTTGGGGGATTTTATCTTTCTGTTCAATGGCCTCACACCATTCAACCGCTTCCCTAGCAGCTGCGTATTTGTCGGCCATGTCGAAAAGTTCGACGGTTGTTTGTGGAGGGTTCATTGCAATGTCCTCTGTAAACCATTGATTCCTTAGACCTACTTTGAAAGCTTGGATGACAAAATATTATGCGACCTCTGGTATTGAATTACGAACCTGGCTAAATCTTTTGATGTACTGATGGAGAGTCTCATTGGATCCTTGCTGGATTCGGTGAAGATCATCCTCCTTACCAGGGCGGTCGTACGTGTGTTGGAAATTCGCAATCAGGAGGTCGCAAAGTTGCTCCCAAGTGTAGATCGATCTGACCGGTAGGTTAAGTAACCACGACCGGGCAGACCCTTCAAGTACTGTGAGTAGATAATTTGCCATCACGTTTTCATCACCGCCAGCGGCTCTGATGGCGGTGGTATATATTTAGAGAAATTCCAACGGGTTCTGGGTCCTATTGAACTTATCTAGGTTGGCCGGTCGGAACCTGTTTGGCCAACGTACAACCTGGAGCCCTGCGGAGAAAGCTCGACAACCTGTAATTGATTCATGGCGCCTTCTTTGGAAAGGCGCCAGATTGTAATCGGTTGGAGACCGGTTTCTAAAATTGGAGTGTCAGTGCTCCGGTATCTCGATTCGGTCATGGACGTTGGTATGACGCCTTCGACCGCCTGCTTGGTTTAGATGATGCTGGAGATCATTAGGGCCAAGCGATCTCTCCTCTCGACGAGGTGAGGGAGTGGCTGTTTGAAATAGCCTTCTTCCCTCATGACTCCGTGGTCGGAATCGTCAAGGAGGCCTCGGTATCGATTGGTCTCCAGTCCGACCATGCTGCCCTCTATTGAGAGAGGAACGTTGGGATGAAGTCATGGTTTGACTTTGTGAATTCCTTTGTTCCCGGTACGCTTTCGTTCGTTGTATGGTCTGCTAAAGAATTTCTGATACTTGACCTACAAGTTGCACAAAACCTGGGGTCTCTACTAGAGCAGGGTTAGAATTATTTAAAATATTCTGAACAAGTTGCATATTTTGTACTGTTACTGAAGGTCTCGGAGGATTTATGTCGGCAATAGGTGTTCGAAGATCCGAACTTTCCCCCGACCTTCTGGTTGGTTCTATCCGATCTGTTACTCTAGGTGGGGCAGAACCAGGCGAATTAACTGATGGACGTCTATCAATTTTGTTACCTCTGGCATTTGGTGTTTGATGGCCCGTATCATTTGTACCAGTACGTGGTGGCGTGATAGATTGTGTAGGATTTGTATATCCGATCGCATTGACCTCGTGCCTCCAACAGCGATCTTCCGACGAGCTTCCAACGTAACTAATGGAGAGCCTCCCAATGTTTTCGCGAGGAGTTTTCACGATGGAGAGTGGTCGGAGATTAGCACCTCCTAATGTTTTTGTGGTGGGTTCAGCCTGATCTGACGGATTGTCGATCGTACGCTGAGCCTTATCATTCCCACTTGGCCCACGACCAATGGGAACTTCACCGACACCGTTACCAGATGTCGGTTGGCTCCTGGAATCGCCAGAAGCCGTTGGTGAGTATCTTTCAACCATAATTTCATCGAGATTACACCGCTCCTCGAGTTGCGGTGCTGAATTTTCATCACCTTTTTCGCCGGTCGAAAGGACCGGTCTTGGAGAGGTCCTTGGATTTTTCGAGCTGGTCGGAATGGCTGGTTCCTCTAAAAGCGCCACTTGTCGCAGCGATGTATCCTCATCCATCCGGTCGATTTCGTCAATGTCTGCGACGTGTGAGCCGGTGGAGGAGGATGATGACATCCCATTTTCTTGCATGGCGCAGATGCATTCATCCATGTCGAGGTTGGAGTAGTCCGTTAAGTCGAACCAGTTATCCTCGTCCCAACTTCCTGCCATAGCCGCATGAGCGATTATGAGGAATGGGCGAGGATTTGATGAGCGAAGAATTTCTTCAGGAAATCTGTGCCTTCTTCCCCACGGATGGTGCCAGCTGTCGACGATCGAGTCACCGATCTTATGAAATAAAATAGAGAAAAATAGCACAGATTTCTTAGGAGAGAATGGGATTGCTCTTTATTGATATGAACTGGCTATTACAGGGGGTGCCTACAATTAGGCGGTAGACTACTCCTAGTTACACTGAATATGATGCTTGCTATACTATTTAATCAGAGTTGGAGCGTAAATCTAATGTTGATTACACTGCTCTGATCTGATGCAAAAGTGATCCTCTAATCTGATACCAGATGATCTCCTTTCGTCTGCGCTCCATCCTTAAATAACTCCCGAAGCGGTGGCAGTTACTCCTGGAGAAGACGTCCATTGTGAAGCGTTGCGACTGATCGGAACGAGGCGATGGTTGATACAGTATCAACCACTCTGTGGTTGAGCGTCTGTGAGACACTCGACCGTACGGTGGTTGTTTGTCAGTGTCTTAGGATTATGTAACGTCGTGTGGTATAGAGTATACAACACATGTTCCATTCATCACACGGTAAAGAATATACTTAAAATCAGATCCAGATACCAGTTCGTAGCTCCTACGAGTAGCTACCTGGTCGGAGACTAGGTACAGACCTTGTCCGACCAGGGTACCCATTATGTAACCACTGAGGTCGTTACAACCAGTGAGGTCATTATCCTTAGGGGTTACGACCACGAAGACGTATGGTCTTTTATCAGCCTCGTCAGTTCCGAAGGAAAATAAGCAACTTGAAGTTTTATGGTGATCGTTGAAGTGTTGCCTTTGTCAAATATATTATAATTAAGTAATTACATTGGTTTGCTTATTTTTATTATTACGCAATTTGTCAACTGGTGGTTAGATATTCACAGAGGCTTTCTGAATTTAGCTTAGTCATTGGACTATAGTGTCATTATAGTGTTTTGGGCTAATTGGATTTGTGTGTTGTTTGTGTGTTATGGTCTGATGTGTAGCAATGTGTTATTCATGGCAACAGTGATGAGTCCATACAGACATGTAATGATTCTTGCGGGTATGATCGCTTGATTCAAAGAACATCTAAGGGACTGAGTTGTAGAATTATTTGGATTTTAGTGCTTTGGTTATTGGTTTAGTGTGCAGTTTGTAGGTTGTTACTGTTGGTCAGTTTTGAAGTAATGTGTTCATGGCAACAGTGATGAGTCATTACAGACCTATAATGATTCTTGCGGAAATGATCACATGATTTGAAGAACATCTAAGGGACTGATTTGTCATGAAGCATATGCACTTTATTTTTGCAGTCCATGTTTGTCACTTTATGAATGAGACATCACTTATTTTGTTGTATTCTTTGTTTCAGTGTTGTTGATTTTCATAGTGAGACATCACTTATTTTGCAGCCGTGCCTTCCAGAGGTTTGCTGTGAAGACCAACATGACTCTTGAGAATCTCTCTTCTAAAGGTAGCATCTGTAGCCTTTGTAGCACTTAACATCTATGCACAAAGTCATTATGTTTTTAATTAGGAAGTATGGCCTCAATAGTCATGAGGTGTTTAAGACATTGCACTAGGTTGACATGATTAATGCCCAATGAATATATGACTTATATATGTCTGCGCAGGAATGTTTGATCTGTCAATCTACTGAAAAGGAAATTTGATAGATGTCATACTTTACCAATTGTTTCAGCACATGCAATTCTAAAATTGTAAAATAGCCAATATTACGCATGCTACCTTAATGCTGATGTAGAGGGTCCTCTGTGTTTCAGTGTCTCCTTTAGTAATACAAACTTATGAATCAGAGCGCTGACCTGTTAGATTCTTCTTGCAGGCTTTCAGTCCATTCAATTTTGAGATCTCCTTTACAAAGTTAATGAAAACATGTATGATTTCTCATTGCAGGTTGCCATCTTTAATACATAACTTAGTGTGGAAAACTTCAAAGAAGCAATGTCTATTCGATTATTCCTGCTACCCTTGGTCTTGCTCCAACTATTGCAAACTCAGGTAAAATGTCATGTTCCTGCAAGATGGCCGTAAACTCATTTGTTCTTTTCTTTTTCAAAGTAAATATTGACAACTTGTACAACTGTGCTTAAGTCACTGTTGAATGTGAAGAACATTGTAACTTGCCCCTTGTCATTATCTCATTGTGTGTACCCTTTGCATGTATTTGTCAATGCGTTGAGTAATCAACAGCAGCCTAGCATCAGTCATTCCAAGAAATTTACAGAAGGCGGTTTTGGAAGGATTATTTTCCATTGGTCAGGAACAAGTATCGGACTACATTTTGAATGAGAAAACCCCCATTGGATCGTTGAGACTAGCAAGATTGAGAAGTATTCTTTATGAAGGGAAAAGTCTACAGCTGCGGTTCCCTGTAGAGGATCTTGGCTTTTGGTTAGCCTCATTACAGTGAACCGTTCTTCAAAAGAACTCCCGTTTTTCTCTTATTTTTTCAGTTTAGTTTATGCCTTGATGGACAACATAAGTAGATCACATACCTCTGGCAATAATGCTACGTTCTCAATAAGTATAATCACATATGCAAAGTTTCTTACATGTTATATGCATATTTAGCCATTCCTCTATTTTTGTGCTAATTGTGACGGCAATGATCTCTTGCAGGGTGTGTGCTCAACAATCGACCAAGTAAGCGGGGATAAACTTGAGTTTGTTTTCATTATTGCACCACTGAAAGAGTCTTATGAGCTTGAGCTTGTCCGTGCTATGCTGAAGATAGTAGATGAATTTAAGTTGTCAGCCAAAGTATGTGTTATATGGCCACAAGGTTCAGTTGATGCAAAAGTGGAAGGGAGCCGATCTGAGTTGGTATCCTGGACAAACTATGTCAATGTTGAGGAAATAGCTAGGGCATCTGCTACTTCATGGTGGGAGATGTGTCAGATAACTAGGAAAAGTGTAATTTTGGTTAGGCCTGATGAGCACATAGCATGGAGAATAGAATCTGACATGGTGAGAGACACGGATTCAAAAGTTAGGAGAGTCTTTTCTGAAATTTTGTGTTTAAATAGGCAACAGGTGTAATAAAGTGCAAATTTCCATTCAATAACTAACTGGGTTTGAGTGTCATTAACTAAGTATAGCTAGGAATCTCAGCTAGACGATGTAACATTATAGAGCAACACAGAGTTGTGATGCATTTTGCAAAGAAACATGTACATGACCGCCAAATTGTTTGTTGAATTCTTCTTACATCTGTTGATAACCTTAAAATGTGTTTGACTTGAACTTTCAGAGCTATTACATCAATGTGAATAAATGCTTTCTTCAATACATGATATCTCTACTACTTAAAAGGACTTAGTGGTAGTCTGTTCTCTCCACACCACCACCCTCTCAAACAATCGGCACCGATAGGTGAGCCCGAGACCAGCTGCTTCCCCAGCCTCCCAAAACCTCAGCCCGCACTTGTACTCCCTCTCTGGCATCTCCCCCTCGCTTTGCCCCCCTCCACGTCTCTTTCTCGCTCTTTTGCCTTGCTCCACGCCTCCCACCGCTTTCGGTAACTAATACTACTTTGTTCGGTACAAATCATTCACCAAGCTTGGGTTAAATAAGTGAATGTATTATGTTTCATATGAAATTGTATCTTAAGATACTTGTTAGCCAAATTATGGTTTTGGTTGCCAATCTGGTAGTCTGATAAAAGCTGAGGACTAAACAGTTCAAAAGCAATTCATTAGCTCCGTGCTTGTAACATTTACATTTATTTTCCCAAAACTGATTATAATGCTAGGTTATTCAAGTGTGCTTTATACCTACCAGAACTGATTATAATGCTCAGAAATTATAGGTGTGTTAAGCATATTGCTCAGATATTATTGGTACAAAATATAAGTTTCTGTTGCAACGCACGTGCACTTATGAATGGCAATAGAGATATTGGTGAGCTACAACAACATATTCTAAGCAAAAATTGATTTTCCGTTGCAACACACGGGCACATGACTAGTTACATCCAATTATTGAAACACAAGTGTGCATCACGAAGTCCGACCCAACCAAATGCAATCTGTTGTTGTTGCTACTTCTTAATCGCTCACTCACCCTCCTATTGCGTCATGGAGGACGGCGTCCGAGGCGCGCGTTGCCGCAAGCGTCTCATCGGGGAGCGGCGCATCAACCGCATCTAGTGCCGCGCCGCTCATGAGCATCTCCTGGAAGTGGAGCTCGACGCCTGTGGCAGAAGGAAACAAGGGGTCACGGTCATTCTGCTAGTAATTGAGGTTAAGGCATTGGATGCTGAGGGGTCACTTGGCTTGCCTTCTAGAGAGCCGGCGATGGAGAGGATGTCCTTGGCAATGGCGACCACCTCCGGGCCTATGCCGTCGCCTGGGAGGAGCGTGATGTTGTAGCTCCACCCCGAGGCGGAGCACCGGAAGGTCACCATCGGACGCCGCCGCGTCAGCTCTCGGGCGGGAGAGGCTTAAGGTTTTGAGCGGTGTAGCTTGGAGTTGAGCTTTCATGCTTAGTTGTGTTTTAGGCCTTACCTAGATAAACCAAGCCAGAGCAGGAGGAGCGGGGAAAGAAACGACAAAGACCGAAGATGAACCAGTCGAGCGCAGCATGCGCACGAAGAAAGCCGACGCAACTGATGAGGATGAAGTGGACCGGTAGCATGTCGGCACGGCGCACCCGGGGAGTATGGCGCGCCGACATAATCGAGGAGGATGCGGCGCCGACGCAGATGGGGATGAGACGGCAGGACGTGGCGGAGCTTGAGGCGAACAGAACCGAGGACGACAACCCGTGCCGCGGCTGCTATGGGGCGGCGCAACCAGAGAGGATGATGCGTCGACGCGGTCGAGGAGGAAGTATTGGGATGCGGCGGGGTCGGAGGCGTGCGGCACGACGAAACTGAGATCCGAGGAGAAGGCGTCGCGGAAGACGAAGGGGATAATGCACTCGAGGCGACAAACGCTACGCAGGCGAGGGAGGAGGGCGAGGGGCGAGGGAGGCGCGGGGCGGATGGGGGGAGGGTCAGGCGGCGGTTCGCGGAGAAGTGGGGGTCGAAGTGGGTTGAGTCGCGGGTGGGGAGGGGACGATGGATCGGCGAACCGTGCGCACGGAGAAACCGAGAAAGGAGATGCAGATCCAACGGCTTACATCGCATGAAGAAGGATAGATCCAACGGCTCACATCGTATGAAGGAGGACGGACCACCACCAATTGCTTCTTTTAAGTAGTAGAGAATAGATAGATAGATAGATAGATAATTAACGGGACACAAAATTGTATTATTACTTTGTGGTTTTAGAACTCCTATGTTTGAATTGACCATACATGAGTAAACATGTGTAGTTGAGAACTTGAGATTCATTGTGGAATTTTGATTGTATGCTCTATTACTAATTTTGTTTTTTTCTTGTTATGTTTCATATGTGCAATTGAGCTGCATATATGCCCTAGATAGCCTATATATGGTTGGGACGTCTGGTTCGTCGCTCATCTCTACGGTCAAGCATATCCATCGAACTCCAAGTTCGTATTGTAAAGAGGAATGGATAAGTGCAGTTAATACTGTATATCGTCTTTCAAAGATTTATTGGAAATTGATTGCTGTCTTTATACCCTTAATGGGTGGAATGTTGTGGTAAGCAACAAGCGGGAGGACGTAACTGCGTTTTTCACTTCAATTTGAAAAACGGTTACTTTTGCTCTCTCTGTCTCTCATCTATGACACTAACATGACGGTGGATTGGATTCAGATAGGGCATGTGTTACAGAGTACATAATGCCCTATTTTTCCTACTGGTGATTTGAGCTTTTGAACTACGGCAACAGCATTTTGATGCTTGATCTGCAACATGCCTTTTTGAATTTGTACTCATTATCTTCCCTCTCTGGAAGAAAAGGAAGTGATGCTTCTTTTGCAGGGATTATATATACCTCAAATCACACGGACAGTAGCATCAACTTCTAATACACCATAAGGGTGGTGTGCACCCCCATTTGAGCGTATTGACAGAGTGTAGGCAACTTGGAGAGGTCATTTCAGGTTGCAGGTAAGATGTACTATGCAGATAGTACTGTAAGCACTTTAATTAGCTTTCATGTAAAAGTGTTATCTAGTTAAGTCACCAAGTGGGTTTTTCTTGACCAGACCTACCTGAAAGGAATCCTCAGTTAGGGGAGTTCGAAGGCTGTCGAATGTCGACTACTTACAGAAGTACTCAAGTACATATGCCATTGCTGAACGAAATATGAGATTGGAAACTTCCCATTACGTATCTACGGCAACAAATTAAGTGTCTTTGAAACAACATCAACAATAGCACAATAATTGAAAACTGAAGTGCTTCTAGACTCATGCCGTGCATTGCAGATCGTGGTAACATGGCTGTGATCTCCTGCAGTGGCGTAGCCAGGATAAATACCCTGTGAGGTTAATGTCTTTAACATCGTAGAAATTTTATAGACTTACATGAAATTATTAATAGAAATAGGGTTATATTGCAAAAATCTATGGGGTCAGTTGATCTCCTGTACAGTTCCTTCAGCTGCTGCCTAAACCACAACGCCGACAGAGCGGCGCCCCTGGAGGCAGCTAGCTGCCAAGAGTTTGATAATTACGGACTCCTAGCTAGGTCTCTACCTAAAGTGCCATCATTATTACAGAAATAATTACGGTGAGTAGTCAACTCATGCCCATACCTAGTAAACCTGTCAAATCTTCAGGGTGTGACCAGCCATTAGCATATTCCATTCTCTGCAAAAAGAGGCAATGCGCAAGGTCACCATTGCAAGCATGTTAAAGTCTCATGCACGAGCACCAGAGATCAATCAGCCATGGGCGGCCTGGAGCCGGCTAGCTTGCAAAGCCCACAGCCTTGCACCGCACACTCCCTCGCTGCACTCCAGGCTTTTGCCGTGCAAATCAACCATTGCCCATTGGCATGCATGCTACTTCTGACTTTCACATCGCCTTTTTAGTATAAGCACTCCTCCCCTCCCTCCCTCCATCCTCATTTCCTCCCTCCAGAGAGGCACCTGCCGAGGCACAAACCCTGAACGCATTGCCTCGACCGCCGCGCGCCAGCCTCGCCACCGCCCACCGCCCGCCCGCCATGAGAAAAGCCACCATCTTTCTCATGGCGCTCGCCCTCGCCCTCGCCTCCGCCGCCGCGGCCGCTAACACGATGCCTCCTGCATATGCCAGGAGAAGCCGCTTCCTGGCGAGCGTCAAGTTCTCGCCGCCGCCGCCGCCGCCGTTCTACGACTGCAGCAAGAAGCATCCGTCGATTTGCCTGGCGCCAGGGAGCCCCGGGGCGACGTGCTGCGAGGGCATGTGCGTCGACACCGAGTCCAGTTTCGCGCACTGCGGCAACTGCAACAAGACGTGCAAGTTCGGGAAGACTTGCTGCGGCGGCCGCTGCGTCGACCTCCTCAACAACAAGAAGAACTGCGGCAACTGCTTCGTCCAGTGCTCCAAGAAGTGCAAGTACGGCCTGTGCAACTACGCGGGGTGATACGACCGCACGAGGCAGCCAGCCAGGCATACACGCATTTCTACATCCAGCAAGAAATAAATTTGGTAGTACGTACGTATATACTACATGAGTAAATCTTAAATTACAATTGTTTAAAACATTTCAATTGTTGAGCTCCTGATACACATATATATAGCCAAAAAAGGGATAAATTTATACAAAGGATCCACGAGTGTTCGTCTCCTGTTTATTTGTTGAACTACGTCATACATATAAGTGGTCATATGGTATCAATAAATCGAATAATGTGTTGTAATGTGTCATATGTTTCTTTGGGTACGTGTAGCTCGATCATTACATATATTCTTTTTCTTCTATACCGAATAATGGCAACATCTGCAAAGAATATTTATTTAATTACTCGTTCGAAACGGATGTATTTACTAACTTTTATAAAAAAATTCTAACTGTTGTATAGATTAGCAAATATGTAAATGTCATTCGCTTAATTTGTACGACCGTACATGCGTCGACCATAAACTTCCAGGTAGACCTGCCTTCCAATTGTCGTTATGGGCTTTTATTCTTTGGTAATTTCAGTTTTAGTATTTGCATTGAACTCTTAGTACGCGTACATACTGGAAAGTAAGTAAGTTGACGTAAATACCAAAAGGTCAACTTAATCAATTCATTTGCATGTGGCATACATTCTTGCATTGGTACATGACGTGTCTGGCTCCGGCTATTGCAGTCAAATTTACTACTTTTCTACGTATATGATCATAGGGTCTTGAACCTTTTTTAAATAGAAAAAATTGCTAGATAGTTTATGCAGAGTGGTAAGCAAATAAACCAGGATGGCAGCTTGGATTTTTTTCCTCAATATAAAGACCAACGTTTAATAGCAATTTGTACTTTTCTCTTTTTATCGGACTTTTAAAAAATCTTTTTAAGAAATAGAAATAATTTTATTTTGAAGTTTTTTATCAATTTGCCTCCTATCTTCTATGCTTTAGAAGTGCACGTGATTATTTTATTTTTATTTCTCATTCTCTACTATAGAAAATGTTGCAAAGTCTATTTTAAGTTTTCAACTACTGTAAATACAAATTTACAAAAAACATTATAATTATGTCAGTTTCGCCAGTACATTAGAAAGTTAATAGCCTCGACACATGCAGCATTTCCTATTTTTAACCATGCAAAATATAAGTAGTGAAAACTTATATGCATTAGTGTTTTTTAAACATATAAGGAATGGGTGAAGAATTTCCTACCAATAAATCGTCTGTATGCAATATTAATGTCAGTTGGTTGATCAAGCTGGGAATTTTTTTTTATTTAATCATTTTTTATTATATTTTAAAGTTAAGCCCTCGCTAACTTTATTTCTAAATCTGACCCTTTTGGTCACGCCATCTCCCGTGGCGTGACCAAATAACACTGTCACGCCACCAGTGGTGGCGTGGCCAAAGGTGTCACGTAAGCCCTCGGCCGCGCGCCTCGCCAGCGTGGAGGGATTGCGTGGCACTTGTCATTGCCCCAATCTCTCGTAGCCGCTTTACATTTTTCTAATTTTTAAATACATATATACTCGTCGCATCCTTCTTTTTACGAACAGACAACAAAAGGGGGTCACCGATTGACAAAAATACAACACACTGACACTGCATTGCTTCCTAACAACATGATTTCTCCATGAAAACAACCTATATAAGTAGCATGCCTTCAAAATACCAAAATATTATCAAACTTCCCAAGTATCAGCAGTGTCAGTCCTAGGATGGAAGCAGAAAGGCACCTATAATTCCATATGGCAACAACCATTCAATTAAAGCTACTACAGTTAAACTACATGACAAACAAAATAAATCTGTCCAGCAATCAGTTTGCAAAGATCCCAATAACACCATTACATCTACTGCATCCTCAAATGAGCATAATCAAGCAACTAAACACAGAAGCTATTTCAAGCCGTTGACACCAATAATCACATGCTAGGCCTACTGAGTACTGAGTATTAGAACTGACTTCTTATCATGTTTAATGCTCGCTTCCGTGGTATAGATCACGAACAAAGAGTAAGAGCATTGACTGCTATACACCTGACAATCACAAAGCCACATGATACACATTGATAACAGTTTTAACACAAATCTAAAACTTCATACTCATCACCTGTGATAAGAATAAAAAAACATCAAGCTGTACAAATAGGTAATAACAAAACAAATGCTACAGCTTAGCTACACAAAAACTTTACCATGATTTACACAGTATTAATCAAAGTGTTATCTCATAACAACATGTAATTATCTTACAAGGCAAACTATAGCTACAAATTTGTTACTGACAAGGCACCTACAAATTGTCCTTAATGATTTCTAAGGATCATCTGTTGAAATAATCACACCTCAAATCATTACAAAGATCATCTCAGGCACCGGTTAACCTACTTTTCACCAGGAGCAAAAGCAAGTAATTCCCTAATATAAATGTCAAGTAAGACATCACATTGGAAGTACCTCAATTGAGGCCGGCGGTGGAGGTCGCGGGAAGCAGGCAGGCGGTGGAGGATGCGGGGAGGAGGCCGGCCGTGGCCGCCGGGAGTCGTCACGGGGCGGGGTCGGGGAGGATGTGATGCCACGGGGAGGGCGGCCGACGGGGAGGGTAGCCGGCGGCGGGAGGAGCCAGCGTCGGGGACAAGCGCATGCAGCGGGGGAGGAACAACGGCAGGGGAGGAGCGCAGGCGGCGGGGGAGGAAGAGAGGCGGGGGAGGAGCTCAGGCGCCGGGGGAGGAAGAGAGGTGGCGGGAGGAACCGGCGGCGGGGAGGAGCACAGGCGGCGAGGCGGCGGGAGGTGGAGAGGCGCGGGATGAAGATGACAAAATGGGTTGCGCTGCTAGTTTTAAGTGGCTATTGTCACGCCAGATATCGTGGCGTGATAGGAGAGGATTGTCACGTCGTGGATCCTGACATGACAGATGCCACGTGGGCCCTCCACGCTGGCACGGCGCGCGGTCGAGGGCTTACGTGGCTTCTCTTGCCACGCCACTAAATTTGACGTGACAACACGTTTTTGCCACGCCACAGGTAGTGACGTGACCAAAGGGGTCAGAATTGGAAATAAAGTTTGCGAGGGATTAACTTTAAAATATTAATAATAAAATAATTAAATAATAAAAAATTCTCATGCTGGCGGAGTACATGTTTAGTTCCGCCTAGAAGGCTAAAACACATGTACATCACCAATGCAAACAAATGAAAGGGCATAATTTTGCTGTTACAGAAAGGCACTAATGCAAAACACTTTTTTGAAGCCAAGTTATGCAATGAACTTACTTTGCAGCAGTTGTCATGCTGTGCAAACCACGGAGCTATTTGTAATCGTTGACTTTGACAGCTTTATCTTTGCAAAACACTCAATACTATTTATATGCACTTAAAGGCAGCTTTCTTCTCTTCCTTCTCCACTCGTTTATCTTGGTAATTTGTACTAGCACTGCTTGTGGTTTAATTTCTCATTGAAAAAGTTCATTGAAAAAAGGAAAAAGAAAGACTGTTTTTAATAGAAATACACGACATTATGCCCTTTTTCTTTTGCTATGCCAAACGAATGGAATGCCAATAAAATGTCAGTGTACCTGGAACACAAATATAGGAATTTGGCAATTTTCTGCAATGACCATGTACGCGCGTACTCCTAACTTGCCGTAATTTTGCAAAGATGTCTTGGAACTGAATTAAGAGATCTTTACGTGCGAGCGTGAAAGAATTGACCTGTGCGATACACTTCACCATGCATTGGCAATGGCGCATGCACAAGCAACGGCACACGTACATGGGCCTGTACATATGCTTTGAAAAGACCCAAACATTTCAAATAATTTAAAACTTGTTTGAGTTTGGTTTCTTGCCCAATTCAGAAAGTTCCCTCCAAAATCCGTCTTCCTCTTTTGGATTTCCGCTTTCTCTAGCCGAAAATGTCCATGAGCAAACCATCTTCTCCCCTGATTTTCTTCTCCTCATGTCATGCCGCCGTTCGCCCACGTCGTACCATCTCAGTCCTTCATCGTCTTCGTCTTCACCCATGCCAAAGCCGTGCCACCTCTCCTCGCCACCTTGCCTCCGCGCATTTACGCCGCTGCGCCAGCACCACACCGCCCCGACCACCTGTTTGCGCCACGCCCGCGCCACCACCGCCACCTGCTCAACACCCACAAACGCCGCTGCCGCCCTCACCAATGCGTGCCCTTGTGCTAGTGAGACACCATCGCAACGCCACCTCACCACCACCTTGCCCATGCGTAGCCCCGATTTCGTATCGCCGCCACACGCCAGCATCGTCAAGTTCGCGCACTAGCGCCACTGCCCTCCACAGGCTATAAAAGCTCGAGCCCGCCGCATCATCTTCATCCACGGTCTCAAACTAACACCATCATCACTTCCTTTCTTCCCCAACCCCAGCCAACATCTCCAATCACCGTCGCCCTCGTCTTCTTCCCCGGCAAACTAAACACCAATCCACCATCACCCATGCACCCCTAGTCCCTAAACCCCGTCATGATCTTCGCATTGACCTCCCAAAGATACCCCCACCACCGCTCACCCCATCCCCACCGCCAATTTGCCGGCGCCAAGCTTTCCCGCCACGCCGCCCACGGCCGTCGTCGCTAGCCCTCCTCCAACCGCCCCGAGCTCCACCGTCACCACCACCGGGGTCCCCTCGCTCCACTGATGCTCCCAAGCTGACTAATTTGGCCACCGCACCACCGGAGACAACCGGCACCATTGCTCTGCTTCAGCTGTGTGCCACCACCGTCGCTCGCCATTCGTCGAACCTCCTCCGCCCGTGCGAAGCCCCAAAATGGGTTACTCACGCTTCAGGGGTTCTCATTGCATCACCCGGCGGCGCCGCCGACCACCGTCGCTGACGCAATCTCTGTCGCCACCGTCGGACAAAGAGGGGGAAAGAAAAGCAGAGAGAGAGAGCCAATAGGGAACTGGGCTCCCTTCGGCTGAAGGCCGAATTGGGCCAACTGCCCACATGGGCCGCCAAGTAAACCCAAAAGCCAATTCAACCCGATACTGTGTAAGTTCTGCAGCCCATTACTATTCACTTTCAGCCCAACATTGTGCAGCCCATTAGCACCTAGCCCAAATCCCACTTCTATTCATCAAACTAGACACGTTGTAAATAGTGTTGGCCCGATACTATTCATCAAACCATTTACTATTCCCACCCGAACCCGTTAGCAAATAGTAACAGACCTGACACTGTCCACCTGCACCCATCACTGTTCATCCCAGACCCAATAACACACACACACACACCGTTTCGAGCCCGTGAATCGCATTTTTGACTCCGTTTAGCAAAATCAAGCACCCAATAAATCCTAATCGCCCACACCACCTTTCTTTATATCCTTTCCGAATTTCTTTATTTTATTTTGTTCCCAGCTCGCTTCTTGTTGAGCCCGGACTTATTTATTTGATTTTTCTTGCACGATAGAACCCAAATTTGTTGATAAAGCTATAGAGAGAGTTGATCAAGACACAGGAGAAGTAAATCCAGTAAAGGATTACAAATGTGGAGGCAAGTTGCATTCTTTGATCATTTTTAGCCTAGTCGAATGAGGTCTTGTACCTAGTCCCCGACTAGATAGCTGCTCTAGAAGCAATGAACTGGCATGCGGATCTGGCTCCGGGTATATTTCTTACCGTGTGATGAATGGAACACATATCATATTTGGTCCATACCACGCGACGTTACATGATCCAGACACTGAAAACAACTACCCTACGGTTAAGTGTCTCACAGACATACGACCGTCGAACGGTTGGTTCTTTATCAACCGCTGCCTCCCTCCGACCGGATGCGTCACTTTCCAATAGGCTCCACTTCCAGGAGTAACTGCCACCACTTCGTCGACTACTTAAAGAAGAATGCAAGCAGCAGAAGGAGAGGAATGGAATCCAATTCGGAAGATCAACAGACGATTGGATTTCAATAGCTTAGCAAGCATTACGCTCAGTGTAAATTAGGATTAGTCCTCTACCTTGTCGAAGGCACACCCTGTAATAGCCAGTTCATAGTAATAAAGAGCAGTCACATTCTCTTCCAAGAACTCTCTGCCATTTTTCTCTTTTCATTTCGTAAGATCGACGACTTGATCATCGACACACGCCCACATACAAGCACACTTGTTCATTTGTAGGCCAAATTCACATTGACGATGGCAGATCTAGGATTTCACCATATCTCGGGCTAAATTCTAATAGACTAACATCCTATAGCCAATTTATACACCACGACATAACAAAAATAAGCCACAGCTTGTGGGCTCAATCATTTTGTTTGCGCTTGCTAGCACATGAGCACTTGCACACGTTGTTTTGTTTATGAAGGAAACATGTAGGTGTAATTCTATCTCAGAATTTCATAAAGTACTTAATGTTAAAAGTCAAAGAAAACAGAAACAATATTTTGACTTAATAGTGACAACTCCAGAAATGAAATTTTTTTTGCAGTGCCGTCACAGGCTATCTTATGCATATACAAAGTCTGTATAATGAACCAAGTAAGAACTAACAAGTCAAATTGGTTAAAAGGAAGAAATCAGTTGTTTAGTTGTTACCATTGCAAGGATGTAACAGGGTCGAATATCAATTCTTCTCACAATCCCCACCAACGCTGAGCTTACTTTGTAATTAATTTCTAAGCTTTCTTCAGGAGCTGCAACATGAGTCACGACAGGTACAATCTTGTTAGGAGAACACACTACTTCAAAACAAATATCAAAGAAAGAAAGTGTCTTCTTTTTTTGACAAAAAAATAGTAAACAACAGAGAGATGTCAGTTCCATAAATGTCTTGTATCGCTAATGCTTAGTGGGAGATAACATCAGCTATTCTTATAAGTATTGTTCTGAAAAGCTGAGTTAGGCATTTGACTCTAGCACAAAATTTTCAGGAACATACAAAGAAACATATTTGGTTTACTTTTGGTAAGTACAAAAGATTATGATGCAAACTAGAGATGTTCAGTTTAAATGATTAGGATAATCAACTTGCATTGCTTGTGTTTAAACGCACAGCTCCATGGATCTAGCACACGCTGGAACATTTTTGGGGTTGACTCGGACAATAACAAGCATTTTTAACTTATCCATCTTCCCACTTTAGGACGACGAGTAACCATGCTTCTAGATGCTAAACATACCATGCAAGTTACAAAAGACATGCTAACTTGACATACCACTTTATCATTACAATTTGCAACGTTAATAAAATAATTGTGCCTTTTCTTGTTTTAACTTGAAACGGAATCGAGATACATATTTGTGGAATCCAAACAAAGTTTTTTTTTCTGTAGATGCTAGATAGAATTTTTGCATTTTCATTTCTTCACTAATTTGAGTGGAATTACATAAATCCACTCACTGAGTCGCTGGATCGAACCACTAAATGAGGCAGCAGAGAGGAGCTCACTGATTGACCATGTAGGAGTCTAGGAGAGGTGGTGTTAGGCTGCTGTCTACTGGGAACCACGAGCAGAGCACTTGAGGAGAACGACGACTAGGGGATCAGCGATGAGGAGGACTAGACCAGGGGCATGCCGCATGCCGGCGGAGGGGATCCACGGTGAGGAGGGCGTAGAGAGGCAGTGCCGATGTTGGTGGTGGCCGGTGGGTATGGGAGGAGAGGAGGGCTGGCGGAAGAGGAGGGTAGGCGACCGGGCACGCGTGACGAGGGTGCGGCGACGGGGGATGTGCAAGAGGAGGGCGCGGGGCGTGGAAGAAGAGCCGGGCTCAGTGGCGGCGGGCGTGCAAGATGTGCGGGGCATGGAATAGGTTAGGGATTTGGGGGGCGTGAGGCCGAGTGGGCTAGACCGGAAGTGGGGGAGGCTGGGCCTCGGGCTGAGCCACAAGTCTCGAGATGGGCTACTATGAATCTTTTTTTAGGCATACATAGGATGAATTTTACATTGTAATTTTTTCTAGGCCTCGGGCTATAGCCTACCTAGCCCGAGGCCTGGATCCGCCCCTACACCTTAACAAATTTAAGGTACATAAAATATTAATAAGTATTCGGCATTGTCACACAATGTGTTTACATAATACTGAAAAAGAGTATTGGTTAACCGCCAATAGTTTTGGTGGAGAGTTGAGACCAGGAGGTTGAACAACCTAATAGATTTGATAAAAGTGAGTCGAAGGTGAGATCAAGAGGTGGACAACCACGAGTTGAATGTTGGTCCATTGCCTCACTGGAAGATAGGTAAGGACTAGAACCTTGTGCCAATAATAGACACAGAAATCGCTCAACCACATGTTTGGTATATCCAACTTAGCTCAGTACACTGCTCTTCTGATTGAATATCTATAGGATGTCAACTGCTCTTGTTGTATAGAACAGCCGCATATTGGGGCTGAGTTAGGAGTGGGCCGGTCAAGGCACTCACAAAACTACACAATGACATAGACCAATCAGCATCGGACCGCACACTCCACCATTGGCTGGTGATTTCCCGACGGTTGTATTGACCTTGAACCTACCGGGTAGAGGCTAGAAAGGTTAAGCAGTGAAAATACTTTGTTATCTCAACTCAGTCGCACGCTATCAGGTTACGTGTATATTGCATAACAATATGAGTTTGAGGTATCTTGTGGGTAAAGTTAGGCAACCCTGCAGAGTATAATCAATGGTATTCGGATACGATGTGCTTCTAGTTAATGAAGTTGTGTTCATAGGTGATTCCAATATATGAGGCATAAGTAGAGATTTTGAGATGTTGAGATGGTAATTATAATTGTTGAGTAAACCCCTGATGTTATATTAGTACGATTTTACTGTTTTAAAGGCAAACTGCTTAAACTCAAATGTTGCATCTACATATACCTGATATGGTAAACCCTCGACCATCAATTGAACTCCTGACATGTAGTTAAATAGGTTTGCCATGTGACTTACTGAGTACGTTGTGTACTCAATCTTGCTTAATTTTCATCAGAAGATGTATCAGAGGATTGAAGGGCGCCTGGAGATCGTGTTAGGGTTGCGACCGCACTCAAGCTTTCGTGTGAAGGCTATTTAGTTTTTCTGAATAAAGTTAAAGCTTTGGGTTTGAGATGTCCATTTTTGTTGTTGCAAAATAGCCATTATGCCATAATTCAATTAAATTAATGTTTTTAAAATGTTCGTAAGCAGGTTTGGATCATGGACGATTGCGCAATCGGGTACACCCTGTTTGAAAAATGGGGCTGTTTCATGCTAATCAATCAAATGGAGTAAGTGATTGTTAACTAATCGTACATAGCTTGTGGAATGTAGATTTTTAAAAAAAAATTGGCCCTGTGCTACCACCTGAATTACAGCACACCTGAATTACAGCACACCTGAATTACAAAAATAGCCTTCTTGGTATCCAAATTGCAAATCTAGCCCCCTGCTAGCGCGGAAAAACTAGAGGCCGACACTACTACAGGAAGCCACATCACAGATGGTTCGGAACCGTCATCACAGACGGTTTCCGAACCGTTTATGTTTGTTGGTCTGTGATAACAGGTCATTATCACAGACGGTAAAAACCGCTCGTGATACGCAATATCACGATAGTTTACTAAAAACCGCTCAGTGAAGGCTAGTATCACGAGCGGTTGGGACTAAAATCAGCGTGATCGCGAATATCACGAGCGGTTCTAAAGAAAAACCGTCTCGATCCTCGAATATCACAGACGGCTTTTGTTGTAACCGCAGTGATATTCGCGGATCACAGACGGTTTGTTTTTATAATGGTCTGTGATATTCGCGGATCACAGACGGTTTGTTTTTATAATCGTCTGTGATACTTACTTCACAGACGGTTTTAACAAAAAAACCGTCTGTGATAGCTCACACCCGTGACCACAATTTTGTTTGTTTTTACGCTAGCCTCGGGAATTGCTAGCCATGCCCTCTGAAAACAAGCATGCACAAAAACAGATTCAAGCATGCACAAAAACAGATTCATCAGAGATAATCAATTGTTGACAACTCAAAGTGATCATTACTCAAAATAAATTACAAAAGATCGCATTTGTTCAAGTATTGTCGCTATAGTTACAATTGGATTACATTTGTTTACGTTGAGAGGTGTCGATGGGGTGATGCTCTCGGTTGGCGACAGAGTGAAACTCTCCATTGTCGTTAATGATTTCTGTGTTGATAAAGGTGCAGAGCTTCCCTCGAATGTCCTTGATCTCTTCCGCAACGAGTGAATCACATTGTAAATGCAAGACCTGTCGCTACCAAGAGTAAAGTGGTAAGCTATATATATTTAAATTTATAATTAGAAAATAATTATTTCGAGATTGACAAACCTCAGGATCCTTCTTCCTAGCTCTAAGGATTAGCTGCATATGATAGCAGATGTAGATTGCACATAACTCATCATCTTTTTGCTGACGGCACTGCAAAAATAGAATTACATATATAGGTATAGTCAGTTCGAGACGCGTTATTCTAAAGTATGATATAGGATTATCGTGTTGTAGCGCGTACCGGAAAATCCATCCTGTGTGTTAGTTAGGCGCTCTTTCCATTGTATATTCCTTTGTTGGCAACATAATTGATGAACGACCTACATATGATTCGAAAAAGTTATCCTCAGCTATTTCAAACGAATGAAGATTACAATAGAGTTATGTAAGGAGGAAATGAGCATACCTCTCGAGTATTCCTCTTAGAATGCTGAAGTCGTGCTTGTTGCGGTTTAGGGAATCAAGGTATATCACATGGTTCCTCTTGGGTATAATAACTAAAAGGATCCAGTGGTACCTACTCATGTATGTCGCTATAGTCATTAAACCTAAGTTCGTGGTTGCAGATAAAGTACAAATAAAATTTGTATAGCAAGTAGTGACACTTACCCCTGGTTGTAGGGCACCACTATGTACTTCATGTTCATCTGTAGAAGCAATGACCTCGTTATGTATTTCTCGACGAAGGACGAGTCTTCTTGGATGGTTTGTAATGATACCACTTGTGGGTCGAGGAAACCCACCGGTTCTTTCCATTCCTGGACATTTTGCAGCATGTATCTATACATAAGCAATGAGTTATGATATTTATCGATATTACATGAATGTAGAACTTGATTGTATGCACTTACAGTGTCCAACATCGTAGAAGCGAGACGTCGAGGCCAACGAGGTTGAATAGTTCATATAAGTCGTTGAAGCCCACGACGAAGTACCTCGTCCCGTTGAAGAAATGCTTGTCCTCGTATCTGACGGTGATTCCAGTATCGCACCCCTTCTTTTAGGTCTTGTCCAAGTACCAGGCATGCAAAGCCTGACAAGCATATCCAGCGTGCATTAATACTGCGTCGGAGCACAACGGTTTTCCGATGATGTAGTTCCCGGGTATCGCGGACTTCCCGGACTTCCCGGACTTGGGAGGCGCCTTAATGTTCGTTGATTTCAATTTGGCCTTAGCGATTAGCAGCGTCTTTTTGTGAGACGACTCGGGAACCGATACGTCGGCACACTTTTTCTGTTCCTTCGGCGTCTTCTCCACGGGAATCGAAGAGGTTGCCTTCTGAGGCGAAACATGAGGTGGAGTCATCGAGGGTCCCGTTGGAGAGGAATGGTTGTCTCCAGATCGCGGCACTGCTGGGTCCAAGGCGATGTTGTTCTTGGGTCACTAGATAAAAGAGAGGACGGCATCCCCTAGTGTTATGATCTCTTCGTTCGGGCGAATCTTCAGCGGGATGGCTCGGAAATTGACATATACCATATCCACCTGGACCTTGGCGTAACCCTGCGTCAGCGGGGCACCGTGCTGCACTGTCCCTTGCTTGTATGGATACACCATCCCCTGCGCAGCCTCAATACAAAGGGACCCATCCATCCTCACTTGGAGCTTGCACGACGTCGGCTCCTATAAAACGATACGCAATTAGCTAAGGCGTCCTATAGGTCTATCTTTGGTGCATTTCATAGATGTACGTTACCTTGATGTCGTCTATCGGTGATCGGATGTCGTCTATCGGTACTCGGACGTCGTCATGTTCAGAATTATGCGCAGACGCGACGCTACTCCGACATCGAGGAGGACTGCCTCCCAAATTAACGGGGGCAGCTTGCGACCGCTGGCTCAGGAGTATCTCCATTTGACCCTGCAATTGTGCTATCTTTTCTTCAAATTTGTTAGTAATCATCTGTACCAACCGGTCGTCGTGCTCGGCCTTAGATCTCTTCCTACTCCTATACGTGCAGTAGTCATCCGCGAATCCATGACTCCATGGTACGTTAACCCCAAGGCCTCGCGTGCGACCCGGGTGCTCCTTGTTTCCCAAGGCCGTAGATAGTATATCCTTCTCCCTGTCTGCACGGAAGGAGCCTTGGGAAGCTTGGGCAGTCAAGTCACGCTGCAAGAGGTCATTATGTTATTATAGACACTATGAAGTTATGGACTTATTAACTAGGTAGTTCGACATATTTACCACACGCTGGGACACTTCTGGTCTCGCCGGTTTGTGAAAGAGATGCTGCCGAAGACAAGACTTTTGCCCTCGCTTTTAACCAACTTTAGGGAACGCGGTGCGTGACATCGTGAAATGTGTTCGCTCCTCCGCGCCCATTCCTCGATTTACCCGCGCACCCGGTGGTGCCGAAGTCCGTGCGGGTGAGTGTTTCGTGATCGAGAGCTTTGTGCGTCGCACTTTGCTCCTTAAATTCGCCGCCGCGTTTTCATAGCCACAAAGGTGTCCCATGCTTCCCGCGTCAAGAATCTATATCGCTGAAGGGCGTCGACCCGTGTTCACGTTTCGTGACAAGAATGCTCTTGAAGGTCCTCCACGATTTATCCATCATGAGCATCGCCGTCCGTCGCCGCGCGCCACGCTCGCTTCGGAATAGTGAACTTCTCGAAAGTTCTGTCCACAATAGCGTTTTCGCTTCTTTCGTCGAGTCCTTCCACCTTGGTATGGTGATGAGGACCCGCTCCTTCCAAGTATCCTGCAGATGGTCCGGAATCTCGCCACGATCTCTTGGGACTCGAGAGGGACCCCAAAGTCATCGACCTCGTGATGACCAATCGCCCAAAGGCATTTTCGATTGTCCTCTGCCATCTCGCCTGTGTCATTATCATCGACGGTGACGGCGACCTCGTCGCCGCCTCTTCCATCTCTCAAGGGTCGGTGTTGGCGGCCTCGTCGGCGCCTCTTCCATTTTGGCGTCGGTGTTGGCGCCTCTTCCATCTGCGGCGAAGACGGTGCCTCTGCCATTTCACTTACTTGCTATCTATATAAGTTACATATGCAATAAAATTTATTGCAAGTGTCCCAAATTAACATATACATTTAAACTTAATAATATGGTCAACATGTGCAATATTAGCAAATAATCATAATTAATTCCAGCATAAATATGAAACAATTAATCTCAGGAAGAAGTACAGAGGTTGACTATAGAGATGAAGATGGCAAATAAAAAGTTGAATGAGCTCATATAGACTACTAACATTCCTAACACTCCTTAATCCACTCAAGTGTGTCAGGATCGACGAAGAAAATGCTAAGCAAAGGTTTAATGCTCTAGGGCTCACCGCCTCCCTGCTCCTATTCTAACACTCCTTAATCCACCAGCTTCTCTTGTGATCTTTGTATAGATATAAACTAGTGATACAAATCTTTTGCCCGAGCCTATCTTTGCTCGAGTCTACTTCATCGAGCCCGACACACTGGAGTGTACCATTTGCTTCATGCCGTGGAGGATTGGCATGAAGCAAAGGTACACTCAAGTGTGTCAGATCGACAAAGAAAATGCTAAGCAAAGGTTTAATGCTCTAGGGCTCACCGCCTCCTGCTCCTATTCTAACACTCCTTAATCCACCACTTCTCTTGTGATCTTTGTATAGATAGAAACTAGTGATACAAATCTTTTGCCCAAGCCTATCTTTGCCCGAGCCTACTTCATCGAGCCCGACACACTGGAGTGTACCATTTGCTTCATGCCGTGGAGGATTGGCATGAAGCAAAGGTACACTCAAGTGTGTTAGGATCGACGAAGAAAATGCTAAGCAAAGGTTTAATGCTCTAGGGCTCACCGCCTCCCTGCTCCTATTCTAACACTCCTTAATCCACTAGCTTCTCTTGTGATCTTTGTATAGATAGAAACTAGTGATACAAATCTTTTGCCCGAGCCTATCTTTGCTCGAAGCCTACTTCATCGAGCTCGACACCGAGTGTACCATTTGCTTCATGCCGTGGAGGATTGGCATGAAGCAAAGGTACACTCAAGTGTGTTAGGATCGACGAAGAAAATGCTAAGCAAAGGTTTAATGCTTCATGTACAGAAGACTAGCCTTTAATAAAGACAAAGAAATAAAATAGAATCAAGTAAAACTTTCTTTTTGATTGTTGTAAAAATGCGCTTTTAGCAAAATTTCAGAATTAATCCCAACAAAATTAATTAGCATTAAAGCATAATTCCTAAAGAATTTAACACTCCTTAATCCACCAGCTTCTCTAAGGAAATGCAAAGGAATCACAGATTTGTTCTTAATAAGAACTGCTCGATTAAACTCTCACCAATAAAATGTCTAGAGATTAACAAAGGCATGTATTACACTATTCCAACATATTGATTGATGATATTATGTGCTCTCGTATGGAGAGTAGCTAAAGAACAAGTCTTTGCCATCTCAATCCTATTGTTTATACTCTTCATTAAATTAATATGATAATATAAATTCAAACTATGAGCTCTAAACAATACTTTGCTTAATCACAAATGATCTCAATCTAATTAAAAACAGATTAAACTTCCAACAAATGAGGTTGACTATAGAGATCAAGATGGCAAATGAAAAGTTGAATGAGCTCATACAGACTACTAGAAGAATCACAAACTAGTCAATTCAACTGATGAATTTGCAATAGAACTATGAGCTCAACCAAAAGTAACCAATTAACGAAGACATCATATTGACAAGAGTAAGTAATACAATAGAGCTCAAGTATGAACTAACTATCACATTCAATCTCAAGATAAGATGAGTTCATCACAGAAAGCATGTCAACAAAGCCCACCGATCAATTTGCAATGTAACTATGAGCTCAACCGAAGTAACCAATTAACAAAGACATATTGACAAGAGTAAGTAATACAATAGAGCTCAAGTATGAACTAACTATCACATTCAATCTCAAGATAAGATGAGTTCATCACGAGCATGTCAACAAAGCCCACTGATCAATTTGCAACTAGCACTGCAAATATATATATGCAAAGATCAACCGAACTGCCACAGAGGAGCAATACTCACAGAGAGGATGCCGCACAAGAACTCACGGTGCAAGGAGGAGGCCAGTGCAGGGGAGGAGGCCGATGCGGGGAGGAGGGAGGTGGGGGAGGAGGTCGACACGGGGAGGAGGACGGAGCGGGGAGAAGGTCGGTGCAGAGGGAGCAGGACGACACGGGGAGGAGGACGGCGGCGTCGAGGTCGGAGGCGCCAATGTCGGGGACGGCGGCACCGAGGTCGAAGGCGGCAACGTCGGGGCTTACGGCCGGGGAGGTGAACGGGGGCGCCGAGGTCAGGGGCGGCGGCGCCGAGGTCGTAGTCGGCGGTGAACGGGCGAGCCCTAAACCCTAGAGGAGGCGAACGAGCGCGCGAGAGCCTAAGGGGCGCGGGAGAGGAAGTGACAAGTGAGAGCAAAACCCTAGCGTTTCCCGCCTTATAACAAGTATATCACAGACGGTTCTCATCAGAAACCGTCTGTGATATTCTTATCACAGACGGTTGTATTATAAAACCGCTGCGTGATAGCCCGACAAAACTCGATGACAATGTGTGATATCCTGTCAAAACATAGTGAACCTGGTGACAAGTATATATGATGACAATCATGACAAGTCCATATGAATTCGAACCTGGCAACAAGTATATGATGACAAGTTCATAACACATTTGACTTCAAAATTTCATATCTAATTCAACTCAACTCAAAATCAAGTGAAACCAATTTTGATACTCCACATTACAATGTACGTTCACATTGACATCAATATCAAATATGACAAGTCCATAACAAGTTCATAACATATTTGACTTCAAAATTTCATATCTAATTCAACTCAACTCAAAATCAAGTGAAACCAATTTTGATACTCTACATTACAATGTACGTCCACATTGACATCAATATCAAATATGACAAGTCCATAACAAGTTCATAACATATTTGACTTCAAAATTTCATATCTAATTCAACTCAACTCCAAATCAAGTGAAACCAATTTTGATACTCCACATTACAATGTACGCCCACATTGACATCAATATCAAATATGACAAGTCCATAACAAGTTCATAACACATTTGACTTCAAAATTTCATATCTAATTCAACTCAACTCCAAATCAAGTGAAACCAATTTTGATACTCCACATTACAATGTACGCCCACATTGACATCAATATCAAATATGACAAGTCCATAACACATCAACACATGACAATTTCACGTTGACATCAAAATATATGAGAGATTACAAGTCCATAACACATGATGTTATGGAATAAATTAATTACATTGGAGTAAATTCTTAATTAAAATATAGGCCTTCGTGATGATCGACGCATATAGCTAGCTTCCTCACCGGGTTCTTCCTCGAGCCTAATGCCGCTTTTGAAAGGAGGCAACTCGTCAAATTGATTGTATTCTTCCTCGTCCACTACATTCTCAACTCCGACAATCCTCCTTTTTCCATGAAGAACTACGTGGCGCTTCTTATTTGCCGGGTTGGTTACATAGAAGACTTGAACAACTTGGTTAGCCAAGACGAATGGTTCGCTCTTTGTATCCGACATGTTCGAGGTCCACGGTAGTGACACCGTGCTTATCGACCTTCACCGTGGGAGATGGACCCAACGGCACCAAATAGGGGATCTTGAAAAGCACGAGTCGAGCTCCCATATCTCCTCTATTTGCCCATAGTAGGAGCTCCTCATCCCATTGGTATCTTGAATGCATCTATGCCGACACCACTGCTACGGATCGTGTTCTTCCTATCCCGAATGCCGATAAAATGTGTACCCATTTATGTCGATCCTTGCCATGCGACAATTGTAAATTGTGGTCCTCGTGCAACCATAGCAACAGATCATCACTTGATGACCTCCGGTGATTCGCACCTTTAACCATTCGTTGAACCGACGGTTGTGCTCTCTCGTGATCCAAACCTCCGACCGGTCTGGATTCTGTTGGCGCACCATGTCTTTGTGCTCGCCGATGTACGGGGACACTTGGGTCATGTGTTGCAAGACCGTGAAATGGGCTTGAGCGTACGTATCCAGATCGGGAGTGATTGATTTCCTTCCGATGGTCCCGATACCATCCAGTCTCCCCTCATGGCGAGATAGAGGCACACCTATTGGTTCCACCTAAGCCATGTAGTCGACGCAGAACTCAATGACCTCTTCGGTTGCATAACCTTCGATGATGCTGCCCTCCGGTTGAGATCGATTCCGTACGTAGGACTTGAGAATTCCCATGTACCTCTCGAACGGGTACATATGACGCAAGAACACAGGGCCGTATATCTTTATCTCTTTCACAAGGTGAACAATGAGATGGACCATGATATCGAAAAATGACGGAGGGAAATACATCTCAAGATAACATAGAGTCATCACCACCTCAGCCTGCAGAGCATCTACTCCTTGGGGATCAATGATCTTCTGAGCAATTGAGTTGAAAAAATAACACAGCCTCAAGATTGCCACTCGGACCTTGTTCGGCAAGATACTTCTAATTGCAACAGGAAACATTTGTGTCATTAGCACATGACAATCATGAGACTTCATACCAATTAATTTCAAATCTTGCATAGAAACAAGGTTCTTAATGTTAGCAGAGTAACCAGATGGGACTTTCACTCCATGCAAGCTCTGGCACAGTTCATTTCTCTCGGCCTTGGACAGAGTGTAGCAAACTGGGGGAAGGTACGTTCGTCCTGTATCGGTCTCTTCCGGTGCTAACTCGGTCCTTATGTTCATATCAACCAAGTCACGTCGTGCGTTAACACCATCCTTTGTTTTGCCACTAATGTTCAGCAAGAGACCAATCAAGCTATCACAAACATTCTTCTCTACGTGCATGACGTCGATGCAGTGGCGAACTTCTAAGTGCTCCCAATAAGGCAAGTCCCAAAAAATTGACCGCTTCTTCCAAATGTTCTTCTCACGGGTTCTTAATTTACATCCCTTCCCAAGCACAATATCGATATCCTTAACCATATCATAGACCTCTTTCCCTCTAAAAGCCCTTGGAGCTGAATTGTTCTCCTTATTTTTGTCGAATTGTTTTTTCATCTTGCGGTATGGATGACTCCTGGGAAGGAACCTACGGTGACGATATATACGCTTTTCTGCTGAGTTGTTCAAACCATACACTCTCCGTAGCATCTAGCGGTGTGGATGTGCTTTGGCTCCTTTTGTATCGGTCTGACAGTGCTACCAAGGGCGGAAAATCTTTGATGGTGCGAACAACATGGCACGTAAAGTGAAGTTCTCTCGCTTTATGCGCATCCTATACCTTGCATTCTTCGCTCCACAAAGGTCACAAGATCTTCCAAAGAATGGTGCTAGGTACACATCAATATCATTCCTGTGTTGCTTCACCCTTGGATAAGTAGTGACATCAAAATGTACTTCCGCTTCATACACAGCCAAGGAGGAAGGTTGTACATACATAGATTCACGGGCCAAGTGCTATGTCGGCTGCTCATGTTACCGAAAGGATTCATTCCATCTGTACTCAACCCTAACCTTATGTTCCTTGGTTCCGCACCGAACTCTTCAAAGATCCGATCGAAGTTTCTCCACTAAGAAGAATCAGCAGGGTGTCTTAGCTTTCCATCTCTCTTACGCTCCTCTGAGTGCCAACGCAGCAATCTTGCCTCCTTTGGGTTCGCAAATAAATGCTTCAAATGTGGGGTCACAGGCAAATACCACAACATCTTAGCATGGGGTCCTTGCTTCACCTTAGTAGTATTCTGACGCTTGTATCGGGATGCTTTGCACACGGGACATACATGCATGTCTGCATACTCTTTACGGTAGAGGATACAATCGTTCGGACATGCATGTATTCTTTCTACTTCCATTCCCAATGGACAAATAACCTTCTTTGCTTGATAGGTGGTGCTGGGCAACACATTTCCCTCCGGAAGGATGTCCGCTAGGAGACCTAACAACGACGTGAAACTCTTATCGGACCAACCATTGCTTGCCTTCAATTTCAGCAGTTCAAGCACGGTTGACAACCTTGTATATTCCGCTTGCAACCAGGAACAAAGGTCTCACCGAGTCCTCCCTTAAGCCCTCGAATTTACAAAACTCTCTCTCATCAGTAGTTCTCTTACGCATCGCAGTAGCATCCGATCCAGATTGTCATCGTGCCACCTATCCTCATCAAAAGCACGACCACATCCGAAAATCGTTGACTTCCTCGGCGATGTCGTCATTATTAACTTCGTATAATCTGCTCTTCACCGTGGATCGGTCCAACATATATACCCTTTTTGAAACCCCTTCAATCAAGTGCGCTTCGATCTGCGCGTTGTTAAACATCTTCAGATTACGCAATCAATGCATGGACAATACATAAAATTTATCCCTTCTTCAACATATCCCGCCGTGCTCTTCTAAAAGCAACCACACCATTAATGTACTCTTGACTCACACGGTTCACACGTACATCCATTCCGATCCATCTACACTATGCATGTAACAAATTAGTGTCAAATTGACTAGCGATTAATTTATAGCAAACATGAAGGGTTATAGATCGTTACCCTTGGAGCTCACGAAGAAAATACGATTCCTCTCTCCTTTCCTTCTCCTCTCAGAAGGTGGCGCAATGGGGAGGAGGCGGCGGTGTTGGAGGCGCTAGGGGCGGGGTCCAACCTTCTCCTCTCTAAGTCGGCGACGGATAATTATTGATTATCCGCATGATTGTTGATTAGATACGAGACAAAAGACAAGAGGAAGATCCTAATTAATAACCAAAGAGTTGGTCGCGATTACATGCGCTGTATCCGCTTTGATATAATTGAAACAATAAACCACCGTGATGACGCTTTCTTCATGGATAAATGGAGGAAATATAAAATAGATCATTGCACATGTGACTTATCTTGGTGTGTCATAAATTCTTCTTTTTAATCTGTTCTAGAAAACAACTCATGAAATTAGTTCGATTAAGACTTTCACCTCTTTATGTACGTACTTACTCGTTTTGTCTCATCGTTGCACAAAGGAATTACACCAGATTAAAGGCTACATGTTTTGCTTTTCATTTTCTGGAATTTATATCGTCATAGTTTTGGTTCAATAACATCCAATGGCTGCTATAGTTTAGGTTTAATTAGGGTCCATCAAATTGAGAGCTAAATGTTTAAATTTGCCTTTTTCTAAGAATTTATTACTTTTGTGAGAAGTATTAAATGAAACTTAAACCCTATGCTTTCGATTAAGGAATACAACAAAGAAAACAAATAAACATTAGGGTCCATGTACAGAGTAGCAAAATAAGGGAAAATCATTAATTAATAGAGTGGATAAAGGATAATAACTATGGGAATGTATCTAGTGCTAATGAGCATTTCAGTACTAAAGTGCTAATGGTAATCAGGAGCGTTAGATCTGGATTGAACAGCTAAGATTCGGGTGCTAATCCCACCTTCAACCCACTTAACCCTTTTTCACTTAACACCCTGGCGGTCACGTTTCTTTCGAAAAAACCCCGCGGCTCCTCCCTCCCGTACCCCCTTCGTCTTCGATCGCTAATGTGCGCACGCACGCACTAGCCTCCGCGCCTCCTCGCTGCCGCCTCCAATCTGCCTCTGCGCCTCCTCGCCGCCGCCTCCTCCCCCTTCCCCCCGTCACCACCTCCTCCTCCCCTCCTCTGCGTGCGCACAAGAGCTTGCAGGACACGAGCGCCGCCAACCAGAGGCACGGCCACGTCCACGCCGAGGAATCGCTCCCCCGAGCAGACGGCGCGGCGAGGAAGGACGGCGGCAAGGCGAGTCTGTTCGTCGACCTACAGCCCGTGCCGGTGATAAGCAAGCGCCACGACACCGACGCGCAGCCATGCGCCAGGCAGATGTCCCGCAGCTACCAGGAGGCACCCCGGTTTGCCGAACACCTACCTCTCTCCGGCCCGGTGCAGCTCACCGCCTCCACCGGCTTCGCCTGGGCCAAGAAGCCCAGACCCGACGCTGCAAAGACGACGGTGACAACGAAGCGGAGCTACTCCAAGGGGTCAAGAACCAACAACAATGGAAGTGATCCTGCAAGGACAACAACTACAGCTACTTCATACGAGGTGGAGAAGCAGGAGATGATCAAGCAGTGGGCGCAGGTCGCGGAGGCGTTCAGCACTTTTGAAGATTACAACAACAGGTTCATCACGGAGCCAGTGGATGTCAAGCAGCTCAAGAGCGGCAAGGTCTCACCACTCACAATTTCACACCACAGTGATATTCCATTTCATATATGGCCTCGTTTAGAATGCAAGAATTTTTCCGAATTCGAATTGAACTGTTTTCTTGTGAAATTCCTATGTTCCAAACGGACCCTATAACTACATTGCGTTGCATTGCAGTGTTTTTGTTTCACATCATATCACACTGATTATTTTCGTCGTTTGAAACTGGAATTTCAGAAGCACAAGGTCAAGGGGGAGAGAGTGGAGCTCTCCGGGCCCCTGCTGTCACAGTCCTGGCACGTCGACGAGCTCCTGCAGAAGCACGAGCAGCAGATCTGGCGAGCCGGCCGCCGGTTGTGGTTCCACAAAGGTGACCATACCATACTCCCCTTGTTGATGCATACTGCAGGTAATTTCCTGAAACTGCCATGGTTAATACTAATTGCCAATTCATTCTTCTTGACAGGAAGCAAAAGGGAGCAGCATTGAGAGGATACATGGCATGATCACACAGCAGAAGAACAATACAATTCACACAGCAGAAGAACAACACAATCAAATGTACTTAATTACCACAAGAGAAAAAAGAAGAAGATGTTGCAAGCAATCAAAGGGGAAAGGAAGCCTCCTGATGAGCAGTTGCTTGTGAGGACTGGATAGCCTGATGCGTCAGGTGGAAAATGTTGTCTAGTGTTGTCAGTTCATCGGTTGATGCTCAAGATGGATTCATGGCTGGATGGCTCCAGGACGATGATATTGTCCAAGTTTCAGTATAGCAAGATTGTATAGAGTTGCATATCATAATGCCTGCAGTATCCACTTGGCACCTCCATTTCTGCTGCACTTGTTTGTGCTGACACTATTGTTGTTGTTGATAAGGGAGAGAATCTGAATTGGCCTCCTGGTTTTGTTAAAAACAACTCCCACTAAATTTTGTTAAAACTGAAAATTCTGAGTCCATAGAGAACTGGTTTAGGTTATGCTTTGTTTGTTATTAGTATCAAACGAGTTTTTTTTCAAGATTTGAATAAAACTGGCCTTGAAAAAAAAACTGGTTTTCACAATACTGATTTTGTTTATGACAACGAAGGTCGATGAGAAATCGGCACAGCCTGATATCGACAATGTGCATAGAACAAATCAATTGAATAAATAGATTGATAAGGTAGTCTTGATAGGCATTGTCAATTCCTGATTTGCAAATCAATTTTGCATAGAATTCGACTCGCGAAGCCAGATTGCCAAGGAACATCATGACTATATACGCAGGTTTTTACAGAACAACTCCACAACATAGCTGTTCATCTTGCAGAGCGACGCCATCCACCACTCCTCCCAAGTTCCAAGGCCAAGCAGCAAGGCAAGTTCATCAAACTTCAAAGGGGCAGAACTTGTGGGCACCTGCCCGCTGCTCTTGACTGAAAATCAGGTTTGATTAACTTTGCATGCCGGTTCACTGGCTCGGGGGAGCGATTCCTCGGCGTGGACGTGGCCGTGCCTCTGGTTGGCGGCGCTCGTGTCCTGCAAGCTCTTGTGCGCACGCAGAGGAGGGGAGGAGGAGGTGGTGACGGGGGAAGGGGAGGAGGCGGCAGCGAGGAGGTGCGGAGGCAGATTGGAGGCGGCGGCGAGGAGGCGCGGAGGCCAGTGCGTGCGTGCGCACATTAGCGATCGAAGACGAAGGGGTACGGGAGGGAGGAGCCGCGGGGTTTTTTCCGAAAGAAACGTGACCGCCAGGGTGTTAAGTGAAAAAGGGTTAAGTGGGTTGAAGGTGGGATTAGCACCCGAATCTTGGCTGTTCAATTCAGATCTAACGCTCCTGATTACCATTAGCACTTTAGCACTGAAATGCCCATTAGCACTAGATACGTTCCCAATAACTATTACTCCATCTGTTTAATTAGGGGAGGAGCCGCAGGTTGGAGGAGAGCTAGGGCAGGGAAGTGTGGCACCTGGGGAGGAGCAGCAGATCTAAGTGGAGCCAGCTACAGGGGGTTTTAATTTGCTCTCCAAAGCGGTACGTAGGCGGAGTGGTAGAGGCAGAGGCGGCGGTGTGGCGCCTGAGGACACAGCAGCAGTCTTGAGTAGTGAACACACAAGCGCGTCTTGGCGAGAGGATGTGTCGGGCTCAATTTATAAGGAGTGAGGATATCACAAACGGTTCTTAATCCTAACCGTCTGTGATAACTCAATATCCTGACAGTTCTTATTCAAGACTGCGTCATGTATTATCACATACGGTTCTTGTTCGTAACCGCTCGCGATATCCGCTAATCACGCATTTCGCTTTGTTAATAGTACTGCTCAGTGATAGTACACGACGGTTGTAAAATAAAACCGTCGTGATTTGCGGATTATGACGACGTTCTAAAAATACCGCTCGTAATATGCTTCCCGCGCCACCCGCAGGTCCGGATAGACCCAACACAGACAGTTCCAAAGGAACCGTCTGTGATGGGGCGTCTACTATAGCTTGTTTTGTAGTAGTGCGACATATGTCATTTTTCGCGCTCGAGGGGCACGGAACCTTAGTGCTAGGCGCGGAAGCTGGGCGAGCACGGAAGCCAGGGGCGCAGACGGAGCCAGGCGGCTTCCGCACCACCAGAGCGCGGCAGGGAATTGGCGGCATTCCACGGAGCCGGGGCGTGAGAAGAAGCAATGTCGCTTTCAGGCAAAGGAGAAGAACGTGAATAAAAAATGAATAAAAAAGCTAACGTGAGGTTAGTGAATAAAAAAGCTAACGTGGTGAGTAAAAAAGCAATGTTTCTTGATACGCTGATACTCCTTCCACGCTCAGGTGGTGCGGGACCGTCACCTTCAGCGCCAAAAGTCTAGTTCCTCCGCATAGCTCACGGGCTTTCCGAACCCCCTCAGCGCGGAATGTTACACGTGTCAGTTTCTCGGACTTCTGTGCTCGGCGGGGGGGTCAGATTTGCAATTTCGATGTCAACGATGCTATTTTTGCAATTAGCGTATCATCATAAGGCTAAATTAAAAAAAAATCGTGGGACGTACAAAGGAGCTCGCGACCAGCTTGCTTATGCCGCTCGCGGCCGACAGATACGGCGATCCGCCGGAATTTGTGCATGGCTCGATCGGTCGCATGCATCTGCTTGGGCCGCCTTTAATTTTGATCCGTTTGCGCAGGAGTTTAATCCATCGTGCATGCGTGCAGTAGCCTCTTCCCCCTACTTGCAACTAGACAGTAGTACATATTTTGGTAGGAATTCCGGCGTTTTAATCTTGCACTGCAAACTATGGTTGTGTGTGCAGAAATAGGAGATTGAAGATACATATATAATTCGGTTCAAGTGACACGCGCACATCATTAGTCAATAGTCACAGAGATGGCGTCGTCTCATTCTTTGACACCATGATCACTCGTCGCTACCGAGTCACCGAGACCTCACTGCTACAGTGGGTCGACGTCACAGTGACACAGAACGTGTGGATCCGTTTCAAGACAGGAGCCAAGCTTCGCGGTGCTTTCACAGAGCCCTGAACCTGCCGGCCTTTCAGTTGCTTACGCTGCTCTTTCCCTTCGCCTTAATCCTTCCTGTCTTTCAGAAACAAATATTCCGCTAGCTTCCAACTCTATTGCTCCACCCATACATACATGATGCAGCAGGTTTGCTTTTACGGTTTACCCCATGCAAAAGGAAACGAATCAATGGACCATTATTCAATACTGCAGCGAAATTGTATACATGCATGCATAACCGTAGAGAGAGAGGCACCGCACAGCAACACGAAATCCTCGAGAACTCGGCTCCTTTCCTTCGTCTGCAAGTCCCACTCTATATCGATCTCCCTCGCTTTACAGCCACCGGGAGTTGTTCTTCCTCCAATGAGAGAGGCAAGCAAAGAACAGATCCGAACTGCACCGGCCTAGCTTGCCCTATACATGCACATGTATATAATAAACTGCCCAGCTTCTGAAACAATCAGGCTATTGCAGTACTATTACGGCCTTAATCGACTATTAGCGAGATAACTGAGTGGTATTTGCATACGTTCGTACAAAAAAATGGCCGGCGATCGGAAGCCCGTCGCCGTCCTCCTGCTGCTGCTCAACTTCTGCATGTACATCATCCTCGCCACCATCGGTGGGTGGGCGGTCAACGTCGCCATCGACGGCGGCTTCATTATAGGTACATCACCGCTCGCTCAAAAGCTTAAGCTGTTAAGGAAGGGCGGACAGTTCTGCTCGTGCATGGTTTAGTACACGAGAACGTGCATTTTGCACATGTTTGCCGTCTCTTACCGAGTTCTGGCGTGATTTGATTACTGCAGGCCCCGACCTGCGGCTCCCGGCGCATTTCCACCCGATATTCTTCCCGATCGGGAACTTCGCCACCGGCTTCTTCGTGGTGTTCTCGCTGATCGCCGGCGTCGTCGGGATCGCCTCCGGCATCATAGGTATCACCCACATCTGGTTCTGGAACTACCACAGCCTTCAGCCCGCGGCGTCGTTCGGTCTGGTTGCTTGGGCGCTCACCGTCCTAGCCATGGGGTACGCACGTCTAAAATACCATTTTTACCATATTAGCTGCACTTGTACAATTAATTCGTTTAGTCTAACGCTAATGTTTTGGTCCTGTGGATTGCAGGTTGGCTTGTCAGGAGATCTCTTTTGATCGAAGAAATGCGAAGCTGGTAAGGTTTGCTTCGTTTTTGTTTCCCACCTCGATCGTCAGATTCTTTCGATGGTTTGTGAACCGGCCGGCAACTGAAACTTTCGAATTGGCAGGGAACCATGGAGTCCTTCACTATCGTCCTGTCAGTGACGCAGCTCTTCTATGTTCTTGCGATCCATGTGGGGAGGTATGGACCCGTCCCGGTTGAACGGACCAACGACGTGCACTGATCGGAGAATACGATAAAAAGGACGCGAAGAGCGGAAGACACCGTGCGAAAAAGAGACGGGGCCGCGGAGAATGTTACTTGGTGTGATTGTGCTTTTCTTTTGTCAATGATGATTCTTTGAGTGGAATTGGGGAGAACGGAGGGCGGAAGTTTGCATTCCTTTGGATTTGCTGATAAATTCAAGTACCTGGAAATCTGATTCCTGTCCTCTCTGTGTCCACCAGGATCAGAAGCATCTACAACTTTGTGGCTATCTGATCATTGTATAAGCTCTATTTGGCAGCTGAATCGTCTAGTACTCAGCACATGAGCGTTTGTTGGCTTTATCATGCTCTGGTTCCTATTTCTAACGATCCATGGAGTAGACAGATACCGGACCTGCTACAGTGCTATGCATTCCCTCGCAAAGAAATTTTATACACCGCATCCTCAACATGCCGGTTTCATTAGAGGCTGGGCACTCCCGTGGGCCTCAATGCCCTGTAGTTAGGCCCACGTGATTAAAAGAAAACACGTACGTGCTTTCGGCCTTGAGGCCCAATCTAGCCCAGAACATGGGCCGTCCTCCGACCAGCAACAAGGACATTCTCCGGCCGAACCACGATTCTCCGACGCACGCTTTTCACTTTCTTTTCTGAAACGGAATGTCCAGTCCCCCGACACCCACCGTGCCGCGCCGTATCGTATGTACCGGGCGAACGCGATGCTTTTCGAGGATTTCAAGGAGCGGACGCCCCAACTCGCGGGGCGGCGAACTTTTTTTATTAATTAACTTTTAAAAAAATTTTATTTTAAAGTTAACTATCAACGTGCTTTATTTTCAAATCTGATCATTTTGGTCACGCCACTACCCATAACGTGACAAAATAACGCCACACGCCACGCGATAAATCCGCAAAAATAAGATTTTTAACACGCCATCGATCGTGTGTGACTAAACACATCACACGCCACCACCCACATGACAAGAGTTTGTTCTAACGTGGACAATATTGTTTTGTCACGTCATAGGAGGTGGCGTGACCAAAGATGTTAGATTTGAAATAAAGTGCGCCGGAAGTTAACTTTAAAATAAATTTTAAAAAAAGGTTAATTAATAAATAAAAATTCCGAGGCGGCTGCATGGAAAAAAAACCCAAGAACCAACGTGCGCCACCCCCGTTTCGTCGCCAGGTCACGGAGGTGGAGGCGGACAAGGAAATTCGCCGTGCAAAGCGTCGGGAAACGAACAGAACACGATCCTCGGATGGTGTCGGCCCGGCCGGGTTCTCTCCTCCCCTTTCCTGCTCAATTATTTTGCCACTAACACGGCGCCATGCTTCGAACCGCATCTTGCGTTGGGCCAACGTAACGGAGGATTGGTGGAGTATCGATTGATTTGGCGAGCGTACGGGCCCGTCTCCCGATGTTCCTTCCGCTCATGGCTTCACATCTCGAATTCTCGATCGACCGGAAGAACAATATCCAGATGCCACACGACATTATCCGTTAGCAATCGGAATTTCGCGATCACAACACACCTATACCTGTACGAGTGAATGGCTGCCGGCAATCTTTCTTCTTCAAGTCCCCCTGCTATCAACCCGTAGAGGGGATTTGTCAAAGCCGGTCAGTACTCACTCACTACTCAATAGTACTATTCCCATCATTAACTTGGGGGTTTTTTTTTCAAAAGAGAAAAACGGCAAATTCTGCTGACATTGGTAGACAGGCCTACCGATCGATTTGTGCTTTTGCTATTTCCTTTCCCCCAGCATCACCGGATATGGTTTAGATAAGCTAGCTCCTGCTTCGTGGATCTCCTTTATCAAGCAAGGATCAGATCGCAAAACAAGATAAGAGCGCAATACCGGTATTAGAGTATTATTGAGAACAAAACCTTTTCTGCAGCTGTGGAACTTGAATGTATGCAGCACTACCCTGGGAACAAATCTATCGTTTTTGTCGTGCGTAGATTTGTGCCGTAATGCGACCATGATTCATGCATGTATGCAAGACACAAGTGATCTACCGGCACATTGTTGAGCACAATTGGTTAGCTTGATTAACAAACTATTAAGAGAAAGGAAGTAGTTGCGTGCAAGTATATTTAAAACTTTCACAGGAACAAAAGTTTTTAGCTCACAGAGTTATACGTTCAAATGTAAGTAGATCAATTAAAGGATAACTTTACAAGAGCCTGAAATGACGCTTCAATGGCTAGATAGCTCCAAAGAAGCCACACACAAAAAAAAGTATTGACGTCTTGCAGTGACAATCGTCCGCTCCATCACATTGCAATCCTTATCGGACGCCTTTTTCGGTCTGTCCCCTTCATGAGTGTCAATTAACTCTTGTTGGACTAGGACATCCTTCACCACACATTGTCACACGCTAAAATTTCATCCGTCGTCAAATTTCTCTAATTTTCTTCACATCGTCGACATTGATCTTTATCTTGTGTCACGTGACGCTTTGCCCTTGTTCCTTTAAGTTAAGTTGCTTTCCCCTCACAAAAAAAAAGTCGCTTTCCATTCCTTAGTGTAGCAAACATATTAAGGCTCTGATTGAAATCCATGAATTAAGCATGAATTTTAATGGAAGAAGAATCAGTACAATTTCTCTAAGATTTCTACGAAATTTCTCCGTTCCAAACGAGCCATAAACATTTCAAAAAATTTCTTTCCATTCCTCCTGATTTTCTTCGCCCGAATGATTTGTCAAATACACTACGTGACAACCATTAAAAAGATCAACAGGGTGTACCCTGACCAACCACAGTCCACGCGCTTTTGTGTATTTTACATACAAGAGCAAATTGGTACGAAATCCTGTTTGAACTTGGAGCATATGAATTTCACAAGAATACTTCGGATCCGGATTTTGCAAATCCAAATTCTCTGTGAAAATACTGTGCTATTCCCTGGATCAATAGATAGCACCCACAGACACATTGCTGAATCATTTCATACATGACGTGAACTAAATCATTCAATATATTACAAACATCAGAGTGACATAGACTGCGTCGGGTCGAGTTTTACAATAAGACCGAACATGCCAAATAATTACATTACAAAAGTATCGAAAGCAACAACGGAAGCAAAAATGGTAAAAGTACATCTCTCCACAGGTAAGCGACTAGGGTAGCTCGTGTACAACTGATATTAACCAAAGGCTTGGATAATATCGGTTGTACACAAGTACCGACTAAGCCAGCTAGACTGAGATGAGACCTAGACTAACAGAACTAACTACTCTTTATTATTTCTTTGTCCATCGACTTCGAGATCCTCGCAGTAGGCATAATCTCCATGATCCGCGAGTTCTGAAGGTTTGGGGGAAAGAGCGAGAATGAACACAACTTTTGTACTTGCGAGCCAACACACAAGATGCACTAATATACATGCAGGGCTTAACAAGGGTGGCTCGGGTTCTTTTATTTGCTAAACCAATGTTTTCAATTATCATAATTAGAATTTCCTAACACTTAGCATTTTAACCAAAATGCATTTTATTAAAGAGAATAATTGTGCAATATTAAATACAGCGAAGGTTACCTCCACCTATGCATAATTTTAATTGTGGTTACATCCACCATCTAACATCACTGAGCACGACGACCCAGGAACAATACAAAATTAGGGTTACATCAGCTCGACAAGTTTTTATCCCATCCACAAATATTTTTGAAATAGAACTAACTCTAGTAAGTTCTCATATCCGCCTTTGACCATAGGCACGGCTGTTTAAACAGTTTATACTCTGCAGAGGTTGTACACTGTACCCACAAGAGATAATCAACTCGTTGCCCTACATGGTTCCTTGGTCATGTAGTTGAGAGATCATCAAGTAACCTTTCAATTTATCTCGTCCTTTCCATCATTTCGCCCATATAGGCTACTCCCACACGCGGTGGGCCCCATAAGTTGTGTGGGATGTTCACCACAACGACTAGCGTAGCTGGCAACTTCACCTTACATCGGTGTCCCATTCAAGCCAGAACGCGTCCCATGCTTGCACTACCTCATTACCCCTCCAGCGAGATGACTTTTCAGGGTTCAACAAATTTACTAAGCCAAGTTGTATTTTATAGACTTGTGGTTGTACTTGTTTTACAATGGGAGGTCATCACCGGATTAAGTCATTAATGTCATCTAGACAGTTCATACCGTATACCCACCATTCTCATGCTACATCAGCACCCACCATCATGAACTGAAAATAGCAAAAGTTGTTTTGTTATTGCTACGATGATTTTCTCATCAATGTTACTCCCTCCGTTTCTTTTTATAAGGTGTATTTTAGCTAAGCACGAGGATTAAGAAGATTGTAAAATCAAGAGGAAGATCAGAGAAAATGACTATGCTACCTATGGTATAAATACCTTAAAAATGTGTGAGAGAATAGTTTGTGCCAAAATTACTTATAAATGCAGGAGAGGGAAGATGTGATAAATAAAAGTAGATAAGAAAAAACATCACTAAAATTTACATACACATCTTATATTTTGAAACATTAAAAATTGGAGTTGGTGGTCGTTCGTCCCCCCGCCATCTTCGGCGTCCGTTCGATCGACGAGCGGAGCACCGATAGCCAGATCGTGTCGCTGAGGACGATAACGGTTGACGACCTGACATGCTGTGACTATAATTTTTTTTTAATCCGTGACAAAGCGTGAGCATCGAACTAGTACATACAAAAAAATTGCATGCACGCCCGCGCCCTGGCCAACAGTTGTATTCTATCGTCCTAGCTAGCACGGTTACGGTTAGATGGTGGGGCCCACCGGCTGAGGCGTTACAAATCGCCATCTAATTCGATCGCCGGGCTGCTATCCGATTCCTCTCCCCGGCCCGTTCCATGATCGCCTTCTGGGGTCTCGAAACGGCCATGTCACGGTGCACGTACGTACCGGGGATACACGGGAAAGGCGATCGCTTCGTTTTCGGGGCCTAATATTTACCTAACACGATACCAATTCCAAATCTACGGAGCCGTGAGTGAGACCCGGTGCCGTGCTGGCTCACCACCACCTGTGGCTAGCTTGTGCTACCTCCACCTGAGAAAGGCCTGCTCCATTTTTGTTTCTTTTTTGGTACACAGTTGTGTGCAAGTGCAAGTGCAAGCGTGTAGGATATCAGCACGTACGAGTAAAGTGGCTGTGTTGGCCCATTCCGACGAGGAACCCACGTAGGATCCCTAGGGGCTTCGCTTCGGTACTCTGTAGCTGTGTCGCGACGGTTGAAATTTTGAAGGCGAAACTTTAATTTTCGGTGTTTTTAATCTACAGGTGCGTACGTGTTGCAATAAGTCTCAGCGGGAGATTTTGTTGTAGCTGATCCAACAATGATGACGGCAAGTTGGACATCCCATGCTAGGGCTTCGCTAGCTCCCCCCCATCTTAGATTTTGAGTACTGTCTAGTAGCTCAATGATGGGCAGTGGTAGGCGAGGGCACGACCGGCCCTAAACCGAATCCCCTATACTACTGTGCGAAATGATCAAGCTACAGTAAAGCTGCGATGTGCTGTATCGCGTGACTGCAGCATAGAGCAGTGTAACGCTGGATCTGAGCCGTTAGATTTCGATCTAACTGTTGATAGATGATCCTAATGTAGAGGACTCTTCATCCTCTGTATTTAGTGTTCTAATGCAGAGGATCTCCATCCTAATGGCCACGGGTGTGAAGCAGACTGCAACTTAATTTGTAACGGTGCTGGCGTGCTGCTTTTGCTTTTGCTTGTTTCATGGAAATTTTATCGTGCAAAGCCTCGTCGCATAACATGCATGCAGATTTTACCACTAGCTGGATCCAGTTGCAGCCCATTAGCTTCGATTATAAACTAAACTAATTAGGTCATGAATATGCAGCCTGCAAAGTGTAGATAAGTTATCCTAGCTCTTCAGGCAGGCTGAAGCCAAATATCGCTTTCTGAGAAGCCAGTTTACTTACTGATCTTATATTTCTTTTTGCATGGGTATGAAGGCAAGCTAGCTACCAATTGCTATGTTTTACCTAATTATCCCAACAAGTACTGCTTGTTTGGTCACTCCACCCTGTGACGCGGGCACCAACTCTCCAGATCTTTGCATGGATTTTCGATCGTAACAGACACTGGAATTCAGGGCCTCAAACAGTCACTGACATGTAGGCCCCCAGACTCTAGGGAGCTCTTGGCCGGATTCGATCCACTTGTCATTAAGCATCGACATGCCTATCGTGGAGTTTTATTTGCACCCGAACTAACGCTTTCTTCTGAGGCTACATATCCTATATATGTGTGATGATTAGGATTAATGGCTAGGATACTACTAATATGGAGTCATAATGCAACATATAATCTGATTACGCAATATAACTTTCTGAACTCACTTGCCTGAAATGAGCTGGTCAATCGTCTACTGGATATCCAAATTTGACAACTGATCAGAGACGACTCTCATTGCACACAATCATATATATATAGGATCAGGAGTGAGTGCCAACGGTCTAATTATTTTCGTCCAATTCGATCCGTGGAGTCGGCATTGGATTTGGAGATAGGATCTGCAAATTATTTGTGCAGGCCACAACATGGCGCGAAGTGGGCGTGCCACTATGCCTGCTGCTTTCCACCCCCTTCGTTTCCTCATCCGGTAAAAGTCGCCGGCGTGGTGTACTGGTGCGGCCGTGCTGTTGCTGCACTGATCGATGGTGATCGCAGCGTGCGTTCATATATGGCTAGCTGCATTGGTTTTCGTTGGTTTGTTGGTTTATGATTGATCCATGACCTGGTCGTGTTAATCAGGTCATTGTGCTACGCCGCCACGCCATGTACTCGTCAGTCTTAAGTGGATTAGACTCGGCGTTAGGACCACCGGCCTGTGCCCGGGTGCCAATTAAAAGATCATAGCTCTCGCATGATGCTGAGTACCACCCTTTTGGAATGAGAAAGATAATATGCATGGTTTGGATGCGATCCAAGTCGATGCCACCTGTTGGCGCAAAAATATGACACGGAGCACCAACACACGATTTGATGAATATCAGTAAGATTGAAACCAAGCGACGTTAGGATTCAACCTGGCCAAGAAACCATAGCACACAACACCTAGGGGGAACTAGTCGTGGTGTTGAGACGGCGGCGGTGTCCTGACAAGGTCCTTAAACCTGGCCAGGAAAAGCAAAAAAGATCGAAAAGAAGACAGGACTACAGGAAAGCTACGGTAGAAAAAATAGTAAGTGCAAATTGTATTGATCGATTGATGATAATTTCAATCAGCCATGACCCTCTTCTATTTAAAGGGCAGCAGATCTTAGCTGTAAGAGATCAGGACCCCTAAAACCAAACAAGATTTTACAGATATGATTTCGGTTACCACCTGATATCTAGACTTTCTATAACTGATAAATCTTTCCTATTCAAACACGTAAGTTTCCTTGAGGAAGTCTTCGTGGAAGGTCCTGAGGCCTTCGCAAAAAGTCCTGATGAAGCCATGTGAGCGCCCTTGGAGAGGTCCTGGGCAGCTCTGATGAAGGCGCACGAGTGTTCCTGAGGAGGTCTTAGGCAGCTCTGATGAAGCCACGTGAGTGCTCCTGGGGAGGTCCTGGCCGCGCTTTTCCTTGTCCCCACGATCTTCTACTTTGCAAAGACCACCCCTTGGATGTTTTGCAAGGATCACCTTTTTGAGCTAAGACCTCCTGTTTTGCGAAGACCACCCTTTTGTCCATTTTGCAAAGACCACCCTCCAGGTCCTCTTAGGAGGTTTTTGTGGATGTTTTTCAGGACCACTCAAGATGTCCTCTAGAACCTCCCAGGAGGTCTTTGAAGAAGCTGTCCAGGATCTCTCAGGATGTTTTTGAGGAGGTCATTCAGGACCTCTTAGGCTGTTCACCGAGGTACTTTAGCGAGGAGGTCTTCCGAGGTACTGTAGCTCCGAGTACTTTTCACCGAGGTACTGTAGCGAGGTGGTCTCCCAGTACTGTAGCAAGGAGGTCTCCCAGTACTGTAGTAAGGAGGTGGTCTTTACAAAAGGGACGTTTTCTCATGAATACCTGGTGGTCTTTGTAGAGGTTGTCCAGGACCACCCAGGATATCCCCTAGGACTTCCAAGAATGTCTTTGAAGAGGTCGTCCAGAATCTCTCAGGAGGTCTTTGAAGTCATTCTGCCTTTCGATTCAAAACCGAATATTAGTTGAATCAGCGGTAGCTTTAAGTTCTTGTTGTTGGACTAATCAGCACTGCAATGACCATTATTGATACCAAATCTTGCCATCACCACCACCCTTTTGGCCTTTGTCTGTTCTTAGTTACATTTATTTTTGGTTGAAGATTTGAAACTAAATTAGGAAATTTCCTAATTAATGTAAATGCTTTCAGATGTCTAGTCAACGGGCATTAGTCGTGCTAATTTCCTTGTTAAGAGGAGTTAGGCTGTAATCAACGTATGATTATCAACTTATGTAATGCAACAATTGCATCGTACTATTACTAACCGCTATAGGGGAAGAATGCTCAAACATTTGTAGATCAAAATGTCTGTTTATTATTGGATTAGTCATTGGAGTATGTGTTGAGATATAGCACATTGCTGCCCAATTTAACAATCCAAAGATCCGGTCATTCTTCAGGACATCTAGCTCCCAAATCAGAGCGAACATTAGCCTAGAATAACTTCCCAAAATATGAACTCCATCTCCACCACAGAAGTAGCTAGCCCACAATCCACATCAGCAGCTAGCATTCTTCATCACATCACAGTATCACACAACCAAACCTTGACAAGAAAATCGTTGGAAATTCCAAAATGAAAGTAAACAAGAACCACCACCCTCAGTTACTGCCTCACCCACATGTACCCAGACTTAACACTATATGCACACCTGCTAGTGCTTGCTGGTAACTCCCTATAAATACCCAGCTCCCCTACAAAGCACACCACATTCCACCACTGCCATCGATCGATCACAATGGAAACCTCCTCCCACTCCCTTAAACCCTTCGGCTCCCACCCCCAAGTCCCCATGGGTGGTGGCGGCAGCGACGGCCACGGTGTCGGCACGGCGTCGAAAACGTCGGCGGCGCCCAAGCCGCGGACGGCGCGGTTCGCGATGCTGACGCGGTTCCACGCGGGGTACTTCCGCATCAGCCTGTCTCTGTGCGGGCAGGCGCTGCTGTGGCGCACGCTGAGCGACTCGTCGACGGACCCGCGCGCGCTGCGGCCGGTGGTGCGGTCGCTGCCGTCGGCGGCGTTCGTGCTGCTCTGGTCGCTGGCGCTGCTCACGCTGGTCGCGCTGTGCGCGCTCTACGCTGCGCGGTGCCTGCTCCAGTTCCCCGCCGTGCGCGCCGAGTTCCGGCACCACGTCGCCATGAACTACCTCTTCGCGCCGTGGATCTCGTGGCTGCTTCTGCTGCAGTCCACGCCGTTCCTGCGCCCGGACGCGCGGTCGTACCACCTCCTGTGGTGTGCTTTCTCGCTGCCCATCCTTGTGCTGGACGTCAAGATCTACGGCCAGTGGTTCACGCGCGGCAGGAAGTTCCTGTCCATGGTGGCCAACCCGGCCAGCCACATCACGGTGATCGGGAACCTGGTCACGGCCAGGGTGGCTGCCAAGATGGGGTGGCACGAGGGCGCCGTGGCCATGTTCGCCGTCGGCGCCGCGCACTACCTCGTGCTGTTCGTCACGCTGTACCAGAGGTTCCTCGGCTCCGACTCGCTGCCAGCCATGCTACACCCGGTGTTCTTCCTCTTCTTCGCCGCGCCGAGCATGGCGTCGCTCGCCTGGGACGCCATATCCCTATCCTTCGACACCTGCTGCAAGATGCTCTTCTTCCTCTCCCTATTCCTATTCGCCTCCCTGGTACGTAATTACGACAAACCAAACGTTACGTTATTGTTTACCAGCCGTCCATTCTGGATCCAACACGCACAGAATACATAATGGAATATGCTATTTCTAAGTCACCTTAATTTTTTTGAGTCTTAGTCAATTTCTGTGACTATTGGATTTATACAGAGATAATTGATGTGTTATATGATTGGATGCTGATCTAACAGATACAAAATATAACTTATGCTTAAAAAAATTCCATTCACCTTACAAATAAATAGACATCCCCTAAAAAATAGAGAGAGGGGGTCTGATCATTAGCATTGGATAAGAAACGGATGGGGAAATTTCTTTAGGAAGTTTGTAGCTACCATATAGCAACCAAATTTCTTCAGGAAATTCCGTAAAGCCATTGTTGTGTGAGTCCAGAGTCGTCAGATTTAGTTAGGCTACGTAACACTGAAAAGTCTCTTTTGTTGAGGACCATCCTAGCCGCGAGAATGCATTTATCAACCGTCCGATTATACAGATCACACCAATTAACTATGAGTATATCCTTTGGATGCATCCAATGGTAAAATCAGCTGGAAACAGATGAACTTAATTATACAGATGAGGTAGAGTTGTAGAGAAAAAAAGAAAGAAAGAAAGAAAAGGGATCGGGAGTGCGCATTATTTCCTTGAAATCGATCGAGCTCAGTTCCTTCCATTGTTCCATCCACCTCGAGGCTTTTCTCAGCCTTTCTCCATCCATCGCTTTTGCTTTCCATTCTCGTTGGTGGGGTAAAAGATATGGCCCAACTAGGATCGTGTAGGATGCCACTAGATGCCACGCAATTGGTAGACTCATCTCCCTTTTTTTTGTACCTCTAATGGAGTACAATTTTCCCAACAAAAAATAATTAGAGCTAGGTAGAGTTGCATGGGCACTCGCGTTGCCACCCCTGCACATCGATCAAAGTGCATCTAGACTCATTGTCAACTAATCATGCTTAACTTAGCTAGCAATGCATAAACGTATTTTTTTTTAAAAAAAATGAGAGAACATTTTTTTATTGACAGTACTGGCAATGACGATGATGTTGTACATGCATGCATGTTTTACATGTAGGTTTCGCGGCCGACCCTGTTCAAGCGGGCGATGCGGCGGTTCAGCGTGGCGTGGTGGGCGTACTCGTTCCCGCTGACGGTTCTGGCGCTGGCGGCGGCGGAGTACGCGCAGGAGGTGAAGGAGGCGGCCGCGAACGTGCTCATGCTCGTGTTCGCCGTGCTCTCCGTCGTCGTCACCCTCGCGCTCATGGTTTTAACCGCCGTCCGCACCAACGACTTGCTCCCGCACGACGACCCCTTCGCCTGCACGCTGCTCGTGCGCTAGCCAGCTGACCCAGTGCAGCCATCGGTCGGGCGGTCATCGGATCGGTCGTGTATACTGTACATGTACGTCTGTATATGTAGCTTCAGATCATACAGCGTTTTAGGCGTCCAGTGCATTCAGATGCGTTTCATATATGTGTATGTACGTCGTCTCAATGGGGACGGAGACGTGTGTGGTGCGACGATTCTTTTAGCTGTCACTTGAGGGAACTGGAATTAATGGTGCCTAGAAAAGAATCTTAAAATCCTTAAAAAAAGGATCTAGTTGGAGTTTGGCACAATAAGGAAAGGGACCAGGTGGGATGGTGCCTAGAAAAGAAAGGTCTTTTTTACTGTAAAATATTTTGTATCGCCATTTGGCTTTTGGTGGTGTTGTAAACATGAGATTGAAGAAGCTGTGGTCCAGTAGGATTCCTCTAAAAGTTAAATTTTTTTTGTGGTTAACCTACCAAAACAGATTACAAACGGCAAATCAACTTAAAGTTAGAGGTTGGAAAGGGAATGCTAACTGTATTTTGTGTGGGGTGTTGGAAAATGCAAATCATGTTTTCTTTAATTGTATCTTAACCAAATTTGCTTGGACCTGTTTCAGAGAGATTCTAGGGTGGAAGAGGTGTCTGGTCTCTTTAGACAATTTTCGCTTTTGCTGGCTGGACTCATGGGGTGCTATTAATTATCATATCGCCCTTCTCAATTTTGCAGCTCTTATATGGACATTATGGAAAATCAGGAACAAGCTGGCGATTGAGGGGGATCTCCCTAAGCATCCTCATGAAGTGATTTTCAAATTTATGTCGTGTTTGCAGTGGTGGCGGGTGCTAATCAAAGAGGAGGAGCAGACGAAGCTGGATAGTCTAGTTATCTCTGTAGAAAGTTGGCTAAAGTTCTACTGTTCGCTGCATAATTTGTAACTCTTAGCTGTTTGTCCTGGTGTTTTGATCTTCGTAGTCCTGGTCCAGTTGTTGCGGATCGGTTTAGTATCTCTTGGTTTAGGCCTTATTGTTAGATGGTTTTCCCAGCTTGCTTTGCTTCTATTGTGTTTGTATATGTATCTTTTGGATATTAGCTTTCTATAAAAGCTGGGGAATTTCCTTTCTCAAAAAAAAAATTAATGGTGCCAATCGATTGGGAGAACTAAAAGGTTGGCATGCCCTCGGCACAGATCTCTTGTCCTGCCACAGCTGCTTCTCGACAACACTCGGTAAAGAACGGTAGTCCTCACGTCACGTGAGAATGGAACCTGTAACGTCCTTAAAATCTGGGACCGTTAAATTCTTCACAATCATCCAAGATATGCAGCTGCAAAGTAAGCAGCGCCTCTGAAAGCATTTAGGCCCCTAAAAATTATTTTGGTAATTAATGATAATATGTGAATATGGGATTAACATGTTTATTGAGTATTTACAAGGTTAAGTCCCATTGGTGAGTTTGATGACTTGAAGATGCATGCTAAAGGACAACATGAAGATCTACATGGTTCAAAAACAAGGTACAAGTAGTCTAGGATCTTTTTTATATTTTACCGGTCTTAGGAGAAATGGTTGGAAGACCGGATTATAGGTTAAATATCGTACTATTAAGGGGGATCCTAACTAGTAGCTTGATAGCTTGTTCTTGTGTAAATTGGATCAATTTAGGATCATGCATGCATTTGAATTTGAATTGGAAAGCCATATGTGAAATTGTTAGGACAATCGGTAGTACCGGAAACTCCATGGCGGAACTACCGCTTAGCTGTATGACCGCATTTCCTTTGGCGGTACTACTGGGGACGTTCGGACCATCCGAACTGATCAAATCGTGCGGTTAAGACCTGCGGTCCGAACGACCCAACGAATCTGAGCCGTCCACGTAATCAGTCCGATCGGGCTAAGCTGAGCGGTACGATCGGCCCGTGGTGTGGTATTACCACAACCCGATCGTTCCGTTATTTAGTTGGCGGTACGTAAAAAACAGAGAGACACCGTTTTTGGTTCGGTGCCTCACCCTAAAAACGGCAGTTCCGGGCTTTACTTGGCGGTATGACCGCATCGCGGTTTGACCGCATGTTCAGCAGAACTACCGCTCCTCGGTTGTTATGTTTTCTACATGGCGGTATGTAATTTCCAAAGAAGTGACTTTTCGGCTTGAGTTGAAAACCCTGCGAACGGTAGTACCACTCTATTGTGTGGTATGACCAGCCCAAGCGGTAGTACCGCAGTTTGGTTGGCGGTAGTACCGCTTTGGAATTTTCAACGGCTATGACAGAACAGTTAATGCTATTGTTCTAGCCATTACAGTGCTCTGACATGGGTGCGGTAGTACCGCGACTTGGTTGGCGGTAGTACCGTATTTCGCTGAAAGTTTGAGAATTCCTCCCCAACGGTCGTACTTGTTGGTGGGGGGTATAAATACCCCTCCACCTGCTCAAGGACAGTAAGCTAGACCACATTTAACATCCTTAGAGTCTTGAGCATCCTCTCAACTACTCACATACACTTGTGCATTCATTGTGAGGTAGTTAAGCCCAAATTCAAGTGTATTCATTCTTAGATTGATCCTTTGCACTTGAGTGCCATCAAGCGAAGATCATTGATTTATTACTCTTGGTGTTTTGCCAAACACCTAGACGACTTGACGGAGGTTGCACGGTGATCTCTTCAAGAAGATTGTGGAGAGGCCCGGTGCCAAGATTATGAGTGGTTTGGTGTTCACCATCTCCGGAGCGGAGGAAGAACAACCACTAGTGATCGAGGGAAGGCTTAATTCGTGGAGCCGGCTTGATTCATTCAAGTTTCCTCAACGTGGACTAGTGAAGACCGACAAGTCTTCGATACCACGGGAAAAACATCGTTGCCTCTTTGTGGTTATTTCTAGTCTTTACTTTCCACATTTACAATTATAGCAATTTTATTGTGTTGAATTGCTTATCTAGAATTGTATCTAGTTTAGACTTAGTTCTTGAATTGGCTTAATTTGTTAATTAGTCAAAAAGTTTTAAAACCTCCTATTCACCCCCCTCTAGTCGGTTATCCTTGATCCTACAGCCTCAAGCAAGCTTTCGATTACAACAAAAATCAACCTTTTATTACACAAGGTTATGGCTTAACAACCAGTTTTTACACTGACACGGGCATCCAAGCCCAAAGTTAATAAAATACAAGACAAAAGAACTTCAAACCATAGGCACGTTTGAGCGCGGTTGAGACCTAATAACAGTAGTCGTTGCCATCCGTGGGTCCACCAAAATCCTACTCAACAAGATCCTCTGTATTTTCCTAGGTTTCCTCTGTAGATGTTTTGCAGATTTTGCAAGAATGAGTACTACTATCGTACTCAACAAGCCACATGAAAACGCTAAATAATTACATGCAAGGAGTTCAATGGATGGTTAGGGTTTACCATATCAGGTATATGTGGATGTATTTTGAGTTAAAACAGTTTATTTTTCAAACAGTAAAACAATAATAAATAATAACATCAGTGGTTTCTCAACAATTGCACAAACCAACTTAACATCTCAAAAACTCTACTTATGCCTCATGTACTGGAATTACCCATGAACACAGCTTCATTAACTGGAAGCACGACGTATTCGAATACCTTTAATTTATACTCAACAGAGTTGCCCAACTTTACCCACAAGATATCTCAAACTCATACTGTCATGCAATATACACGCAACACGATAGCGTGCGACTGAGTTCAGATAATAAAGTCTTTTCACTGCTCAACCTTTCTAGCCCATACAGCCCTCAGGAGACCACCGGCCAACTGTGGAATTCGCACACCGAGGCTGACGAGACCATACCGTTGTGTAAACCAACGAGTGTCCCTACAAACCCACTCCTGTCTCACCCCAATTCTATCACACAAGAGCAGTTGACATCTTATAGATTTTCAATTGGAAGAGCAGTGTACTAAGTCAGGGAGTAATGACCACACATGTGCTTGAGCGGTTTTCTGTGTCTATTACTTTGGCACAAGGTTCTTGTCCTTACTTGTCTCCAGTGAGGAAATGGACCAACACCAACTCGTGGTTGTCCACCTTCACCTTCAACTCACTTTTAACACAAGTCTATTGGGTTATCCAACTTCTTGGACACAACCCTCAACTCTCCACCAAAAACCATTGGAGAACCGCCAATACTGCTTTTCAGGATTTATAAACACATGTTTGGTGACAAAGCTACTTATATAGATAATATTTTGTATAAACTTGTCAAGGTGAATATGGCCTACAAGTGCTAGGTGGGTTTGTCAATGGAGTAATAGGACTTATCTAATTATCATGGCATTCAAAAGTATTATTTTAGTATTTAAATTATTTGGCACAAATACAATAATAAAAGTAATAATAGACATATATGAATTATAGACTCAAAATGATCAAGGAATACGACTTGCCTCCTTGCACAAAGTCTTCTAGATACTGGTCTTGTCCGGCATCTTCTGGAGTCTAGTCGTTGAAGTCGTGACCTAACGTGAAACAAAAAAAAAATAAACCAAATAAAATCTGGCTCGACAAGGAATGAGCGGGGAACAACATGCAAGTAAATAAATTAAAAAAGAAACATAAAGAAAGGTGGTGCAATGGATAGGAATTTATTTGGTGTATAGTTGGACTGAACGGAGCAGAGAAATGGATTTATGGGCTCGAAACGGTCGGAACAGAGTATAAAATGTCGAATTAGGGTTTCGGACAAAAAAGCGTCACTTTTATTATTCATACATGAAATAGATTATGAACAGTACTAAACACTAATCTTGGTTAAGGAACATTAATCAAGTTTACTGTTTTCAGGAAATGAATAGTGTTTTGAATGAACAATAAAGCATAGTGTTTATGCCGAATTTGAAAATGAACAGTACTGGGTTATTGTAAGATCGAGGAGACCGACTAGAGGGGGGTGAATAGGCAGTTTTTAAATTCTTTTGGCTAAAACCGAGTTTTATGCGGAATTATAAATCAATTCGATTTTGCTCAATTAAAACCTAAATCAACTAGTATTGACTAAGTGCACCAACAATATAAGACTATTGATAATGATAGCAAACATACAAAGACACAAAAGCAATTTAATTCTAGGAATGTAAATTGCACAAAGTAAATCACTATAGTGCAAACCACAATGACACAATAACGTTTTACCGTGGTCTTCGGAGACTTGTCGGTCTCCCCTAATCCACGTTGAGGTAAGCCCAAACTAATTGGACTAGCTCCACGAATTAAGCCAAACACCTCAATTCCACTAGTGGTAGCTCTTTCCCGCTCCAAGTAGGTGAGCTCCAACCTTCACAATACGCCGGGCCTTCTTACAAGCTTCTTGAGAAGATCACCGGTCCACAACGTCTCCACGCTGTCTAGGTGTCGACAAACACCAAAAGTAACAAGCCAAACCCCTTACTTGACTCTCACCACGTGCAACAAATGCACAAGCTCAAGTGGATACGAAATCCACCTCTAGATGCAACACATGCAACTAGAGACCTCTCTCCTTGCTCACAAGGTGCAACACATGCACAATTAAGAGGAGAAGCTCACACTAGCTCAAGTGAGTGAAATGGGATGGCAAAAGTTATCTCTTAACCGGCCCAGGTGGGTATTTATAGCCCACACACAAAAACTAGCCGTTGGGAGCAGAAATCAACAAATTCAGCCAAAATGCGGTAGTATCGCCGTTCAAAGGCCGGTACTACCGATTTTTGCCCAACGGTCGGAAAGGGTGTATTAAACACTCAAAAACTAGCCGTTAAAATTTTTGGTACGGTAGTACCGTAGTACAATGGGCGGTACTACCGTTCTGCGGTAGTACCTCTCTTCTCGGGCGGTAATTTCGCAGCCCAATTTCAGCACAGACGACACTCGGTAAAAAGATCATAACTTTTGACTCCGATGTTGGAATTGAGTGATCTTGGACTTTATGGAAAGCTTATTTAGACAGATACATAACCCACCTATTTGATTGATCTCAAATATATTTGATCAAATCAAAAAACACAACTCCAAAGAGTCACTACCATGGTCTAAGTCCAAAGAAATAGCAATAAGCAATCTTACACCATGCCAAGGGAAAATGCATGAATCCCAACAATTTACAAAATACATTTGAAAACTTAGATCATGCCACAAGGGTTAGGTACATGGACTTCAACCATTTGCAAAACACATTTGCAAAGTATAGTCACATGCTACAAGGATTAAATGCATGAGCCTTGGCTATTTGCAAAACACATTCGCAAATAATAGCATCATGCCACGGAGAGCTAGAGCAAAAAAGATTGAGCTATCAACACATGATGAGATTCAAGCTACTAGATAAGATCTCTCTTAATAGTACAGCAACCTATACTAGTAATCCAGTCTTCTAACCAAACACCAAGATCAGTAAAAGACTAGGAACATGTCCTTAGCCCTAGCTAGTCATACCTTTGCCTTGAGCATCTTCTTGAAGCTTGATGACACACATCTTCACTTCAAGTCCGAGTCATCGTCTTGACATGCATCAACCCATGATGCATCCTTTACTTGACCTCCATCAACACATGATGAGTCTTCTCTTCACTTGATGATCAACTCATGATCATCTCCTCTTTGAGATCTTGATATGCATCAACACATGATGCATCCTCTTCTTGAATCTTGACTTGATGATGATCAACTTATTCATCCAACTCATAGAAAATATTAGTCCCACAATGATTAACATTAATTACCAAGATATACCTGCAATAAATGCTTCTGAACAAGCAATTACTAACAGGTGTGCTACTACCGTCGTTGATCATGCGGTAGTTCCGCTCTCCGGTATTTCTGATCACAAGGGCGGTACGACCGCTCTTCCTTGAGGTCCAAAAGGGCACTCACTGGAAAAAGCGTACCGCTACCAAATCGGTTACACCGGGTTGCGGTAGTTCCGCCAAGTAAATTGCGGTCATACCGTTGAGCGGTAGGTCCGCCAAATAAGCTCTGGTACTACCGCACATCGGTAGTACCGCTTACCAAATGCGGTCATACCGATTTCTACTGAAATTCTTCCAGAAGCTTTTCGAAATGCAATGCATGACTCCTTTGTCTTGAGCCTTGTCGATCTTTTATCATCTTTGCATTTTCTTTTCATGTCATCATTCAAACTCCGGGACTAAGCCTTGAAAACATATTAGCACACACATTAGTCCCACAACACAATTGCAAATAATTGAATATAAAGTAATATGAGTATATATGAACTACACAAGTTTTATATACTCAAAGGATATGTTTCAAAGTAGAGATCCCCAATATATGTGGATAAAGAAATATGGATCAATACTAATGAAACCACAAAATATAGAGTGAACTCCCCTAAATGTGTGCATACACGAATGTGTAATAAAAACATATGCATATATTCAAGTTAAACTTTTGGTGGAGTTCAACCTATATTTTGGATCCGAGGAATGCAATAATATATAAGAATATGATATTGAATGCATACCTACATGATTTTCACTTTTTCATCCAAATAAAACTAAACAATATCATAGTCGATAAACATATTAGTCTCACATTTAGATTTGTCATTAATTACCAAAATACTCCATTAACTCATAATGACGGGTCTAGATTCTTCAGTTATGAACAGTGCCATCTACAGTTGTGGGCCGAGGCCGTTTGGCTCCACGGCTCGAAGGCCCAGCACGGCCTGGCCTTAAAAGCCTGAGTGCACTCGGTTGAAGGCTAGAGCGTCTCGATGGTGCACTCGCGTGGAAGGCGGGAGGGGAGGAGCCAACGGTGCTCCAGTGGCGGTGCGGCCGACAGCGAACGGGAGCAACGCAGGGAGCTTCACGGAGGTAAGTGCATCTCCCACTAGGTTTTTGTGCGAGCTGGTGTTTCGGGTAGGGGGTTACAGTGGTGGCAGTGAAGGGGAAAGTTGGCGCCGGTGAAGGGGAAAGGTGGTGCCAGTGAAGCTTTAGCGGAATTGAGGCCGGAGGTGGTGGGAGAAGGGGTCCGGGAGGGGAGGCGGTAATGGTGGCGAGGTCGAAGGGGAAGGAGAGAAGCAAAGCGGTGGCTCACCTTCGGCTCACCGAGGAAGGCGTGAAGGCGACGGCGATTCCTTGCCACTGGCCAGGTTCGGAGACGAAGGGGAATAGGGGTGGGTTGCTAGAGCTTAGCACGAGGGAGGAGGAGTAAGCGGTGGGCTTTTATAGCCGGGTCATGGCGGTGGGAGCAGGAATCGGGCGCAGCTGCGGCGGCGACGTGGTTGGCCACGCGCGTTTGGGCGGTGCCGAGAGAGGGGAGGGGGCGGCCGTTGGAAATATGCCCTAGAGGCAATCATAGAGATAATTATATTTCGTTATGTTCATAACATTGGATAATATGTTATCTTGTTCCTAGAATAATATCATTAATATTTATTATCAAGTAGGTGACTTGATTGTGAAACTCTGTATTTCTACGATGATTATTCTTAAACGTTCCCTAGTTAGAAACACATGAAAATACATATGGATAGACTAGCATATGTATTGGTTGATGACTATGTTTCATAGGTCATAGATATGGAGATATCAAACCAATAATATGGACACATGTTAGAGAATATGGTGTTGGATAAGACCCACATTAAGACACTGTTGAGATTGTTATGATTTCATATGTCATCAGTTGGTCTCAAGCAATGATGATGTATAATCCTTAGACCTGAGATCAACATGGTTTCCTACATGTGTAATAGCACTCTTAGGGGTTGCCAAACACTACTTGTAACTGGGTAGTTTTAAAGGTAGCTTTTGGATATGCTATGAAACATGCGGAAGGATGTGACTAGTCGGATATGAGATTTGCCCCTCCTAGCATAACAGAAGAGATGTCTCTGGGCCCCTCGTTGTGGTCAGATAAAAAAAAGTGCATGGCCATACCACTAGTGGTCGAAGTGTCGGCCGCATGAAGTTATTCTACACTTGTTCGAGAAAGTATTGAACAGTCCATGAATGACAAATTTTCTCACCTGGAGTTCAACCAGATGTCATGAGGCAAAGGGAGAATACACAAGTAGGTCATTTAGTTCAACCAGATACAAAATGGTCATGTGGAGATATGAGCTGGTCATAGACTGGTCGAAGCCTGGTCGAACATAATCACTAACTGGCCGTTAGAAGTTACGAACTAGTCGTACTTAAGTATGAGCTGGTCGTAAGAAGTTACGAACTGGTCGTAACTAAGTATGGACTGGTCGTGACTAGGTACGAGCTGGTCATAAGTGATAAGGACCTGATCGTATATCATATTGCATTAAGGTTTGTCCGATATATTATATGTTTGTTCGGGAATCGTTATATGCTGCTAGGTATCGCTGACGACTCGTGGTCGAAAAAGAGTTTTTGAGTCACAACCGATTACACATGAACCTATAGGGTCACACACTTAAAGGCCTAGGATCTGATTTGGATGGTAATCCAAATTCTTGTAGGCCACGAGTTCTTAATGGGCCTCAAGTTCGAGACCCATCGTGGATGCCTATAAATAGAGGGGCGGTGGCATGGGGTGAAGTGATCTTTTTGAAGAATCCCAAAACCCTAATAGCCACGCCTTCATCAACCACGCCATCGGTGCTAGCACTCTAGTGCGTGGTATCCCTGCCCCGTACGTGTGGATACCTTAGAGGTGTTGTTGCGGAGCATCAGCACTAGGACGATCCGTAATTCGTGACCATCATCGGAGCAGGAGGAGAAGACGCGCGGCGAGTACTACTACGACTGCATCAACTCGCTACATTGACTCTACTTCTGCTACGAGTCGGCGCGTTTAATGGTAATCTCGTGATCTATTACTAGCAGAGGTTTCTTGGTTGCACGGTAGAAAATTTTTGTTTTGTGCTATCGTAGCCTACCCGTATTCCAACAGCGGCAGCGAAGGCGGTAGAAACCGGTGGAGGCGGTGCGTGGCGCGGGAGGTGGCTGCTGACGGCAGCGGCGAAGGGGGTGGTGACGATCGGGCGGTGACATCGCAAGGAGGAAGAAGGGCGAAGGCGCACGGGGCAAAAAGCTACTTTCGACTGAAGAAAACGGGGACGCCTGAAGAGGAAAGCGGATTTTGGGATGAATTTTTTGAAAATGGAAAGAAAAACAAAATCAAGCAAAATAAAAGTTTCAAAAACTTTTGAATTTTCAAAATTCTGGGTTGTTTCAGAACCGGCCCGGAGAGACACTGGGCGGATCGGTCGGTCTTTCTCATCATCTCATGTGTTTTATGTACAACTCTTCCATGTCTGTATACCGCGGTTAACATGTGAAGCTATGAGCCTCGTGTTGCCACTACGAAGAGGGTGGTATGCACTTATGGAGCATAGATCATATGGGGTCCTCACATGTAGCTTGCACGGTAGTGGCTGGCAGGATAGCACCAGCGGTACGTACGTGTACTCGATCTGTGCATTTTTGCGTGGTTGTGATTATTACGTTTGACAGCAGCTGCGGCCGTACCAAAAGTACTGGCTCGTACGTCCTGAGAAATTAAGGGTGTGTTTGATCCTGCATACCCTTAGCTTAGTTTGTCTGGGTCATCCAAATTAAAAACGAGCTGGACTGTGTGGATGTAATATGAGTTGTTTGGTTGGTTGTTTCTGTTGGATCAGGCTGTGTTGATATGTTGTTTGGTTGGGTGCATAAGGACGTTTACCGCAAGCGTAAATGCAAAAGACGGTGGAAAGAAAATGTTAGTATGGCTTTAATTTTGTCTTAATATATTATAATAGCCCTTATTTTATCTTAACCTACTTTAATCCACTCTAATACTACCTAATATGCACTGATCATCTCTTACTAACGTCATTAGCAGAGCCTGTATATGAAGAAACGGGGAAATTGAGCGTTTCTACCTAGCCTAGCCCGAAGGCACCTTTTTGCATCTGCTCAGCCAGGTTGCTTTACATATGCAGCCATCGAAACAAGCGAAACAAAAAAAAATTCTGCACCTGAGAAGCCTATCCTAATCTTATGCATCCAACCAAACACATCCTAAGGCGCTTCTTCTCTGATGACGAGCTGTAATTGATGTTTAAAAATCGCTGGCCGTACATTTCTAAAAAAACGCTGGCTGTATCAAATTAAAACAATTCTGTATCCGTGAACATTCTTCTCACTAAATTCTTTCGCAGTGGAAGGGAAACATTCTTCAGACTCTCACTAAATTCTTTCGTAGTGGGTCGAAGGGAAACGATCTCCCGCTTGCTTCTAGCTTGTACGAGGTTAATTATTTAATGTACTCGAGTGGTTGTGATTTGCAAAGGTAGCCATCGAGTTGCTAATCTCTTCTCGGATTGGAAGCTTGGTTAGGTCAAAGAAAGCTTAACCCCATGGGGTCCTCCAAACTAGTGGCAAGAGCACTAGTCTACTACAGGTAGTGGGTACAACAACATACCAAAGCTATATATGACTTTGACAGCTGCGGCCGTACCAAAGTTTTACAGACCTACCATTTATCCTACAATCATGATCGTATATATATATATACCCACACTGCAAGGGACCAGAATTAAAATGAAGAGATACCTACAGCACTCTAGTCTTCTACATCTAGATCGCACTCTCTTCCTAATGATGGATGGATGCCGATAGTACGGTGATACCAGAGTCTGACTAACGGTAAAGGGTGCTCCTGCCCGGGCTGCACCTGTTTGGTCCGCCCTATACCCACAGGCCATAGCTCCTGAAGACTGAAGTGACAGAGTGTTAGTTTTTGGATGATTGGAGTCATGCGGTTAGCACTAGTGTTGCAGTTGTAAACGACAATATGTTTTTCCCGAGGAAATTACACCCTAGGTCCTTAAATTTATACGGTCCCTAGCTTATATGCATTAGCTTTATAGTCTTCCTAACATAAGCGACCTGTTCGAATGCACGCAAATATCTCGAATAGTGGAAGAGAATGGTATAAAGTAGTACCTAATTTTTATAAAAGGGGGGGGGCTGTGATATCCTATGGGCTCTAGATGTTTCATTGGGCTCTTGTCAGATGAAGTATGGGCTCAAGTCGGTCCACTTCAGATCGAGATTGAACCTAACCCTGCTTGACCGAATCCCCCGAGTCCTGAATCTCCTGATAGGCTAGCCGCGTTTCATTTCTCCAGCTGCTATTTTCATTTCCTTTTTTTTTCCTGCGAGGAACTATTTTCATTTCCTTGATAGCGGTAGCATCGACTACTCCTTAGTCCTTAGTGTATTAGCACGAAAACCATTTTACGTATATTTTTTTTCTTTCTTCTTATAGTGACACACACTTTGCCGTAGCTTTGGTTTTTCTTGAACAAGTTTTTGGAGTCTCAGGTCAAACACCTGTAAGTTAAACACGAAGCATTTGTTCAATTGCATCTCAATTCTCAACTCCTCTTCAGCAGCCCATATAATTTCCATTTTACAAGGGCGCGCATATATAGAGGCAAACTTATAATTAAGCCAAAAGAACTTATATATGTGTGTCTGATTTAGGGGTGAAAACGGATCGGATACAAACGGATAATGGCTCTGACATATTTGTTTTCATATTTTCCCCGAATACAGATATGAATACGAATACCTCGGATACGAATACTGATCTGAATAATATCGAATACGAATCGAAGCGAATACGGTCACGGATATTTTTCGGAACATAAAAACCCCATAAATTGTATGTTATAAATTAACGAAAACATATAGCTAGTTTGTTTGATGTAAACATTCATAAATTGTTCATAGTCGCAGCAACCATACATAACATTGGCACCAGCAAGGTGCATTAATTAGTTCATCACAAACATAACTCTTAGTTTACGATATTTAGCTCATAAGTCATAACTCACAAGTCATCACACATTCACACTTAGTTCATCACATACATACAAATTAGTTTATCACATACATAAAATTTAGTTCACACTTAACTCATCACACCTAGTTCATTCATGACATGCATAGTTCAATAATACCAAGATCTAAGATACAATGTCTTAACAAGCAGCAAGCCAACATGTCCTCCAAATCACTCATGTCCTCCAACACGTCCTCCTAGTGATTGGTCATTCATCCATGTCCTCCAACACATCCTCCTCCAAATCATCCATATCCTCATGCTCCTACAACTACAAGTTGTAATTCAATGAGTATCATTTATCAAGGTGACATTAAATTATGCCAAAAAGCTAGATAGTTAGGCTAAAAAATAGCAAACCGTTGCCAAGCTTGTGAAGCATCGCTCAATGCCCTCCATGTCCATGTCAGTGAGGGAATACATAAGATATCATTGAGGCATGCATATTCTACAAACTACAAAGATAATCGGAATATGTGTATTAACCAACAACAGAACATTTAATCTGAATGTTGTAGCTTTGAAGCATTGTTTCTTTTCTGCAACTGAGAAGGATGAACTGTATCTAAACTTGGTTCTGGAGTATGTGCTTGAGACTGTTCATCGTGTTGTGAAGCATTACAACAAGATGAACTAGCGTATGCCACTACCTATCTATGTGAAGTTGTATATGTACCAGGTAATATCAAGCCGCAAAATCTTCTGGTATGCTGAAAAATTATCATGTGTCGTGCACCAGGATTGATCCATGTTGTCAGTTGTAGAAAAGAAACAACTTTCTCATAGGAGTAACAACTAACAACTACTCATGATGATAATCTGAACAGAGCTACAACTGGAAGGATTGATCCATACTACCAGTTGTCACCAACATTTTCAAAACAAATTCTCACTGCCACAGGAGTAACAAGTAATTCTCATAGGAATAGCACCTCTTTTGTGCTCCACTTACAGGGGAAAAAAACTAATTCTCAATTTCTTATAGGAGTAACAACTAACAACTATCTAGGACAAACCACTCTCGAACAGAACATTTAATCCATGCTTTGTCACTGACAGGAATTGCAAATTGCAATTGGTAATCCTAACAATTTACAACAAAGGAGGAAAAATCTGTGCATGTATGTATGCATTGTCTGTGCATGTAAGCATCCACGTACAAAGTGTCTACGGCTAGCATGTATGTATGCATTGTCAAAAAGGAGAGAACCTTCAGTTATCTCTCAGAATCGAGTGCCGTTGCTTCTCCACGATCGTTGACAAATCAAGATACTAAACAAAACTAAAAGAGCACACCTTAATGGAGTGGGGAATAGGGCGGGCGGCCGACGACTCGTCAGTGACGAGGGGGATCCGACGGAGGCAATGGGGCCGTTAGGGCCTCAGGGCAGGGGGAGCGGGCGAAGGCGCAGGGGAGCCTGCGGGGTGCGGAGGCAGGCAAGATGGCCGGTGGAGGAGGGCGAGATGACCGGCGGAGGTCGGTGAGGTAGCCGGCGGCGAGGCAAGCTGGCCACGAGGGGGATCCGGCGGAAGCGTTGGGGCCATGAGGGAGAGCCGACGAAGGCGCAGGGGAGCCGACGGGGGACGGGCGAGATGGCTTGAAGCCGTGACGACGCGGCGCCTATGGTGACTGGAACTGGAGGAGTAGCCTGGCGGCGTGGCGCCGTGGTGAATGGTGATGTACTGATGTGGTCTGTGGAGGAAGAAGGAACCTTAATGAGTAATGACTGTGATGGGCCAGGCTGGGCACTAGCAGTGGGCTGAATTCCGGATATCCGGACTACGTCTTATCTGGATAATCTGCATTCGTATTCGTATCCGTCAGATAGCATACCTACCGTATTCGTTTCCGTTTCCGACAAAAAAAATCCAAATTCGTTTCCGATCCGAAAATTATTCGAAAAAAATCTGATCCGAGATAATCCAAATCTGTTTCTGTCCGAATCGGTCGGAAACTATCCGATCCATTTTCACCCCTAGTCTAACTGTGCTTAAGACGTGTTGCCAGCTCTGCGTCTAGTTTGATCACGTGATTCCAAAGAAAGCTGGGTAAATGTTGCTACTACAGTCGGCACAGTCCTTGTGCGTCTCCAAATCGCCTCCCAAAAAAGGCAACACGCCATTTTCTTGGAGGTAGACTGAGACAGCCTCATGTGCTTCACTTTTCAACAATTTTAGTTCATAAACCACAGCAAAAGGACGAAATGAAGTGCCAACTACAACTATAGATAGGACGAGTTCCTTCTCACTGACAGGCTGAGCCCTACCTCGCCGACACTGCCAAACTAGCTAGAAGAATTGCTTTTGCATTATCACACTGCCTTGTGATCAACGTCCAAGTTTCAGAAGCAGCCGCCGACATTAGTACATGCCATGCTCCAATGAAGTTTGACTTAGGACATATGTTGCGTAAGCTGAGATACTACGTATATGCTAGTAGATAGTAGCAGTAGTACAAAAACTTCAAAAAAGAGAGAGAATATAGTTTCTAGATCGAGTGACAGATAAATATTTAAAATTTTAAGTTTAAACTCAACTGGTACCTGCAATACAAGGGAGCTAGGTAGGGTAAGAAGAAGTAGGGGATGATAAATATAAAGTGACAAGATTTTTTTTTCCTGGCCGAATAATTAAAAGAGATATATTTAGCTAAGAAGTAGGCACTAGATGACTAGTTATCCCATTTTGTATTAATCTATCAGGTAATTAAACCATATTGTATTAATCTATCAGGTAATTAAACCATATAGTTTTTTCTTCTTCTTGCAAATGGTAAACCATGTAGTTTCCACGTTACTAGTATGAGTTAGCAGTAATCTGCACCAGATCACTACGTCACTTTTCTTTGTACTTGTATGGTCCTGAAAAATAAAGTAAAATTAAGGGGTTGTTTGGTTCATGACCCTAATAAACTAAGCCAAAATTTGATATAGCAAAAACTTACGCAAAACTATAATTTAGTAAAATAAACGTTGTTTGGATTGCGGCTAAGCCAAATTTTTGTGTAATCAAAATTTTAGTTAGTGATTTTCTTACCATTGGATTGCCCGCGTATGCTATTAAATCTCGTTAGCGTTATCAGTTTTTTTTTTGCCATTATCATTGATAGTAAACCAAACAGTATGAGGAAGGACAGTACGAAAGAATGGGATAAACAGTGGCAGAATTAATTGGGGATTGGCACAGCATTAATCAAAAGCGGGGGCGTTCATGGGTCTGCCGTTCACATGATCCAACCAGCTCCATTGATTGGGGCGACGTACTTTTTTCCAGCTCCCCTACCCAACTGCTTACTCATCGAGACACCTGTGCTACTTCCTACAGTGGTCACATGAGTACAATAGCCAAGATGTTCACATCTCCATCCTCCCACCTGCCGATTCCAAAGCATCTGAGCCCATGCAGAAGAAAGACTCCTTTCTGTTGCTCCTGAGCTGAGCTCCTCACACAGTTGCAGTGCATTGGCTGTTCTGCTGCCGCCTTCTGGGTAAGCTTCCTTCCTCCTTTTCTTAGGCTCATACTTTGTAGAGTTCTTCCGTGCTCTGATGCTGATGATCTTACACAGATTTACGGGCATCAACGCGGCTGTTTCTTCTTCAGAATTGGAAGATGAATACCACCTTGGTTGCACTCTACATTACAATTTGCTCTGCCCTGTTCATCATATCCAAGATGCTCATCTCGTTCCTGCTCTACAAGAAGTGGGCTCGCAAGAAAAGGATCATCGAGAACAGCCTGACAGGTAACATCTCTCTCTTCATCAATCCATAGTTGAGACATAAAAGTTTTCTGAGTGGAGTTCATGGATACTTAGGCTACTTCTGTATGTGTGTATCTTCACTCCAGGTGGCAAGATGGTGATCTTCCGGTCCGCCGCAATGCAGTCGCTGAGCCCCAAATCGTTCTTGAGCATGATCATGGGGCTGTCGAACAAAGACATCATCGGCTCCGGAGGATATGGAACCGTGTACAGGCTTAGGATAGACGAGAAGTCGGCGTTTGCCGTCAAGAAACTGTACAGAGGAAGTGCAGAGATTGACCGTGGGTTCGAGAGGGAGCTGGACACCATGGGCGACATAAAGCACAGGAACATCGTCCCTCTCTGCGGCTACTACGCAGCACCTCACTTCAACCTTCTGATCTACGAGTTGATGCCCAATGGAAGCTTGGACACGATCCTCCATGGTAGCTTCTATGCTCATGTTCCAGTAACGACTAACGATTGCTTTCATATACTACCAGCATATGTCAGGTTTGACATTAGAAGCATGTTGGTCACAGGGAAGGAAGAGAAGAGGCAAGCTCTGGACTGGCCGGTGAGGTACAGGATTGCGCTTGGCGTGGCGCGAGGGCTTTCCTACCTTCACCACGACTGCATACCTCATGTGATCCACCGAGACATCAAGTCGAGCAACATACTTCTCGATCAGAACATGGAGGCGAGGGTGTCGGACTTTGGCCTCGCGACGCTCATGAAGCCCAACGAGAGCCATGTCACCACGGTCGTCGCCGGCACGTTCGGTTACCTCCCGCCAGGTCTGGAAATTAACCCTGAACGCTCCGGTTCTCTCCTCTGTCAAATTGGCGAGTTTTCATGTTGTCCATGTGCCTGACTGACAGAGTATTTTGAGACCGGGAGGGCGACTACCAAGGGCGACGTCTACAGCTACGGCGTGGTCTTGCTTGAGCTTCTCACCGGGAAGAGGCCGACAGACGAATCGTTTCTTGAAAACGGCACAAGGCTGGTGACCTGGGTAAGCCTCCATCCTGCTCATGACTCCTTTTTTTTTTCTGAAACAAGGGCATCCAGCTCATGACTCTTGATGTACTCCACTACCTACTGTGCACATGTGCCTGCACCAGTATTTGTTGGTTGCAACAGTTTAACTCAATCAAACACCAAATACAACGCAAGACTGATTGGCTATATACCAATGGAAGTTTCTGCAGTAACTGACCAAGCTATCAACTAGTTAGCACTCTGTAGTCTGTACCCATCAGAAAACTGATAGGTTGTGGCTGTCATCATGAGATGAGGTGCCAAGTCAAGATCAACGAGTACTAGTACAGCGCTACCTAGCATGTGCTGATTTATAGACATGTACCGTTTTTTCTGTGAAAATAAGAAGGTTCAATCCATTATCCATCAATGAATTGGATGGAGAACGACAAAACGTATCGTTGGCAACGAATTAGGCATCCCCGGCCGTGCTAACGTCGATCGATTGGTGCGTGTTTTCAGGTTAAGGAAACGATGGAGGAGAAGAGGGAGGAGCACGCCATCGACAGCGCGTTGCCGTCTTTTCCGGCCGAGGAAGTCAAGTTCGTGTTCACCGTGGCAGAGAGGTGCCTGGAATCTGATCCCTGCAACAGGCCAACGATGGCGGAAGTTGTTAAGATGCTTGAGCAAGCGAAGATGGCATAGTAGGTTAACAACAACTATAGACTATAGTACATAACTAGGTCCTTAATTAATTACAGAATTTTTCCACTCAAGCTGTTGTTTCTGCTGCGTAATCCGTTATGGATTCTGTACAGAGTTTAGAAGGTGTTTTTGGCGAGCTGCCAAAGATGTACTACAAGAAGCAAGATCTATTGCTTGCCATGCTAGTTAGCAGATGTAGGAGAATGTTCTCGTGATCGTGATGATCACGATTCACGAACATACATAGCATTTGCAAAAGGCAGTAGCACGATCCGTGATCTGAATTGCAGGACTTGCGTCCAGTACTCCTATCAATACTTCTTTCTGACGGTAACTGAAGCTGGCTTTAACTCAACACTCACCTGGAAAACGAAGACGAGTGGATTAATGGTTGCTGCAGAAAGATGAACGCGTGCAGGCCCCTGGAGGCTGGAGGGGTGCAACTCGGCGAGGAGACCTATTCGACCCCAAGATCCGGCCCAGTTTTAAGTGGGAAGAGATCGGATGGGCTAGCCTAGCCTATTGCCTTCTCGCTTCAGGCCCGTCTCAATCGTGAGCTGCTGGGACTTCGTATCGCGACAGCCTCGGCCGCTGCGGCGAGACGACGTTTGGGCCGTTCTCATACGTCTCTTGCTTGCTTGTGCGTTGTGGACCTCAGCGCGTGCGAAAGTTCACGGAATTCTGTAAAATGGGCCTTCGCACATGGCGGAATTCACCCAGTAGGGTAGGACATAGCCGAGCCTCACCTGTCCCGGAGTGGCGGATTACCAACCCGCTCCAAGCACGTTTATTTTCCCTCCTCTCTTATTAGAGAACTAGCAGGTGGCTGCGTGCGCCTAGATTTATTATATACGTTCGCATATTGTTAATTGTTTGATTTTTCTCATAATTATGAGTCGGTTTTACTAACCAATTCTCATTTTCATCTCCTACCTCCGACCTCCAACAACAAGCTCAATTCTTGATCGATCCCTCTTGACTGCTACTCCTTCTAATACAATACTCTACTACATTGTTATCTTATATTTCTCTCCAATTATTGCTTAAAGTTGACAGTTACGTCATCAAACACGCATACACGTGCAACCGTCGCTGATCCCTGCCGTGACACCCGCCACACACTCTCCAGTGGTCTCGAGCCTATTCCCTACTCTACATCATCTTTACTCCGAGCTCTTTGCTCCTCTACTTATGTACGCACGTGTATCTATTCGTACATATGCATACATGTATATACACATACATAATGTTATACATGCTCAATGTCCTCTTCTCCCGTGTCGGCTGCTCCTCTTCTTCGACATTATCAACTCAATGTTGTGCCTTCCTCGCTAACTGCGACGACTTACCATCTTCACCGATGTTGGTATGTCTATTTTAGTCATTGTATAACGATATGGAGAATCTTCTTGTCATCAACGGTGATGTGTTGTGCCCCTCACCAGCGATGGCACGCTTCTAGCTACCCGATGGTCCCATATAATCTATAACTCGTCTTCAATGCAAAGCTTCGCCTTCTCTCTGCTAGGGTTTCTCCATCATCGAGGTTCTTTGGCCGCTAACTTTTTTAGGAAAGCCGACGCTCACCACTCGTTGTCACGACTCTTGGATCCTTTGACTCTGGCCTTTTTCTTCAACGACTCAGCAAGCATCGCAACTTGTCCTTATTGAACAGCTAAGGTCAGCGGCACGACATTTTCCTCATCTCCATCGTCACTGTCTCTTCTCTTCACTTCTATAGGGGTCAATGTCTTCTCGCAGAACATATTGGTGTCATTGTATTTGACGAGGATTAAAACCTCTGTGTATTGTTTATCCACCTTGGCCGTGTGTGGAAGGTTGCTGGTTGTGTGATAGTTATATCCAAGTGTTGTAGTTGTGTGCTAGACACTCCTTGAGCTAAGAGCAAACCCTTTCTACTCTAGTGTGCATGTGTTGCACTTGGTGAGTGATTGAGAGAAAACCCTAAGTGCATGTGTTGCCTTAGGTTGTGGATTTCATATCCATAGAGCTTTGACACTTGATTGGTTCAAGTGAAAGTTGGAGATTTGTTACTCTTGGTGTTTGCCGACACCTAGACGGTGTGGTGATGTCGTTGCGCCGGTGTGCTTCTCAAAGAAGATTGTGAGAAGCCCCGGGCGGTTTATAAGTGGTGTGGTGCTCACCATCTCCGGAGTAGAGGAAAGAGCAACCCTAGTGGAGCGAGGTGTTGGTTCAGTTTGGAACCAGTCCAAGTAGTTGGACTTACCTCAGAGGCGGGTGCTCAATTCGTGGAGCCGGTCCAATTAGTTTGGGTTTGCCTCAACGTGGATTAGGGGAGACCAGCAAGTCTCCGATCACCACGGTAAAACATCGCCGTGTCTATTGCGGTTTGCATTCTTGTGTTTTACATATTGCAATTTATATTCCTTGTATTAAATTGCTTATTCATTGTTGATGAATGCTTCCCTAACTGTGTGCTATTTACATTGATAAAATTGAATAGCTTACAAGTCCTTGCTTGATTGTTATATTTATCATGTGACTTGTATCGTTGTGCACTTAGGTGAACTTAGTTGATTTAGGCTTTAATTGTGCAAAACCATATTTGTATTAGCTTCCGCATTAGAAATCGGTTTTAACCAAATAAGTTTTTAAAACGCCTATTCATCCCCCCCTCTAGTTGGCCTCCTCGATCTTACAGACGCGTCTCTTCGTCTCGCCGCGCGAAGCTTCCATATCTAGCAGTATTTAAGCGAGGTCTTGCTGTATTGATACATACGCAGCGCTAGCTAGTACCGTCGCGCACCATGGTGAGCACGCGGAGCATGACGGCGAGGACCAAGGCGACGAGGTCGACGATCGCCGTCGCTCTTCCTCACGATGTCGTCGTCCACATCATCAGCCTCGTGGCCGCGAGCTCTCCTCAGCCCATGGTTGACCTCTGCAACCTACGAGCCACGTATGTATTTATATACCTACAAAAATGTGTACTACTATTTATTGTGGCAGCAACCAATCCATGCATGCATATACATGCTACTAATCTAACTATATTTGGCCTTTCTAATTTTCTTTTATGGAGTTGCAAGGCCGTGTAAAGGCGTCCAAGGAGCGTGTCGTAGAGATGCCCATGGTGCTAGAGTGAGAGGAGGCGCTGAAGTGGCTGGACAACGAACGCTACCTCGCAGTCATCAACCACTTGGTCGGCGCCGACAACCCAGAGGCCTGCTTCATCGCCGGCTTCACGCTCGTCTTCACGCACCAATACATGCAGCGCGGCCTCGTGTGCCTCAACCGGGTAGTCGTCGCCGGCCACAAGCCTCACCGTAGAACTTGACATCAATGAATGGTTGGTTGCTGATACATGATGACACTTCCCACCAAATTGCTGATACTGGATACGGTGAGGCCATCCTTACATATAAACCAGAACTCAAGTTGCTTGGTATTCTTGTTGGGTTTAAAGACAATTACATGCTTGTAATTAATAACTTTAAGTTCAGTTCTACTGCTATTACTTCTAGGGCCGAGGTTTAGGAGGATTCTATAAGCACTTGAAGGATTGGTATGAAGCAAATAACACACTCCAGTGTGTCAGGTTCGATGAAGTAGGCCGTGGTTCACCTGCACGTTTAGGGTGAACGCCCAAGAAGCGAGCTAACTAGCTAAATTCAGGTATCGAGTTAGCTAACAAGGGACTACGAACTCTGTGTGTGTGTGTGTAGGGAACATATCTAGTGCTAATGGGTAATTGAGTGCAAAGGTGCTAATGCCAATCTTGATCGTTGGATCTGGATTGAACAGTCAAGATTAATGCGGGCTCCCACCTCCAAACCATTTAATCACCCTGCATGCTCCCACCTCCAATGCGCCTTCATTAATGCGCCTGCATTAAACACCCTGCATGATCCAACGGTCAATATTAGCATTAGCACCTTAGCACTCAATTACCCATTTGCTCTAGATATGTTGTGTGTGTGTGTGTGTGTGTGTGTGTGTGTGTGTGTGTGTGTGTGAAGCTGGTTTTAAAGACACAAGCAGCCACTACTTGTAGATTTTACAGAGAAGAGATCAATCACAGACGGTTCCTTAGGATAAACCGTCTATGATACATTAGCTATTACAGATGATTTCATCTATAACCCATCTGTGATAGTCAACTAGTACAAACAGTTCTGAGTTAATAATCGTCTATGATAGCATGCATCACAGACAATTCGAAAACTGTCTGTGATGACCTCATGTTATTACTGACTCATAAACTCAGACGGCTCACGAAATCATCTGTGATGACGTTTTTGAACCGTCTGTGATAATATTTTCATCAGTAGTGCATCAAGCAGAAATTGGCCATGAGTTTTGACAGTCTACTGTGTAAAATAGCACCGTGAAGTTTCCATTGCAAATAAGTTAAGCACATGCATGTGCATATATTTTATCGCTGCCCTCCGGGAGCGTCCACGTCGTCGACTTTGCAAGAAAAAAAACTTGTGTTTTTTGAATTCGCGTCGAGGTGCACGGTTCGGCGACCGAGAGCCGTCTGATCGCGGCATTACGACCGGAATCGGGGGCACAACCATGGAATCGCTGCTTCGACGCCGATTTGCCCATCCCAACTTTGCATCTGTAACCCTAGCCCCTAGGGTTGCCCCTCCTAATCCCTCCAAAGGTTGTCGCCTCCCCCCCCTAGCACTCGCTATCGTGCTCACCTTCGCCCATGCCCTCGTCGTCTCCGCCCCCACCCCCCACCCCCACACGTCACGAAATGTCCTCCCTAGCTGCACCACACCAACGCGGCCTCACCTCGGGTCGTCCTCCTAGTGGATGTCTAAAAAGTCATTTTAAGATGTTAGAAATTATCATAGTTAGCCGGTGTCTTATCGCTTGCCACGCCAGATGGTTTTTCTGGTTGATCAATATTTACATTGGTATATCTCTTCTAGTGCGATCTAATAACGGTCAGCAACATATACATCGATTGCTTTCTTTCCTTCGTCCACACGCATCTCCCTTCTAAAATTTTGTCGATATCAGACTACATTCCTGACGTTCACGCCAGATGAGACCCACGATGAAAAATACACTAACTTTGTCATATAACATAAAGTCATAACATTATTTTGTATGCTAAATCCGTGATTTATCGATATCATCACCACGTTAGCCACGCCTGTCATAATTCCACGAGCACAGCGCTGTGCTCTGCCTAGTCTAAACTCATTCTCGAAGAAAAAGCGAGTGTACACCTATCTCCGGTTCTCTATTCTCGCATAAGCTAGCTGCAAGGGAAGAACAAGGGGTAAAAAAGCATCATGTCATGGGGCCGCTCATCGATGCACCATGCAAGCGACCGGTTTGTCCGGAGCCACACACTGCACATAGTACAAGAGGGGCATCATCGTGTTGACTGCCACTGCAAGAGGAATTGAATCGGGGGAAACGTGGCGTGGCGTGCAGCCGCCATTGACCCATTGATTCCAGCTCCCGCAGACTTGCGAGACCCCGTGGTCGTACTCCGGTTCCATCTGCCAGCGCTTCATTAGCGCCCGAGATGTGGACGAGTTTCTAACAAAGCGGAGGTGGGGCCCGCTCGTGACATGGCAAGTTGCAGGTGCCAGCGTCCGAGACCGGCATCCTAGTCAATGTCGTGTCACTGGGTCTGTCTATCCCGATCTACGGCCTTTCCCTCTTGCTATATATATATACAGTCCAGAGTGAGACGGTTTTAGTTACTGGTCAGTCCAGCAGATATTTTCACGCCGCTTACTTAGTTAAGCACCGGCGGGCTTTTCGGAAGGAAAAAAACCTGACGCGGAAAACATAGACGTCATTACGAAAACCTCAGGGGCGTTTCCGTAAACAAAGCGGCGTGGAGACTCAGGCTATTAGAAATAGTATACAGGGCGTCTTTGGTTTGTGATCTAGGTGTTATACTAAAATTTTGGTACTACAAAATCCAGGCAATACTAAAATATTAGCAAAAAAATGGTGTTTGGATCGTAGCCTTACCAATTCATGAGCAATGCCGAAATTGATGTGTTTGGATTGCAGGCATACCAAAATTTACCAAAATTGGGAGAGTGACGTGTGGGTCCCGTATGACATTTTTTTTCCCAAAATATGTTAACATGGGTCTTGTTCTGTTGATAAAATGATAAGGAACACAACGGTTCAAACGGATCACAAATCAAATACTCAATTTAGAAAATATGATCATTTGAAACTAATTAATCAAATTAAACAAACAATTAATGCATTGGAATGAGCCAACCAAGAAGTGCCACCTGTCTTGGCTAGATCCGGCTACCTAGGAAAAAAAATTATAGGACGGGCCTCTCCAAGGCCTCTCCCCCATCTCCATCCATTCCCCCCCCCCCGCCTCGTAAAATCAAGGGCTTGGATGGCTCGGGGGAGGGGCCTCAGCGTGAGGCTCTGTCCCATAGAATTTGCTTCCGGCTGCCTAGCCAAATAAATTGGCACTGGATTTGGCCACCCAAAAGTTGCCCAGAGAAGGTGTTGGAAGGGTATTACCAAAATTTAGAACAAAACCAAATGCTAGCCAAATTTTTAGTGTATTACCAAAATCTTGGTAGGGTATTACTGTTGGCAATCATAGAGATGATTACATTTCATTATGTTCATGACATTGGATAATGTGTTATCTTGTTCCTAGAATAATATTGTTAATATTTATTATCAAGTATGTGACTTGGTTGTGAAACTCTATATTTCTGCAATAATTATTCTTATACGATCCCTGGTCGTAAACATATGAGGACACATATGAATAGACTAGCATATGTATTGGTTGATAACTATGTTTCACGAGTCATAGATATGGAGATATCAAACCAATAATATGGACACATGTTAGAGAACATGATGTTGGATAAGACCCACCTTGAGGCACTATTGAGATTGTTATGAATCTATGTGTCATTAGTTGGTCTCAAGCAATGATGATGTATAATCCTTAGACACGAGATCAACATGGTTTCCTACATGTGTAAGAGCACTTTAGGGGTTGCCAAACGCTACACCAGAATCGGGTAGTTACAAAGGTAGCTTTCGGTATGCTTTGAAACATGGAGAGGAATGTGACCGGTCGGATATGGGATTTGCCCTCCTAACATAACAGAGAGATGTCTCTGGGCCCTCGTTGATCGGATAAAGAAAGTGCATGGCCATGCCACTAGTAGTCAAGTGTTCGACCACATAAGGTTATCGATACTCGATCGAGAAAGTATTGAATATCCATGGATGACACAACATCTCACCCGAGTTCAACCAGATATCGCGAGGCAAAGGGAGAATACATGAGAGGTCATTAGTTCGACCGACCACCGATCGGGTCGTATGGAGATACAAGCAAGTCGTAGACTGGTCGAACGTAATCACAGAGTGGTCGAAACCAAATCGTAAGGAGTTACGAATTGGTCGTGATCAAATACGAACTGGTCGTATAGAGATAGGACCTGGTCGTATATCATATTGCATTAAGGTTCGTCCGATATAATTTGTGTGTTTTCGGGAATCGATATGTTCTGCTAGGAGCCGCTACGACTCGTGATCGGAAACGGTTTCCGAATCGCAACCGAACTACACATGAACCTACAGGGTCACACACTTAACGGGTTGGAACAAACCAATACGAATACGATTCGTAAACGTGTCCGGATAGGATCCGTCACGAGCACTATATAAGGAGGTGCATGAGGCTATTGGAAAAGATGGGTGAAACACCACCGAAACCCTAGCCGCCATTTCCTTGAGAGCTCCACCGTGCGACTTGGTGCTAGCACACCGACGTTCGGTTGTTCCTTCCCTGGACGTGTGGATACCGTAGAGGCGCTACTACGATTGTTGCGCTTGAGGACGATCCGCGATCTTCACAAGGAACCGCAGACGTTCTTTGGAGGAGACGATCGATCGCGACCATCGTGATCGACTTGTCGGACGTTGGACGATCGACTACGACCACTACATCGACGCTCTTCGTTGGACCAGTCGCCCAACCCTTCTTCCGCCGTTTCTACGCTGTCGGTGGTAACGATCTATGATCATCTACTTGCATGGCTTCCTGGTTTGCGTGGTAGAAAATTTTGTTTGTAGCTATCGTAGCCTACCCGTGACCCAACAATTACTGGGCAACAAACCAAACAGCCCCATAATCTGCAGTTTCCTAAAAAAACAGAGATACAATATGCAGTTTCCTAAAAAAAACAGAGAACAATATTAAGAGATGGATCAGTCAAGGCTTCTAACGGAACTAGTTCTATACCCGTGCTTTGCTATTAATTAAAAAAAATCATAATTTTATCATGTTGAGTTGTCCATCGTTATTGTACTCAGAGACACGATCTAAGTAGTTGGTACCCTCCTTGTCGATCCAACGGACGCGGAGAAGTGAGATAAGTTGCGAGAAAAATTGTCAATTCCTTGCTGCGATTTTAGAGCATTGATTTTTATCTGTCTAGCGGTTATATGTGTAGTCGTGCGTCCATGCAGCGACTACACCCTTACACCTGTTGTATTTCCCTGAGGCCTGTACTGTATCTATCGTCGTTGGTTTGGTTGGTTTACGAACCTTGTGAACGGATGAGACCAGCCGACAACGTTGTGCCAGACAAGAAAACTAAAATTGTGACCTCCTGATTAGTCTTGTCGGCGAGTTTGGTCTGCCATCGTTTGTCATTTTCGAATCGGTGGAAAAGTACTCGATTCGATAAAAGGTGGCAAATGACAGGAAACAGCAAAGCATTCTGAATTCTGAAAAGATAATTTACACCTAAAATAGATGTATCCTAACAATGTTGAAATATATGCGTGCATGCTGATCCAACTTTCTTTTAGCTTAAAACAGCTGCACCCTTTGTCCAGGGGAAATGATAGTGCACGCTTATTCGTTGCTAAAACTACTTTGGAGCATTCTCAAGTACAAGTCATATTTTGAAACATTAAATTAGAACAGAATCAAAGCAAATCCCAAATCCAACGGTCTGAAAAATCGACCTGTATTTAACAAGAACAAAAAACAAGCGACTTACAAATATGAAATCCATTGTAACATTTTGGTTTCATGTTTCTTTTTATTATACCCTCTCTGTTACTTAATAGATGTATAGATGTTGTTTTAGATATTGACACGGTCCCTAATGTTTTTCCCCCTAGCTATATGTTAGTAAAAAGTATAAAAAAATATGATATCACTAGGTACTTTTGGTGGCAAACTCTATTAATGTTATTTCTATTTTACATATTTAAATACCTTTATGTATATAAGTGGTCATATATTTATTAGGTTTGGTTGCATACATGGTAAAACGACATCCGTTTGTAACCGAGGGAGTATATAACGCCAGGATAATTGATTATTTGTCACTGCAAAGAACAACCTTTTAGAATTTACCGCTGCCAACATTGTAATCTATAATTTGCCACTTTAAAGATTGGTTGTTTGGTAATTTATCATTTTGGCATTTTAATTACATTTATTATCTTTTCTCCCTTTTTCCCCACACAAAATGTCCTTATTGCCCCTTTCTAACTTACACATACGAATTTTACACCAAGACCAACACTCCGATGACAAGGATTAACTTGATCTTGGCTTCAATCGCCGTGCATCCTTCCAAGTCAGTAAAACGATGTTCTTGACTGAAAATGGATACCATGATGATGCAATGCGATCGAGCTAACATGCATGCTCACATGCATATATACAAAATCTAATCTAATCGATCGATTTTTGCAAATCAGAGATTATATTTTTGACCAACTATGATCTAATAGAGAATCAGTCGAAACTGGGTTGCTGCATTTGTCTCTACTAATAAGGACATTTCGAAGCCATGCATATAGTTGTCCCTAAATCCACACAAAGAGGAAAGCAGCTGTGTAAGGTAGAGAGGGGGCAATAAGGACATTTCGTGTTGGAGAAAAGGGAGAAATGATAAGAAATGTAATTAAAATGCCACAATGATAAATTATCAAATAACCAATCTTTAGAGTGGCAAATTATAAATTATAATACTAGCAATGACAAATCCTATATGGCTGTTCTTTGCAGTGACAAATAATCAATTATCCCTTTGCTAATTAACGTAAATGATTCTTGAAACTGTGATAGCAGGGATGCATCCAAATAAAATACACACTCGCTGTTTCGGTATTTTTTTTTTTGAAAGGGTAAACCAGCTTTTATAGAAAGCTAATAGAGAGTTCTTACATCCAAAATACAACCGCAAACATTGGGGTTACCAGTTAACTGATAACAACTAAGCAAGATAACAAATTCAGGACATCAACCAGAGAACAAAAACTGCATCAAAACGACAGATTCAAGCACCAAGCCAGATAGCCCCTAATACAAAAAAAAAACTATCTTACAAGCACGGCAAAAACCGATTCCAGACTGAGAACCCCTATTTCGCGATCTTGCTATCCATACCAGGGATGCATCTTGCTGTTTTGGTACTTAAGGAAAGCAAGCTCGGAGAGTTTCTTTTCACTCCTTAAGAAAAGGGCACCACGTGTATAGTTTGGGCTTTGGATTCATTCCATACGAAAGCCCCACGTGGACTTTGTCTTACTTTGGCGGGAAATCTCGTAGACGCCGCCGTAGAGTCCGACCACAAGCTAGTGAGCGAGCAAGCCAAGCAAAGGCGGTGGCCGCCCCGGTCGGCACACGGCCGCGGCTCCCGCGCGCCGGAGACCCCAACCGTATGGCGACCGGGTCAAATAACGAACTGTCACGTAATCGCCTTCCTCGAACTCGATCCCCCTCCTCACCCCGCCGAATCCAAAAGCGACGCGACCCCAACTCCGTGCCAAATTCGGGGTCGCGAACGCCCGAACCCCCCATAATTTCTCACCCTTTCTCCCGTCCGCACTCACATTCTCCCGTGCCGCCTCACGCCGCGCGCTTGCAGGCGCCCATGCCCTTGCTCGGCTACACGCCAGACAGGCAAGGCAAAGTAGCAAACCCAGAACGAACTCAACTCAGTAGTACAAATAACACTACTAGTAGTACTAATGTTTCACGAGTTTGCGACTGTGCACACTTGAATGTGATATATCTACGCGGATGTGGTGTGCTGTGTGCACTACTTTCCGTGTTTAAAGCGTACGTGTAACGTGGGGAGTATGTAAACCAGTAAACGTACAGTCCAAGGTAAGACCGGTAATAGTAAAAGTATCACGTGACTGGCCTCCCGGGTGCTGCCTAGTTTTCGCCGGAGTCTAAAACACTACGGATCGATCGCAATATCGCATTCACATCCGAGTGAGCCGGCTTCGGCCGTGACTCGTTTGAAAAGGCCAGGGAGAAGATAAGCCAAGAAAGGAGAGAGAGAGAGAGATCTGAAGATGTGAACAAACACGTAGATGAGCCTCCAGTAAGCTGTCATTGTTCTTTGCTTTGCACAAGTATCCAAAATTCTCCGTATGCGCTATTATTGTACTTATTATTATTTCTGTGAAGTATCGATAACCGTTGGCGATAGGAAAGAACTAACAGATTGTTTGGTTGGAGGGAATCGGCGGAAGGGAATGGGGATTTAGAGGGTAACGGTTATAAAATATCTTGCATGATTAGTGAGCAAGAGAATCTCTTACTTAAGTTACGACGAAGGGTTGAGGGTCCAACTCCTACCATTGTAAATACCGGGTGGACGGTGCGAATTGGGAGGGAATTGTTGAGTAATACAACTCAACCCTTCGTCATAACTTGAGACATCTTAGAGATTGTAAAACGCTCTCTCATCTCTCTTGCCAAACAGGAGATTGAGAAGAAGAAAAAAAGCAAACTCCATGCCTCGTCCCACTACTTGCCAAACATGCCGTAAGGAAAAGCAATGAATTAATACATCTTTTGCCGCTGCACAACCACAAAAGAAAAGAGAAGTGTACACCATGAGCCCCCCGAGCTATCAAAACCAAAGAAGGAAACCAAGAACCTATCCTGAACAGAGAAGAAAGGAAGCATGCGTGTGACTTGCGATCTATCTCAGTTCTGAACTAGTTTGAGCTGACGAAGCCATTCACATGGTCTCGCTGTTGGTGTTGTTGCCAGTCGTGTTGGTGCTGCTCGTGATGTTGTTGTTGCTGTTATTATTTGCGTTGCTGTTGCCTGCCGCGTTCTGGCCGCCTATGATGGACGTGATGGCCGCGGCGAGCGCCACCGTGAAGTTCGGATCCGCGGTGATCGCCGCCGCCGCTGCGCTGACGGTGTCAGCCAGAGGGCCCGGCAGGCCGATCGGCGGCCTCGGCTGCGCGAACTGCACGGCGTCCGCCGAGTCGGACGACATCTGCAGCCCGGAGAACTTGGACTGGTTGTACAGCACCTGCGGCGGCACGGCGAAGGCCGGGGCCGCCCCGCCGCCGGGCAGCGGCAACTGGAACTGCGCGGGCGCGGGCGGTCGCGCGGCGCTGAGCGGCACGGCGTTGGGCGCCCCGGGAGGGCCGTGGGTGAGGTCGAGCGTGACCGTCGGGAACGGCGCGGAGGCCGAGATGGTGGCCATGCTGGACGAGCACGGCAGCACGGTGCGCGCCAGGAAGTTGGAGCTCATGAGCCCCGCGCCGTCCGCGCTCGGCATGGAGCCCGAGAGCAGCATGGACGCCGCGGCCGACGTGGTCGACGCCATCGCCATCGCAGCCGGCGGCAGCGGGTGGTTGTGCGTGCCCTCGTACGTGGTGATCAGGATGGACCGGTCCTCGGCGCACCGTTGCACCTGTTGGTCAATTCCGTCACGAATAAAAAGTTAGACCAGTCGATCACCCTCTCCGATACGGTACGGTACTTGAGGCCGGTTGTACTCCTTTGACCAAGAACTTAATCAGTCGTGCATGGTTAGTTACCTGCTTGCGCACCGGGCAGCCGGTGGCCATGGTGCAGCGGTAGTACGCGCGTGGACAAGGGTTTCCCTTGGCCATCTTCTGACCGTACTTCCTCCACTGGCATCCATCAGCGATCTACAAGAAGAGTAATTCATGTACTGCAAAGTCAGCACGTCTCATGCATACAGCAAAATCAAGATAGATTCGTATACAACTTAAATGGAAGTAGCACTAGTCTTACAATTGGAGCTTCGGATCGCGCGCGAACGGACACGCGGGCCTTCCTCATGGTGGCCTCCTGCGCTTGCTGGTCGTGGTCCCTGGCCGCCGCGCCCAGATGCTGGCCCATCGCTCGCCCGGGCAACCACCCCGCCGTGGACGGCCCGTCCGGGCTGTCGCCGCGCTCCTGATCCTCGTTGCCGGTGGAAGACGAGCGATGCGGGCTGCCCACCCGCGTGGACGAGTTGGACGGCTCCTCGGCCGCCTCGGCGCCGGCGCCAGAGGGGCCCAGATCGAGGAATTGCCTCGGCACGATGACGCCCTCGGTCTTGCCATCCTAGAAACGAAAAAGGGAAATTGATCCGGTTAATTTCTCGGTTGAGCTAGCTAAACTGATCGATTCAATTCGTAGCGCTGTGTGTGGTTGGACAGGCTCGTAGCTAGCTAGGTGATAGGGTGGCAATATTTTTACCGCGTGAGTCGGAGGTGGTTGCGGTTGGGTCGGAGGCATCTGGGTCTTTTGCTGCGTGAGCGCGACGAGATGCATCTGGAGAGCCTGGTAGCTGCCTGTGACCTGGGTCAGCATCCCCCGCAGCCGCTGGTTCTCCTCGTTCATGCGGCCCAGCTCCGCCTGCATCGCTGCGACCTGCAACACAAACGACACGCGTGAATATCGATCGATCCACCATGTTCGCCATGGGCGGTTGCGGCAACACCAATCGACGAGATCGCGATTAGCTAGCTCATGAATTAACTACCTCGTTGGTGTTCCCGCTGTTCTTGTCCTCGTCGGGCCGGTCGCTCCTCGTGTTGCTCCCGGGAAGAAGCTGCACGCACGACATGTGTAAGATCACCGTGAAAGACACAAGTGCCTGGCAAGGCATGCATGATAAGATCCATCAGCGAAGAAGCAGTGGCTAACGTTAATGGTGAGGTCCTCCTCCTTGATGGCGAGGCCGGAGGCGGCCGGTCCCTTCATGTCCTCCGCATCGGCTCCGGCCAAGACCCGGCTCTTCTTCATGTTCTTCTTCTCGTCCGAGAAGAAGTCCACCACGAAGGACCTCCGCCCCCTGCCGGCGCCTCCGCCGGCACCGTCGTCAGCCTCCATGCTCCTGTGGAACGGCGCCCGTGAGAGCAAGTTCAAGAACCCAAGCGGCCGCGGCGACGCGTCCAGAGCTAGCAGCCCTCCTCCTCCACCACCCCCAAGGTGGCCCTTGTCCATGCAAATGGAAGGCCTTCTCAGAGAAGGGAAGAGAGAAGAAGACCCGGGAGAGAGAGAGAGAGAGAGAGAGAGAGAGAGAGAGAGACTAGAGGAGAAGAAGAGTGGGGGAGTCTGAAGTCTCTCACCGGTGGGGAGGGGCACGTATAAAATACGGCGAGCTGCCTCGGGGCTCGAGCCTGACATCAGGAGCTGCGTCAGTGCGGGAACACACGTGGCGAGTCCCCACTGGCTAGAGGGAGAGACGACTGTAGCCTGGACGACCGTATCGCCCTTTCCGGCGAGGCGGAGACGGCTCCATGTTATTTACGTGCGTGTCTACACTTTTCCTCTTTGGCCTGCAACTTTTCTCCCCGGATCAGAATACCAACTCGTTAAGGAAGCGGGAAATTTATGGCAACGACAGGGACGTGCTCCGTGCGACGCGACGCAAAGCGACTCGCGTTTTTCCCGTCTGCAACGGCGACTTCACCGGTCGGTCCAACATTTTTCAACGTAGCGTTGTTAGATTGGCCGTCGAGATACCACGGGCCGTTGCTAGACTACCACTAGTAACAATTTTTTCGTGAGACGGAACAGTTGCACTTGAAGGGGGGGAATTGTTACCGTTTTCACCAGCAATTGCTAACAGATGGCTACGTGTCGTCTGATCACGCCGGTCCATCACTATCACGCTACACTACTAAAAAAATGCTAATACCGGACGTCTCATCACATACGGTTTACTAGAACCGTCAATATTAAATACAATCACAGACGGTTTTAGTTTAGCGACCGTCTGTGTTACTGGCCGCGCTAAAAACCGTGTGTGGAGAGATAATATCACAGACGGTTCACGTTAAAGACCGTCTGTGAAGTATTACAGACGGTTTATGTTGAAGAACCGTCTATGATATTACTATATTCTCATACGGTTATTTATTGGAACCATCTGTAATGAGAAACGACTAGTTAGTCGATTCTGACGGCCAGTTCCTCGGAATTGATCCTTTAAAGTGGTCGAAGTTGATCTCCAACAGAAGATATGTAATCCGGTGGGCACCTTGTCCCGTATGTGTAACTTCACTGTTTTTGATGTGTAACTTCCGATCAACATAAGAAAGCAGAAGTACTTCACTTGATCGAAAGTTACACATCATAGACAGTGAAGTGCTCACTTGATCGGAAGTCAATTTGTTCCGTGAATTTTGTCTTACTAGAAGGGTATGTAGATGAGAACTTCAAAAAGAAATGGAAGTAAGAAAAGATGGAAAATTTGTGAGTGATTTTTCTTAGTTCTGCCATTCTCATGGTTATTTATTAGAATCTGCTCCTAATAAATCGTTGGTAATCAAAGCATCATCGTCTTTTCAGGAATTGTTTTTCATAAATACGGTTGACGCTCCTTTTCCTATCTTTACAACTGAAGCTGGAGATCTCATCACAGACGATTTCCAATAAGAACCGTATGTGATTACACACATCACAAACAGTTTTTAAATATAATCGTCTGTAATAATTCAATGTTTTGGCTCACGTACGATGCGTCTCTTCCTCTTGCGCGCCAATGTTACTATGCGTCTCTTCGTCTCAAACGCCGATGTTACCATGCGTCTCTTCGTCTCGTGCGCCGATGTTACCATGCGTCTCTTCGTCTCGCGATCGCGTATATTCGTCTCGTGCGCCAGCATTACTCCTTATTTTATAAGAATGATCATCGCGCGTCATAGTGAGGACGCACGGTATTGATCAATACGTACGCATCTAGCTATAGTACCGTCGATCGCGCGCCATGGTGAGGACACGGAGCATGACAGTGAGGACCAAGGTGAGGAGGTCGGCGATCGCCGTCGTTCTTCCTCACGAAGTCGTCGACCGCGTGGCCACGAGCTCTCCTCGACCCATGGCTAACCTATGCAGCCTACGAGCCACGTGCAAGGCCATGTACAAGGTGTCCAAGGAGCGTGCCATGGGGAGACGCGTGGTGCTGAAACGGGAGGAGGCGATGAAGTGGCTGGACAACGAGCGCTACCTCGCCGTCGTAAACCACCTGGCCGACGCCGGCAACCCGGAGGCCTACTTCATCGTCAGCCTCATGCTCGTCTTCGCGCACCAGGACATGCAGCGCGGCCTCGTGTGCCTCGACCGGACGGCCGTCGCCGGCCACAAGGCCACGCCCTACGTGCTCGACCTCTTCCTCTACACGGCCGGTGAGGCGCCCGATGTTGGAAAGCACTACATTAGCCAGGTCAAGGGCGAGCTGGCCGATGGCGGGTGCGAGACGGCCAAGAGGACCAACCGAGAGTGCAGGCGGTGCCGGAGGCTCACTGTGGACGCGATCAGTAATGTGACGTGGAAGATGGCTGGGCCGCAGGGCCGGGTGTTGGCGGTGCTAGAGGACGACCACCGTTGCACGAGCACCGGCTGCGACGTAAATGTAGGGTGGGACGACTACGTCGTCTTCTACAGCGACAACTGTAGGATTAGGCATGGGTACTCTAAGTGCTTTGCACATGTGTAATTGAACTACTTGTCGTAAAATTAGCAGTTTTAGTATAGTTTTAGCAAATATTCTGATATAATTCATCACCATTTTTGGTCAATATTCTTCACTAATTAATTATGACAACTTCAAATCAGACTTTGAGTTTAAACTAATGTTTTACTAATATGTGAATGTATCATATGTGTTCTGAATTTGCATTTATGTATATTATCACGGACGATTCTTTATTGAAACCGTCTATTATGTATATTTAGCACAAACAGTTCTAGTTTAGAACCGTATGTGATGCCCATCCCTATTTATGCTCAAACTCTAGGGTTTTCCCGCACCCCCACTCAAACGATTAAGTTTCATTGCGGCGCACTAGGGTTCGGGCTCCCACATCTTCTCGAGCTCGGCGCCGCCTCCTCCTCGAGCCCAGCGCGCCTCCTCCCCGAGCACGAGCTGCCACCTCCCTGAGCCCGGCGCCCCTCCTCCTTCGAGCCCGACGCACCTCCTCCCCTCCCCAAGAGATGTTATCGCCTTCCTCGACGGCGCCTCCTCCCCTGAGACTGTCGCCTTGTAACATCCTGAATTTCCAAACCCTTTGTAAATTTGTAAAATAAAATAAAACTATTTTGTTTTGATGAGAATTCATAGTTGGTTCGTTGGAGAGGTTTAAGTTTCATGTTGTCACCCATTTCTCAGATGTTGGCCGCCTCCTCTCACCCTCTCTTTTGTGTTATGTTGGTTTAGACCTTCTCGTGGCTTGGACCTCCCCAAAGGTCTTTGAAGTTAGACCTCCTCCGGGGGGCTCAGACCTTTTCTCAATTGGACGTGTTCTTATGTCCAGATCTTTCTCTCGAGCCGATCTCTTTGGATCTCTTTGTTGGTTCGAATCTCTTTGGTTCAGACCTCCTCCTTAGGTCCGCACTCCTCTTGGTTAAATCGTGCCTATATGTTTAGACCTCCCTTCGAATTCAAGTCCTTTGGACCTCCCCATCCATTGGATCTCCTTACTCGCTTATCTTAGGAACCCTGACCTCCAAAGATTTCCTCCCGAACCTTTAGGACATCCTATGTTGAGATCCTCACCGCCAGACCTCCCATTGTGGAGATCCTAGCGATTAGGACCTCCCCTGGTCAACTCAGTTCTTTAGACCTCCTCTCAAGACCTCCTTGAGCCCGTAGAACCTCCCTTCGTGAGAGCCTAACTGATAGGACCTCCCCATTGGTGAGATCCTACCAACAGACCTCCTCTTTGTAAGGATTCCTCACCAGACCTCCTTGATGGGATCTTGATTGTCGAAACCTCTAAGTCACGTGGACCTCCTCCATGTGTCTTTGGACCCGCCCATGTCGCGGATCTCCTCTCGTGTGTCTCGACCTCCCCACGCCTGCACCTCCTCTTTGAATATCTCGACCGTTAAGACCTCCCCGAGATCTTAACCGCCTGCATTCTCTCGCTTGTAGACTCGAACTGGCGTTAGGACCTCCCATTGGAGATCCTAACCGCTCGCACCTCTGCCTAAAATTGATCCTTCGCCCTAGATCGCCCTAGCGGGTGAGGTTCCCCTATTACCACACGGACCTCCCCGTTAGCACTCAATCTTGGCCGTTGGACCTCCTCTTTGGAGATCCAACTGTCAGGACCTCCCCTTGACCCAACTGCTTTAGATTTGATGGTCCCACTCGCCAGTCACCCATTCTTATGTTTCCCGCCACACTAGTACCATGAGCATTTAATGCATGTATTGTCACAATAAATGCGCCATGCAAGTGGTCGATCCATTGAATGGGGTCATTCTGGGCACTATTGGTGCCATTTCTAGTCTCCTCCCGTAATAAAGACACTATGTCCTCTATTACTTTTCTTTGACACTCCGTGCATTTTTGCCCATCTCACATGCTCACCAAATCATATACGCATTGAGTGGTCTTTTCACTCTCTTTGACTATAACTAGCCCCGGAGCCCTCCATTGCCACCTTTTTCACACACTCGACATTATTGCTCACACCGGTGGCTTCTGGAGAGCTTGTTGCCAAGAACATCGCCAAGAGCTTCTCTTCATCATATTATCACCATTGGAGGCTCGGCAGAGCTTGGGCGTTGACCTCAACCGCCTGATTGCCTTCGACCTCCCTTCAACTCGCCACCTCTTCCCTTCAAGGTCGGTAAGCCTCCTTGTGCAATCGACCGTTTGTTCTCATCACCACCATAAGAGGTTATGTCCATTCCAGACCTCTTCCTTTGGATTCTCCTTGAACTCCATGGTTTCACTTTGAGATCACCTCTCGGGATCCTCGCGACTCATCATCATCGGGGTCTTTGGCGGGTCATCTCTCCGGTCTTTTATGAAGACCTTCCTCATTGGGCCTTTCTTCCGTAGGTTAAGACCTCTCCCAAAGAACCTATTTTGAGTATGTGTCGTTTCTGTTGATTAAGTTTTAGAGTTTCTTTTGAAGTTCTCTTGGCTCTTTATTTGGAATTTGGTTTGAGTTGTCTCCTTTCCTCCCGTATAGATCGTGAGGACACTGAGGAACGTGAGACCACTGAAGAAGAAGACTCTCAAGATAGTGAGCAAGGCAAGTCATGCTCTTGATCATATTGCACCCAATATTTCAATTTACTTATGTTCTGTTTCAAAGTATAATGCATGCTTATTTCTACCAAGATATTTTAATGCCTGTCTTTAAACACTTAGTTATGCCTAATTCCTTCGTATGGCCAACTTGACATTGAACTCAATCTGTTGTCACCTTAGACAAAACCTGGTTGATGCATTAGTATGAAGCAGGTGCAATTGAAAAACCAAATGCTTAGTGTTGCTTAGACCAAAAGTACTTGTTTTGGGAAATCTTTACCTTCATGACCAAAGACTGTTTAAAATGTTTTGACCATGCATTGGGATGTCATGGGGTATGAAAATATTGTTTGGAAGCAAAGAAAATGGAAATTGATTTAGACTTGGGCGAATTGGTTTGCTTGGTTGGTGCAAGGTTTATGCACGGACTCTATCCTGGCTAAGGTGGAGGTCCAAGGGTTTGTGTTTGTCGCCCAAGTCAGTTGAGGACCGGTCTTTGAGCCGCCAATGCTAGGCCTATGATGGGCTATGCCAAAACCGTGCAACCACATGTCTCCAGTATGGGGCGTGGGACCTAGCTAAGTAAATTGCAGAACTTCCACCGCAGTTGATCCAGTTGGAGGAGTGGGAGGTCTTCTATGGCCGGTGGTCTTTTATGACCTATGTTCCCACTGGTGCAAGAGGGGGCCCAGATCCTGCGGAGCTGAATCCAAAGGAGGCGAAACCTTAGCAAGGAGAGGCTGTGGTGGAACAATGCATTTTAAAGGTTTTGTCATGAACTCTAAACCTCTTACATTTGGTAGTGAGAGGTGGCATCGACGGATGCCGGATAAACTAGAGGAACTCATGTCGTGTGAGTAAAGTGCACATCCTCGATCGAGTGTAAATCTATTCGAATAGCCGTGTCCACGGTCATGGACATGCTGGCAGCGGCCACTCAGAGTTAGATGTTGGTTTTGTGTTTCTAAAAATGTTTAATAAACTGTTTTGGGATTTCTATCCCATGGGTTTGGGCAGGGAGCCTTGTGACAGGAGGGTATCCTTCACCAATTTATTGATGAATGCTATCCAACTGAAAATCAAATTTTTGAAATGGATTTTATCTATTAAAAACCTGCTTTGGAACTTAGTAATTGTAATTGAAAGAAACTTGGCTTTATGCAAAGCAACCATATTATGCCCTCTCGTTGTATATCCATGTATGCATGTCATTTTTGTTAACCCACTGGTGTGACTTATGAGCACAAAGGGTAGTGCTCACTCTTACTCAATGCAAAATCTTATCGGGAAGACAATAGCGGTGAAGAGGAGGACCAGTATGAGTAGGTTGTGCCTCCACCATTTTGCTGTGGTATAGTGGATGGACCTCTGTCTTTGTTCTTTTGTAAGCTTGCTTTTGGCCCAATGTCACCTTTTGTAAACAACTCCTTTGTTATGTTGTAAATAAAGTCTTTGTCGTGGATGTTACCATTCTTGTTTGCTGTGAAGAGCTAGCTTAAGATCCTTGGGACTAGCTTAGTTCACGCTGGGAATCACAGAGTGATCCCCCAAGCCTCACGACCTCCTCAGGTCAGGTCCTGCGACCTCTCCTGTGTTGGCCGTGGCAGTTGGGGATCTCCCCGTGACTCCCACTTCCCTCAGTGGTAATCCAGAGAGGTCCTGACAGGGTCTCGATGGGTACTACTAGGGGCAGATCCCACCCGAGCCTCGGGAGGTGCCACCGGACCTCCTGGGAGGTCCTAAGGGACGTCCTAGGAGATCCTAGGAGGTCCTCTCGGGTGCCCTAGGGCCGGGCCTCCACACGCCTCCTCCCCGAGCACGAGCCGCCGCATCCTCCCCCAGCTCGGCGCGCCTCCTCTCTTGCTCTAAGGTGCACTCAGGCAGTGCATCCTGGGTGGTTCTTGCCATCCCTTCATGAGTTGTTTCTGTTTTTCAGAATTGATTTACTTTATTAAGTGTGATGTGCTAGTTGTATTTCAATCTGTCTTGACTAGCACTGGGAGACTTGGTATTGTGTTGGATAATTGATGTGATTCCTCTTTTAATCGTTCCTCGCGCTCATCTTGTAATTAATAACTTCAAGTTCAATTCTACTGCTATTACTTCTGAGGTCGTGGTTTAGGAGGATTCTACAAGCACTTGGAGGATTGGCCTGAAGCAAATCGCACACTCCAGTGTGTCAGGTGCGATGAAGCAGGCCGTAGTTCACCTGCGCGTTTAGGATGAACGCCCAAGAAGCGAGCTAGCTAGCTGAATTCATATATGAAGCCGGTTTTAAATGCACAAGCATCCACTGCTTGAAGATTTTATAGAGAAGATACTATGATAGACGGTTCCTTAGATAAAACCGTCTGTTATACATCAGCTATCATAGACGGTTCCATCAACAAACCGTCTGTGATACGTCAGCTATGACACAGACGATTTCATCTACAAACCGTCTGTGATAGTTAACTATCACAGATAGTTCTGAGTTAATAACCGTCTGTGATGACCTCATGTCATCACTGACCTATAAACTTACACGGCTCACGAAACCATCTGTGATGAAATTTTGAACCGTCTGAGATAATCTTTTCTGTAGTGCTATAAGGTCTTTTTGTTCATACTGTTTGGGCGCTCTTTGTACTGCACGAGGGATGGAGTTTTCCACGGTCATAACTCAGAAGGTTCCTTCCATAGATTATTTGCACCCAAACAAAACAAGAAAAAACTGAGAGAAAAACAAAGGAACAAAGCTAAAGAAAACGACTGCAGGTCAGGTCTGGATTGGTCAGAAACGAGTTCGGGTTGGTGCCTGCTGAGGTTGTGGTGGTCCGTTGCTGCTGCTGCCGCCGGTTGCTCGGCCACACGTACAGCAGACTCGGATCTCCCCCGTTTGTTAAATACGTAATTACGTTCCGAGATCTTCTATGGCCACTAGTTAATCGTTTTTCTATGGGTTTTAAATACTGTTTAGCTCCGGGTTCGAGGAGGGTTAGGGGGTGGGTCAGTAGGCGCGGGCAGGGACCGGTTCCACGAAACCTCCGCTTCCGATTGGGCCGGCCCTCTACAAGTCAACGCCCCTGACCCGCTCGGCCCCACCGCCGGCACCCAACGAGCAGACAGCTTCGTTCTCTTCCTTTTTGGCGTCTTTTTCGGATGATACCTACAGTGCTGCGAGTTGTCTAGTTCCATCGTCGTTGCATCCATCAGCGGAGCTCGAAATTTTTGCACACTTCGTATAATAATCATCACTAAGATCAAGAAGACAAATAATTTGACCATAATGTTTTTAAATTTTATTAGATGTAGCAATGCATACCGAGACCGCCCCTGGTGGTATCGCATGACTAAGATAGCCTGAGCAAAGACGCCCTAGGCCCTAGGGGATATAGAGCCGGATAGGCATCTTGCCTTTGGACGAGGAACGGTCCAAGAAGCTATCGGTACGCACGTGCTGATTTTTGAACAGCTTCGTCGCTAAAAGTCGGCTCATGCCTTTTGATGCTTTTGACATTGGGTATAGTCGGTGCGTGGCATATACTTGTACAATATTGACATGTGAAGTTTGTGTTTTAGGGTGTAATCTAAAAAGTGTCAGCAGTTCACATTGTATATGCACGCGCGAGCGCCATCGAGCGTGTGTAGCTTGATCGGAGTCGGAGGGTAGCGGCCCGTTCAATCTAATATAGGGAAAAGTGCATAATAAAGAACAATATAATGAATGCGAACATGGTAGACGAAATTTACCTTACTTGCCATGTCACTGTAGTTCATTTTTTTAAAAAAATAAGTCGGGGCATGATTTCCATTATTTGAAAATTACTAGCCGAGTGCGTATGCATTGCAACGGTTTTCAAATAAATATAATATAAGTTATTAACTTAGAAACCTAATATCCATAAAGTAATTCTCGTACAAATGAAGGTTTTATACATATTTTACATCTAATCAACAAGCCATATATAATCTTATTACAAAGCACAAGCATAGATAATTTAATTATTCGCAAAAGATTATTCAAATAACTTATGTATGTATACAAAAGATCATACCAACTCAAAATATGAGGGAGGGGAGGTGGTAGATGGCGCACTCATCAGCCACCACCACCACCAAGTCTTTCTTTATAATTAAAAATTAAAAAACAAAAAACCCTCTTAAAAAATGATAGCTTATTTGTGTTTTCTCGCTTGTTTGGATCTCGAATTTTGTGAAAACTAGATTTCCTTAAACTGGTTTTAGCCCAATTTTAAGAAAACTCTGTTTGGTTACCGCAACTAACTCCGTGGATAACGAAAACATGTTTTTCCTTAAAACTAGAATTTCAGGTTTGATAAAAAACCAGTGGACACCGTTTTTCTCTAAACGAGTTTCCCCTGTGCTCGTTCCAACAGCCCACCACATCTCGCGTATGAGGAAACTGAGAGCTACCGCTTTTCTTTTTTTTAGCCCTTACTCCTCCATGGCATCTCCGGTGATGGCCGGCGATGGCGAGCTCCAGCCAGTCCGACGGCGTGGCGGCGCTTAGACACGGTAGTTCGTGGGTCGAGCAGGGCGAACGCGGCAAGCAAGCACGCGAGGAAATCGAAGAGGCGACGCTCCGGGTTGAAGAGAGAGACGGCGCTCCGGCGGCGACTCGACGACGGCAGCCACGAGTCCAAGATGCGGGCGGCACGGAGACCTCGGGTGCGGCGTTGGTGCAGACGGAGAGGCACCGGCTCGGCGACAACGAGGAGCTCCAAGCGGTGCCAATGGCAGCGGCAGCTCGGCTCCAACCCGGTGAGCTCGCGCGGCGTGACGGCGGCATCTCCGGTGGTGGCTTCTAGGGCATTGGAGGCGGCGCGTCGGGAGGGGCGCAAGGGGGATTGGATGATGGATTGGGAAATGGCTAGATAGGACGGCTTGCAAGACAGGGTGAAGCACCTCCGAGTTCAGGTTATGGCGGAGCGCGCTCCAGTGCGGTCCGTGAGGCACGGAGTTGATGACGTGCATGCGGGCGTCCGAGATGATGGCAGTGGCCACCGAGCCAGTGGGACGGTCGGAGAAGGTGTCGGCGTGGTGGACGAGTGCGTCCACCACAACGGCGCTGTCGCCGACGACGATTGTCCGTAGATGGCCTAGACGGATGCCGAGGAGGCGGAGAATCGAATCCCTGGTCGGCGTTCGCCACGACCACTTTGCGACCTGCCTAGTGATGCAGAGCACCGCAACTAGCAAGGCAAAGGAAAGAAACGGTGAGGCGGCAAGTAGCAAGCTGACCTCCATGCCCAAATGCTGATGCGTTTCACACTACTCGCGGCCTCTACGCGATCGAGGTACTTCCATACCTCTACTCGTGGCCTCTATGCTTACTAGAATAGGAATGAAAGATTCAGCATTCTTCTTAAAAATGTATTGTGTTATAATCTTAACCAAACACTGTATTGTTGAAAACTCGTTTTAGTTTTTCTGATCCAAACAAAGTAATCTACAAACCCACAATAATATAATAACAACTTAAAACCGGTTTTCCTAAAAATCCTACTAAAACCTGTTTTCTGAAAACTCATTTCTAATCCAGCTGATCCAAACAACCACTAATCTAACAAAACAAATTGGTTGTTACGGTGATAATTTGTTTCTGATCATCAACTATTCATCTCTATTTCCTTGAGAATTCAGGTGTTTACTTGCAAATACTACCCCCGGTCCAAATTACAAGGGGAGAATGATGTTCCAGCTTATAACATGTCGTGCTTCTATTAATTGTATATCAATCTCTTTAACATCACTTGAGAAATTAGGTGTTTACTTGTAAAATGCTACCCGGAAAAACAAAACTAAGGTATGTAGAAACCAAATTCATCTTCCAAGAACATTGCCATCTACAGTTTGCTAGCAGTAGTTGTGAAAACAAAAGGCCATTCAATGAAAACATAGAAAATACGGAGAGAGAAAAAAAAAGGAGTTTTTTTCCCTGTAGGAAGGTAGGCCCAACGTCACTAAGGTATCATCGGTTTTGTCCTCGTGCCAGAGGAGACACAGGGAGAAGCGTACACAAACCGCGACGTCTGTGGCGACCAGCGACGAGGCCCGGGCCCAACCGGCCGGTAGCAGCCGCTCCGCGTCTCTGACCGTGCGTCGACCGGCCGTGGACCGCGTGGGTGCCCTGGCGATTCGGGTTCGGTGCGTGCACTTGCTTGTAGCCGGCGCAGTGCAGGTGGGCGTCGGTATCGTCGACGTCGGCCGCGCGAGGGAAGGTTCAATCATTTTCCGCGGGACGGGAAGGCAGAACGAGGACGGGATGGGCTGCAGATCCTATGGATTATGTACTGTAGCCTCTAGGGAGTGCAGCTGGTGGGATATGGACAAGTGCAGCTAGTCCTAGACGAGGCTGCGTCCTCATCCCCTTTACCGGCCAACCCATACGGGAACTGCTAGATGCACGTGCACGCAGCGCAGCGTGCGCTACGGTTGGAGATTAGATACTACTACAAAAGAATTAATATTGGATATTTCATCACAGACAGTTGACCAAAATCGTCTGTATTAAATACAATCACATCCGATTTTGATTTAATGACCACCCGTGTTACTGGCTGCGCTAAAAACCATCCGTAAAGAAGTAATATCACAGACGTTTCGTGTTGAAAACCATCTATAAAGTATCACAAACGATTCTGACGACGGTTTTCAACACGAACCGCTCTGGATTTCTTTCGTCCTCATCATGCACGGTTTGTATTGTAAACCGCTCAGGATGTATCTTATCACGCATTTGCTTCAGATGAAATACCGTGATTTGCAACGCGGGAATTCGAAATTTTTTAAATGCATGTGCGGGAGGCAAAATGTTTGGGCGCTGTCCTTATACATTATAGCAACCTTAGTGTCGACGATCAAGTCGCCGATCTTACGAAAATGAATGAGGAAAATGACGTGGAATATCCTGGAATAGAATGGGGGTCGCTCTTTATTGATATGAACTGGGTTTTACAAGATGTGGCTAAGTACTACCCCTGAATTACATCGAATGGGGAATGTCTAATCGGGTAATCAGACTTAGAATATGAGTCTAAGTCTGATTATCTAGCTTCTAATTCCACCGCTTAGGCTTCTGTGTATTCTTGTTGAACTGTCGTTGTTCTTGTCTTTGTTGGTCTTGGCCTTGTTGTGTCTGTCGTCTCGTCTTCTGCGCTTCACCTTTAAATAACTTCCGAAGAGGTGACAGTTACTCCTAGAGAAGACGTCCCTGGTGAAACGTTACGACTTGTCGGAACGGTGGAGCAGTTAGCAACGTGCTAACTTCCTTGCGGTTGCCTGTGAAAAGCTTAACCGTAGGGTGGTTAATAGTCAGTGTCTCAGGGTTGTACCATCGCATGGTTTGGAACGATAGCACGTGTTCCATTTATCATACGATAAGAAATACCACCCGATAATTTTACGAAACGGTTATCTGGTCGGGGATTAGGCACAAAGTCTCATCCGACCAGGGTACCCATTAAGTAACCTCTGGAATACTAACTGAGAGACCATGTGGTCGTGTCTCCATGAGAGTGATGAGTAATTGACAAAGGTTTTAGGTCAGTCGAGTTTGGTTTGTGTGGTCGGACCATGTCGTTCTTGCGATTCACGCGTTTTTGTGAAGTCAATCGTATTTGTCGGGATAATCGAACGATCGGCGTGTTATGGGCGATACGACCGCAGGCGGTTGTACCGATTGGTAAATGGCGGTTGAAGAATTCCGAGAAGTTGTTTTTTCGAGTTCGGTCTTCATTGGAAATCGAACGACCGCAGTATTGAGCCAGACGACCGGAGCGCGGTTGATCCGCCGGTAACATGGCGGTTGTACCGATTGTTTTGTGAGGTTCGCCATTTTGGTGATTTGAGTTTTGGGATAGGTCATATCCAAGTGTGTTCATGCATGTGTGTTGCATATTGCATGTTTGAGCTAACGTTAGGTCAAGTTGTGAAGAACTTGTTCCGGTTTCGTGTTTCTTATCCGTGGTGGTCGCAGGACGCCGAGTGGAGTCGTGGCGAGACACGGTGGACGGACTAGGCGCAGTGGCGCCGAGGTCGAACGGTCGGGATGTGTCAAGACGACGTGGACTCGAGGTGGTTGCAGGCGGCGAGACAAGGAGCGCTGAAGCTTCGGGAAGGTCTGAAGGCGAATCGGAAATTGCAAGGTCGCACAAGCGGGCTCCGTTGGATATAGCGGGCGAACGGGCGGAGACCCGTTAGCCGCACTATAAAAGGAGAGGAGGGCTGCATGCCCTCTTGGAGCACTTGGGTGGAATTAGGGTTTTAGAGTCAAAAGAGGCTTTGTGAGGTTGTTTCTCTTTTGCTCTTTAGTTGTTGAGAGGGAGGTGTAGGCAGTGGAGTGCTCCTGCTTGTCCCTTCTTGGTTTTGTGTTCATCTCCTCTAGAATGGATGAGTGTTGGTTCTTGAGTTGTGAGAGTGAGGAGATGGATTGAGCTTACATGTAATCATCCTCCGGTTCTAATGTCCATGCGTATGGGGATGTATCTATGTGTTTTTCGCTTTTGATTCAATGAATGAAATCAAGTTTGTCTCTCGAACTCTTGTTACGCTTCTTCGTGACTCCCATTTGATGATTTCTTGATTTTGTGAGTCTCTTGTTGTTTCTTGTTGGGAAGCCTCAAAACGAGTTGTTCTATGATGGGTTAGTGCCACAAGATCTTTTGATCGATTTCCTAATAGCAAACTTGGTTTAAATCTAAGATTTCAGTTTTGGGTTGTCTCTCGTTCTTCGTTCTTCCATTTTTGGTTGATTCCTGAGATTTTGTGGATGGATCTACTCAATGGTTTCTTGAATAGGTTCCTAACATCCTTAGGAAGGTGTGTTCCAAATTTGGTCAAGTTTGGCCGCCAGAGATCAAAAGTTACGTTGATTTTCGCTTTTGAAACCCGAGCGGATTTTGCCTATTCCAGACAATCGGATGAACCGGCTTAACATCTGCGGTTGTCTGCCGATCAGCGGTACAACCGCCGCTTGTTCTTGTTTTATCGATCATGCACAACCGCCATTTGCCATTTACGTGGTTGTACCGATTGTCCCGATTTGTTCGGCTCTTCCTCGCTTTTTGTTTGTTTGAGCTTTGGGGGTGAGGAGTGGATTCAACATAAGACTTCCTCTCGCTTAATCATTGATCTTCATAGCTCTCATAGCTATTGGAGTGATTTATAAGTTGAATCCATTCTTTGCGAAAAAGATTCGGTGCTCTATTCACCCCCTCTAGTCGCCTTTCCGGTCCTTCAATTGGTATCGAGCGGTTAGCTCTTTTCAATAGATCTTAACCGTCTCAAGAGCCGTGGCGATGGACAAGTACTCGACCAAGCCGCCTGCTTTCGATGGCATCGATTACCCCTTCCGAAGAGCCGAATGGAGACATACATCCAGGCCTGGGGTATGCCATCCGGCGGAAGGTCAAGGTTCGATTCATTGTTCTCGCCGATGAGAACATCAATGCCGGAACATGGTTGATGTTGAGGCGAATGCAAAGGCAAGGAACATCATCATCCGTGGTTTGAGTCGAGCGAGTTTGATCAAGATATCTCACCCGTCGTCCGCCTCGATATCTGGGTGACCTCGACGATACCATGAGGGCACCACCCAGATCAAGACGGTTCGACAGACCAGTTCAACGAGAATACAACAAATTTGAGATGCTTGGTTGGTGAGTCCCTAGATGAGTGCTTCAGACGCGTTTTCACAAGATCTTGAGCAACCTCCGAGCGGTCGATCTCACATACCCGACTTCGGACAATGCTCGCCGATGCTCACGACTCGATCCGCTTGTTTGGGAGATGAAAGTGACCACCATCAAAGACACGACAGACCTCTCGACCTCGACTCTTGATGCTACCAGACTCGCGCCTCAAGACTCACGAGATTGACGTTGTCTCGTCGGTCGAAGTCACAATCGATGGCCTTAGTCACCAATCCGCTTTTCTTCCTGCTTTCTTGATTCTTCTTGCGGTTTCTCCTTGTCGCTCTCGTGACATAACGATGATCGCTTAGAGCGACTTCGGATGAGCGACTTGCCCTCCTTGCTCAAGATTCTCCCACGCTTACAAAGGGAGGAGGGACGAAAGAGAGGAGGACCCGTGATTTGCTTCGAGTGTGGTGGCCCCAACCACATTCGAGCAAACCGCCTCTAAGCCGGAGAAGGGCAAGAACGACTACGGCGGTTTGGGCAAGAACGACTACACCGACAAGAACGCAACAAGAAGCCTCCACTCGGACGCCCAAAGAAGAAGAAGTTCATAACCGGCAAAGCCAAGAAGCTCTTCCACGCGTCCTCACCGCCTTTCGACGACCTCGACCTCGGCGAGGTGGAGGGATGGAGCGACGATGACGGACGGGTGACCAAGAGCCCAAGGATGGCGGCGACGACTTCTCCCAAGCATGTGCTTCATGGCCCTCGAGGGCGAACTTCGTGACAATGAGCAGATCTCGACTCGGACGAGGTAGATCCCACCTCTGAGCAGCTCAATCATGCTTTTCTTAAGCTAGGAGGTTTTCATGCTAAAGCTAAGGCTAGGTGTCTTTGAGTTAGAGAAGGAAATAGATAGACCGTCACTAGAGATTATTGCTCTTACATCCGCCCTTCTAGTGATGATTGTGATACATGCTCGCTTTCTTTGGTTGATATGGAGAAGTTAAGGACCTCACATGATAGTGTGTCCTCCAAACTTGATAGTGTTAAGGTGGAGAATGTTAGTCTCGCTTCTTTGAGTTAGAGTTGAGTAGGATGGTCATTACCCTACTTATTACCGATGAGACTACTTCTCCCACCTCATGTGAGGGTAAGGACATTGTTTGCTAGAGGATCTTATGCCATGCTCCTTGATCTGCCTGAGTCTTGTGAAAATTGCAATAACTTGAAGATGAACTTAAAACGGGCAGATCATAAAATTGCTGAACTACAAGCTTCTTTACTTGAGCCAATTGTTTCATGCTTGAACTGTCCTAAGTTAATCATGAACTTGAGGTCGTCTCCAAACAGCCAAGATATGATTGATCATGAAAGGAAGTTGGCTCAGTTTGCTTCTAAGGACCCTGTTAGCTCACCATGCATTAAGTGTAACAAACTAAAATCTGACTTGATTGCTTTGGATGAGAAATGTGTGAAGCTAACTAAGGATCTTCTAGAGAAGCCACATTGTGCTTGCAATATGATTGTGGAGAAGGGGGAGAAGCCCCAGGGTAAGGATGAGACGCTTAGCAACGTGAACCAACCGGCTAGCAAGGGATCGTCCTTTGAGTCGGTGTGCGTGCACAAGCCATTCTTCCCTCTCGCCGGTTCTTCTTTTGCTTCCTTACCTTCTGCATCTCTCCTTCCCCCCGCTTCTTTCTTGCACCTCTCTCTTTCGGGAGTGTCAAGACCTTATGAACACTCTCGAGAGATTTGTAGGAGGCAAGAAGAAGCTCAATCTTATTCTAGACCAATCTAAGATCTGCAGATTTAATCGTGGTCTAGGATATGACTTCTTTGAGGACATGAGGAAGCATCCACCGCCGTGCTCGCACCCATAGCACTGTGTGTGATCGAGATCGAGCCTGTGACCGAGAAAGTCCATTTCAAGTCGGCGGGCTATGTCCGAGGGATTTCGACAAGAAGGTAATTTCACATGTCGCTTCTACCTCTCGAAGGTGAAGTATCACCGCACCTTCGCCGGAAGGATGGACACACAATCGATCGATGCTTGCGCGCCAAGATCGCAGAGAGACCATGTTGAGTCTCTTAGGCGCATTCGTGGTCGGCCCTGACCTTGAGTGCACCTAAGACCAACACGAGGTCTAGGCTTGTTCTTCGATGGGTTTGTGCAAAGATCGAGGACTTGGTTTTTCCGAAGTTTTTTCGCCCTCATGTCGCATCTTTGCTTTCCGCCGTGACCGAGGGTAGATCTCGCTTTCCCCATCGAGATAGCTACCATGGCGTGTTCGATCTGTTGTTGTGCTCGACTCGCTCAGAAAGCGATCGGACTCAAAGAACGACTTGGTCTGCTCTTAGACCTTCTCGCTTGAGTGACAGAGAGCGAGGGTAGATAGAGGTCGATCGGGCTTGACTACTTCATCCGCCGACGTGTTATTCAAGATTGGGTGCCAAAATCATTGTTGATTTATCCCAAGATCGAGACTTTACTCTGCTTGACTCAGTTCACGGGTAGGGAAGGAGAAGGTTTGGCTTGTAGACTCGGTTGTTCTCGCTATATGACCGGAGACTCCGTTGGTTCTCCTCCTAGCCCGCGCTCCAGTGATGAGACGATCACCTTCGAGACGCTTCGTCTGGGCGCGTCATCGCCAAAGGTACGTCGCGATAATGCTTCTTTTATTCTTAAGGATGTTGCCTTGGTTAGTAAGTCGCAAGACAATTTGCTTTCGCTTCGGCTTCGATGACGGTTTCGAGGTGAGCTTTAAGAAAAACAATTGCAAAATTCTTGATTCTTCTGTAGTCCGGTTTATGGATTTCTCGTTATGGGAGGATCTTTCGTGCTGATTTTTCCGATTCTTCCGGTGATCCTCTCCGGTGTTTGGTTGCTTCGAGTCCCGCGATCTCTCTTTCGCATAGGAGACTTGGTCATATTGATTTGACCATTTGACCCGAAAGTTAGCGACCATGATCTCATTCGTGGTCTGCCAAACTCAAGATGGTCAAAGATCTTGTTTGCACTCCATGCCTAAGACAAGAAGATGGTTGCCGCTTCTCATCCTCCCACCAAGCATTATGACCGATGCACCGACACCGCTCCACATGGACACAGCTTGGACCAAATGAGTCTTGATCAGGAGGGAAGTGGTATGTTCTTGTTGTGGTCGATGACTTCTCGAGGTACTCTTGGTGTTTTTCTTAGCCTCGAAGGACGAGACATTTACACATTTCCGAGGTCTTTTAGTAGGCTTTCTGCTGAGCTCCCGGTGCCTTACGAGCGATCCGCAATGACAATGGCAAGGAGTTCAAGAATTCCTACTTTGAGAGTTTCTGCGGTGAGACAGTGTAGAGCACCGCCTTCTCTTCTCCATACGCCCCTCAAAGAAATGGCGCTAGGAGAGGAAGAACCGCACCTTGGTCGAGATGGCGTGAACGATGCTTGATGAGTACTCTACACCGAGGAAGTTTTGGGCCGAGGCCATTGCGACACAAGTGCCATGTTTGAATCGAGTTTTTCTTCTGCACTCCTACACCGACTTCTTATGAGTCGAGATACTGCGAAAGCCCAGCGTCTCTCATTTTCGTGTGTTTGGTTGCAAGTGCTTTATCTTGAAGTCCGGGAACCTAGACAAGTTCGAGTCACGCTCTGTGATTCGGTATCTTTCTAGGCTACTCGACTTCTTGGCGGGCTTATAGGGTCAGGAATCTGAGTCTAGCAAAATGGTAGAAACTCGTGAGGTGACCTTTGACGAGGCGGTCCGGGACTAGGCCAGATATCTCGTGTTCTTTAGAGCAATCCGAGACCATCTTTGTGGATGATGAGGACGATGGAGATGACGGTTGTCTACCCCGATCCCGCCCTCATCCACTCCTTGAGGTGCCGTCTTCCACCGCACCTCGAGGTGATCACCTGCCTTCGCTTCCTCTCCGAGCTAGTGGCTCTGCTCCTACCTCGTCACTCATGAGGTAGAGGCCACTTCTTCATCTCTCCCAGACCTCCTAGACACATCCAAAGTTCATCCTTCAGAGCAGATCATTGAGATCTTTTCGAGCGTGTTACCCGCTCAAAATCGCTTATCTCAATTCTGTCTCCATTCTCGCCTTCATTGCCTCTTTTGAGCCCAAAGATGTTTCTCATGCTTTATCCGATGAGTCATGGGTCAATGCCATGCATGAGGAGCTAGAAAATTTCGAGAGGAACAAGGTGCTGTCGCTTGTTGAGCCCCCACGAGGCCACAATATCATTGGAACCAAGTGGGTGTTCAAGAACAAGCAGAGCGAGGATGGGGTAATCATCCCAAACAAGGCGAGATTGGTAGCTCGGGGTTTTCCTGTGTTGAGGGTCTAGACTTTGAGGAGACCTTTGCCCTCAGAGCTCGACTTGAAGCCATTAGAATCCTGCTTGCCTTTGCAGCTTCTAAGGGTTTCAAGCTTTACCAGATGGACGTGAAGAGTGCCTTCCTCAATGGCCTTATTGAGGAGGAAGTCTACGTCCGACAGCCTCCAGGTTTCGAGAACCCCAAATACCCTAACCATGTCTTCAAGCTTTCCAAAACAGATGGACTTAAGCAGTGCTCCCGAGCTTGGTATGAGAGGCTTAAGTCCTACTTGATAAGTCATGGTTTTGAGATGGGTAAAGTTGACAAGACCTTGTTCATCCGCCGGCATGGCACTGACCTTCTGCTCGTCCAGATCTATGTCGATGACATTATCTTTGGCGGCTCTTCCCATACTGTGGTTTCCCGCCTCTGGATGTCATGAGCACCGAGTTTGAGATGAGTATGATGGGTGAGTTGACCTTCTTCCTTGGCTTCCAAATCAAGCGCACTCGAGGGTACATTTCTTCATCAAGGAAAGTACACTCGTGACCTCTCAAGCGCTTCGACATGAGTGATGGGAAGCTCGTGTCGACTCCCATGGCTTCTACTGACCTATCTTGACCTGATGAGGATGGCGAGCCAGCTTGATCAAGGAGTTCAAGTATGATCGGCTCCTTCTTTACCTCATCGCTCGAGACCAAACATACACTTCTCCGTGTGTGTGTGTGCTCGATTTGAGCTTCTCCTCGCGTATCTCACCGCCAAAGTGTGAAGCGATCTTCCGTACCTTCGAGCTACCATTGACTATGGTATCTGGTACTCTTCCTCATCCTGTCTTTCCTTGAGAGCCTTTTCTGATGCGAACTTACCGGTCAGAGGATAGATAGGAAGAGCACTTCGCACCGCCAATTTCTTGGCACTTCTCTTGTTTCTGGTCTTCAAGCGAAGCAAATTGTTGCATCCACCGCAGAGGCCGAGTACGTTGTCGCAGCCCGATTCTTTGTCAGAGTCAAGTGCTCGATGGCTTCGACCTCGGGACTTTGGGTTAGTTATCGATGTTGTTCCACTCTTTTGTGATAACACTTCTGCGATTAACATTGCCAAGAACCCAGTGCAGCATTCCCGGACCAAGCACATCGATATCCGCTTCCACTTCCTTAGAGACCATGTAGAGAAGGGCGATATAGTGCTCCAGCCAGGAGAGTGACCACCAGTTGGCTGACATTTTCACCAAGCCATTGGATAGTTCGAGGTTTTCAGCTCTGGGAGAGCTTGGGGTGGTCTGTCCTTATGGACTGTAGTGAGGGGGAGCTTTGGGTTTTACTGCTTTACTATATTATTTATGCTCTTGCTCCTTACTATTGCATTGCATTTTGGGTGCATTTGGGATTAGTCCTCCTAGCATAGATTAGAGTGCTTCTTTTGTCTAGTTGTTTAGATTTCTGCTCTTATCTTGTGATTCTAGGATGTCGCTTATTAGTCACACTTATCTCACTAGGTTGAGCTCACTCACTTCTTGTAGGTTCTAGCGAGGGTTGGGCCACCCTGCAGACAGGTGCGTGTTTGCTCCTAGGTGTGTTAAGTGGGCGCTTGATAGTCCTAGAGTCATATGGGGTAGATGAGAGTCGATCTGAGCCATAGTATTCTCTATATCTTATCTATGCTTTAAGGAATTTGCTTTTATGTTTTCTTTGCCGCCTTCTCGATTTATTGTTTTGGTTCAAGGGGAGTTCTTTTGGGAGCTTCTGGAGCTTAATATTGACTTAACTCAACTTGAACTAAAAGTTGCATCTAATGTTGAGGGGGAGCTGGATTTTCTGCATTTCTAGCATTCTTCATTGTAATATAACTACATTGAGCCTTGATTATTATCTTGCTATGACATGTTTACAATGCTTTACACCTTGCCATGACTTGTGCTTATTTGCTAGATTTATCATGACTTCATATGTGTAGCCTAGCTTTTGCCATGATAAGTTAATTAAAATTGCTCAACTTAAACTAAAACTTGTCATGTTAGCACTTTCGAGATTAGTCTTTCTTGAGCTATCCTTTTATGATTCATGCCATGTCAAATAGGTTTGGGTAGAGTGATGAATCTATATTGAGCCTTAGAAAGAGCTGTTTTAGTCTCTTGATGATGCATGAGTTAGTACAACTTGTTAAAAGGCAAAAAGATCTCTTTTGTGCGAAAAAACTGATCTCACCAATTCTCTCCTATGAGACGGCTTGCCATTGCACTTGGCATGAACTTAGGGGGAGTTTTGGGTGACCTAGACTATCTTCTTAAGCTTCTCGCTTGGAGTAGTCGCATAAGGCTTGAGACCTAGCACATGATAAAACAAAAATCTGGTTGGAAACCACCATGAATTTCAAAAGAAAATATGTGTTCAATGTGCTTAAAGCTACAAAAAGTATCAAGTACTTTAACCAATGTTTCATTCTTGAGCATAGCACTCTATTTGGTCTCAATTTAAGCTTCTTAGTTCCGCTTAGCTTATTGACATGGCCTGCATCATCCTTGGATATCTCTAGCTAGACTTTGCTCATTGATGACTTGACTTGCTCATAAAATGCATTCATTTTCAGATTGTCATCTATGTGTTCTAGCTAGCTTATATATATCTTGTCATGATCTAGATAGCCTTTTATTGAGTTATGGCTTGGTGTATTACATGTTGGTCATTATGGATAATTTTCATGGCTCAAAATGCTTAAATAAACACACTTCAGCCATTTTCATCCATTAACATGTCATATTCTCTCTATTGCATCTTGATGCGTTTATTGCCAAAAGGGGGAGAATAGAGAAGAAAAAGTCTGTTGGGAACAGTTTAGAGCTTTGAAGATCAATTTGCTCTTTTAGTTGTTGCTCTAGTGTTCCTTCTGTCGATATGGTCATTAGTTTCACTCTTCTTCTTTGGACCATGTTGGATTCTTCAAACTCAAACTCTTCTTAAAAGCTTTTTCTGAGTTTGTCAATATTCTCATCAAGGGGGAGATTGAGAGACCATGTGGTCGTGTCTCCATGAGAGTGATGAGTAATTGACAAAGGTTTTAGGTCAGTCGAGTTTGGTTTGTGTGGTCGGACCATGTCGTTGCGCGGTTCACGCGTTTTTCGTGAAGTCAATCAGGGCTGTCAGGATAATCGGAACGACCGGCGTGTTATGGGCGATACGATCATGTAGGCGGTTGTACCGATTGGTAAATGGCGGTTGAAGAATTCCGAGAAGTTGTTTTTTCGAGTTCGGTCTTCATTGGAAATCGAACGACCGCAGTATTGGAGCGATACGACCGAGCGCGGTTGATCCGCCGGTAACATGGCGGTTGTACCGATTGTTTTGTGAGGTTCGCCATTTTGGTGATTTGAGTTTTGGGATAGGTCATATCCAAGTGTGTTCATGCATGTGTGTTGCATATTGCATGTTTGAGCTAACGCGGTCAAGTTGTGAAGAACTTGTTCCTGTTTCGTGTTTCTTATGCGTGTGGTCTGCAGGACGCCGAGTGGAGTCGTGGCGAGACACGGTGGATCGGACTAGGCGCAGTGGCGCCGAGGTCGAACGGTCGATGTGTCAAGACGACGTGGACTCGAGGTGGTTGCGAGGCGGCGAGACAAGGAGCGCGAAGCTTCTGGAAGGTGCGGCGGGCGAATCGAAATTCGCAAGGCCGCACAAGCGGGCGGGCTCAGTTGGATATAGCGGGCGAACGGCGGAGACCCGTTAGCCGTGCACTATAAAAGGAGAGGAGGGCTGCATGCCCTCTTGGAGCACTTGGGTGGAATTAGGGTTTTAGAGTCAAAAGAGGCTTTGTGAGGTTGTTTCTCTTTTGCTCTTTAGTTGTTGAGAGTGGAGGTGTAGGCGGTGGAGTGCTCCTGCTTGTCCCTTCTTGGTTTTGTGTTCATCTCCCTCTAGAATGGATGAGTGTTGGTTCTTGAGTTGTGAGAGTGAGGAGATGGATTGAGCTTACATGTAATCATCCATCTGGTTCTAATGTCCATGCGTATGGGGATGTATCTATGTGTTTTTCGCTTTTGATTCAATGAATGAAATCTGAAGTTTGTCTCTCGAACTCTTGTTCTGTTCTTCGTGACTCCCATTTGATGATTTCTTGATTTTGTGAGTCTCTTGTTGTTTCTTGTTGGGAAGCCTCAAAACGAGTTGTTCTATGATGGGTTAGTGCCACAAGATCTTTTGATCGATTTCAAGAGCAAACTTGGTTTAAATCTAAGATTTCAGCTTTTGGGTTGTCTCTGTTCTTCGCTCTTCCGTTTTTGGTTGATTCCTGAGATTTTGTGGATGGATCTACTCAATCGCTTTCTTGGAATAGGTTCCTAACATCCTTAGGAAGGTGTGTTCCAAATTTGGTCAAGTTTGGCCGCGAGATCAAAAGTTACGTTGATTTTCGTTTTGAAACCCGAAGGATTTTGCTGCTCCAGACAATCGGATGAACTGGCTTAACATCTGCGGTTGTCTCGATCGCGTACAACCGCCGCTTGTTCAAGGTTTAGGCCGATCATGCGTACAACCGCCATTTGCCCGTGGTTGTACCGATTGTCCCGATTTGTTCGGCTCTTCCTCGCTTTTTGTTTGTCGAGCTTTGGGGGTGAGGAGTGGATTCAACATAAGACTTCCTCTCAGGCTTAATCATTGATCTTCATAGCTCTCATAGCTATTGGAGTGATTTATAAGTTGAATCCATTCTTTGCGAAAAAGATTCGGTGCTCCTATTCACCCCCTCTAGTCGCCTTTCCGGTCCTTCACTAACGCACTCAGGGGAGGTCGTTAGTCTTAGGGGTCACGACCATGTAGACGTATGGTCTTTTATTATGTATTAAAATAATACATAGATGTTTTAATCCTCGTCGGCTAGCCCCTAACTTTAAATGAACCGGTCGTGCATATACCTTTTTCCGATGAAATCGTGTCGGCGCACTCCCATTTAATGTCGTGGTATACGAAGTGGTCTCAGGTCCACTTTAAAGTTGAGAACTTGCCTTGGGAAACGAAGAGTTCCTCTGTCTGCTTGAACAAAAAGAAGCTTTTTGTCGGTTGGACTTTGGGAATCCTTCAAAGTATCGAAGTTTATAAAATCTTCTCTCATTTGGGCTCTTAGAATTTTTATGCTTCCAAAATCCCCTCTCGATCCCCTTTAGCTTCTCGCCAAGAAATCCTTCAGAGCATTTTCCTGTTCTTCCGACCACAAAGTCTTCAACTTTCACTACTCATCCTTGAGGATTTTCGCCATGTCGGAGCAAATTACGAAGTGGTTGCCTTCGGAATTGGGCAAGAAAAAGCTTGAGGCTTTGGAGAAGATGGGAATGCTCCCAGATAGGAATCTGATTAATTGGAGACCGCGACTGGAGAGCATTTTTCGAGCCGTGAAGATGAGGAAATCCTCGCTTTTCTCGCCTACATTGAATGTGGGCTAAGATTATCGGTACACAAATTCCTCCTCCGCTCTTGAACATTACGGGTGGAATTGGTGAATTTGGCCCCAAATTCGATCACAAATATCAGATTTTCAAGATATTTGTGCGAGGCATACCGAATACAACCGAACTTGAAGCTCTTTAGTTATTTCTACCGCATGGTGATGGGAAAATCTGCGGCAAAATCTGCAAGCGCCTCTGGGAATGCACATTGCGCCTTCATGACGAGAAGGCCGATGAGTACATCCTCATGTACGCTGAATCTTCGTGGTCGCTGCGGAAAAAGTACTGGTTTTACATGACGGTTACGAAAGACGATGGCCTCTACTTCGCCAGAACTAGAGCAAGTGAAAACACCAAGTGGAGGGAGACCGTAAAGAAGACAGGGATAGTCAAAAGATGGGCGGATGCCATCTATGACTTGCGAGTCAGGGGCCTGACTTCGTGGCATGTGGTGAGGGATTTTCCCTCTCGCCAGATTAGTCCATTGAAGTTCCGGACTCATTCCCTGCTCTGGTCCCTTTTCGTCCCCGATTTATCGAGGATGAGGAGCTTGATGAGGCGTGGCAGAAAGTATCGGATACTCAACTCAAGATGCATCCTGATTTGATTTTTGCTGGTTATAATGACCAAGCAATTCGGGTAAGTATTCTCGACAGCTTCTTCTTTAAAAGTTTATAAGAAACTTAAGAAAGAGAATGCTATTTGTGTAGCATTTGGTCGAGAACTTTGTCAGTGATCGGAGGATCGACCCAATGAAGTTAAGGACTTGGAGCAAAAGCACTCCGAGTTGGAAAGTAAGAACTTTTCCCTTTTAAACTTTTGTTTCTTCTTCAATACTTTGCTCCTCTACAATTATTCTCCCTTATCGTATTCGATAGATCTGGAGAAAATAAAAGAGGAGGTTGTGGCTGAGAAAGCCAAGACAACTCTTCTTGAAGAAGAAATAAAAGCTAAAGACCAGTCATTCGCTAAAGCAAGTTCAGCTAAAGACCGGTTGATCGCTGAAGCAACGACCAAATATGAAACACTTAGCAAAACAAATGAAGGTAATATGTCGCAAACTTGATTGTTCCTTCAATTATGCTTGTGTTCATTAACTGATTTGCTTTTGCAGAGCAAACGCAAATGCTGAACAGAGTAAAGAAAACTCTGAAATTTGAGCAGGATAAGGAGGCGGCTCTTGCTCAAAATATTGATGAAAAGATTCATGCTTTGAACAAGATGATCTTTGATATGGGATTAGGATCAAGCCTGCCTTCCTTAGGAGATCCAATAGAGAAAATGAACTATTTGGGTCAACTTCTAGAGAAAATGAAGCTCCTTCCAGTGGGCAGGACCACGTGCGAAAAAGGAGAGACTTCGACTAGGAGGCTTTCCGTGTCCCGACCAGTAGCCAGACAAGAATAGACCAGAATCTTGAAATAATGAAGCATAATCTTCAGAATCGTAAGTATATCATTCATGAAATAGTTAGTTGTGTGGCGCTCGATTACTCATTTTCTTTGAGAAAAGAGTGTAGTCGCGTGGGAATCATTTGAAGAAAATGCTCACGACTAGGACCATAGAGTATCGAGATCCTTAAAAGGATATCGGAGAGAAAAATGTCTTCTCCCACTGCACTAACAATAATAAACGACTGTAATGTAGGTGTATATATATAAGCAAGGTTGCACTTCTTAATTAATTAATGAATTTAATGAAATTGAAATTGAAAGAAATGAAAGAATGAAAATTAAACATAGAACTTACGCAATTGATCGATGTTCCAAGAATTTGACAAAATTTGCACATCGGATATAGCTAGTCGTGATTTAACCTGGTCGGGTGACTTCGACCACGCAGTAAGGACCTTCCCATTTAGGAGAAAGTTTATTGCGATTTGTTTGGCTCAATTTTTCTCGAGAACCAAATCACCTACAAAGAAGATCGCGAGGCACCTTACGACTATGGTACCTTCGCATGGCTTGTTGGTAGACCGCCGATCGTATAAGGGCTTGGTTTCGCTGTTCTTCAAGGAAATCGATGTCGCCGAAGTCGTTGCTCAATCTGATCATTTTCGTCAAAACGATCGATTCGAAAGCAGAGCCAATTTTGAGTTCGGAGGAAGCATGGCTTCAAAGACCATAAACCAAAAAGAATGGAGTTTCACCGGTGGCACGATCGGTCGTGGTTCGAACGCCCATAACACGAGGGAAGTTCTTTAACCCAAGCTCTCGACCGCTTGATTAATCGGTCGAATACTCGCATTTGATCCTCGCATAAGGATACCATTAGCCGCTTAATCGCCTCCGCTGCTCGTGGATGAGCAATGTAGCAAAATGAACTTTGACACCAAGTTCATCGCAAATTCCTAGAATTGATCTTTGAGAATCGGGAACCATTGTGCGTGATGATACGATGGGTACACCAAATCGCGTGATCACATTTTTCAGAGAAATCTCTTAGCGGCCTCGCTTGTTATTTTAACGATCGCTTGGCTTCAATCCATTTTGTAAACGTGTCAATCACGGCGAAAAAGGAATTGAAGCCCCGGTGCTTCTTGGGAAAGGTCCTGTAATGTCCATCCCAGGTTGCAAAAGGCCAAGAAAGAGGAATTGTTTGTAAGGCTTGTCTTTGGTGGTGTACTTGTCGGCTATGAAACCGATATTGTACACACTTCATCACAAGCTCTTTTGCATCATGAAGGGCGCTGGCAAGAATAGCCTTGCTTAAGGTTTTACCGACTGTGGTTACAGAGGAATGGTGTGCTCCATGACGCCTTCATGGATTTCGCTTAACAATCTAATGCCATCCGCTTGAGATATGCATCTCATCAACACTCCATGAGATCCTCGCTTATACAAGATACGCTCGATTAGAGTGTATGATTTGGCTTTTCGTGCTATACGATCGCCTCTACATCATCTTCTGGAATTGTGTCATGTTTGAAGATAATTGTAGATCGATGTCATCCATCTCTACCTTGATCGTGATAAATACCAACCGTCAACGACACATGGAGCATCCTTGTTCCTTGATTAGTTTGTTCAACTTGCAAAGAATCATGTATGTTCTCAAGGCTCAACTACCGAGGGTGAATTGAGTTGCTCGAGAAAAACTCCCAAGGGACGGCCGACCTCGTGGAGGCCATCCGCGCCAACCGGTCCGCGAAAGTTTTCCTTTCTAGGAATATGTTGGATCTGAAAACCGAAGAAGTGTTTTTCGAGTTTTCAGATTCCGCCAGATAAGATGACATCTTGGTACTCAAGCATTGATACTCTTTCCCCACTTGATTCGCTACTAGTTGAGAATCGCCTTTCACTAATAATCATGAATCCCGAGCTTAACGAGTCGCCGAGTCCCGCCAAGAAACCTTCATATTCTCGCCACATTATTAGTGGCGGAAAATTTAATCGATGGCGACTTGATGTGTTCGCCAAGAGGGATATCAAGACCACTCCAAATTTCGATCCTTGTAACATCAAGGAACCGTCGAATACAATGTCCACTGTCGTGGTGTTCGTACTCGGGTCCTTGGGTGGGCTCGGGTTTGTCCATTCGCAATGAATTACGCTATTGCTCGGACTTTATTGTCGTTAAGTGAAATAAAATGGAGATCGAATGCCCCTAGCTCGACCGCCCATTTGGCTATTCGTCCCGATGATTCCTCGTTTCAAGGACTTGACCAAGAGGATATCCGGTAGGTACGACCACTTTGTGGGCCCGAAAGTAGTGCCTTAGCTTTCTTGAAGACATAAGGAGGCCATAGAGCAACTTTTGTACCGTGGGTATCTTTCCTTTGGTCCGTAAGACTTCGCCACGTAATAGACCGGTCGTTGGATATTATCCTTTCTACAACCAAGACACCGCTAATCGCCGTGGTGTTGTTTGCCACGTAAATTAGCAATGTTTCTCCCGATCTCGGAGAAACTAAAACCGGTACTTGTAAGGTACTTTTAAGTTCCTCAAAGGTATCGTTTGCCTCTTTAGTCCACTCAAAACTCCCATGTTTCCGAAGAAGTTTAAAGAAAGTTAATCCTTTTTCCCCTAACCTTGCTATGAAACGACTTAACGCTGCCATACAGCCGGTTAGTTTTTGGACTTCCTTCTTCGTGGTCGGAGGGTGCATCTGGTCGATGGCCGCAATTTTTGCTGGATTTGCTTCAATATCTTTAGCCGAAACTAGGAAACCGAGCAGTTTTCCAGCAAAAACTCCGAACACACACTTTTCCGGATTTAACTTGAGGTTACGTCTTCTCAAGTTATTAAAAGTTTCTTGTAAGTCAGGAATGTGGTCGCCAGCGTTGGTGGTCTTTACGACCAGATCGTCAACGTAAGCTTCTAGGTTCCGACCGATTTGTGGACTAAAGGTTTTTGCATCAACCTTTGAAAAGTTGCACCAATAGTTTTGAGACCAAATGGCATCTTAATATAACAAGAGGTGCCATATGGGGTGATGAAGGAAGTTTTCCTCATCTTCTTTACACATACTAACTGGTGGTACCTCAATACGCATCTAAAAACTTAGTAACTCGCACCCGTAAGTAGAGTCTACCAGTTGATCAATGCGAGGAAGGAAAGTCATCCTTCGGACAAGCCTTATTAAGATCTGTAAAGTCGATACACATTCGCCATTTCCCATTGTTTTTCTAACCATTACAGATTGGCAAGCCATTGTGGGTGGTCGACTTCACGAATAAATCCAAATTTTGAGAAGCTTGTCAATCTCCGATCGATTGCTTCCTTCCGATCAAAGTAAACGTCGTAGTTTCGCTTGATCGATTTTTGTCGCCGAGAGCAAGCACGTGCTCGATCACCTCGGGGACTCCAGCATATCGGACGCTTGCTGTGCAAACACGCCCCGATTCGCCGGAGGAAGGAGACGAGTGACTCTTCCTATTTAGGGTCAAGTCTTGCCCCGACCGTAATCTTCTTGGGCGGTTGGGTCTGGATGTCCTGACCCATGTGACGACTTGACGCTGTCCGGAGAAGCGCTTTTGTCGAGTGGTACCTCCTTTCTCTGGTCGGATGGTTTGGGTGTCATCTTTGGCCTCGAGTGCTTGACCTGCATGGGAGACGGGTTAACCTCTCTGGTCGGAAGTTCATCAACCAGTGCAAAGGATTTCCGATCGCATACGTAAGCCATTTTCTGATCTCCTCGAATAGTGATGACTCCCTTCGGCCCCGGCATTTTCAAACTTTGATAACCGTAATGCGTGGCCATCAAGAATTTTGCTAATCCGGTCGATCGAGAATTCCGCCAGTATCGCGGATTCAAGTTTACTATATCAAACGGAATCCTCTCTGCTCGAAGTTGTCGACTTTCCTAACGAACGTAAGGAAACTTGTCCTATCGGTTTAGCGGTAGAACCCTAACTATGCCATGAAAAGCATATTTCATGTGTTTCACCTTTGACATGGGGACCTGCATTTCTTCTAAAGCTCCCACAAATAATATATTCAAAGAACTACCCCATCTAGTAAGACCCGATTAACCCGACAATTATTAATGGTTGGTTCAACAACGATAGGAACCTACCCTCGAGTCGATGGGATGGGGCGATCGTCTTTTGTCAAGGAAATTATGTGTCCGACCACTTCGAGTGCTTGATTACAATGGAGATTCGACTAGGTTGACCTCTCGCCCATGGCCTTCGATGACGCTCGACTCGTATGAAGAAGATCCTCCAAAATCATATTGATTGTGTGTTGGGGATCCTGTACTCCATCTCTTCGCCGCCATCCTTGTCCATTTTGGAGCTTGTTTCTCCATGTTCTCAGATTATGGAAATGATCCTTACCCGCATAATAATCCTCCAGCTTTTTGCCGAGACCACAAAGCGCAGATCATGCCCCGCCTGGCCGTGAAGTGGACACAACTTCTTGTTCGTCTCGAATCCTTCTGTCGGAGCTTTTGCCTTGCTTCGACCAAGATAGTCCTTCTTGCCCTTCCCGAACTTTTCTCGAACGGCGAGGACTTCTTTGTCGTCGGTCTGCGGTTCTTTTTCTTCTTGAGAGACTTCTTGTTCTTTTTCTCTGTTTGTCCGTGCCAGTGAGAATCTTGTCTTCCGATCAATGGCTTCACACCACTCGATTGCTTCGCTAGCGTGGCATACTTGTCCGCCATATCAAAAAGCTCAACGGTTGTTCTTGGAGGGTTCATTGCTATGTCCACCGTGAAACCGCCGATTCCTCGGACTGCTTTTAAAAGCCCAATAACAGAGGATTCATGACTTCGGTATAGAGTTACGAACCTGGCTGAACCTCTTGATATATTGACGTAAAGTCTCATCAGATCCCTACCGGATTCTGTGGAGATCGTACTCCTTCCTAGGGCGGTCGTACGTACCCTGGAAGTTGGCAATCAGAAGATCACAGAGTTGTTCCCAAGTATATTTTGATCCGACCGGTAAGTTTAACAACCACGACCGGGCAGACCCTTCGAGCACGGTGGGTAAATAGTTGGCCATTACATTCTCATCGCCACCAAGAGCCCCGATGGCGGTGGTATATATTGGAGAAATTCCAATGGGTTTTGAGTTCCATTGAATTTGTCTGTTGGCTTGGCGGAACCGGTTATGCTAACGCATGCCTTGGAGCCCCGCAGAGAAGGCTCGACAACCTGTGATTGATTCATGGCGTCTTCTCCGGAAGGTGCGGATTGTAATCGGCCGAGACCGATCCCTAGGATTGGGACGCTGAACTCCGCTGCATCGATCCGGTCGTGGACATTGATATGATGCTCTCCGACCGCCCACTTGGTTCAAACGATGTCGGAGATCGTTAGGTCCTAGTGGTGGTTCCTCTCGACACAGATGGGGAGTAGCTTGAATAACCTTCTCCTCGTGACTCCTTGGTCGGAATCGCCGAGGAGGTCTCGGTATCGATCGCTTCTCTGGTATGACCGTGTTGTCCCTCGCCGAGGAGGAGCGTTGGGATGAAGTCATAGTCCGACTTCTGAAACCCTCTCGCTTCCCGACACGCCTGCGTTCATTGCATGGTCTGTTGGAGAATTTCGATACCGACCTCGAGTTGTACAAAATTAGGTGTTCTCGCTAGAGCAGATCGAATTATTTAACATGTTTTGAATACGCCGCAAGTTTTGTACGCCATCTGAGAAGGTCTCGGGGTTCATCTTGGTCGTAGGTGTATGCCCGTCAACCTTCCCCGACCTTCGGATTTGTTCGGTCCCATCACCATTCTAGGTGGGCGATGCGGCGAGTTAACCGATTGACGCCGATTAGTTCCGTTACCTCCGGAAGTTGGTGCTTGACGGCCCGGATCATCTCTAACAACACGTGATGGCGTGGTAGAGAGTGTAGGACCGTGCAGGGCATCTTGATCGTCATCTCCGATCGCGTTAACTTCGTGCTTCCAGCATTGATCTTCCGATGAGCTTCCATCATAACTAATGGAGAGCTTGTCAGTGCTTCTGCCAGAATCTTCCACGATAGAGATCGGTCGGAGATGAGCACTTCTCGAGGTCTTCTCACCGATCCGACGAACCGCCGATCAGATCTTTGAGTGTGATCATCCCCACATGGCCTACGCACCGATGGAGGTTTCATCGACACCGCTTACAGGTGACGGTTGACTCTGGAATTGCGTGCGAAGGAGAGTATCTTTCACCATGATTTCATCAATGGTATAGAGTTTTCCGGGTGATGGGGCTGAAATTTCTTCACTGTTTCACGGCCGAGAAGACCGGCTTGAAGAGATTCTCGGCATTCGAACTGGTCGGAACGGCCGGTTCTCTGGTTGCGCCACCGATGAGTGGCGGCGCATCTTCATCCATCCGGCCGACCTCGCTAACGTCGGCGACGTCGAGCCGCGGAGGAGGAAGAGGAGGATGACTGCTATTTTCTTCCATGGCACGGATACATCCTTCCATGTCGAGGTCGGCGTAGTCCGCCAAATCGAACCGATTTTCCTCATCCCAAACTCCGGGCATAGTCGCATGAGCGATTGCGAGATTTTGGGCGAGGATTTTCTTGAGCGAAGAATTTTCTTGAGAAACTTACGCCTTCTTCCCCACAGACGGCGCCCCGTATCGATTTATCAAGTCGCCGATCTTCACGAAAATGAATGAGGAAAATGACGTGGAATATCTTGGAATGGAATGGGGTCGCTCTTTATTGATATGAACTGGTTTTACAAGATGTGGCTAAGTACTACCTCAATTACATTGAATGGGGAATGTCTAATCGGGTAATCGACTTAAAATATGAGTCTAAGTCTGATTATCTAGCTTCTAATTCCACCGCTTAGGCTTCTGTGTATTCTTGTTGAACTGTCGTTGTTCTTGTCTTTGTTGGTCTTGGCCTTGTTGTGTCTGTCGTCTCGTCTTCTGCGCTTCACCTTTAAATAACTTCCGAAGAGGTGGCAGTTACTCTTGGTGAAGACGTCCCTGGTGAAGCGTTACGACTGATCGGAACGGTGGAGCAGTTAGCAACGTGCTAACTTCCTTGCGGTTGCATGTGAAAAGCTTAACCGTAGGGTGGTTAATAGTCAGTGTCTCAGGGTTGTACCATCGCATGGTTTGGAACATATAGCACGTGTTCCATTTATCATACGATAAGAAATACCATCCGAGAATTTTATGGCGGTTATCCGGTCGGGATTAGGCACAAAGCCTCATCCCACCATGTACCCATTAAGTAACCTCTGGAATACTAACGACCAGGGAGGTCGTTAGTCTTAGGGGTCACGACCATGTAGACGTATGGTCTTTTATTATGTATTAAAATAATACATAGAGGTTTTAATCCTCGTCACTTAGCCTTGTCTTCCATTAGTCTCTCCCTCTCCCCTCCCCACACCGAGCTCTAGCAACCACCCTCGATTTCCTGTCGCGGTTCGGCGAGGAGACACAACCAACGACGAGGAGGAGGAGGGATGCAGAGGAGCTTCTTGTTTGCTATAGGAGGTAGAATGTCGGAAGTTATATGTATATCCCCAAAACATACACAATTTGTTGGCTGTTTGTTGTAAAGAAAACTACCTTAATTTTATGTTACCTAAGGTCAGAGCACCACCGAAGGTTTTTAGTCGTCTCTCCTTGCCGACGAGCTTGAGTTGAACTCGACTGTAACGACCCACCTCTAGGGCACCCGAGAGGTCCTCCAAGACCTTCTCGAAAGTCCATCAGACCTCCCAGAGGTCCAAAGGACCTCTCGGGCGGTTCAAGACCTCCCAGAGATCCAGCAGACCTCCCGGACGCCCAGAGAACCCGACCCGAGAGGTCTTGGAGTCGAGGCGCCCAATGACTGCCACGGCCAAACCAGGGAAAAACAAGGTGGTCGTGGAGGTCCAAGACCACCCGAACCTCACGTGTTCCTTCCCCGTGAGGACATGGAGGTCCGAGCTTGCTCCCAAGTTCCTCAGTGAGACCCGAGCTAGTCCCAAGGATCATGGCTAGCTCTTCACAAAGACAAATACACAAAGGGTAACATCCCTAATGCATCTTTATTAAGGTAAAATATTTACAGAGTTGTTTACAAGGTGGCCTTGGGCCCAACATGAACACAAAAGAGCAAAAGAGCAACATTTCCATCAAGACGCCACGAACAACCGATCGAAGGCACAACCTATTCGCTGGTCTTCTTCATCGCCAAGGTCTTCTCTTGGCAAGGATTGCAATGAGCAAGAGTGAGCACAATAACCGTGCTCGCAAGTTACACCCGTGGGTTAGCAACATGACATGCATATATGGATAATCAAAGGATGGCATAATATGGTTATTTTGCACAAAGCCAATTTTCTTTCAAATACCATTACTGAATTCCAAAGCAGGTCTTTAATAGCTAAAATTCATTTAGCAAAGCAGTTTTTCAGTTGAGTAGCATTCATCAATAAATTGGTGAAGGATACCCTCCTGACATTAGGCTCCCTGCCCAAACCTATGGGATAAAATCCCAAAAACAGATTTAATAAACCTTTCTGGAAACCCCAAATCCAACATCTAACTTCAAGTGGCCTTTGCCAGCACGTCCATGACCGTGGACACGGCTATTCGAATAGATTTAACTCTACAGAGGTTGTACACTTTACCCACATGACATGATTTCTCTAGTTTATCCGGCATCCGTCAATGCCACCTCTCACTACCAAAGGTAAGAGGTCTAGAGCTCATAACAAGGCCTTTACAATGCATTGCTCCACCACAGCTTTTCCTTGCTAAGGTTTCACCCCCCTATGGACAACAATCCAATGAAGCCCCTCTTGCACCAAATGGGAACAAGAGGGTCATAAAAGACCATCACCCCACAAGACCTCCCACACCTCCAATGGAGCAAAGATATGGTGAAGTTTTGCAAATTACTCAGCCAGGTCCCACACCCCATTCTGGGGACATGTGGTTGCACGATTGTGGCATAGCCCATTATAGGCTTGGCATCGGTCGCTCAAAGACCGGTCCTCAAATGACTAGGGCGACTTCCACAAACCCAAGGGCATCGATCTACCATAAAGGCACGATCCCGTGCATAAACTTGCACCAACCAAGCCAACCAATTCGCCCCAGTCTGAATCCATTTCCATTTTCTTTGCTTCCCCAACAACCTTTTTATATTCCCATGACACCCCAATGTCATGGTCAAAACATTTTAAGCAATATTTGGTCAAGTTGGTAAAGATTTCCCCAAATCAATATTTTTGGTCTAAGCCTGACTAAGCACAAGTTTTTCAAATGGTTGGGCTCACACTATTGCATGACCGAATTTTGATCTAAAGGTGACAATGAGTTTAGTCCAAAGTCAACAGTGGCCATACAAAGGAAGTAGGTATAACTATGAATTTAAACCAGGTATTGAAATACTTGGTAAAAATAAGCATGTATTACACTTTGAAAATGAACATAATTAAGTTGAAGTATTGGGTGCAATATGATCAAGAGTGTAACTTGCCTTGCTCACTATCCTGCGAATCCTCCTCTTCAGTACACTCAGACTCCCTGGAGTCTTCACGATCTACACGTATGAAAGAGCAAATTCAAAGAAGGTTCAAATAAAGATCCAATTAAGAACAGTAAGAAAACCAAAAGGACCCCAGAGGAAGTCCAACACGCAACCAACAGGAGAGGTCTAAATTCCAGATTAGGTTCTTAGGGAGGAGGTCTAAACTCACCAGAGGAGGGTGGTCTTTAGCAAAAGACCCCAAAGGAGTGATGTAAATGATGAAGCAGGGAGGTCCTGAGGAATGCGACCCTTGCAAAAAAAGCCGTGGAGGAGGTCCTCTTACAAAGGCCACGAAGTCCAAAGGAAATCCACAAGAGGAGGTCCCTGAAGGACACGATCATCACAATACAGTGGTAAAAACAAGAGTGGAGCAGATCACCAAGGGACTTACCAGGGAAAAGAAGAAACAATGGATAGAGGGGAGATCGTGAGCAGCAAGATCTTCCCTGGGAGCCACTGAACGAGAGCCAAGATAGCAGAGTGTAGAGAAAGGTGATGTGGTAGAATTTCTTGGTCCAATTGTAGTCAAAATGGTGAAGAAAACTAGAAATATACGTGTCAAGGATAAGTATAGAAATGGGTCAAAGGTAGGTAGTGGCAGGGCAGGTGTCACTACCATTCTGGGGAAAAGGTACGAGGAAGGACAATGTATGTTGCTATGGGAAGGAACAAAGAAAAAAATGTCAGGGTACGGTTAAGTGACCCAATTCAAAGTAATTACCACGTATGTGGATGCATTTAATGTGACAAGACATGCATTAAATGCCCAAGATATTTTCGTGGCGGAGGAAATGAGAATGACCAAGTCCGTGAGTGGGGCACCAACTTAGAAACAATGGGTCAAGAGGGGAGGTCTCGCCTGAGAGGAGGTCCTTGAGGAGGTCCGAGAGGCTTAGGAGGTCTTAAGCCCAAAGGACAAGGAGGTCTAAGAGTTGAGGAAGTCCGGACACACAAAGGAGGTCCGAACATGGGAGGTCCCGACGGTCGTGGTCTCTTCAAGGGAGGTCGTCGCGAGGAGGTCCAAAGCCAGGTTTAAAAGGCCGCAGCGAGGTCTTGGACAAGAGGTCCAAAGAATTACAACAAGGTCCTGCGGTTGAGATTAAAGGCAAGTTGAGGTCTGGGCGGTTGGATCTCCAAGAGGGAGGTCCAACAGCCAAGATCAAACGTGCAGGGGAGGTCTGGGCCTTTGGATTCAAAGTAAGTGGAGGTCCAAACCGTTAGATTCAAAACAAAGAGAGGTCCAGAGAGGGACATAATGCACGGGTAGATCGGGACCTTTGGATAGGGGATGGGAAGAGGTCTGAACCGCCAGATCCAAATGAAAATGAGGTCCATGTTGAGGGTTTCCAAGAAAGAGAGGTCCTAGGGAAGAAATCCACGACAGGAGGTCCAACAGGAGTTCGCAAGGATCAAAGCAACCCTAGGAAGGTCCTTTCGACCAAGAAGAAATGCCAAGGAGGTTCAAATGAGCTCAAGGTTCAAGGCATACCGTAAATCCACCGAATACAAGGAGGTCCGAAGGAAAAGAGGTCTGGCCTAGAAAGGTGCCCAGCAACAAGAGGTTTAGACTTAAGAGAAGTCTCAATGTAAAAGAGGTCTCGATTCCAAAGAGATTCGAACCAACAAAGAGGTCCAAAGTGACCAAACTCAAAGAGGTCGGCCAGACATAAGGGTACCTCCAGCATTTGAGAAAAGGTCCAAGCTTCAAGGAGGTCTAGCCTCATGTACCACTGGGGAAGTCTAGGCCACAGAGAGAGTCTAAACCTACATATCCAAAGAAGATATGCTAAAGGAAGGTCTACTGAGCATACCAAAAGGAGGTATCAACAACTCAAACCTCTCCAACCAAACCAAACTTTGTATTCTCATCAAAACAAAATATTTTTAATTTATTTTACACATTTAAAAAGGATTTAGGAAATCAGAATGTTACATCGACGACATGCAAGAACATCTTGTGATACACTGGTGAGGTACAGTGAGGAACTCACAAGACCAATCCAAGAAGCTGATGAGTTCTACAGGAGCTTGGAGGCATAGATGGTTTCTAGCTAGTTTAAATTTGTAACTTTATTTTTTTCCATTCGGAGGGGACGTTGAGAAACCTTTTGATTTTCTTTTCCTATAATGTGTTTGTCATGGAAATTTTAATTGGATTGTAGTTGTCTTGCTAGAGGTTGCATATGGAAACTACTGTCAAACAATTGATTGATCTGGTTCAAAGTCCGATTTTTTTTTTGCAATAAGAAAAGCTATCACAGGCAGTTCAAAAACTGTCTGTGATGACACAGAACCATAAAGTCAACGAAACCGTCTGTAATGATATTTTTGTCTGTAAAGACCTTTTCTGTAGTAGTGGGAGAAGCATGTAACTTCTCTTGTGATGCATATCCGACCGGCTTACAGAAGAGTTAAGTAGGTAATTGCCACCAAAACGGGCAACTGAGCTCAACCACCGGTCTCCTTGGATCAAGCTATGCATGCAAGTCATGTGTACGGCCACGTTTCTAGCATGCAACTGTCCAGAAATCCACTTGCATGAGATGGGGCATGCACGACTGTTGTGCAATCGGTACTTCCATTTGAGTGGGTCAAATCGCAAAAAGCAAAGAAAAAACTTGGTTCAGTCACACCGAAAAATCCCAACTTTAGTTTTATACCGTTGACAGTCTCTCTCGTACAGTTTAATACCATCCAAAGAATATACTGTTCAGTTATATCACATTTTGTCCACTTCTGTTGCCTTTTCCCTTGTTTTTTTTTTATATTTTTGAAATTGTTATCTAGTGTAGTCTACCCGTATCCCTTCATTCATAAGCATTTCATTGTTGGAAACATGTGTATTTGCATTTCATCTAGTAGTTCTTTGCCATTACAACTAACTTACAATCACTATACTAGTGCTATCATTACAACCAGATAACTTCCTACTACATCAACTACTCACATCTTGCGCACTGATCAATTTTGCTAGATGATATCAACAAAAGCACAAATGACACAACAGTCAACACAAGGCTCAGCTTTTCCCATATAGCAACCAACTTGTTCAGTACTTGATTCATCTCGGCAACAACTTTAATCAAAATGGGAATGCGGCAGATGCTATTGTTCATATCCTTTGGTTGACGGACAGGTCCTTCCAAAACCCCCAAAAAAGTGAGGAATACTCTGTACTGCTCCTCCTACTTGAAAAACCTACAGACACCATACTCCTACAACCAAAATAACACAAAATCCATCTCAAACAAATCAATTGACAGCTCCAACAACTGGCAATTGTTCTCAATTGGATTACAACAAATAATTTCACTTACCTTGGCATAATTCCGGCATTTGTAGTACACTCTTCTCCGGTTCCTCTCGTTACCGTAGACTATCCCTACCACCTCCACACGGCATCTGGGGCTATGCACGAGAGGGAGCATGTTGCAAGTTCCAGTCCACGCTGACGTCGTCGACCTCACCACCATGTCCATCATGTGTGGCCAGAGCCAGATGGGGGAGGATGTGAGGAGGAGCGGGTCGAGGAGAGGGCTAGAGGAGGGGAGGCGAAGGGGGAGGAGGACAACACTGATGGACTGGCGCGGCAATGGCGACGCCACACAGGAAGAGTGGCTAGGGTTTGGGAGGGAATGGTGTAAAGGATGGAGGGTCATATGGGTGGGTGAATGAAATAGGAGTGGAGGGCAAAATGGTCACAGTTGACGAATAGGAGTGGAGGGAAAAATAGGAGTTGGACGGAATTGGTTTAGACTGAACGGTACATTCTTTGGGTGATATTAAAGTGTACCATCAGAGATGTTCGATGGTATAAAACTAAAGTTGGGATCATTCGGCATGACTAAACCAAATTTTAAAAATAAAATCAATGTATAACTCATCCAATGTGGGCGACCAATGTGTAGAGATACATCGAACGGAACCTCACCAGTCACGCACGCCCACGGTACATGCATGGACTACCCAAAAGTTGGCAATGTACAGTGAACAAGGAAATTTCAATTATTGTGAATAGGGTTTTCTGATGGTCTTAATTGGTAGTATATATGATTTTTCTGCGCGTTTCTAGGACAGTGCCCATCTCTCAATTTAATTCCGCAAAGGGGTGTCGCCCCTGGGGAGAATTCCAACCCGCTGAAGACAGTGAAGCGTGAAACACAGCTTATACAAATCAAACAGAACAAGCGATCCAATTCAAACCACGTATCCCTAAAAAAAACCACCTAACTGTAGAGAATTAGTTGTTCGCTTTGGACCGGACTGCACGGTCTGATCTCTGATGATCGATCGTCTCGAGCGATTTAATTAGCAGGGAATTGATGCATCTTTGACTTAACCGGCCGGACAGATTGAATGATCAATGGCGTCTGGAACGAGCGAATGACGCCTGCACTGTAGGTGCCGGTCAATGCGGTTTCAATATATACTCGTACTATCACTTGGTTTGCGTGATGATGCCATGGAGGACGCGGAAGTCACCGTGCACGGCCGGTCGCTCGTTGACACATATTTCCAGCGATGTCACCGCCACCACGTAGCAACGACCCAGATTATTACTAACTATGGATTGGTAATCAAGGAGGATCTAATAATCATTAATTAGTTAAATTGTTCATCTGTAATTGTTATTATAGATAGCATTGTAGCATTATCTTTATATTATTCGTAAGGATACTCTTATCATTTATAAGAGAGAGAGAGGCTTAGCTGAGTGGTCGTAAGCTTTTTTACGACAACGCTATATGGTCGTAAGTGCTTCTACGACCACCTAGTGATCGTAAGATTTTCTACAACCACCTTATGATTGTAAGCTTTACTGCAATCACGTCATGGTCGTAAGCCTTACTACGATCACTTTATGGTCGTAAACTTTACTACGACCATCCTATAGTCAATAAAGCCTACAGACACGTGGGTCCAATCGACTAGGAACACTTATGCGCTGTGTTTAATACACACAGTAGTTAATATGTGCTGTAATTCTCCGAAATAACTGCACGTATTAAGGCTCTGTCTTTGACATAACTGCAAGACGATGTGGGAGAATTAGTCTCTGATAATAACCGTCACAAAACGTGCGCATTTCATCAAGCGTTGAGACGCCTCTTGATATGGACAACTGTCACCCCTTCATACGCTATATAAGGAGTAAAGTCGGTGTACAGAGGGAGAAGAGAAGCAAATCAATCAGAGACAAGATCAACCGACTTAAGTCATTAGGTCTTAGTTCTATTGATTTCTTTTATGTTGTAAAGCATAGTCAATACATCAACATGGGAGTAGGATTATTACTCTCTTGAAAAAAAAAACCAAACCTGTATAAATTTCATGTTTTTTTCTCTCTGTGGTCTAATTCAAAGAAAATTCTCAATTTTCATTCGTAAGATCGACAGTTTCTTCGACGATGTGCACGAGATTTCTCTAGTCTCTTCGCGCCGAAGGGGGAGCATGTGGTGTGCGTTACGCGCCATCACGTTCGTGCACGATTTGTACGGTCTCGCGCGCTCGAGTCTTGACGTATATATAGCTAGCGCTTCTCTAGTTGTCTACTGTTTCCTCCATTGAAGAAGTCCAAGCAAAACCAACGCGCTGTATACGGAGCAGGCTGCCGGGAGTTAAAAGCTGGCATCTGGCACTCTCTCAACCTGATGTGGCGTGTTCGAGTTCTAGGACCGGCTTGGGTGACTTTAGTGAGAATGCCATATCTCTTGGACTTTTTTTTTTGGAAAAAGGATTTTTCGTTTCAAAAAAGAAAAATGATTTTTCACTTCGAAGAACAAATTTTCGGTTGTTTCAAGTACATGTATGATGTATCTAATATAAAACCGCCTAGAATAATAAAAACTACGATAGATATGCTTGGCTAAATTAAAGCTCTTAAATAATGAGAACTATGCTAGAAATTCTCACAAAAATAAAAACATATGGTCCCCGATTTGGTGCACCCCTAATTACAACTTATCTATAACCTTTAGATTAATGTGACATATGCATCTTATTTATATAACCTTAAAGATAAGAAAGAGCCCTCAGCCATAAAATTAAACAACTCCCATGAAGTGAGTGGAATGAGTTAATTTTGAGAATTGATGATCTACATTTGTTTCCTCAAAAAGATGTTTTCAGGTGGAATTTGAACAAGTCTGGAATCTTTCCAGTCCGGTCTTTCTATATGGCAATAATTGGAAGTTCTCAAGTAACCATTAGGAACCTTTTTTTGGAAAATTAAGATTCCATTAAAAGTTAAAAAAAATTCCTATAGTATCTAAAAAGAGAGGTAATTTTAACTAAAGATAACATGCTCAAAGGAAATTGGAGGGGAAGCAGAAAAATGTTGTTTTTGTATTAAAGAGGAAACAATTCAACATCTTTTCATTGAATGCCCCTTTGCACGTCTTGTATGGTGGGTGGTTCAATGTGCTTTTAATTTATCTCCTCCTGTGAGTATAGCAAACATGTTTGGGAATTGGTTAGCGGGTATTCTAAAAATTTTAAAGTCACAACTCTTAGTGGGAGCTAGTGTCTTATGTTGGTCTATCTGGTTATGTCAGAATGATGTTGTTTTTAACAAAAGGATGATCACTAATCCCTTACAGGTTATCTTTTTGAGTGGACATTGGCTGAGGGCTTGGTCAAATTTGCAAAAACAGACCCAAAAGGAGACCATGTTGGCCGGAAGCAACAAGCTGGAGATAGTGGCGAAGCAACTTTTAAGCATTCATGGGTGGCGGTTTAGTCATAGGATTTGTAACAATTGAGTTTAATTCTCAGTCGCCGTTTGCTTGTAAGGCTTCAAACTACTTTTAACAGCTTTGTTTTCTCTGGCGCTTTAAACTCTTTAATAAAATAGATTGTGTGTATCTTAAATGCAAAGGCCGGGAGAGATGTTCTCTTCCATTATCTAAAATAATAATAAGTGAGTTGCGCAAAACTAATAGTTTAGCACGCTAGCCTACAATTGCACGGCCGAAAAATCTAGTTTTACATACTCCACGATCTAGATCGTTGTGGAGGTGTGGATTATTGCCCATTTGATCATGGAAACTATATAACCCGTACAAAATTTCCTCCCATGTACGATGTTGATTCAAACTATGATTCTGAGTTTTTGACGGCTTGAAGAGGAGTTTGCACGACAGCATCTAGAGAGAGGAATGCACTCCCTTTCATAGCTTGGTTTGTTTATTTGAAGGTTAGGCATGACTCTGCAGCACAGCACCTTTCCAATCGCCCATGGAAGGAGGGGAATTGAAGGTCAGAGCAAATGTAGTTGCCCACGTTGTACGGTTAGAAAAAAAATGGAAGCATCGCCCCAGTACGCCACCCCCTGATTGGTGGATCTGGTCTTCATGCAGTCACCTGAACGTGACTCCTCCCAGCTCGTACGTGTCCCCGTTGATTCAGTAATGGACTTAATTAGACTAAACTAATCATCTAGGTTAGCAGATAACATAGACAGCACAACTGTCGGTTTCCGTTGTTGGGATAAGAAACGGGTGAAACATACATGTAGCTAGCAAGAGAATACAAGGCACGTATCTGACTAGCTTGAAATTAAACTCGATCGTAATAACCCCGGATCTTTTCTTGTCTTAATTTGACCTGCAATACCAGACAAGAGGAAAGTCTTCTTGCTCTTATCAGGTAGGAACTCGAGCAGTTGAAGATGCGGATCTATATCAAGAATTTACCGTAAGTTAGCGTCAGCCGATTAGAATTATTCCAAGTCTTAATCACTCGGGACCTGGGGTACGTATCACATGGTTAGACGGAGCGATATATGTATATATATATATATATATATATATATATGCTGTGCGAACTCGTGGGCGTGCAACGGTGGATGCTCGCGCGCGATCGATCGACGCCCTCCGCACGTCTTCCACAGCTGATTTCTTGGACCGGCCGGCGCTTTCCGACGCAGACGATTGAACCCGCGTAGACCAGGGAAAGCACCGTGTCTACTCAACCACCTCCCAGTCCCATGCATGCACCATCACTCCTCCCTGCCTATGGAAATTAATTATTAGGAGCACCTAATTGGAGGAAAAAAAACCCGGCCGGGTGTTAGAACCTGTATCAATTGTTTGCAATACTCAATTCACACGACTAGCTAGTTTAGTCTTCTTTAGGGCGGGTACCATGAACTCTCGTCTTCTTTTCTCTCGATCCCATTCTCTTGCAAAGGAAAAGGCCAGCTCTCTTTCTATATTCTGTTTTCGGCCAACAGAAAAGCTGTGTATCCCACCGATAGTTTTTTTAAAAAGACAAAAAACGCACGCATACAAATATATAATAGCACGATGATTCCATGTAACCCACCGACGAATCCGTCTTTTCTGTATACACGGAGGAGGAAGGCATCAAACTATCAGGTCACGGGGACTGGACGGGAATGGGGGAAAGGGAAAGGGAAAGGGAAAGGGAAAGAAGATCTGCTTGAAATAGAAGATTTGATTGGGTGTTGGAAGGCAAGAGGGCGAAGAGCGGAGACGGCACTGACTGAGATATGATTATCTGAACGTGTGATGCGCGCGGGCTCGTTTGGTCCTTGCAACCACGTGGGCGCCAACGAATCCATCAGCAGACGTCACCACGCGACAAGGAGCGAGGAATATTGGAGAAGACGACGACGATAGAATCAAAGAATCGATCGGTCGATGGCCAGCTCTGTACTGTACGTATCGGCGTTGTCCACTGGTGGTACGCCGCGATTGGTTTTGGCATTTATAGGCGATGTCTACGATTGTTCCAGGATGGAGATGCTTCCAAAAGAAAATAATTTCGTGTTGATCCAGGCCTGATTGGTGCAAATTATTAATGGTCTTTCCAGCTTCTTAGAGAAGGTGAGCGAGCAGCTTTGGACTACCTCTGCCTGTACCACGCGTCTGTCACACTGCTGGCAGTTACAATGCAGCTGTAGCCGACGGACTCACTGCGTCAGCGTCGCTATTCAGATTCGGGCAAAACTGTTTTGCCGCGAGCATCGGCATGTATACAATACGGAGTTTCAGACTGAGTAGATTCAGCAAAGCTAATGCGCAGGTTTTATCCTGCATTGGGGTGCACGTTGCTACGGATGGGCTTCATGTATTGCAAAAGGGCTCGTGGGTCGATATATACAAATATATAGTAGCAGCAATATGCGAGAGATACTCTAAACTAGGAAAAAATATCACAGCCTATATATAAATCTAACACCCTCTTCAGGATCAACAATACTGAGTTTAAAGAGGAAAATACTGTGCTGAGCTTGTATCTGCGTCTTCGTGAAGAAGTCGGCTAGTTGAAGCTCTGAAGGCACGTACTAAAAGGCCATGACTTGGTCCTGCACATGTGATCTCGTATAGGAAGCCTATATATACATCTTTTAATTTAATATTTTTTTTAAAAAAATTCCGTTACCGCTAGGATGTACTGCGAGACTCCAAACAGAGTGTGTGAAGATAATTTATGCAGTGTGCATGTTTGTTTGGGCAGGAAGTTCTTCCTGAGCCCAACCAGAAGGATCAGCCCGCCGGCCGTGCCTAAGAATTAGTGTGGGCTCAAAAGGAGGGATTCGGAACCCTTTCTGGCCTGCCTAAACAGCTTTTGCAGCCCAAATGGAGAAGTCCAATTTTAAGCTCTGTTTAGATGAGTGGGGTTTGGCGAAATTTAGTTTCAAATATTTCAAGCTAAGGGATGTCTTGCTGTAATATGGCGGCTGAGAGTGATCCCTGGAACTGAAAAGTTCCGAGTGACGTCCGTCGTCACCGGTACATTTTGGCACCGGATAGAAGCAGATTGATTATGGTCACGATTCATGCCACGATTTAGCCAACACCAAATGTGAAGTAAAACACGCGCGGTGCCTCACTACCTACCCCCCTACGTCTATAGACCGCTGTAATTAACCTCCACGAGGACGTGTCGCAACCAAATATTTAACGTACGAATGGGCATGGACATCGCAAGTGCTGCGACGGCGGCAGTAGCGGATAAGCTCCGGCAGCCGTGCAGTCCGGCGCTGTGCTCCTCCAAGAACCGGCCGAAGCCGCCGGTGGTGATCGCGCACGAGTGCCCCAGCGCGGTGTTCCTGGCCGGGTCCTGGAGGTGCCCCGCGGGGCGCGACGTCCTGTCCTGCGTGGCCGCGTTCGCGCGGCGCGGGCGCGCTGGTGATGGGCGCGGCCGGGCACGTCGCGGAGGTCGTGCTCCGGGAGCCCGCGCTGGTGGTCCTGGGCACGATGGAGATACTGAGCCTTGCCGGGTGCTTCTTCCCGTCACCCTCGGCGGCGGCCGCAGGTGCGGCGGTGTTCCTGGCCGGGCCGTGGGGGAGCGTGCAGGGCGGCGGCGTCGCGGCGGGAGGGTTGGTGGCCGCCGGGCCGGTGGTGGTGATGCTGGCCACGTGGGGCCGAGTGAAAAGCCTCCCCGGCCGGCGAACAGGCCAGGTATGATTATGAAGGCCATTTGGGCCGAGTTAGTATAAGTTTTATAAGCATGTCCAAATGGACTTCAGTTTAAACTATGAAGAGTTTCGTGTTTCCCCCGCTTCAAACATGATTTCACGATGTTCTCTGACCGTGAGACAGTAATTTCGAAACTTATTGAGATACGTGCATTTTACTTGAAATATGCAAACTGTTGGGGGATTTGGATGGGTTTTAGGTTCTGATCGATTTCATCTGTATGGAACACACGAGTATGGGAAGTTAAAAAAAAAATGGGAAAAGGGATATGTTCTATGAATGGATTCGTATCCTTCACCGCTGTATCCATCTTTTAGTCCCAGTCCTTGGGCAAAAGACAACGGGGTATATCTATTCCATATTAAAAACAACTCTAGGCATTCCTTGGCACGCAAAAAATTATACATGAATTTTTGAGAGACATGCTGTTTCTCGCGAAACTCTTATGAAATACCTGTGTTGCAAATAGATCCTTAATCAGAGTTTTGTAATATGGCTGCTCGAAAACATAAATAAATAAATAAATAAAATTGTGCCATAAAAATAAACCAGATGAATGCATTAAAAAATGTAAAAATATCATGGCATATTCTTTGCCAAATCTTGAAAGAATTCTCAAGAGGACAACAACACACGCATGACATCTGTATACATGTAGATTGTAATCCTACCAATGATGGCGTGGTAGACAGGGTTTATATTTGGAAACAAGATGATAAGGTTTTTATTTTTTAAATAAATTCATTTGACTTAATGGGGGACAAATCCCAGCCCTAAATCACCCCAGTTATTTCCACAGCTGCGGTACACCGTAAGCAGGCCCACCTGTCGGTTTCCGTAACCCCCCGCTCGAGCTAATCCAGCGCGACCTCACCACAGCAGCCGCCCCCAAATCGACACGCCCAGGTCGACCGAAGCAGCCAGCACGGAACGGAACCACCCTGCCGACTCGCATCCATCGGCCGCCACCGCCCGCCGCTCCCGCCACCCTCCTCTCCAGCTCTCCTTACCGCTTCGATTCGATTCGATTCGCGCTCCCGCTTCAAATCTCCCCGGGCACAGCACACTGTGCGCTTATACACACACCCCGACGCCCTCCATGGCTTCCAACGCGCAGGCGCAGCCCCCGGTGCAGCAGCAGGCGGCGGCGGCGGCGCCGCAGCCGAAGTCGACTAGAGTGTCGCTGTCGTACGAGGAGATCTCCAAGCTATTCTCCCTGCCCATCGCCGAGGCAGCCTCTATCCTAGGTAACCCCGCCCAGCCTCTCTCTGTTGCTTCTAGTGTTGCTGGAATCCATCGCTGGAGCTCCTGGAAGCAGCAGTTCCTTAGTACCAAGTTGGTGACGGCTGAGTGAGTGACCGACCTTGGTTTTGGGTGCTGATTTGCAGGCGTTTGCACCAGCGTCTTGAAGAGGTTATGCCGCACCCACGGTATTGTGAGATGGCCGTATCGAAAGGTAAAAACTGGTTTGTTCAGTGGCAGATCGGATTAATTTTGTAATCTGCCTGCTTGTATTTTTGAGTGTTTGCATGCCTAAGTGAGGTGAAACCCTGTGGTAAGAAGAGGAAGAAAGCTATCTGTTTGTGAGAACATGACTGTTTGTTCTAATACAGCCATACAGGGATCACCTGAGTCAAGAAAAAAAAAATTCAGGGACTGTAAGAATAGGAATTCTCTTGGCCTGTTGTTATTTTCTGCAACAATAAAAAAAATCCTAGCAAAACACCTAGATAGAATTCGATAACTGAAATCAGTTGAAGAACTGCACATTCAATTACGGCTTGTTGGTCTACGGCTGCTGGCTGCATGCCTGTAATATCGAGCTGGCTCATACTGTTACCAAAAAGGCAAAAACCAGTTTTTTTGTCATATTCTGGAAGCTTCAGCATGTAGAACCAGACGGAGAAATACTTCGGTGGACAAACCACACAATACATAGTGTGTATAACAGATAGAAATTTTAATTTGTTTTTTTAATCCATGTTTGAATAAACTTTCTCCTCTACAGTCTTAAAACAGTGAAAGCTGTTATGCTTCCCGCGATCTTGTTTTATGGGCCACATATTGCTGTTCAATGTTGTAAAACCAGGCTCTATAAATGTCATGTAGAAATAAATCTTTCGTAATATTACCAGCAGAAGTACCGTTTCAACAACAGCAAAACTAGCAAAATTGCCCGCTCAATTGTGCGCTCTTGTCCAAAATTGTTTTTAACACCTTTTCAACTTACAGTTTTCTTATTCTTTAATAAGAAACTTGATTTTGTTGATTTTAACACAGGAGGGTGAAAAAAAACCATGGATCTGGCAATCATATAATTCTCAGGCATATATCTAACAGCAAAACATCTCCAGAAATATTTTGACCATATAGTTCCACAATCCAACACTAAACCATTTCCATTGCAGCAAAATGACAAAACTTTGACTAAAAAATTCGAATCTTCCTATTTAGCAATTATCATAGTAGATATATTAATTGCTAAATACTATTGAATGGCATTTATTAATAGCAAGGCAGCAGTAATCCCATGCCATGCTGTGCACGACTGCACGGTTTGGGTAAAGATAGATACCGTCAGTTCGAGATTAATAGACCTTCAAATCATGTCATCTGGGTTTTGGGGTTGGCTCAAGAGAATCCCCTCTGCTCTATATAACAGGAATCATCTCCCTCATCTGGTTTCCATGCAAGTCTAGAGGAAAACGATGGCTTGGGAGAGATCTAAGAACCTAAGGAGACTTGAGAGTGAGGCCCTGAATCTCATTCGAGTAAATAAAGCCACCTCGAGACATTTCTTCCACTTCTCAAACCCATCTTCCTATTCATTGACATCACGACGCATGGCATTTCAGTTCATTGCCGAGCAATTTGATTTCTGTTGCTGAAACATTTGTGCATGCATTCATGTAGGCCGATCCTCATCACCATTCCCTATTAATTAGATTGGCTACTGTACATGTGCAAGACATAGAATGATTGATCCCCTCATCCCCATGACCGTTCCCATCGATTGCACTGCTATGGGATTGGTTACTGCATCTTTACAAGATGTAGACGATCCCTATCATCGTTCCCCATTATCGTTCTCCCATTTGTATTTTTGTTTACAAAGAAAATGAAAGAAGGAAATCCAACTCAGATTCAACTTTATTTTATTTTGGTTCAACTAGAAAAGGCAAGAAGTCATGATCACATCGCAACAATTCAATTTTATTTTATTTCAGGAAAAAAATTCACATTTATACTTAATATAGTAAAATACTATTATGTATTGATAGATAATGAATGGTCTCATCTGCCTTATTGATTTCATTTCACACCTTTAAATTACTGAATGGTATTTTGTTGAAAATTGAAATAACACAGGTAAAACAGCTTCCAGAATATGTTGATCTCGGCTGAGAGTAATTTAAACCCCATATAAATTAAGATGCAATTGCTCTAACAATACTTAAGCGGTACCCTTCAATTTTTGAAAATGCCACAATGTTGCTCCATACAACCTTTGCAGCTAATATTAACACTTAAAAGTATGTCTCCTAGTCCTAGTTTTGCTTGTAGTTTCTTCTTTGCAATTCAATCATTTATATTTTTACATGAATCTTCATAACTTGCAGCTTGTTTCTGGGAAGACTGGTGATGACATAAAAAATGCTGAAAGAGAGAAAGCCAAGGAACTTCTTGAGTTGTCAAAAATCGCAAAACAAAAGGCTCTAAGCTCATCTGGTTTATCAACAATGTGAGTAGTGCTTTTCCCTTGATACTGTGCTGATTGTTATATTCGTTTTAGTTATCTATGAAAGCATAAGTATTTCTTCTCTCTTCTATAACAGTAAATTTCTGCAAATGTTAACTGGCGCATGTATATGACTCACGGAATGTTGACTAGGAACATAGAATGATAGTCATACAATCACTTGCTAGTGCTAAGTTCTTTAAATGCCATACACTGAAGTATTGTTGAAACAGTTCACCTGAAGTGCCTAAGTTGTTTCATATTCACACAAGTATTTCAGTGTCATATCATGTTTGACACATAGAAGACATAAGAAGTTTAATTTCTAGATTATTTCAAAGGAAGTAGTACTTGAGGTTCTAGCTTTTTAACATGGGCGGGTCTTGCTCTCTTATTACGTATGTACCAACGATGATTATCTGCTATGGTACATCGGGATCTTTATTACCAACGCAATCTTAACTGTTGTGGCACAGTGTGCTGTATGGCACAAGTGTCCCCTGGTAACTCCTATTCTTAACATGCCCTGCCAACAGTGTTAAGGTGTAGTGTAATCTCAATATGTTATGCACTGCTTTGTCAATAACAGTGTTGAACTTGTATGCACCTAACAAATGTACATCTCTCTATTATAAGGAAAAGAAGAAATAGTTTTACAGGAGAATTTGTTCCGTGTAAGTTTATTTATTTTTACTGATTATTAAGATTCCTTCTCTGGATTCTGCATAACTTAGAATGCCATGCAATTTTCACTATCCAGTAAGAAAACATTTGAACTATTTAAACATTGATATTGCAAAAGGAAGTGCTGATAATGCTCATGTTTGCCTTGCTGTTGCTATGCTATGTAGTCTAAAAGCACAACACCTTTCTGTTATACTTGTTGATTCTATGTAATAAATTTGGATTGAAGTCCATCGGTATTGGTTGGCCTGATTTAACCGCCCAAAATCAGTGCAACTTAAACTCTGTTTGTTGGTCTCACAATCCTTGGATTGATCGTTCGGTCTTTCATTCTTTTGGCAACTTTATGTTGTGAGCACTTGAAACATGGATAATTGTTCTTATGAATGTCAATTTGAAAATATTTGTGCAATGCTGCATACAGTGTATTTTTGTAGTGGTTCCTTGTTCAGGGTTCAACTGCCCATCTGCTCTCTGAGGGCTTGGACGTTGGGAGCAGTAGACTGGGGTCTGGGGTGGTTACCAGGTAAACCTGACCATGGCCACTCAGTTTAGACCATCCCTCTGTGGGACTCTGACCTCCAAAGCATGCCTCGTATATTGTTCTACGTTTTTGCAAGTTATTCAATGATACTAACCATCTCTCCCTTTTCCCCAGTATTAGTGTAGTGTGGTGTCTTACAGTTACTCTGCACCATGCATGGACCATCTGATGAATTTTTTGTCACACTATTATACTGAAGAAACAATTTGCAGCATTTGTCTGACACTTAATTTGGACACGTTGATAGGCCATCAGGCGCTTTCCAAGGAGTAGCAAAATCTCAACAGGGCAGTTCAAAGGCAGGACAAGTCTCACCCCCAGGTAAACAAAATGCACCAAGTGGGTTACCAATCTCGGCCCAGGCTAGCCAAACCAAAGGCATCCCTACCTACATGGATGATTTCAAGTACGGATTTCCACCGTCTGGCTTGTCTTCTGAAAATATGAAATGGTGGGGGACTAGCAGCCACAGAGACTCTACGCCTGCGAAGGACGAGAGGCGAGAAGCCCCTAAATCAACACATGATGCATCAAAAGGTGTGACTGATGATGATGAGTTGGACTGGGGAGCAGACGAAGCTGAGTCTGAAGCTGATAGCGTGGTTACAACTGAACCATCGGCGCAGCTGTGCTCCCTGAGAAGGAAAGCGGTAGACGACGGGCGCAAGCTATTGAACGGCGACGCACGCAGGGGCCAGGAGTTCTGCCGACTGCACAAGAGGCAGAAGATGGTGCTGGCGCAGGTTTTTGGGGCTTCACTGCCAGAGCAGTGGAGGAGCAAGCTAGCTTGAATGCTATTGTACCATGTGTAACTCTAGTGAGTAGCAACCGATATGGTCTACCCTCTTCCTGATGTAGCTTACGCTGATCCATTTGTGAGAAACTGAGAAATGCATCGATGAAGAATGGCAGGAGTTTTGCCCGCCCGCATTCCCATGCATAGCAGCTGATAACTTTTTGTCGTTCTTGTTGGTGTGGATCACTGTGTGTATGTTGCCCAGCTTGCTCGTGCGATCGTGGGCATTACACGACCTAAGCCCTTTTCTCCTCTTTTTGGGCAAAACGCCGTTCTGCTATGGCACCGCGGGCAAGAAAGGCTGCCACTAGCAGATTGCAGCTTTACGAGAGTCAGAGATGTCCCCGAAATTCTAGAGGGCGATTAGGCCGAAATTCTCATAGGCCACGCATCAGGCTGGCAAGCCCAAGTGAAGCCTAACCTGTAGATGAACACTCATAGGCCTTTTGATCTGCCCCGATTACATAGCACAAAGGGAAACCCAAAAACGAAGCCCGAGCGAAGTACAGCTATCAATAATATTAGGACATGTTGCCACGGCTGCAGCTTTTCTAAAAAGCAGCATCTTCGAGCGAAGGGCTGCACTACTGATTGGCTGAGTTGAAAAGATTTGGTGTTTGATTGTTTGCCTTTTAGGTCGACTGACTGGAACTTCCGAGTTGGAAAATATCTGAAATGTCCTGAGGCGAATCATGGCTTGTTTGATGCCGTTTAAAGATATTTAACGGTAATTAACGACAACTAACGACAATTGATAACACTTCACAACAACTACCGCAATTAACGACAAGCAACGCAATAAACCGCAATTAACGACAATTAACACAATAGACCGCAATTAATAACAATTAACACAATAGACCGCAATTAACAATATGAACCCATATCATGTCGTGGGAATGGAATGGATGGTCAGATCGAAACGGCTGAAGCAAACACTAATTCAAACTTAAATTGAGCCACTCACTCCTCTCTTCGTGTATTTTACCACGTTTGGGAGGAAGAGCCGGTGTCGCATGAGGAGTCACACTCCGTGGACTACGATTTCGATCTGGGTGGCGATGGGCCTTCGCACGCCAAGAGAAGTCAGGTCTTTGTTGGGGCTTCACAGCTGTACAGTGCGTCTGGAGCGAATCAACCTTTTTTGGATTCCAAAAAGGCGCATATGCATCATAGATGTATTTCGGCTTGCTCATTCGTGCATATTGTCGTTTCTAATGTATGTAACCAGATCGAGCGCGCCATGTTAAATTATGAAGTCTTTCGAACTTAAATCTCTTTTCCTAAATATTTCGACTATTACATATTACGTAACCTTTTTCCGAATGAATCGGTTCCACGAACAGTACAATCGGGACAAACAACGCGCATGGCAAACCGAAACCCAAATATTTTTTCCATTTCGTATCAAAGGGGCCTATTTCAAATGGCAATAGGCACCTATATATGTAATTTTTTTCAACTATTTGTTTTTGTAATTATCTTTTAAATTAATATTATTTTTTAAAAAAATCCGCAATCTGCAAAAGTGATTCCGCACATTGGATATGGCCACCTCTCTTTCTCTACGCACCAATGCCCGGTGGACGAGCGCGGACAATACGCGAGGTACCCGTCCCGTGCGGTGTGGGCACTCCAAGCCGAAGAGGTGACGTTGGCTGGGTCGTGTGCATGCAAAGATGTTGGTACCTGCTGGGATCCACGGCATGGTACGTCCTATCGCAACATAACCAAATCATGAGCGTCTCTAGTCCCGGTATGTTTACTCGAGTAGATCAAGGATCGAATCTTCCCATTACCTCTCCAACGCCTCCGTCCTCACCGCCGACAGCACTGGTCTGCTCCTCATCATCGCCAGAAATCCTGACCACCAACAGCTCTACCCGCGTGAGCTTCACACCAAACATGGCATTCATGTCAGTCAACGGGTGCGCCACCGATCTGGGCCACGCCCTTGAGTGAGGGGGCAATTTGCTCAGCCTCATCGTCTCCCCTGGGGTCGGTGGCTGGCCACTACATGGTTGTCCAGCTCCAGGTCATGCCCTTGGACAGCCACGGCGAAGCTATCCTCCTCTGCTTCTCGTCGAAGGACGGGAACTGGACCGAGAAGCACGTCTGGTACCTCCTTCTACTCTAATCGATTGCGTGTTGGGTTTGGCTTACGGCGCAAGTTGGTTGGCAGCGCTTGTATTACGGTGAGTCCGCACGGCGTGGTTCGAGTGCTCTGCTTCTGCTCTCGCGCAGCACAGACGGAGGATACGGTTCGGGTTTGAACGTCGGGTCAGCTGTGTCACGTGTGTTGCATGCGGTGCGGCTCTTTCGGGTGAGCTGTGTCATGTGTGTTGCATGCGGTGGGGCTCTTTCGGGTGAGCTGTGTCACGTGTGTTGCATACGGTGGGGCCCACGGGAAGAGTCTAGAAACAAGGCAGCCAATGGGAGCTTTCCCCCACGGGAAGAGTCTAGAAACTAGGCAGCCAATGGGAGCGCTTATAGAGAGAAATGGGTAAGGGCTTCAAGATGCTTCGAGGCACGTCCTCTCCTGTTTGAACGTGGTTGAACACACGGACAGATGAGTGAGTGGCTCAGTTTAAGTTTGAATTAGCGTTTGCTTCAGCCGTTTCAATCTGGCCATGGGGTGGCGGATTGACCATCGATTCCCACGGCACGATCTGGGTTCATATACGAAACAACATAATGCAAGCTTATATGATAGAAATTACTGATAATTGTGTATTTGTGTTACCTTCAGAGACGATGGCAAACAATGGAAGCCGCCAAGGTAGCAAGTAGCGAGATCGAGGTGTGAATTTCTCCACTCGCGGCCACGATATAAGTGCGTATGTGTACGGATCATCTCCGAAGGTGTGTTCAACTATCTTCTCCTTCTCCAGGTCGATGCCAAAGAAGTGACCGGCTATGTTGAAGTACACGACGCGGGGACTCATGGGGTGGATGAGCGCAAGCGTGGGGACGTTCTCCGACAGCGGAACTTTGTGATAGTTTTCGTTGTCCCAAATCTCGTAGAACTTCTGCATCCACTCGGTAACGCCCGTACCACCGTCCCGCATCCACAGGATGATCATGGTGGATCTGAGGTTGTCAGGGTCACCTGTAATCGCTACGTTTCGTAGCTTGCCGCTGCTCACGTTGACGTATCGTCACCTCTGTATGTCCGGTCGGCGAACTCGAGCACGCTTCCCTCCGGAGGCTCCTCGAAGAGCAAGACTGGCTCATCGGCGAAAGGGTCGCAGCTGAGGAGGCCCCAGGAGAGGTCGACCCACAACAGCTTGCCACCGTGAGAGATCACACCGTGGCGACCCCACACCCGGTGCTTCAGTGCCTTCAAAAGTCGTCCGCTTTTCTGCTAAACCTGGATCAAAGAAAAGTTGGATGGACAGCATTGCCTTCTAGGAACAAGAAACGAGCTTAAACACTGGAGAAAGAAAGAAAAGGAATAATGAAACTGCAGTAGTTGATGTCTATTTATGATGAGTACTATAGCAAAATCTAGCTCCAAAGTACACAAGCTCGAGTCTTGGTATAAGGTTGAAGCCAGCACAACATACAAGCAATGTACTCCTGATCTAACAGTTTTCCATGCATGAACAAAGCTGAGATTTCAGCATTAGTTTGTACAACTACAATATTAGGCATCAGTAGCATCAATTGATCACATGATTCACTTCACTGTTGAGAAACGCCTTAGATTCCTCCTAGTAATGTACCTCATGAGTCATCATACTATTCGATTTAACAGTTCATTTGTAAAGCATATACATGCCCTGTATGCAAATCTAAGGAGCTAACCATCTATGGTTGTCTATCTGGTGACAGCACAAAAAATGCATATGGAGATGGAATGCTCTAAGCAATTGTAAGGACAAACACTTTAACAAGCACAAGATCAATGACAAAAAAGGGACGCACTATAATCCAGTCAGAATCTACACCGAGGAAGAGACTGTGTGGTAGAGTTACCTGATGAGAGTGCCCTCGGGCAGCTCCCAAGCGTGAAGGCTGGTTGATGATGCAACCTGCAAGTTACAGACCTCGCACTCTACAACACCGAAGAGGTGACGAACCTGGAAGAAGTAGACCACGTCGGGGTTCTTCGGGTGGATGAAAGGGAGTCATCTTCGGCAGCCCGGTGACCTCGTAGGTCTCATCAGTCCAGATCTCCGCAAAGCTCGCTTCGCGCTCCAGCGTCCACTTGGCAGAGTCTGGATCAACTCTCATGGCTTCCGATGCGAGGGTTCATGTACATGTCCACGAACCGGAGCATCCCCCCGCTGACCCTCACGCACAGAGTGGAAGGGGGTACCAGACGCGCTTCTCAGTCCAGTTCCCGTCCTCCGACGAGAAGTAGAGGAGGGTAGCTTCGTCGTGGCTGTTCAAGGGCATGACCTGGAGCTGGAAAACCATGTAGTGGCCAGCCACCGACCCCAGGGGAGACGATGAGGCCGAGCAAATTGCCCCCTCGCTCAAGGGCGTGTCCCAGATCGGTGGCGCACCCGTCGAGCGGGTAGATCTGTTGGTGGTCGGGATTTCTGGTGGTGATGAGGAGCAGACCAGTGTTGTCGGCGGCGAGTCGACGTCGTCAGCGCCGGGAAATGGCCCCGAGGTGGCGAAGAGAAGAGCGCCGGAGGGGTCAATGGCGAGAACGTAGGGGCAGCAATCTGGGGCGATGGGGCCAAGTACGACGGCCGACAGGCGAAGGAGGCTGGTAAGGGACGGCTTGACGAACAGAATGGCGCACCGTATGGGCACCTCGTCGATTTCGGGGAACACGTGGGGGAAGCGGGCCATTATGACCCACGACGGCGGCGAAGCCATCTCGCTGCGAAGACTTTGCACGGCTTTGGCAGAGCACAGCGGTGGGGTTGGTTGGTGAGTTGCGTCGTGTGTTTGGGGGTGGAAGAGATGTGAGTGGGCTTGAGTTTATTTGGCTTGTAGGCTCGAGGGGAGGGGGTATTCTACTCTAATCGATTGCGTGTAGGGTTTGGCTTATGGCGCAAGTTGGTTGGCAGCGCTTGTATTACGGCGAGTCCGCACGGCATGGTGCGAGCGCTCTGCTTCTACTCTCGCGCATCACAGACGGAGGATACGGTTCGGGTTTGAACATCGGGTCAGCTGTGTCACGTGTGTTGCATGCGGTGGGGCTCTTTCGGGTGAGCTATGTCACGTGTGTTGCATGCGGTGGGGCCACAGGAAGAGTCTAGAAACAAGGCAGCCAATGGAAGCGCTCCCCCACGGGAAGAGTCTAGAAACTAGGCAGCCAATGGGAGCGCTTATAGAGAGAAACGGGTAAGGACTTCGAGATGCTTCGAGGCACGTCCTCTTCTGTGACGGATGATGGCGTCGGCGTCAACGGCGTCAGCGTCGCCGTTGGGTCAAGGCTCGGTCGTCCGCCTACGTGAGTCGCTTGGAGGTTTCTCGAAGCGTAGGGGACGTGGCGAGGCAAGCTTCACCGGATCTCCCGATCAATGATGGATTGGCGACAGCTGGCGTGGGTGGCCATGGAAATCTTCGCCAGGATGGGCCAGCCCATCGATATGGCATGCAGCTTCCAGACCTTTTTGCTCACTCGTGGCGGCCGATACCCTCCGCATCGTGGCGTACGGCGTTCCACCCCTGGACATATGGATAACGTAGAGGTGCCGCTGCGGCTGCTGCTGCGCTGATCAAGGATGACCCACGACCTACGCAAGGAACGTGTTAGGTTGCTGGAGGAGACGATCGGTGTCGAGGACGCTAGATGATCGACTACGACCACTACATCGACGCGCTCGACGTTAGATCAAGCTACTCCAACTCTTCTTTTGCCGCACCGCGCGTCTAGTTGCAACAAAATATGATCTCTTGTTTGCATGACTTCCTAGTTTACGTGGAAGAATTTTTGAAAGCGCTATCTAGTGTAGTCTACCCGTATCCCCTCATTCATAAGCATTTCATCCTTAGAAACATTCAATTTGCATTTCATCTAGTAGTTCTTTGCCATTACAACAAGCTTACAATCACTGTACTTGTGAGAACCCGGGGTATTAAACTTGTAATACTTAACCATCCAATTGGTCCTAGTATTACAAATAAAATATCCCGATTCTCTGCGTATATGTACTTCTCAGAATTGCAGTACACATACCCCATACAAAAATTAAGCATCCAATCCATACACAAGACATAGAACCGAAGAATAACTAAACAGTTCAAAAGACATACATAATAGAGTTATTACAAAAGGGGCCGACCGGCCAAATAAACAACTAAAGAGAGCTAAATAAACAGCGGAAGCAAAAGCCATAAGATGGCGATAAACAAAAACCAATTAGTGTGCCTTTAACCCACAAGGCAACCAACCGGAAACGGCCAAGCTAGTCGTCGAACCCGCAGCACATCTCACAAAAGTGCATCCCTTGGGGACCCACTTCTTCCTCTGCAACAATTACATTTAAGCATAGCAAATGAGTACAAAAATTGTACTCGCAAGACTGACGTGTGAAATAACAGACCTATAATTAGCTACATGCAAGCTTTATTTAAGTGGAGGAAGGCTCTAGACTTACTTTTAGCATAAAGCAAGCTTTCATTTGCAATAATGTAATAGATTTAAAGCAATTTGACAAACTGATTTTAAAGATTGAAATAACAGCGAGTAATAATAGATAAATGATAACAATAACCTGGAAGTGACTAACCCAATAGTCACCACAACAATAGCATGAATTACCCATTCATACCACCCACATCAAGTTTTAATTAAATGTTGAAGTCTAATTCTTGCGGGAAATAACCAAGCGTGTCCATAACCTAGGACGAGGCTATTCGAATAGTTTTAACCCTGCAGGGGTGTACCACTGTACCCACATGTCAGACCGCCTTTTCGCCTCCGGAATTAGCACACTTCCTTTGGTGTGCCGGCACGGCTAAGTCCTACGAGACATTTCCAATATTGTGTATTAACTACGAGTCGCCCATATGGGAGGAAGCCCCATATGTTGATGCGGAGTCATCAAAGATGCTCACCTCCTTATAAAAGGACGATGCTCCTTGCAGTGGGTAACCCCCACTACTACTCACCCAATAACACACAAGTTTCTTTTTCAACACAACACACACAACCACCATGCGACCCGGAATTAACACACGCCAAAGTACTAAGTCAAGAGGGGTCCCATATGTCCCTCATGTGGTTAGTATGCAAAAGTGCTTGGATCAATGGCGCAAGTAATTCGGTCCTTGTTGACCCGGGCACTATTCCAATCACACCATAAGATCACACCATCAACCGTTGTGCCCAAGTCTAAAACATTTTATTTTTATTTTCAGTTTTTGATTTTACAAAGTAACAAAGCACAAGGTGCTGAGCATAATGATAATAGTAATTTTGTGTGATCAAGGTTATCGACTAGGTCGATAACTGCCCAATCTACCGGTTGCTAAGCATTTCTAAGCATGACATCGCAAAGACAATAAAAGAGCATAATTAAATCACCGGGCTCTAATTCACCAGCGATGTTAATAACTTATGGTTTGTGGCAGGGGATAACAATTTAGAGGCAACCATGCAATAGGAGTAACTACCTCTAATCGATAAAATTAATTTGACACAAAAGCATGCATACATACAGTTGAAACAAAGTATTAGACTTTAAAATAAATGAGAATTGGAATATGATCAAACTGCTTGCCTTGCTGTAGCTCACTGTCTTGCTGCAGAGGATCACTCGCGCAATCAATATTTTCGTTAGAACCTAGCGAAAGAACCGAAAGCGCAATAAGAACGAATAATATCGAAAAGACCCAAAAATACAAAGTCATCCAAAATTCATGAAAAATTCACAGAAGGTAGAGCAAGATTTTAGATGAATTTAGCAACAAAAATCAATTAATTTGGATGTTCTATGCAAAAGTTATAGCAGTTTTAATGTCAGTTTTCCAGAAAATCCAATAAAATTGTAATATGTTACTGTTCATTCGAATTAAATATTTTGGTGAAAATTTCCAGAACAGTGGTGCACTTGAAATTTTTATGGTATGAAGAGCACCACATGAGATGAACAATGGAATTTGATTCACCTCATTTGGAGCTAAGATGAATTTCCTATGATTTTTCAAATTCATGAAAGTAGTGCACATGTTACATGTAAAATAAGATTTTTAGTAATAGTATCATGCTCACAACCTATTTTACAATAAACTACACTAACAGTGGAAACCAACAAAATTGGGTTTACACAATTTGGAGTTACAGAGAAATACTTATGCATTTTTGAAGTTAAAGCAGTTTTTAGTGCAACAATAATACTAAACCTAAAGTAATTTTGCCAAAAATGTTTTCTATAACAGTAACATGATTCAAACCATTTTTATATTAAAGTACATTTAAAAAGGAAACTAACAAAATTCGAAGCATCAATTTTGGAGCTAAAATAAATTACTTATGAATTTTTGAAGTTAATTCAATTTCTAGTGTAAAAATGATTTCTTCCAGAAATTGATTCCAATTTCGAAATTTTCTGGGACACTAACATGATTCAAACCTATTCCAAGTTAAAGTACATTAAGAATGAAAACCAACAAAATTGGTTTCACTCGAATTGGAGTTGATTTGAAATAATTATGCATTTTCAAAGATTAAACCAACCTTTTTATAAACTATCTCACTAACTAAGTGCCTCTATTGCTATTAACATAACTATGGTATAGGGTTACTGTCAAATCTAATTACCCTCTACTCTCTTAACAACTTTACTAAGGATAATAAGCTTCTTTAATTAGCTTACTAGCTACTTTGATAAATTCAATTACCTAATGGAGATTCACTGTTTTATAGGGATCATTCTTAACACTTGTTTTTCAGATTTAGAGTGCTCTCTTTAGATCAAACTCTAAAGGTCATTTAATCCAATAAAACTTTTCCACCTACGTGCATTAGATAAGGGTAGTAACATATTGTTGCTTAACTAACCAATTCTAATTCTAGACTCAAGATTAATTTAGTCTTTTAGATTAAATGTTAATGGCCAAGAATTTATTATACTTACTAATCAATTTGTTTTTGGCACTAGACATGGATTTACCTCACTGTCCACTCATCCATTTGAGAGAGAGAGTTAACTAAACTCCTTACCACATCATATACTCATTTGTTAATCAAATTTTTGAGTGATCAATTAGTTCATGATTAAAATAAAGCATCCATTTGTTAAATACATTTAAACATGCAACAGTAGAAAAATGACATGCTTACAATGATGCAACATGCATAAATAAATATCGAAACGTGGTAACGCAATAGGACTAAAGATTTTACCGTCGCACGCGCTAGGCGTGCGACTACCACCGGACGTCGTCGTCGTCGAACTCGTCCGCGACCGCGCCCGCCGTAGTCGTCGCCGATCCCGCGTCCGTTCAGTCTCTTGTTCGCGCACGCGTCCGCATCCGCGTTCACGTCCCACCGTGTCGCTGCATGCATGCAAGCCCAACCGAGTGCATGCGCCGCGACATGCACGGCTCCGCGCCACGCCGCGTGCATGCACGGTCAGGCTCGGCCTCGCTCCACCGCGCCGCCTCACATGCAAACGTCTCCACCATGTCGCTGCTGTCCTCGCCGAGCGCCGCATGGAGCTGCAGCATGCATGCATGCATGCTGCACAGCCGCGTTGACGCCACTGCAGTGCCTCCACGACCTCGCTTCAGCCTCCTCCGCCTCGACGCCGTGGATGCCGCGTCGCTGCTGGCTGCCGTGCGCCCGACTCCCCGTGCCCTCAGTTGACGCTGCATGCATGCACCGCACCACACGCTGCTGCGGCGCTGCACTGTGTGGCCACCGACCAAGCTGCTGCCAGCCAGCACCACATCCGGCTGCATGCATGCATGCTGAGCAGCTGCTTGCTACCGCTGTGCCGCTCCAGCCTTGCGCCTGCCTGCATGCTGGCCTTGCCACCGAGTGGAGCTGCCGCTACTGCTCGCTGCTGCTAGTTTTCCAACCAGCGCACAGTGCGATACTTCCTTCCCCCTTCTTGCAAGACCCTCAAATAAACTTGCATGCAAAAACTAATTGCATGAATGTGATGCTCATGAGATGATGAACACCATGGCATAACATGCATTTAGAGTTTTTTTGGATCTTGGATGGGATTGGGAGGAGAGAAGGTAGGTTAGATGAACAAGTGTTTGAGCTGAGTTCTTGAGATGGATAAAGAAAAGTAGAGGGGCTGCTGGAGGAAGGATAACTTGTGGGGGAGGAGACGGCGTGGGGAAAATGATGGGTCGGCTATGACATGGTTGGAAATAGCAATTGGCAAATGGGGAGGAGCAGTGGGGTTTTGGTTGGGGCAATTGAGCAGTGGGTGGTTCGGTTGGCATGGCAAAGAAATGGACAGATCAAGTTTGGTTCGGATGGGGATGAAAGCAAAAGCAGCAGGGAGTTCGGTAATTTTTAGACATGGTTCCCTAGCTCCAAAAATCACAAAATTTTTATGGAAGATTCCTGACATAATGTTGAAGCTTAGGTAAAATTTTCAGGAATTTATCCAGAGTGTGATGCCCTCTAAAAATCTTTGAAGTTCCTATTTGCTTGAAAGATGAATAGTAGTACGATTTTTCCTCTTTTTCTCTAACTCGCTCAAACGACAATGCATGCGCAAACTAATTGCATGATTGGAAAGTCCTTGCGATGACGAATGCCATGATATAACATGCAAAGCTTGAATTTGGGTTTTTGGTTGTGATTGCGAAGAGAGAAGTTGGGAAACAGAATGAACACGTAGGCGATTCATCTGCTACTTATTTTCTCCGCTCGCGAAATCGCGCAAACTGTCATGCATGCGAAAACAAATTGCAGAATCGGGTTGGCCATGCGATGACGATCGTGGTGGTATGACATGCATAGCTTGGTTTTGAGTTTTTGGACGAGATTTGAAGGAGAGAGCGAAAGGAGTTAGCAGGGAAGGAAAAAGGCAGATGACAGAAAAAGAAGGGACACGCGGGCGTTTCGCCTACGGTCGGTCGAACCAGAAAAGAAAGTGAAGTGTGTGCATGATGACATGATTTTTGCTATGCATGCTAAAACATAAAATCAAAATGATGATGATTATTTTTTTTATTGTAGTTCTCCAAACAATTCGATTTAATATTAATTTTTATTACTTGATGTGAGAAAATTGCAAACATGCATTAATTAATTTCTCAAATTATATTTAGAACAATTATTTTGTGTTTAGATTTTTAATTATCAATTTTTATTTCCATTTGTTTTATTTACCTATTAGGTTTGTGTTTTAAATTTAAATTCAAAATTTAACAAGCAGATTAATTTGGAACCAAATAACATCCAATAAATTCCAGAAAATCCAAACAAGCATAATAGAGAATATAGAATCCAACTAAAACATTTACACAATTGAAACCTATTTGCTTCAGAAAAATTAATGCATGTTCAAAAGTTTTAATTTCTCCTCACTTTATTACATTTGAAACACAACCCGAGTGCAATAAATGATGCAAAAGATTCAAAAATACTGTGCATGTTAATGAGATGCATACTAATTATCATTTATTAATTTGGGGATGTTACAGTACTAGTGCTAGCATTACAACCAGATAACTTCCTACCACATCAACTCTCACATCTTACGCACTGATCAATTTTGCTAGATAATATCAACAAAAGCACAAATAACACAACGGTCAGCACAAGGTTTAGCTTCTGCCATATAACAACCAACTTGTTCAGTACTCGATTCATCTCGGCAACAACTTAAATCAAAATGGGAATGTGGAAGATGCTATTGTTCATCTCCTCTGGTTGATGGATAGGTCTTTCCAAAACCCCCAAAACTATGAGGAATACTCTGTACCGCCACTAAATGGTTGTCCACCAGTCTTCACCCAGTCTGTAATCCCCTCTCCGTAACTTGGTCGCCCTGCAACGTGGTTGAACACATGGACAGATGGGTGAATGGCTCTGTTTAAGTTTGAATTAGCGTTTGCTTCAGCTGTTTCAATCTGGCCATGGGGTGGCGGATTGGCCATCGATTCCCACGGCACGATCTGGGTTCATATATGAAACAACATAATGCAAGCTTATATGTCAGAAATTACTGATAATTATGTATTTGTGTTACCTTTAGAGACGACGGCAAACGATGGAAGCCGCCAAGGTAGCACGTAGCGGGATCGAGGTGTGAATTTCTCCACCGGCGGCCACAATATAACTGCGTATTTGTATGGATCATCTCCGAAGGTGTGTTCAACTATCTTCTCCTTCTCCAGGTCGATGCCAAAGAAGTGATCGGCTATGTTGAAGTTCACGACGCAGGGACTCATGGGGTGGATGAGCGCAAGCGTGGGGACGTTCTCCGGCAGTGGAACTTTGTGATAGTTTTCGTCGTCCCAAATCTCGCAGAACTTCGCTCGGAACTTCTGCGTCCACTCGGTGGCGCCCGTACCACCGTCCCGCGTCCACAGGATGATCATGGTGGATCTGAGGTTGTCGGGGTCACCTGTAATCTCTACGTTTCGTAGCTTGCCACCGCTCACGCTGACGTATCGTCGCCTCTGTATGTCCGGTCGGCGAACTCAAGCACGCTTCCCTCCGGAGGCTCCTCGAAGAGCAAGACTGGCTCATCGGCGAAAGGGTCGCAACTGAGGAGGCCCCAGGAGAGGTCGACCCACAACAGCTTGCCACCGTGAGAGATCACACCGTGGCGACCCCACACCCGGTGCGTCAGTGCCTTCAAAAGTCGTCCACTTTTCTGCCAAACCTGGATCAAAGAAAAGTTGGATGGACAGCATTGCCTTCTAGGAACAGGAAACGAGCTTAAACACTGGAGAAAGAAAGAACAGGAATAATGAAACTGCAGTAGTTGATGTCTATTTATGATGAGTACTATAGTAAAATCTAGCTCCGAAGTACACAAGCTCGAGGCTTGGTATAAGGCTGAAGCTAGCACAACATACAAGCTATATGCTCCTGATCTAACAGTTTTCCATGCATGAACAAAGCTGAGATTTTAGCATTAGTTTGTACAACTACAATATTAGGCATCAGCAGCATCAATTGATCACATGATTCACTTCACTGTTGAGAAACGCCTTAGATTCCTCCTAGTAATGTACCTCATGAGTCATCATACTATTCGATTTAATAGTTCATTTGTAAAACATATACATGCCCTGTATGCAAATCTAAGGAGCTAACCATCTATGGTTGTCTATCTGGTGACAGCACAAAAAATGCATATGGAGATGGATTGCTTTGAGCAATTGTAAGGACGAACACTATAACAAGCACAAGATCAATGACAGAAAAGGGACACACTATAATCCAGTCAGAATCTACACCGAGGAAGAGGATGCGTGGTAGAGTTACCTGATGAGAGTGCCCTCGGGCAGCTCCCAAGCGTGAAGGCTGGTTGATGATGCAACCTGCAAGTCACAGACCTCGCACTCTATAACACCGAAGAGGTGACGAAGCTGGAAGAAGTAGGCCACATCGGGGTTCCTCGGGTGGATGAAAGGGAGTCATCTTCGGCAGCCCGGTGACCTCGTAGGTCTCATCAGCCCAGATCTCGGCAAAGCTCGCCCGCGCTCAAATATCCACTTGGCGGAGTCTAGATCGGCTCTCATGGCTGCCGATGCGAGGGTTCATGTACATGTCCACGAACCGGAGCTTCCCCATGCTGACCCTCACGCACAGAGTGGAAGGGGGTACCAGACGCGCTTCTCAGTCCAGTTCCCATCGTCCGACGAGAAGCAGAGGAGGGTAGCTTCGCTGTGGCTGTTCAAGGGCATGACCTGGAGCTGGACAACCATGTAGTGGCCAGCCACCGACCCTAGGGGAGACGATGAGGCCGATCAAATTGCCCCCTTGCTGAAGGGCATGTCCCAGATCGGTGGCGCACCCGTCGAGCGGGTAGATCTGTTGGTGGTCCGGATTTCTGGTGGTGATGAGGAGAAGACCAGTGTTGTCGGCGGCGAGTTGACGTCGTCGGCGCCGGGAAATGACCCCGAGGTGGCGAAGAGAAGAGCGCCGGAGGGGTCGATGGCGACGACGTAGGGGCAGCAATCTGGGCGGTGGGGCCAAGTACGGCGGCCGACAGGCGAAGGAGGCTGGTAAGGGACGGCTTGACGAACAGAATGCCGCACCGTACGGGCACCTCGTCGATGTCGGGCAACACACGGGGGAAGCGGGCCATTATGACCCACGACGGCGGCGAAGCCATCTCGCTGCGAAGACTTTGCACGGCTTTGGCAGAGCACAGCGATGGGGTGGTTGGTGAGTTGCGTCGTGTGTTTGGGGGTGGGAGAGATGCGAGTGGGCTTGAGTTTATTTGGCTTGTAGGCTTGAGGGGGATGGGGTCTTCTACTCTAATCGATTGCGTGTGGGGTTTGGCTTACGGCGCAAGTTGGTTGGCAGCGCTTGTATTACGGTGAGTTCGCACGGCGTAGTGCGAGCGCTTTGCTTCTACTCTCGCGCAGCACAGACGGAGGATACGGTTTGGGTTTGAACGTCGGGTTAGCTGTGTCATGTGTGTTGCATGCGGTGGGGCTCTTTCGGGTGAGCTGTGTCACATGTGTTGCATGCGGTAGGGCCCACAGGAAGAGTCTAGAAACAAGGCAGCCAATGGGAGCGCTCCCCCACGGGAAGAGTCTAGAAACTAGGCAGCCAATGGGAGCGCTTATAGAGAGAAATGGGTAAGGGCTTCGAGATGCTTCGAGGCACGTCCTTTCCTATGACGAACGATGGCGTCGGCGTCAACGGCGTCAGTGTCGCCGTTGGGTCAAGGCCCGGTCGTTCACCTACCGTGAGTCGCTTGGAGGTTTCTCGAAGCGCAGGGGGCGTGGCGAGGCAAGCTTCACCGGATCTCCTGATTAATGATGGATTGACGACAGCTGGCGTGGGTGGCCCTGGAAAGCTTCGCCAGGTTGGGCCGGCCCATCGATATGGCACACAGCTTCTAGACCTTTTTGCTCACTCGTGGCAGCCGATACGCTTCGCATCGTGGCGTACTACGTTTCACCCCTGGACATATGGATAACGTAGAGATGCTGCTGCGGTTGCTGCTGCGTTCATCGAGGATGACCCACGACCTACGCAAGGAACGTGTTAGGTTGCTGTTGGAGACGATCGATGCCGAGGACGCTGGATGATCGACTACGACCACTACATCGACGCGTTCGACGTTGGATCAAGCTGCTCCAACTCTTCTTTCGCTGCACTGTCCGTCTAGTTGTAACGATCTATGATATCTTGTTTGCATGGCTTCCTAGTTTACGTGGTAGAATTTTTGAAAGCACTATCTAGTGTAGCCTACCGGTATCCCTTCATTCATAAGCATTTCATCGTTGGAAACATGCATATTTGCATTTCATCTAGTAGTTCTTTGCCATTACAACTAGTTTACAATCACTGTACTAGTGCTAGCATTACGATAACTTCCTACCACATCAACTACTCACATCTTGTGCATTGATCAATTTTTCTAGATAATATCAACAAAAGCACAAATAACAAAACAGTCAGCACAAGGTTCAGCTTCTGCCATATAACCACCAACTTGTTCAGTACTCGATTAATCTCGGCAACAACTTCAATCAAAATGGGAATGTGGCAGATGCTATTGTTCATCTCCTTTGGTTGATGGACAGGTCTTTCCAAAACCCCCAAAACTGTGAGGAATACTCTGTACCGCCACTAAATGGTTGTCCACCAGTCTTCACCCAGTCTGTAATCCCCTCTCCGTAACTTGGTCGCCCTGCAACGTGGTAGAACACACGGACAGATGAGTGAATGGCTCAGTTTAAGTTTGAATTAGCATTTGCTTCAGCTGTTTCAATCTGGCCATGGTGTGGCTGATTGGCCATCGATTCCCACGGCATGATCTGGGTTCATATATGAAACAACATAATGCAAGCTTATATGACAGAAATTACTGATAATTGTGTATTTGTGTTACCTTCAGAGACGATGGCAAACGATGGAAGCTGCCAAGGTAGCGCGTAGCGGGATCGAGGTGTGAATTTCTCCACCGGCGGCCACAATATAATTGCGTATGTGTACGGATCATCTCCGAAGGTGTGTTCAACTATCTTCTCCTTCTCCAGGTCGATGCCAAAGAAGTGACCGGCTATGTTGAAGTACACGACGCAGGGACTTGTGGGGTGGATGAGCGCAAGCGTAGGGACGTTCTTCGGCAGCGGAACTTTGTGATAGTTTTCGTCATCCCAGATCTCGCAGAACTTTGCCCGGAACTTCTGCGTCCACTCGGTGGCGCCCGTACCACCGTCCCGTGTCCACAGGATGATCATGGTGGATCTGAGGTTGTCGGGTTCACCTATAATCTCTACGTTTCGTAGCTTACCGCCGCTCACACTGACGTATCATCGCCTCTGTATGTCCGGAAGGCGAACTCGAGCACGCTTCCCTTCGGAGGCTCCTCGAAGAGCAAGACTGGCTCATCGGCGAAAGGGTCGCAACTGAGGAGGCCCCAGGAGAGGTCGACCCACAACAGCTTGCCACCGTGAGAGATCACACCATGGCGACCCCACACCCGGTGTGTCAGTGCCTTCAAAAGTCGTCCGCTTTTCTGCTAAACCTGGATCAAAGAAAAGTTGGATGGACAGCATTGCCTTCTAGGAACAAGAAACGAGCTTAAACACTGGAGAAAGAAAGAAAAAGAATAATGAAACTGCAGTAGTTGATGTCTATTTATGACGAGTACTATAGCAAAATCTAGCTCCAAAGTACACAAGCTCGAGTCTTGGTATAAGGCTGAAGCTAGCACAACATACAAGCTATATGCTCCTGATCTAACAGTTTTCCATGCATGAACAAAGCTGAGATTTCAGCATTAGTTTGTATAACTACAATATTAGGCATCATTAGCATCAATTGATCACATGATTCAATTCACTGTTGAGAAACGCCTTAGATTCCTCCTAGTAATGTACCTCATGAGTCATCATACTATTCGATTTAACAGTTCATTTGTAAAGCATATACATGCCCTGTATGCAAATCTAAGGAGCTAACCATCTATGGTTGTCTATCTGGTGACAGCACAAAAAATGCATATGAAGATGGAATACTCTGAGCAATTGTAAGGACGAACACTTTAACAAGAACAAGATCAATGACAGAAAAGGGACGCACTATAATCCTGTCAGAATCTACACCGAGGAAGAGGTTGCGTGGTAGAGTTACCTGATGAGAATGCCCTCAGGCAGCTCCCAAGCGTGAAGGCTGGTTGATGATGCAACCTGCAAGTCACAAACCTCGCACTCTACAACACCGAAGAGGTGACGAACCTGGAAGAAGTAGGCCACGTCGGGGTTCTTCGAGTGGATGAAAGGGAGTCATCTTCGGCAGCCCGGTGACCTCGTAGGTCTCATTAGCCCAGATCTCGGCAAAGCTCGCTTCGCGCTCCAACGTCCACTTGGCGGAGTCTGGATCGGCTCTCATGGCTGCCGATGCGAGGGTTCATGTACATGTCCATGAACTGGAGCTTCCCCCCACTGACCCTCACGCACAGAGTGGAAGGGTGTACCAGACGCGCTTCTCGGTCCAATTCCCGTCCTTCGACAAGAAACAGAGGAGGGTAGCTTCGCCGTGGCTGTTCAAGGGCGTGACCTGGAGCTGGACAACCATGTAGTGGCCAGCCACCAACCCCAGGGGAGACAATGAGGCCGAGCAAATTGCCCACTCGCTCAAGGGCGTGGCCCAGATCGGTGGCGCACCAGTTGAGCGGGTAGATCTGTTGGTGGTCGGGATTTCTGGTGATGATGAGGAGAAGACCAGTGCTGTTGGTGGTGAGTCGATGTCGTCGGTGCCAGGAAATGGCCCCGAGGTGGCGAAGAGAAGAGCGCCGAAGGGGTCGACGGTGAGGACGTAGGGGTAGCAGTCCGGGCGGGCTAAGCCAAATCGGCCGACAAAGCGAAGGAGGCCGGTAAGGGACGGCAGATTTAACGGAATGCCAAGATCTTGACGGGTACCCCGCTCTTTTGGGTGAGCTGTGTCACGTGTGTTGCATGCGGTGGGGCTCACGGGAAGAGTCTAGAAACAAGGCAGCCAATGGGAGCGCTCCCCCACAGGATGAGTCTAGAAACTAGACAACCAATGGGAGCACTTATAGAGAGAAACGGGTAAGGGCTTCAAGATGCTTCGAGGCACGTCCTCTCCTGTGACGGACGATGGTGTCGGCGTCAACGGTGTCAGCGTCGCCGTTGGGTCAAGGCCTGGCCGTCCGCCTACCGTGAGTCGCTTGGAGGTTTCTCGAAGCGCAGGGGACGTGGCGAGGCAAGCTTCACCGGATCTCCCGATCAATGATGGATTGGTGACAGCTAGCGTGGGTGGCCATGGAAAGCTTCGCCAGGATGGGTCGGCCCATCGATATGGCACGTAACTTCCAGACCTTTTTGCTCACTCGTAGCGGCCGATACCCTCCGCATCGTGGCGTACGGTGTTCCACCCCTGGACATATGGATAACGTAGAGGTGCTGCTGCGCTGATCGAGGATGACCCACGACCTATGCAAGGAACGTGTTAGGTTGCTGGAGGAGACGATCGGTGCCGAGGACACTGGATGATCGACTACGACCACTACATCGACCCGCTCGACGTTGGATCAAGATGCTCCAACTCTTCTTTCGCTGCACTGTGCGTCTAGTTGTTACGATCTATGATCTCTTGTTTGCATGGCTTCCTGGTTTATGTGGTAGAATTTTTGAAAGCGCTATCTAGTGTAGTCTACCCGTATCCCTTCATTTATAAGCATTTCATCGTTGGAAACATGCATATTTGCATTTCATCTAGTAGTTCTTTGCCATTACAACTAGCTTACAATCACTGTACTAGTGCTAGCATTACAACCAGATTACTTCCTACCACATCAACTACTCACATCTTGCGCACTGATCAATTTTGCTAGATAATATCAACAAAAGCACAAATAACACAACATTCAGCACAAGGTTCAGCTTCTGCCATATAACAACCAACTTGTTCAGTACTCGATTCATCTCGGCAACAACTTCAATCAAAATGGGAATGTGGCAGATGCTATTATTCATCTCCTCTGGTTGATGGACAGGTCCTTCCAAAACCCCAAAAACAGTGAGGAATACTCTGTACTGCTCTTCCTACTTGAAAAGCCTACAAACACCATACACCTACAACCAAAATGACACAAAATCCATCTCAAACAAATCAATTGACAACTCCAACAACCAGCAGTTTTTCCCAATTGGATTACAACAAATAATTTCACTTACCTTGGCATAATTCGAGCATTTGTAGTACACTCTTCTCCGGTTCCTCTCGTTATCGCAGACTGTCCCTGCCACCTCCACACGACATCTGGGGTTGTGCATAAGAGGGAGCATGTCGCAGGTTCCAGTCCACGCTGACGCCGCCGGCCTCGCTGCCATGGCCATCATGTGTGGCTAGAGCCGGATGGGGGAGGATGTGAGGAGCGGGTTGAGGAGAGGGCTGGAGGAGGGGAGCCAGAGGGGGAGAGGGAGGAGGACAACACCGATGGACCGGCGCGCCGAATGATCGCGGCAATGGCGCCGCCGCACAGGAGGAGTGGCTAGGGTTTGGGAGGGAATGACGTAAAGGATGGAGGGTCACATGGCTGGGTGAATGAAATAGGAGTGGAGGGCAAAATGGTCACGGTTGACGAATAGGAGTGGAAGGCAAAATAGGAGTTGGACGGAATGGGGTAAAACTGAACGGTACATTCTTTGGGTGATATTAAAGTGTACGGGAGACGTTCGATGGTATAGAACTAAAGTTGGGATCATTCGGCATGATTAATAAACCAATTTTTAAAAATAAAATCAAGATATAACTCATCCAATGTGTAGAGATACATCGAACGGAACCTCACCAGTCACGCACGCCCACGCTACATGGACCACCCAAAAGCTGGCTATGTACAGTGAACAAGGAAATTTCGATTATTGTGAATAGGGTTTTCTGATGGTCTTAATTGGTAGTATATATGATTTTTCTGTGCGTTTCTAGGACAGTGCCCATCTCCCAGTTTAATTCCGCAAAGGGTGCTGCTCCTGGGGAGAATTCCAACCCGCTCAAGACAGTGAAGCGTGAAACACAGCTTATACAGTCAATCAAAGCAAGCGAGCCATTTCAAACCATCAAACGTCTGTATCCCTATATCTGTAGAGAATTAGTTGTTCGCTTTGGACCGGACTGCACAGTCTGATCTCTGATGATCGATCGTCTCGAGCGATTTAATTTAATTAGCGGGGAATTAATGCATCTTTGACTTAACCGGCCGGACAGATCGAATGATTGATGGCGTCTGGAACGAGCGAATGACGCCTGCACTGTAGGTGCCAGTCAATGCGGTTTCAATATATACTCGTACTACTACTTGGCTTGCGTGATGATGCCATGGAGGACGTACGCGAAAGTCGGCGTGCACGGCCGGTCGCTCGTTGACACAAATATTTCCACCGATGTCACGGCCACCACGTAGCAACGACCCAGATTATTACTAACCATGGATTGGTTGGTAATCAAGGAGGATCCAATAATCTCAATTAATTAAATTGTTTATCTATAGTTGTTATTATATATAGCATTATCTTCATATTAAGAGAGAGAGGCTTAACTGAGCGATCGTAAGCTATTTTACAACAACCCTATATAGTCTAAGTGCTTCTACGACCAACTAGTGATCGTAAGATTTTCTACAACCACCTTATGATCGTAAGCCTTACTACAATCAAGTCATGGCCGTAAGCTTTACTACGACCATCTTATAGTCAACAAAGTCTACAGACATGTGGGTCCAATCGACTAGAAACACTTATGCGCTGTGTTTAATATATCAAAAGATTTTCTACAACCACCTTATGATCGCAAGCTTTATTGTAATCATGTCATAGTCGTAGCGTTACTACGATCACTCCATGGTCGTAAGGTTTACTACGACCACCCTATAGTCAACAAAGCCTACAGGTATGTGGGTCCAATCGACTAGGAACACTTATGCGCTATGTTTAATACACACAGTAGTTAATATGTGCTGTAATTCTCTGAAATAACTGCACGTATTAAGTCTCTGTCTCTGACATAACAGCAAGGCGACGTGGAATGATTAGTCTCTGATAATAACCGTCACAAAACGTGCGCGTTTCATCAAGTGTTGAGACGCCTCTTGACATGGATAACTGCCACCCCTTCATGCGCTATATAAGAGGTAAAGTCGGTGGACAGAGGGAGAAGAGAAGCGAATCAATCAGAGACGAGATCAACAGACAGAAGTCATTAAGTCCTAGTTTTATTGATTTATTCTCTATTGTAAAGCATAGTCAATCTGCTCTCTCTCGAAAAAAGACCCAAATCTGTATAAATTTCATGTGGTTTTTTTTTTCTATGTGGTGTAATTCAAAGAAAATTCTCAATATTCATTTGTAAGATGGATTCTAAACTATGGACAGTTCCTTCGCGCCGAAGGGGGAGCATGTGGTGTGCGTTACGCGCCATCACGTTGGTGAACGATTTGTACGGTCTCGCGCGCTCGAGTCTTGACGTATGTATAGCTAGCGCTTCTCTAGTTGTCTACTGTTTCCTCCATTGAAGAAGTCCAAGCCAGCAAAACCAACGCGCTGTATACGGAGCAGGCTGCTGGAAATTAAAAGCTCTCTCAACCTGATATATGTAGAAAACTCGAGATGTACCAACATCAAGATTTTTCACTTCAGAAGGAGGTGGATTATTGCCCATTTGATCATGGAAACTATATAACTCGTACAAAATTTCCTCCCATGTACGATGTTGATTCAAACTATGATTCTGAATTTTTGACGGAGTTCGCACGACAGCATGTAGCGAGAGGAATGCACTCCCTTTCATAGCTTGGTTTGTTTATTTGAAGGTTAGGTATGATTCTGGAGTCTGCACTCTGCAGCAGTACAGCACCTTCCAATCGCCTACGGAAGGAGGGGAAGGTCAGAACAAATGTAGTTGCCCACGTTGTACGGTTAGAAAAAAAATGGAAGCATCGCCCCAGTACGCCACCCCCTGATTGGTGGATATCTGGTCTTCATGCAGTCACCTGAACGTGACTCCTCCCAGCTAATCGTACGTGTGTCCCCGTTGATTCAGTAATGGACTTAATTAGACTAAGCTAATCATCTAGGTTAGCAGATAACATAGACTGGTCTTGTCAGCAGTATCCTCGCATTTGTTCCTATCGCATATATGCCGTATTTATTAGCATAGGCATCGAGCTTCTCAAACGAAATTAGTGATGACATACTAACAAGGATAATTGTACGATTCACAAAGGGCTAACGATAAGTATATAAGTAACACCTAGGCCCAAAATTCGCTCAAAGTCCAGCCCCTACATTTTTTTTTGAATGAAACCGGCAAGAGGGTTGCCCGTTATATTAATAAAGAAGAGGCGGACAAAGGCCGCAAGGTAATAGAAAGGGGGGACTAGGCCTTAATTACAAAGAAATGAAGAACTCCAAGCTTCTGGCCCCCGCGAGGTACCAGGCTCTACCCTCGTCCTTAATCTTAGCTAGGAGGTCCAGAGGCGAAGTGGCTCGGTTATTGAAGATTCTCGCGTTGCGTTCCTTCCAGAGCTCCCATGAGATTAAGATCATGGTCGTTGTCCTCATCTTCCTAGGGGAGCCTGCCACGTTTGCCACACAGGACCACCAATCAAGGAGGCTTGGGCATGTGGGCCAGGTGGAGGGTTGAAAACATTCCGTTCCCGTCCAGTCCGCCATGAGCTTCCAAATACGACCAGAGAAGCGACAGAGAGCGAGGAGGTGGAGGGCTGATTCTGGGGTGTGTCTACAGAGGGGGCAATAGCGTTGGTTTGGCCACCCCCTAGCTTCAAGTCTGTCTGAGGTCCAGAGTTTATTCTGAATTGCCAGCCAAGCAAAAAATTTCCCCTTTGGAGGGGCTTGGGATTGCCATATCAGGAGTTTGAAGTTCGTCGAGATGGATCCCAGAAAGTGTAACGCGTAGGCAGATCTCGAGGAATAGATTCCCGCCGGAGTTTGCTTCCAAGAAATCTCGTCCGGGGAGCCGGGATTCAGCTGGATTTGACTGATTTTTGTCCAAAGCCGTACGAATTGTGCAATGTGGGGGGGGGGGGATAACCTCTCGTGGTATTGATGTCTTGGACCCAACGGCCGTTCTGTAAAGCCTGAGAAACGGTCTGACTCTTGCCTTTGGAGACTTCGAAAATCTTGGGAGCTAAATCTTTGGGGGCTTCTCCGTTGAGCCACGCCGAGTACCAGAATTTGGCCGTCTTACCGTCCCCCAGGGAGATCCTAGTTGCCGCCGCGAAGAGAGAACGGTCAGAGTCATCGCAAGGTATTTCCATACCCACCCAAGGTTTGGAGGGGTTCTTCCATTCTTGCCAAAGCCAGCGCAGTCTGATTGCCGAGGAGAACTGCGCTAGGCTGAGGATGCCCAGACCACCCAGCTGAGAAGGTCGACACACTCTTTCCCAGTTAATTTTGCATTTGGCCCCTGATAAAGTGTCATGGCCGGCCCAAAGGAAGCGACGTCTGATTTTGTCAATGGCTTGAAGGGTCGCCTTAGGAGTTTTGAAGACTGTTAGAAAATAAATTGGGATCGAGGATAGGACTGATTTAACCAAAGTGGCCCGTCCCGCGGACGAGAGGAAACGACCCTGCCAACCTGCTAGCCTACCCGCCACCTTGTCAAGGAGTGGTTGAAAGTCCACTTTGCGTAGCCTTCTGAAGGTGAGCGGAAGCCCAAGATATGTAATCGGGAAGGAAGCCCGATTAGTCGGACAGTCTTGAAGAATCGAGTTGAGGTCCAGATGGTCGCAGCTAATAGCGAGCACAGTGCTTTTTTGGAAGTTTGTATGAAGGCCCGTGGCGATACCGAAGTTGAGGAAAATTTGGGTGATTATGTTTAGTTCACTTGTGCTTGGATTGATGAAGATTGCCGCATCGTCCGCATAAATGGAGGTTCTAAGCCTGGCGAAACGATCGCGCGGGCGGGCAAGGTAACCCAAGTTCGTGGCAGTCTCCAGGATGCTCTGGATGGGGTCGATGGCCAGAATGAAGAGGAAGGGAGAAAGGGGGTCTCCTTGTCGCAGCCCTCTCCCGTGACTGATCGCAACCCCTGGGATGCCATTGAGGAGGACTCTTGATGAGGCGGAACCTAAGTCTGCACCACCCGGTCATTCAAATGACGGGAAACCTCTTTTAAGCAGAAGGTCCAGAAGGTAGTCCCAGCGAACCGAGTCGAAGGCCTTGGCAATGTCAAGTTTGAGGAAGAGAGAGGGGGTCTTGGAGCGATGGAGTCTGCAGATCAGGTTACGGACGTAGAGGAAATTGTCATGAATACTTCTTGTCTTTATGAAGGCGCTCTGAGCACGGGAAACCAGACAATGTAAGAATGGTGACAACCTTTGCGCCAGAGTTTTGGCGATCCATTTGCCAATCCCATGAATAAGACTGATAGGTCTGTAGTCTTGCACTTTGTCAGCGCCCTCCTTTTTGGGAAACAGCGCGATATTAGCTGTGTTGAGAAGATGAAGGTGCGACGTGCGAAGGGAATGAAAGCTTAAGAAGACTGCCATGATGTCAGCTTTGATGATATGCCAGCAAGATTTGTAGAAATTTGAGGAGAAGCCTTCCGGCCCCGGTGCTTTGTCTCCTGGAAGTTGATCTAAGGCGGATCGCACTTCGGATTCTGTGAACTCATCCTGGAGGGTGTGCAGATCTTGGCCCGCTGGGTGTAGTGTTTCCCAATTGAGATCAATGTTGCGCGGTGCGGGCCGGGCCAGCGTTTCTTGAAAATGGTTTTGAATAATGAGCTCTTTCTCTGAATGTGAAGTTGCCCAGCCCGAGCCTGACTGCAGCCTTTGGATGTAATTCTTCCTTTTGCGACCATTTGCTTTTATGTGGAAGAACTTTGTGTTTGCATCGTTTTCTCTGAGATTGGTTATCCTGGAGCTCTGACGTTTCCTTGTGCGCTCAATGACTACTAGACCCAGGACTCTCTTTTTAAGGTTGGCCCTCAGGACCAGCTCGCGTGGTGACAGAGGCCTGCTCTCTTGGGCCACGTCAAGCCTGAGAATGAGCTCTAAGGCCATATGGAGGTGGAGCTTAGGTCGGGGAAAGAGATTAATACTCCACGATTTTAAGGCAGACGCCGTAGAGGCCAGCTTGTGGTGCAGCCTGTGCATGGGTTCTGTGTGCATGCAGGGGGCTTGCCAGGCGTTCTTGACTGTATCGAGGAACCCTGGCATCTTGATCCAGAAGTTTTCGAAGCGAAAAATTTTAGGACGGGCAGGCCCAGAGGAGTTGGAGAGGAGGAGAGGGCAGTAGTCTGAGGTCGAAGAGGACAGCGCCTGAAGGACGTGGTTTTCGAAAAGTGTGTCCCAGCCCTCGTTAGAGAAGACTCTGTCCAACCTAATAAGTGTTGGATGCTGACGTTCACTGCTCCAAGTGAACTTCCTGTTCTGAAGATGGATTTCTTTTAACTCGCAGGCGTTCAGCGTGTTGCGGAATTGCGCCATCCGACGCAAGTTGATGTTGGAATTATTTTTGTCTTGAGCTCGGTAGATGAGGTTGAAATCTCCAAGGACCAGCCACCTAATGCCGGTGGGCGGCTTTAGGGAGGAGATTTCGTGGAGGAAGGCCAGCTTGTTGCTACTTTGAGTGGGGCCGTAGACTACCGTAAGGCGGAAGGTCGAGTTGCACTCTTTTAAGGACACCGTTGCCGTCAAGCTGAAAACGGAGGGAAGCACATCTTCTACCTCAATGAAGTCATTGTTCCAAAGGAGGAGGATGCCGCCCCTCGTACCCTCAGCCGGATTGTGAGCGAAATTCCGCAGGTTATGCCCCCCAAGAGCATAAGCCAGGTTTTGGTCCACAGAGGTAAGCTTGGTTTCCTGGAGACAGACTAGGTGGCATGTAGTCGAAGTGATGGTCTCATGGACGGTCGATTGCTTGGCTTGGCTGTTGAGGCCTCGCACATTCCAGCAAAGAATGTTGATGTTGGGGCTAAACATTTGAGGAGACAGCTCCCAAAAGACTTCCACACTCCCGCTCGGAACCCGCGAGGGCGAAGACGGCTGTGGCCGCGCGGAGAGAAGAGAGCCGAGTGTGCATTACTTGCTTGCGCCAAAGGCAGGACAACCAGCCACTACCACACCGTGGCACTCCATGCCACTCGCTGCCCCCGGCCGAAACCTTCGTGGCGCAGGCCGAGCAGCCGCAAAGGAGATACCACCTCAGGAAGGAACACGGGACGTGTAAGGCGTTGTCAGGAGGAAGAAGCGGTGCCGCCGGTCCAGACTCGCTGCGGCCGGGTCTCCATGCCGAGTCGCCCGAGCCGAACCGCCGCATCCTCCCGCCCATCAAGGCCCAACCGATGGCATCAAGGCAATCCAAGAATCTGAAGCTGAAGTATAGCGAAGAGTAAATCAGCAGGTGAGGGCAAACTGAGCATAGCAGTGATAACCAGGCCGCATACAGAGTCGACAGGGGCAGGGCTGAAGCAGAACTGACAACCAGTCCCCCCCAAAAGGGCTACCGGGACTAAGGCAGCAATGGAGGCGATCTGCAAGTTCATCTAAAAGTCGGGGCTTCAACTGATCGGATCTTCGCCGTTGGGGCTTCGACTGGGGGAGGCCTGCCTGCTAGACCGCCACTTGGGCACCCTGCACAGCTGAGGGAACCTGGGGGAGCCCACGTTCAGCGTCAAGCAGCGAGGACTCGGTCTCCTGGCTGCTCGACAGGGGATGACCTCCGATTTCTGCTAGGGCGGCATCCGCTTGCTCTGTGAGCTGACAGTCCACCTTGAATAACTGCGCCAGAGCTGAGATAGCGTGGTCCGGAAGGGGAGCTTCGAAAGCTGCGATGTAGTCCTTGATCACGTTCGCAGTGAGGGGTCGGCCTTCAGGAAGGTTCCCCATCTTATGGGCAAGGACTTCTTGGGCTCGCTGAAGCATGGAGCCCATTCTTCTCTTGGTCGCTAGGCGAGCACTACGTCGAAGGTTGACCCCTGAAGAGCAGGAGCTCGAGCGTCGGGGAGTCGCTGGTGAAGCGATAAGCGGAGCAGGCGGACATGAGAACAAGGCCGGCTTGAGGGTGTGCCACTGCGCCGACTGGTGCACTTGGTCTGGAGTCGCTTGGATCTGAGGATTAGGCAGACCGCGCACCGTAAGCTGCTGGGGGGGCGACGCCTGGGACGCCTGGGATTGGACCCCGCCGAACATCTCCTGCTGCAAGGCTGCCTGTACCGGAGGGCCAGACCTGGGAAGGGAGAAAGGCCGCGAAAAACCGGGCAATCCAACCTGAGAAGACTCACCGTTGGGAGGCGCATCCCCATCCTCTGGGCGGAGCCCCGAGCTGGGGTTGGAGGAGTGAGTGAGGACAGCGGGAGGCTGGTCCAGGGGGGGCCTCGACCCAGACCAGGGGAGCTTGGCCAGATCCGCTTGGTCCTCCAGCATCGTCCTCTTCTGCGCCGAAGGGCCGGGTGAGTGAGGTAAGGCTGGCCACTGAAGGTTGCCAGCCTGGGGGAGCTGCTCGGTCACGCCAAAGGGCGACGCGGCTCCACCCTCTGGGCAGAGCCCCTTACTGGAGTCGGAGAAGAGCAGCTTCGGCCCAGCTTGGGGGGGCGCCGCCTGGGCTGAGGACCCTTCAAGAGGGTCCTGGTGTGTCTCGGAACACACCCGGGTGCCTGCAGGAGAGGGGGAGACCGACGAACCGGCCTGAGGTGGCGGAAGGAGTTGACTGGGGGTCGTCGCAACCTTGTTGACTGGACAAGGCCCCAAGTTGGTGCCGATGGAGGAAGAGGGGAGCAGGACCTGGAGGGGCGTCGCAACCTGGGGAGGCATCAACCCAACCTGAGGTGTCGGGAGCTTGTGTTCGCTATGCTCGCGCCCGACGGCGTAGTTGGGGACGGGGCGGATAGTCGTCTGCCGCCGAAGGAAAGATGGCTGTCGGCTGGGGTCTTGCAATGCCGTCGAGCCGCTCGGCAAGACAGATCGAAGTTGAGCAAAGGCCGAGGTAGCCTTGACATAGTCTTCCGCTCGGCGAAGCCAGGCGCCCCGCAGTTCCTCCGTGCAGTGAGGATGAGGTTGGTTGTTGACGAAGCATTCCTGGAGAGCTTCACGCAGGGATTTGGCGTAGGACGCGAAGAGGTCCTGCAGGGTGTGATCCACTGCAGCCTTAACATGCTCCGCATGGTTTGCAGAGCGAGGACTGACTTGATCAGTATGCCTGGCTGGCTCCCCAGCCAGACTGGTTCTGCGACGACCTCCACCTCCATTGTTGGTGCCGTGCTGACGACCCCGGCGGGGGGATCTTTCCCGGTCCCGGGCAGGGTTGAGATGGTAGTTGGCCGAGGAGGCAAGGCTCCTGTGGCTGCGGGTGGTATGGTTGTGACGACCTCCACCATCACCATCTTCGCTGTCGTCGTGATCCTTGTGCCTCTGAAGAGTGGAGGAGGGATGGTCATCACGAGGTTGGCGGCGGGTGGGACGGTGCTGGCCGCGAGGGGTCCCCGTTTCCACTTCTGGTTGATGCGGTTGAGGCGGGAGAAGGCTCTGCCCCGCCTTGGACTCCGGCGTGCCGTCCACAGCCCCTAGACTCCAAGGGAGCCGAGTTGTGATGGGTTCATACGGGGCGATGTCGGCGGCCGAGAGGAAGTCGTCGAGGGGGGCAGCCGTGTGGTCCTCAATGTAATCAAGATGGAGGATCACCCGGTGGGTGAGCCCACGCCTCCACTTGTCCGGGAGGCAGTGGCTCAAGCATGCGTAGCACCTCGCGTGGGATTTCGTCATCGCTTTGCCAAGATATCTTCGCATTTGTTCAAATCGCATATATGCCGACATATCTTGGTAATTCTTTTATGTATCAATGGTCAAATGTAAAAACGTTGAACCGACGTATTCTAAAACAACTTACATTTGGAATCGGGTGTAGTATTCCACGAGTAACTTCATACGTAGAATCCTCTGTTTCAGACCGTATGTCTAAAACCATTGTCACCTAATGAAACAGAAGCACGGATAAAAAACTGTATTCTGCATCTACAATATGCTGATCACCAAAATTATACTTAGCATAGTGTTCCTTCGGTTTCAGTTACGCACCGGAGAATTACACAAAAGGGTATAAGGTATATTGACATCACTTGTGCATAGTTGGAGGACATACATCTCGTCGTTCCCGTTTTAGGTATCAAAGCAGGAAGCAAGGATAAGGCGAAAGTACAACCTTCTGATGTCAACCATGAGCACAAGCTAGTCTGACCAACTCATCCACTCTATGCTTATTTCTACGGATGAGGAGAATCCATCTGCTAGTTCCGTCCGTATTAGATTCTTTTCCTCTTCACTGACATGACATGCGCATGGAAAGCCTCTGATGTCAATGCATTTGGTATACGGGCATTGTTCAAGTAAGCGAATTCTCTTCAAACACACAGCACGCTCCCTGATGAGCCTGATAAATCCAAGCACAAGGCGGTACTGCATTCCACCTCTAAAGCGCTTCACCTCTAGTAGATTCAAGTTGCGGTGCTCGAACTTAGGTAGTTCACACGGTAAACTGTCCATCTCGGTTCTGTAGCGACGATCATTTCCAGGAGGAGATAGCTTCACGGAACAAAATCACAGTTAGAAACATATCGCTTAGCGCTGACGTGAAGCTTGAAATTTTATTCCAAGTAAACGCAGTGATGGATATTTAACGCAACAAATGGCTGACAGTGTGTATATATATATGAGTGGGCGCTTGCAAGAAATTATTGTAACACACGTTTTAGGAACTCGATCGATACGTACAGGGAAAGGATCAAAGAAGAAAAGATGTGTACGTACCTCAATAGAATAGTTCTTCAGGAAAGGTGTGGCTTCTAGGAGGAAAACTGCCCATACCAAGTTATATCTATTGAAGTTGTAGAAATAGATATCTCTCAGGCTATTGAACACAGGCGAGATCTGTCTTGGAATTTCACCACCGTAGAAACGCAGATGCATTGTTGAGAGGTTTTTGGTACTAGATAGCCACTCGCTCAGCATGAGCATACCGAAAGAACCCAATGTTATGTCACGAAGGCGAGGAACGTGGCCAAACCGCACCGGGAAGCTCTCGCCCCGGCCCCGGTCCCACCCGGGGACATCACAAACGACCCGCTCAAGTTTTGGGACCCTGGTCAGCTCAACTCTTAGGTAGTAGCAAGAGCGGATTTCCAGGGCCGAGAGTGGTGAGCCCGGAGCGTCTATCTCCAGCAGGATGGAGCCGGTGCCGGAGCCACAGCGGCGCAAGGAAAGGAGCTCGAGCCGACTGCAAGTGCTGAGGATGTTAGGGATGTCCGAGCCACCGAAGCGAAGATTCTGCAGGGTGAGGCTGGTGAGCCAACCGAAAGCGACGGGACAAGCGCCGAAGAACGACATGAAGCGTTGCGCAAACAGGACACGCTGCTCCTTGCTCACGGTGTCATCGTCGACCTCTGTCCGTACGGTGAACTCCAGGCACTCCGTGTTGCCGCTCTCGACAACACCTTCGACGGCGTGGCCGATGGAGCGCAGGTAAGGTTCTATCAGGTAGAACGCAAGGCACATGCTCTTGATGCTCCGCTCTTTGGTGGGAGCCAGCAACCGCCTCGCCGCGTCGGTGTACGTCGCCATTACATGATCCGCCGTATAAGGAGAGAAACTCCAATGATGTGGTATCAACTCCGCGACATCGATGACGAGGTTGGAAAGCAGGCCAGGGAGGCGCCTCCATCGTCTCGAGAGGGCGCCGACCCTGACGGCCGTGTGCAACTCGAGCAGCCGGAGGATGTCGAGAAGAATACCGTCTGGGAGCGCGCTGATCCTGTCGTCCTCGAGCCCTTCTTTTTCTTTGCTCCGCTGAATAACCACGATGATGACAAAAGACGATCGCGAAAGAGATCCAAAGCACGTTGGTATGGCGTGAATAATCGTTAGTTAATTGCACACAAGGATCGACGCACGAACCAACAAAATAAGCATGCAGTGCAAGCTCTACATCGGCAGCTGTTACTTACGTTATTGATGTGCCGAGAAGACCCCGTCTCCATGACGCCGCGCCCGCGCGGATTCGAGCAGACGATAGCACAACGCCGCTAGAGATATAGGGCACCGATGTACGATTAATCCGTCGTATGTGTGCGTCTTGCGCACACGAGTGCTGCATATATAGGCCGAGGCAGGACTGGCAGGGACAACACCGCGTTACCGCAAGACACACCATTAATTCCGGCCGTTTCAGATCCAAACTCCCAAAGTAAACTCCTCCTTCCTTAAAAACCAAGAAAAGGAAAACTCTCGAGTTGCCGGGCCGGGCCGCTTCACCACCACTTCGCCGCGCCAGCGATGTTCGTAAAAAGTACTCCCTCCCCTTTTAAAAAAACAAGTCGTTTTTTACATCGATACGATCACTAAAATACAAATTTGAACACAAATTATTATCGTAATATACTTATAAAATCCAATAAACTTATAATATTATGAAAGTGTTTTTCGAGACGAATCTACACATATTATTTTTATGTATCTAATATAAATATTTGAAAATATATCGATAACCAAAGCTTCCGAAGTTTGACTGCACGTATTCTAAAACGACTTGTTTTTATGAACCGGAGAGAGTAGTAATTCTTCGCGCTTGCCTTATTAGTCTTGTCGGTGATCTAGAACCGATCTTACGTTTGAAACAATGCATGAACGCTGTCATTGCCGTGTGTGCCTGTGCGTGCACGTACTGTTTGGCTTATAATCATGCACCGTACTGTTTGGCTTATAATTTTGGTCATTCCGGTACCGGGCAAAATTGAAGTGACCACTCTTTTGAATCAGCTCGAAAGGCCTAGTCCAATACTACTCCTTCGCTAAGTGAAATCATGCTAGACTATGGTAAAATGTATGAAGTTATGAACTCATATTGTATAATTTAACTATGTACAACCTTTGTATTTATGAAATGAAATCATTGAATTATGTATCATTTTTATTCTATGGTAATGTATTTGAAGTGGGATTCCAAGTGAAATTATGTGTGCATATAGTTATATATATATATTTATAAATAAACAAATATTATTATATTAAAATCCAGAACGGTATGCTAGAATGGACCAGTACCGGCGTATTCCATACAAAGAGGCAAACCGGAACGGCCTACGGAATAGAATTGACAACTATGGCCTTGAGGAATTTTTGGCACATACAACCAGTTTTAAAACCGTATTTGCACAAATGACCACAGCGTCAACGTATTTGCAAAACATGACTGGCGCACGGCTTGGCGCCAAGTTGCGCCCGATGGCCACATGCCCCGCCATGCCCCTTGCCCCCGCCGCCCGTAAGGCCGACCGCGGTGTGCCGTCTTGTAAGGTGCCGCAAGATGGTTGCCGTCTTGCCCCTTTGGCACATGGCCACACCGCGCCGGCGATTAGGGGTTGGGTTAATTAGGATTAGTGGTTAGGGTTAGGGTTAGGTTAGTTAGTTTTTTTATTTTTAGGCTGAAATTCAGAGGAATTTTAATTATAGCAAATGACTCCAAAAAAATATGAATTTTTTTGTAGAGCCTCTCAACACTGTGTACTTGATTGTGTAAATTTTCCATAATTTTATTCGTTCATAATTGTTATCGCTATTTCGTATAAGTGTCCTGTTCGTATGAATCAATAAACGTAGTTCATTTCAAAGCCGTACGAGTGAAACTCTCCACTCCATGTATCGAATAAGTGCTGCATGTCGTAGTACTCGGAGATGTACGGTGTAGACATCTGCCTCATTTGCGCACACGCCTTGTACACATGCGAGCATGGCTTGCGGAGGAGCTTCGACTTGTTGCAGGTGCATGTCGCCACATCACTCAGGGTGCATGCCTGTTTCCTTTCTCCCCTGGCATGACTGTTGACGTATTTCTGTCGAAGCCTGATCTCGTACTTTTGCCTGAGGCCGTCGATCACCTGGATGTGGTGCATTTGGGCCTTCTCCATCTTCCGGTCCATGTGCCTCTGCATGTTCTCGGACGACTGCTTGCCTTTGTCCATCTGTCGCTTGGCTGCGGTGGCTCTATTGACGAAATAACCAACAGTGCGAGTCCATGTCTCCTGGACAATCGCGGTGATAGAGAAGCACCGCACACCTTTGAGGACGTTGTTGTAGACCTCGGACATGTTGGTCGTCATAATCCCGTACCTCGCATCGTCTATGTCATAGAGGAGGGACCATTTCTCGAATTCAGGAGCGTGGCCATTAATCCACTCAGAGAAGCTTATGGCACTACTAGGTTGCTCCCTCCCGGACCGACTCCTTGTATGCCTCGTAGTCCGGTGTTCGAGGTCTCTCAAATAGACTCAAACTTCCGCCTCTCGGTTCTGCAGACACAATGCCTTGAACGCCTTCATGAGTTCTCGATCATGGTACTGCGTGAACAAGTTAGATGCAAGATGCCTCATGCACCACCGGATTGCACGCCGCTCCACCGTGAGATGGATCATCCCCACGCTGCATGGTGTTGATTGCCGCCAACAACCCAACATTGCGGTCTGTGATTAGGCAGACGTTGGGCCGGTCTCCCACCACTGCCATCTTCAAGTTCTCCAAGAACCACAGCCAGCTGGATGTGTTCTCGCTTTCCACAATGGCAAATGCCACCAAGAGAAGCTGGTCATTCACATCGGCTGTCACCGCGGTGAGGATGGTGCCCTTGTATCTCCCCGTGAGGAAAGTGCCATCCATCGTTAGCACGGGACGGCAGAACTTGAAGCCCCCGATGGCCTGAGCGAAAGCCCAAAACACCCGGTCCAAAATGAAGCAGTTGTACCCTTTTCCAGCATCTTCACAGTCAAGCTTGTTTATGTACGTGCCGGGGTTTGATCTGGCAATCTGGTGAAATAATCTCGGCACAAGGTTGTACGCATCTTCGTATATCCCGTACATAGTCTCGATAACCTTCTACTTGGCTCGTCGGACCTTGCTGTAGCTAACTGGATAGCCAACCTGATTGGTGACTTCCGACATCATCAGCTTGGGGGAGATAGACATATCCGCCTCAACTAGGTGCGTGATGAGGTTTGCAACATATGCGGAAGTCACGTTCCGATGCTGCCGCAGGGGCTCGCTGAGCTCGCAAGTGTGGTCGATCAGCTCCTTGACCGTGAAGACCGAGCTGAAGATCTTTGCTCGGTGAGTGCTGACCTTGTCAAGGCAGCCTTCTACTACGCACTTCACTGCGTATTTTCCTGGGTTGAACGTGTGCACTCAGTACACACGGCTGATAGACAAGGCATACTGTGCTATAGCTTGTTGCACGGCTACCTTGCCCGGAAGCGCTGCCCAACTAAGAGGGTGTCGGCTTCAAACTCCCACTGGGAGCCTTCTTCTTGCGGCAGTACGAGCGAACGCACCGTGATATCATCAAGTCTCGATGCCACATAAGGACCACCGGCTTCGTGTGCATCCTCGTCGGTACCATCCGAGCTTGGGTCGGTGTCCTCGTCGGACTCCAACCCGAGAGGCTCGTCCGGTAGATACTCGTGGCAGTCGATGCAGGCCGATCACCATGTTTCCGCCCCCTCATTTGGCACAAAATTACGCACGAGACTTCCCTCTGAGGCAGCACATTTCGTGCCCCCATCTTTAGGCTCGGGCTGCGCTTGCCCGCTTGTAGAGGCCTCAGTATCATCAGGGTTTTTCGACGCCCTATGTACGAATTTCATGTACACCATAGGCTTCCCGTGAATGGCCGCCTCGGGCTGGGAGACAATCTCCATATACTGCCTCCATGCTATGCTTCCATTCACCTTTACGAGCTCCCACACATAATTCGTGCAGGTGATCGCCTCGATCATAACTTTCTTCGTCATTGGCTCCGTGACAAACTCCTCCTGATCTGACTTCATGACTCATGAATATTCATCGCGTGGAGCCCTCTCGCCTGACCACCTTAGTCTTGGCATCTCGACAGGTCCAACCCATCGTATCCGGCCCGTACGAGACTATTACCATAAAACACAAACAAGTCTTGCATGTAGGAAAATACCTAATGCCACAACCAACACTAAATAATTTGGAATGAGTTATGCCTAACTAATTCTTACTTAACTAATTATGACTGATTAATTACCATTGCACTAATTCATTACTAGTAAACTAACTAATTACGACTAATTAATTACCTCTAAACTAACTAATTACGACTGATTAATTACCACTACACTAATTCATTACCACTTATTCAATATACCGTAATGATGACTACTAAACTAATTACAACTAATTAATTACCACTAAACTAATTCATTACTAGTGAACTAACTAATAATAACTAATTAACTACCTCTAAACTAACTAATTACGATTGATTAATTACCACTAAAAATACCAAGATTTCATTTGCACTTACTTAATATGTCAGAATGATGACTACTAAACTAATTACGACTAATTAATTACCACTAAACTAATTCATTACTAGTCAACTAACTAATTACGACTAACTAATTACCCCTAAACTATCTAATTACGACTAGTTGACTAAAACTGACTAATTATGACTACGGTAATAACGATAAAAGCATAACACAAATTACCTGCCCTTCGAAGGAAGTAATCAATCAGCCCTTCGAGGGAAGTAATCAATCAAGGCCGAGTGACGAGAAGCAAGAAAACAGTTAACCTCCCAATAAAATTAACTATGTTACGTTCTCTGAGTTCTCAGCGACGAGCGCAAGAACGAGAATTGAAACGCAATTGAGATGAGCGAAGAGCGAGTGCCAGAGTTCGGTATTTATAGCCGAGTGGAGAAGGAGTCGCGGCGTTGGCGCCGGGAATTCCGTAAGCATTGGCGCTGGAATTTCTGGACGAGGCGACAAATGTGCGGAGGAGGGAGTAGGGACGGTGGGAAAAATAGCCACCGCGAGGTTTTTTAATTCTTCGCAGAACAGTCCGGGTGCGTGGCGTGTGTAAGCGGGGAGAGGAGGGTGAAGGGGCGAAGTCGGGTGGTGTTTTGGCTAACCTAACCTAACTAACTAATTAACCCCACGGGCTGGCGCACGGCCACACCGCGCCGGCCCCTTACGTGGTGGTAGCGGGTGGGCTGGCGGGGTACGTGGCGTTGCGGTGCCATTTTTGCAAATACGTTGACGCTGTTGTCATTTGTGCAAATACGGTTTCAAAACCGGCTATATGTGCCAAAAATTCTAGCCTTGAGCCCCATGTACTCTTACTCTGCAGAGTATAAAAAATCGTGAGGGGTTGTGAGCCTCCGGCGTATAATAAAAATCATAAGGGGTCATCGAGCCCTCGACGTACTATATGGAGCATAAAACATCATGAGGGGCCACGAGCCCTCGCATACTCTACGGAGTATAAAAATCGCGAGGGGCTATGAGCCCCCAACGTACTCTACGAAGTATAAAAAGATCACGAGGGGCCTCGAGCACCCGACACACTATACGGATCATAGAAAAATCACAAGGGGCCTCAAGCGCCCGACACACTATATGGATCATAGAAAAAATCACGAGGTGCCACGAGCCGCCGGCATACTCTACAGAATATAAAAAGCACAAGGGGCCATGATCCCCAGCGTACTCCACAGAGTATACAAAATCACGCAAGGCCAGACCTCTGCACGACATACCTCTCTGCCTAGAGATAATGCCTCGGCGAGTTGAGCATCACGCACTCCGGCACAAGTCCTACTAGGTAGTCGGACGCTTCAGTGATGTCCTAAGTGATGACTTCACTCATTTCGCTGGCCCCGGTCTTGGCGGAGTATGCGTCGACGGCTTTTGTCTCCGCATGACATAGCTCTCCGCCTACAGGCAATGCCTCGACAAGTTGAGCATCACGCGCTCTGGTGCGCAAGCCACTAGGAAGTCTGACGCTTCCGTGATGTCCTCGGTGAGGACTTCACCTGCTTTGCTGGCTCCAGCCTCGGTGGGTGTAAGCATGCATCGACGGCGTTTGCCTCCGCATGACATAGCTCTCCGCCTAGAGGCAATACCTTGCCGAGTTGAGCATCACACGCTCCGACGTGCGTCCCACCAGGGAGTCCGACGCTTCGGTGACGCTCTTGATGAGGACTTAACACACTTCGTTGGCTCCGATCTCAGCGGCCGTAAGCATGCGTCGACGGTGTTTGCCTCCGCATGACATAGCTCTCCGCCTAGAGGAAAAGCCTCAGCGGGTGTAAGCATGCGTTGACGGCGTTTGCCTCCATATGATATAGCTCTTCACCTAGAGGAAATGCCTTGGCGAGTTGAGCATCACGCGCTCCGGCACGCGTCCCACCTGGGAGTCCGGCGCTTCGGTGACCTCCCCTGCGAGGACTTCACCCACTTCGCTGGCTCTAGCGTTGGCGGGTGTAAGCATGCATCAATGGCATTTGCCTCCGCACGACATAGCTCTTCGCCTAGAGGCAATGCCTCGGCAAGTTGAACATCATGCACTCAGTGGGCAACTTAGCTATCCTCCCGGAGGCAATGTATCGACAAGTGGAGCGGGCACGATTTTTAAAGGTAGGGGAACAGCGGTCCAGCTTCTCCTTCTGCTCTGCGTTCAAGCGCCCTCTTTGGGCCGGCGCTGTGTGCCGTCCGCAGGAACTGTTTTTTATGATAGGGGAATGGCGATCCAGCCAGCTTCTACTCCGTGTCCAAGCGCCCTCTTCAGGCCGGCGTTGTGTGCCTTCCACGGGCACTGTTTTTTGATGGTAGGGGAACAACAATGCAACGACCTCCTGCTTCGCGTCCAAGCTCCCTCTTCGGGCCAGCGTCGTGCGCCCTCTACGGGCACTATTTTTGAAGGTAAGGGAATGGCGATCCAGCCTCTCCTACTGCTTCACATGCTAATGCCCTCTTCGGGCTAGTGTCGTGCGCCCTCTGCGTGCACTATTTTGAAGGTAGGGGAACGGCGGTACCACCTCTCCTGCAGCTCCATGTGCAAGCGCCCTCTTCGGGCCGGTGCCACGCGCCCTTCGCGGGCACTGTTTTTTATGGTACAAGGAACAATGGTCCAGCCTTCCCTCCTGCTCCACTAGTGGCGGAGCCAGGAATTTGGTGTTGGGGGTGCACACACAAAGCAACGTCGGATATGATTAGTTCAAACCAGGGAAAAAGCTACTGGTTGGGAAAAAATTTCGGAACCTAGTGATAGACCCGATTACCGGAATTTTTGGATTTATTTCGGCCGAAATTTTCGAATCAAAATTTGATTTTTTTTGTGAAGTTAAAACGGAAAATATAGAAAAAAAATGTATAGCCAAGGTTCGAACCCAGAACCAACCTCTTCAAGACTAAGGGTGTTTTCACCACGGCACATGCACTCTTGTGTTTGCATATGGTTACAAACTTTCTTTATATTTGTCAAAAAACTAGCAAATCCGAAATTTTTTGGCCAGTTGGAAATTTTACCAGAGGGGTCTCACCGAAAAAGTTTTCACTAGTTCAAACTACACATCGCCCAACGAAGCCAGGAATTTGCCTGTTAGAAGTAAAAAACGTCAAGAAAAAAAGAACGGAGGAAATTGTCTACTAGTATCTTTTCACATGTCATTACTATAGTAATCAATTTGGAAAATGACTTGCATAATAATATGAATGTGAGAAAAATGGAAGTTGCTCCATGCGCACCTGTAAAACCATTGGTCTTAGTGAGTGGCGCGTCGCCTACTGCTGCTTGCTGCTCCCACACTGGTGCCACGCCGCCCACCTCTCCTCCTCTCCGCGCCGCACCGGCCGCCGAGCCGCAGGAACCAAATTGGGGAGGAGTTGAAGTATTGGAGATAGAGATGGATGTGGGCTGGTGAGTGATGAGATGGCTGTGGGCTGATGGAGGCACGAGCGGGCCGTGGGTTGTGAGATGAGCTTCCAAGAGAGTGCACACCAAGGAGTGCTATGAATATGGCCCAAATGCAGAACTGATCCCTGGAAATATTTTTGATTTTTTATGTGTCTGGGCACCCCTATAGGTTCCGCCCATGATTTTACTCAGAGATAAATTACTGGTACTCTACAGGTGTGCATCAGGAAGTGATTGTTTCAGTTGGCGATTGTAGCTAGCCGAGATGACACCATGACAGGAATAAAAGGCTACGCCAAGAACCGAAACGTTTTGTTAGAACAGATGCCAAAAGCCTTCGCTAGCTTGTACAACTAGTATTTTGTGATAGTACTCGCTGTGATCGATTGTACAATGACTTAGGAAGGTGCGGGTGCAGGTACCTCACTACCTCAGTGCCTGGCGACTTGCTCTGGTTGGTGGCCTGGTGGGCTGAATTGTTGAAATGGCCAGACTAAGTGCCCAACTGCTAAGTGCTTATACCTAGTTTAAAAAAATCATTTATTTTTGAGGGTGCCCGTGCACCAGGGGCACCCCCCTGCCGTCGCCCATGTGCTCCACGTGCTAGCGCCCTCTCCGGGGTAGCGCCATGGTAAGTGCCCTCCTTGGCACTGGCCAGTCTTTTCACGTGTGCAGTCTTGTTGACCCTTTGTTCCACCCTAGGGTGTATGTTGCCTGTGCAACAAATCCTGGTGGCCGAAGGGGGAGCGGTACTAGGCTGTTGTAAAAATCAACAAGAATAGCAACAACAATGTGAACCTTGCATGGCGGTTGGCTGGTAACAAGGGCACAAAGGTATGAACTCAGGACTACATGCACTGGCATATAGCAACGCGACCCGCAGCTTGTATGCGTCGCCTGCCTTGATGGCATAGCCTCGGCAGGGCTGTTGTGGCTTCACTGCAGGACACGTCGCCTGCCTCAAGGTTATCGCCTCAGCAGGGTGCCCCGTCGACGACGTCTCCGCCGCGAGAGTCACCGCCTGTCTGGAGGGTTTCAACCTTGACAGGGCGGCCTACCTTGACGGCTCTGTTTCCACACACTGCCTCCCTCGAAGGCACCGTGTCAACAGGGCAGCCTGACGACGACAGCTGTGCCACAAGAGGCGCCGCCTGTCTCAAGTGCACCTCCTCGGTAGGGCGGCCTACCTCGAAGGCTCCGCCTCCACACGTCGCCTGCCTCGAAGGCACAAGCCCATGGAATGAGCTATTCTATCTATTGGGCTGACAAGCATGCATGATGAGCCATAGGATTAGCCTATGAACAGAATATTGTACATGTGGGGAATGTACCAATTTACTCTTACTATTTTGTAATTATTAGAGGGTAAGATGGAGAATAGTCATCCCTCAACTTTATATAAAGAGCCCAAGAGGGCATATGAGATCCAAATCTCTCTTTTACTCACTAGCTCACTCTCTCAAGTGGTTTGGTGTTCTTTAGCTCCTCTAACTGTCCCTAAAAGGAGAAAGGGTACTTCATACCCACTTCTTAGTTTCCTAGTTACAACCGGCCTTAACCAAACAAGGAAAGTAGAGTGGCAGCCACGGCGACAGACAGTGCGGTGATCCTTGCAGGAACTCTCGCGGGATCCTGCCTGAGGAACATCCCTTCTATCAGCGGATAGCTCAGTGCTGCAATGTAGCAGAGGAGGAAGAACTGCGGCAACAGCTCGCCGAACATGCTGCCGCTGCTGATAATCTTCCAAGTCCCTCCGACGAGCGCTGCGGCGTTGAGCACGCAGAGCGTGGTGGCCGGGAGCAGCAGCATCGAGCACCCGGTGAAGTCGAACACGCCGTCCAGGTACAGCTTGTCGTTGGACGCCTTGTTCGTCAGGTCGAAGTCCACGGTCTCGGCGCCGACGAGGTTCAGGAAGATGCTGAGGCAGGCGAAGAGCTGGCCGGTGACCGCGTTGAGCATCCAGAACCTCTGCTCGTTCCACCACGTCCTCACCGCCAGCCTCCGCTTCGAGACCGACACCTCGATCAGGTGCTGCAGCGACGACGACACGAAGACGGCGGCGAACCACGGGCTCGAGACCTACACGCCCGTCGATCATTGCATTTGCAATCAGATCCATTTGAAGAAATCAAGATTTCATCGCAGGCACTACTAGCTGATGGATGGGTCACCTTGGGGAACAGCGAGACGCCGCGGAAGAAGTAGAGCTGCGGGATGGTGGCGTAGCACACCAAGGGGAAGGCGGACAAGGCGGCGAACGCGTAGTAGGCGAAGGTCATGCTCTGAGGTATGGAGATAGCGACGGACTTCGGGACGGTGAGGGGGCAGTACTTGGAGACGCCGACGGCGAGCAGGCCGGACATCCACCGCTTGTTCTGGACCAGCACGTCGTTCAGGTTTGTGGGGACGTTGCCGAGGAACGGCGGCCTCGACGACAGGTAGCAGTAGACGGACGTCCACCCTCGGCAGTAGAGCTGCCAGAAGCCGGTGAAGTAGTCCTCCACCACCGACTGGTACAAGAACCCGATCTGCATTTGCAGTGCAGAGAGCAAACAAACAAACAGCGTATATAAGTGCTTCATGTCACATGATCACGCATGGCATGATCAAGTATGGGTTAATTATGCTTAATTTCTCTACTTTTTTTACAGGAATTAATTTTGGTACTTGCCTCCTTGCCCCATTTGGTGTCCATCTCATAGGCACAAGAGGCCACACATTTTGCATCTTGTGGAAGCACATTCCGTGTAGCCGTGTTTCCGGATCGGTGCAAGGCGCGCACCGACGCCACGAGATCATTCGAGAGGCCGAATCTTCGGTTGAGCTCGCCCACCTCCATACAAGAGAATTCTGTATGTTCGTGAAGAGTTGGTGTCAGGTTAATGCATGGTAACTAGTATATATGCAGTCTGGTTCAGAATTTCAGATCACAATTCACAGTTAATATATCCACCTTGTGTCACCGACGAGGTGCCGGGTGGTTTGGCACCGTAGAGGGCGTCTCTCCTGACGTAGAAGCCTGTGCCGGAGAGGATCGGCCCCCGGAGACCGTCCAAACCTTTCCATCGAGTCTGCATGCAGGCATCAATTCGATTTGCCAATATGATCTGAGATTTGTTGGTGATATATTGCAAATGCAACTAAGTACTTAGTGACTGGTTGGTAATTGGTATACGTACCGAGAAGATGGATCTGAGCTCGCCGGCGTAGATGTCGTTGCTGCTGAGGTTGTGGAACATCTGCGGGAACTGCACGAAGGCGAGGTCGGTGGAAGAGGACAGACGGTGGTCGAGATGGAAGCACATGGCCTCAAGGATGGAGCTCCGGTTGTTGCAGTGCATGTCGCAGTCCAGCACCAGCACGTACGGCGAGTTGCTCACCAGGCTCGACACCCGGAGCTGCATGTCAGTTTCCAAATTACATTATATTATGTATCCATGCACGGAAAATTGGAGTTTAGTCGATATTAGTAATTGCACAAGAACAAGCAGGAACAAATTATTTCTGCCAAAAACGCAAAACTGTTCTGAAATCGATGCATGGAACCCACAAGGGCGTTGAGTGCGCCGGCCTTGAAGTGGTGAGGCGACGCCCTCCGCTTCTCCCGAGACACGTACACCAGCAACGGCGTCTCGGTCTCGTCGTCGTCGTCAGAGCGGCCGGTGTTGCTGCTGCAGCTGCCTTGTTCATCAGTTATGATCTGACACGCATCATGACAATTAATCAGTGCACAGATCTAGAAGGTGATCGATTAACCTTGTCTCCTACCATCCTAAAAATGTAATTTCAAAGCACTCTAAGTAGTACGTGGCACTGTACTAGGTAAGGGCACAAACTAACACAGTGCTAGCTATCTGACGATTAATTCACCTCGACGTAAGCATCGTGATCCTGACGTGCTGCTTTTGTCCAACCAATGATACTCTTGTCGTTCTCGGCCTCTTGTACACCCTTCTTGAACGTCTCATACATTTCCTGTAAAAATCGATCAGCACACTCCAAAAATTAAGAATTATAGTTTCTAGTAATTATTGCTGTACTCCTTCCAATAAGCAAACCAACGATTTTCGCGCAGACAAGAGCAAATCAACGCAACTCTCGTATAAATAAAATAATGGATGCTAGATATGTTTACTACTTAATTAACCATCCCTATAAGGCTGTAACGTGCACAAGTATGCGTGAACTTCGTGCAATTATCCAAAGAAGCGTGCGGTAACGAACAAATTAAGCCGTCGTTATCTAGGTATCGATCAAATACGTCCTGACTCTCGTGTGTTACGTTGAATACGACGTTCGCCAGCCTTGAAAGATATGATTAGCATATCGTGCTAGAGGATAGTTAATGGCGCTCATAATAGTTTTTTCGGATTTGCTATTTCACATGCGTATGAAAATTTGCAAAATCACAGGCTATTTTCTCATCTTCGGATCGATGTGAAGATTCGTGCTCCAGCGAGGTCACCTTCCTCGTACCGACACCTGTCGTAGGTGATGGCTGTGGCCAGCGGATTATAGTTAGGGTTCACCCGTTTAGGATTCAAGTTCACCGGTGCCCCTCAGGCTTAGAGGGAGGCCGCGGCGGCGCCGCTAGGTGCGGGTGAGGGTGGTGGGCAGGGGTCGGCGGGGGTGATGATGACCAAAGTGGTTAGGAGGCGGTGGGAGGTGGTGACAGTAGCCGCCAGAGACGAGGAAGGAGGCGTCGCAAGGGATCTCGCCGACCGGAAAGGAGGAAGAAGGGTGGCAGCGGCGGCGAATGGGTGTGGAGTGAGTTACTGTGTATGTATATATTTATGTATACATATGTATGTGTATTCAAGCATCTACAAAACTTTTGCATCATTGCATTGAATCTTTTAAAAAAGTAGCAGTTTTGTTAACTCGAAAACTTGAATTAATCCAAATTAAATTTTCCCCACGAGAACTGGACCGTTAATTTTGTAAATTTAGAGAGGTCATCCATGATTTGACTCTCTACCTGCAGTTTTTACGCACCTTGATTCTTAGCGTCTCGTCGGTGAGCTCGTGGTGATCACCACCGTCCTGCTGGTCGTCCCCGGCGAAGTACCTGTCGGGGCACGGGCATTGCACCCGGTACTTCCTGCAGAAGGGCACCCAGGCCGTGGCGAAGGCGTAGGCCTTCCTTGCCGCGAGCAGCGTCAGTGGCGACCCGGCGTCGTCGGACAGGTAGACGCTCAGCCTCCCGCCGGGGTAGTCGAGCGCCATGGCGGAGACCACCGTGTTCATCACCTCCACCGTGGGCTCCTTGTCCGGGTCGGCCGTCACGACTATCACGTCCACGGCCGGAAGCGCGCGCCGCGAGAGCCTGCCCGGGAAGGCGGAGCGCGTGACGGGGCGCCACATGGGCGCTTGGGACAGCGCCCAGAGGAAGAGGAGCACGAGGTCCGCCGCGAGCATGACGAGGACGAGGTGGTGGTGGGCGATGGCCGCGGCGGCGAGCGCGAGGTGGAGGGCGGCGAGGAGGCGGTTGGCGGTGGCGAGGGGGCGGTCCACGTGCACGGTGTTGAGCGGTGCCTGTTGCAACTTGGGTGGCGGCGCCATCTTCTTCCGTGTGCTCGCTTAGAGCGTGATTTCTGATTTGTAGCAGCAGTAGTGTCTACACGAGTGTGTTTGGTTACCTCTATCAAGCTTCTGGGGTCTTCTAGTCCGAGGGAAACGCGAGGAGGCAGCGTGGCTGCTCAGCTAAGCCTGACGCATTCGTGGACAGATAGAGGCTTGATTGATTGAGTGGCCACAATCTCAAGTGTCAAATGAGTGGTCAATATCTCAAGCCACTTGGTCAATCAAACGAGGGTAAAAAATACTCATTTACATGCGCTGTCGCGTGCAAATGGACTGTACCATATCTTTAGCTAATTTATCAGTGCTAGCCAGCTGACGATTAATTTACCTCGACGTAAGCATCGTGATCCTGACGTGCTGCTTTTGTCCAACAAATGATACTCTTGTCGTTCTCGGCCTCTTGTACACTCTTCTTGAGCGTCTCATACATTTCCTGTAAAAATCGATCAGCACACTCCAAAAATTAAGAATTCTAGTTTCTAGTAATTATTGCTGTACTCCTTCCAATTAGCAAACCAATGATTTTCGCGCGGACAAGAGCAAATCACCGCAACTCTCGTATAAATAATGGATGCTAGATATGTTTACTACTTAATTAACCATCCCTGTAAGGCTGTAACGTGCACAAGTATGCGTGAACTTCGTGCAATTATCCAAAGAAGCGTGCGGTAACGAACAAAGCCGTGGTTATCTAGGTATCGATCAAATACGCCCTACCTCTTTGTGTGTTACGTTGAATACGACGTTCGAAAGACGTGGTTATCTAGGTATCGATCAAATTGGGTCGAAATGACGTTGTTTTTAGTAAAATAATATTGTCTCTAATCCTTTGCAGGTTATCTTATTACGTGGGTTCTGATTGAGTGTTTAGGTAAATTTACAGAAATTGGCCCAGAAGGAGTATATGCTGGCTGGAAGCCTAAGGTTGGAGGTGGCGGCGAAGCAAATCCTCAAGTTTCATAGGTAGCAACTTAGTCACATGATTTACAATGATTGAGTTCAAGTTCAATTTTCTTTAGGTTGTTGGTTGTAAGGATTCAAGCCACTTTTAATAGTAATGGTTCTTATTGTACTATTGTGTCTTTCATAAAATGGGTTGTGTGCATCCTTGATGTAGAGCACAGGAGAGATTTTTTTTCTCTTTCATTATCTAAAAAAGGTATCGATCAAATACATCCTGACTCTTCTGTGTTACTGTCGGACCCGGATTTTGCAAATCCAAATTCTCTGTGCAAATACTGTGCTATTCTCTGGATCAGTAGATAGCACTCATTGACACATTGGTGAATCATTTTATACATGACGTAAAACCATACCATTCATTAATTTAACACATCAGAGTTTATATAGACCATATCGGGTCAAGTTTTACAATAAGGGACAAACAGACCAAACTGATTACATTACAAAAGTAACGGTAGCGACAACGGAAGCAAAAGGGTGAGATCACATCTCTCCACATGCAAACGACTGCGGAAACCCATGTTCGTCTGATATTATCTAAGGACTCGGATAATATAGGCTGCACGCAAGCACCGACGGAGTCAACTGGACTAAGGCGAGACCTAGACTAAAAGAACTAAACTATTCCTCATCATCTCTTGGGTCTCCAACTTCTGGATCCTCGTAGTAGTCGTAATGTCCATGATTTCCTACTTCTGAGGGTTTTGGAGGAAAGAGCGAGGATGAGCACAACTTCCGTGTTCGCGAGCCAATACACACAATGCAATAATATACATGCAAGGCTTAACAAGGATGCCTCGAGTTCTTTTATTTGCTAAAACAATGTTTTCAATTATCATAATTATAAATTCATATCACTTAGCATTTTAACCAAATTTTATTTTATTAAAGAGAGTAATTATGCAATATTTATAACAGTAGAGGCTACCTCCACCTTTATGCTTATTTTTTATTGGGGCTATCCCCATTTATTAACACCATTGAGTTCGAAAACTCAGGAAAAATCCAATCTCAGGGCTAGGAGAGCCCGACCTGATTTTCATACCACCTACAAAGGTTTTCGAAATAGAACCAACTCTAGTAAGTTCCCATGTCCGCCTTTGACCGTAGGCACAACTGTTTAAACAGTTTAGACTCTGTAGAGCTTGTGCACTGAGCCCACAAGAGACAATCATACTCGTTGCCCCATATGATTCCTTAGTCATGTAGTTTAGCGACCATCACAGTAATCTTTCTAAATATCTCGTCCCTTCTATCATCTCACCCATATGGGGTTACGCCCATACGTTGTGCGGGATGTTCACCTCAGCGACTAGCGTAGTTGGACTACACCACCACGACTGGCAACTTCACCGTGCTTTGGTGTCCCATTCAAGTCGGACGTATCCAGAGCTTGCACCGCCTTATTATCACTCCGGCTGGAAGTGAAAGGAAGAAAAAGGAGAGAGAGAAAACCTTAAGAAATTTACTTTTTTGAGGATTTGGCAACCATGAATGCTTTGATTTGCAAATTAAAATCAAGTAAAAGCTCTGGCAATTGAAGTTACTGTTCACAAACTGAAAACGAGTTGTTACAGTTATGTTGAATATGACGTTCACCAACCTTGAAAGATATGATTAGCATATCGTGCTAGAGAATAGTTAATGGCGCTCATAATTATTTTTTCGAATTTGCTATTTCCCAGGCGTATGAAAATTTACAAAATCACAGGCTATTTTTTCACATTCGGATAGGCATGAGATTCGTGCTCTGGCGATGTTGTCTTCCTCCTTTTGACACCCGGCGTAGGTGATAGCGATGGCCGGTGGATTATAGTTAGGGTTCACCCATTTAGGGTTCAAGTTCACCGGTGCCCCTCAGGCTTAGAGGGAGGCCGGGATGGTGACAGGCCGGTAGTGGGCGACGGCGATAGTGCATCGAGAGAAAATCACAGGGCAGATATGTAACATCCCAAAAATTTTTATTTTTGAGAAGATATAATAAAAATAAATGGGAAAAATAATTCTGAGCATATTCTACGTGGGAAAATTATTTATGCATGATTTTTTGAACTTTTTGCATAAAGCAAATAATGAAATTTCATACAAGCAGCAAATTGTAAGAATCTTTGAGAAAATCACAGAGCAAATAAAATCATGAACAATTTACAAAAGAAACTATACGGTGTCAAAAGCCCTCACAAAAAATTTCATAAATTTTAGAGCCTGTCTGATAGGTTCAAAAATTCAGCAATTACTCAGCCAGGTTTGGAAATTCAAAAATTGTCGCTCACCCTTTTGGGCCGCAGATCTCGAGCCGACCCAAATTCTTCACACGCCACCAAGACCATTTTCTGCTCCTTATCGCTAACGAGTGGGCCCTACTTGTCAAAGCCCTTTGTCCACCTCGCCTCGCCGCGCCTCGCCAGCTAGCTCACCCCACCGACCTTAGCTCAAGGCCGCTTATTTTCCTCGTTGCCCACCGTTTTCAATGCCCACCAACCTCCATCACCTATGTATGGCTCCGTCCATGCTCCTACCTCTTAACGGCGCTCAACCCTCTCCCTTAGTGGAGATGCCGAAGCAGGAGCGCAAGAATTTCACCGCGGCCGTGTTTTCTCGCTGCCTTTCTCACGTGCTGCACGCTCCTATTTAAACCTCCGATCGCGTCATAGAATTCCTAGCTCGCCATTCTCGCCTCCGACCAAGAACAGAGCTTTTCGTTCCTTGAATCGCTGGGAACGAGAGCGTCATCGTCGACGCCGGTGAGCAAGCCTCACAATGCCATTTGCTCTGGTGAGCTTCCTTTCCCTCGCCAACCGGATCACCACATTCCCCTTATCTCGTTGATACTCTTTCTTTGCTTGATGTAGCTCCGGGAACCCCGTAGCATGAATGCGCCATCGTTTTCTTCACCTCCGGCGCACACTCCACTTCGGACCTTCATGTTCCCGATGTTCTGGTGAGCTTGAACCTTACTTGACCTTGTCATTTCGTGTCCCCCGAATCGACATTCTTCCTCATTTCCGGTCGTCGCCACCTCAGTGAGTCTCTAGTCGATTCCTTCTATCCCTACCATCCTCAGTGTTCATGAAAGCTAATGCGTACCTCCTTGTAGCATCTCCATCATCGTAGCATGCTGTCACCGAGAGTCTCTTTTGCGTCACTACTACTCCACGTCGCCAAGCCACTCCGCTCATTCCCCGACACTTTCAAGGACCTTCGTGAGCTTCTAGTTGTCCCCTAGAACTTTTATGCGCATTAGATCAGCTGATTAGCTAGTGTAGCGTAGACTTCGTCGTAGTCGGTCATGTCACCGCTGCTCTGGTGACCATTGGTCCCCGAGCGACTGCGTGTAACATCGTAGTGACCTCTTAAAGCCAATGTGCACCTCCTTTTGCCGCCGATTGACCTCAATCTCGAAAGCCACCTTGAGCCCGAGGAGCTCGGCCGCTCATCTCTGACCTCCACCACCACCCGGTGGCATCGCAGTCGAGAGAGCAACCCATTTTTGCCACCCCCGAGCCTTGTCGTCGCCCCAACTACTGGCGGCGAGCTCGCCAGGATCGATAGTAAAGCATCGATAGCCCGTGTTGACCGTGGGGAGTTTCTGGTGATTCATTTTTGACAAGTTCTCTTAATTCTCTTGACTCTGTTGCTTCCACGGCAGGAGAGTGGAACGAGGAGAATTGGTTCAACTTGGCCGACTACGCAGGAGTCAACATGGATGCCTGCTATGAATATGAGCAAAGTATTATTTCGTCTAATGGTAATGTCGCCTTCAGGGATCTTTCGCCAGATCCAGGAGACCATACCATAGACAGAGTTGAGGGGGGATCCCTTTCCCCCACAACTTTACATCCAAATGAGTAACCAGGTATCTCAGAGGGCAAGCGCCAAGGCAGGCATAGAACATAGCGAGGGTTCCCCCTCCAGGTGTCCGAGTCCATCTGAGGTCGTCTGACCTGGCGCGGCAAGTCCTAAAAGCCATCGTTCCGGGACTCCATCAACATCTGGTAGTCGTCACTCTCCGGTTACCCCCACAAAGGATATGGTTGAGCACACTTTTCCTACGGATTCGACCATACCCTCACAGGGCTCACCTACGAATCGAGATGGTTATAACTCAGAATTCTCTTTCTTGGAGGGGTTTGCTTCAAGTCGCGAGGCGTTGTCGTTCGACTACTCCTCAAGCCAGGAAGCCTTAGGCGCAAGTGGAAATCATATCGAGGAGGTCTTCGTCCTTCCCTCAGATCCAAGTCACTCTCCTAGAGGCGGGACTCAAGATACTCCTCCTCGATCACACACTATGAGCTCTCGTGGTGATGGCGAGGACGCCTCCGGCGATGAAGAAAATCAACACTCTCATGAGCGTGGGAGAAATCCTAGAAATGATCACTCTCCATTGAGGCGAACTCAAGAAACCTCAGACGTGGATGATCCTGAGACTATCCGGAGGAGAACAATGGCCACCCAGATAACCTTGTCTGGGCGCATTCAATATCAATCCGAGGAGGCTCAAGAGCTTCAACGAATAAATGACCTGCTCGAGAACCCAACTCAAGAACATGGACGAGCGCCAGGTTACGACCTCTTCACTGAAGAGATCGCACGAAGGCTTCAGAGCATAATGGCTAGACTTGAGCAACCTCGTTGACACCATTCTGGAAGTCGCACCGGGATGACTACTTCGAACACCAGTCGCTCGAATAACTCGCCTCATAGAGATCGGCACAACAACAGGTTGCGTCGCTCACCTAACTATAACTCCAGTCGGAGAAGAGTTCTTCGAATATCTGATGGTCGACAAGTTCTCAAGGGAGATGATTGTTCACCGCTCAGACCCAGAAATCTGCAACAACAAATGGAATACGAGGAGTATTACCCTCGTGGACTGAGACCTATCGTAGGTTGAGTTTGCCTACAATTGGGTATCATTGTGTACGACCACCTGGTGATGTCAACCCTTCTTTTTCACAAAGGAGACGTCATGATGTCTGACGAGGATTAAACCCTCTGTGTGTTATTTTAATACATAATAAAAAACCATACGCCTTCATGGTCGTAACCCTTAAGGCTAACGACCTCACTGGTCGTAAGGATTCTAGAGGTTACATAAGGGTACCTGGTCAACAAGGTCTCATGTTTAGTCTTCACCGAATAATCGCCAAAAAGCTATGAACTGGTATTTATAACTGATCCCAAGTATATTCTTACCGTGCGATCCATATAGCATGTGCTATATACTCCATATCACACGGTTACATAGTCCTAAAGACACTGGCAACAACCTCTATATGGTTAAGTCTCTCTGAGACACTTAACCGCAGAGCAGTTGACACATTGTTAACTGACGTTTCGCCCCGACCAGTCGCAACGCTTCACCAAGGACGCCTTCTCTAGGAGTAACTGCCACCTCTTCGAAAGTTATTTAAGGGTGGAGCACAGAAGACCAAAGGGCAGATGAGCAAGATCCATATCGACAATCGCACTCTGATTTGAGACAAACAAGACATCATCATCAGATTAGAGCATAGCAATCTTCACATTCAGTGTAATTAGGAGTAGTCCCTAGTCGAGTCATAAGTACCCCTGTAAATCCAGTTCATATAAATAAAGAGCGGCCACATTCTCTCCCAGGAAATATCACGTCATTTTCCTCTTTTATTTCGTAAGATCGGCGACTCGATCGTCGACAGCTGGCGCCGTCCGTGGGGAAGACGACGTAAGTTTCCTGAAGAAACTCTTCGCTCAATTAAATCCTCACTCACTCCTCGTAATCGCTCATGCGACTATGCCTGGAGTTTGGAATGAGGAGAATTGGTTTGACCTGGCGGACTACGTCGACCTCGGCATGGAAGGATACATCCGTGCCATGCAAGAAAACGGCATGTCATCCTCCTCCTCCTCCGCCGGTTCGCACGTCGCCGACGTTAGCGAAATCGACCGGATGGATGAGGATTCACCAGTACGACAAGTGGCGCTTTCAGCCATTCCGACCAGTTCGAAATGTCCAAAGACCACTCCAAGCCTGGTCTTTCCGACCGACAAAACAGGTGACGAAATTTCAGCACCACAATCCGAGAATCTCTATACTCTCGATGAGATCATGGCTGAAAGATACTCACCTACGGCTTCTGGTAATTCTAGGAGCGAATTGACGCCTGGTAACGGTGTCGATGAAGTCTCCACTGGTCGTAGGCCATGTGGGGATGATAAGACTTTGCATACGATCGGCAGTTCACCGGATCAGGCTGAGTTCACCAAGAAGGCCTCTGGAGGTGCTCATCTCCGATCGCGCTCCGTCATGAAAACTTCTAGCAGAAGTATTGAAAAGCTCTCCATTAGTTACGATGGAAGCTCATCGGAAGATCACTGCTGGAGGCACGAGGTCAATGCGATCGTAGATGCAAATCAAGATGCCTTGCACGGTCCTACACACTCTGTCACGCCACCACGTGCTGGTGGAAATGATACGGGCCATCAGGGCACCAACTTCCGGAGGCAACAGAACTGATCGACGTCCATCAGTTAACTTGCCTGGCACTGTCCCACCAAGAGTAGCTGGTCGGACGGAACAAATCCGGAGGTCGGAGGAAGGTTCAGATCTGCGACACCTCGCATCAAGATGAACCCCCGAGACCTTCTAAGAATCGTATGAAACCTACAATGTGTTCAGGATATATTGAATAATTCTAACCCTGTTCTAGCAGAAACCCCAGGTTTTATACAGCTCATAGGCCAAGTATCGGAGATCCTGCAACAAACCATGCAACGAACGGAAGCGTATCGAGAACAGATAAATTCAGGAAGTCAAACCATGACTTCGTCTTAACGCTCCTCCCTCAGTAGAGAGCAGCATGGTCGTGTTGGGGGGAAATCCATACCAAGGCCTCCTCGACGATTCCAACCAAGGAGTCACGAGGGAAGAAGGCTATTCCAGGTAGCCACTCCCTCATCGCGTCGAGAGGAACAATGTAATGCCCGGCCTAGGGGTCACCCGAGAGGCCCTCCAGGATCTCCCGGAAAGTCCATCAGGACCTCCCAGGAGGTCCGGTAGGACTGCTCGAGGGGATCTCCAGGACCACCCAGGAGTCCGGTAGGACCGCCTGGAGGTATGGAGATCAGACCCGAAGGTGTCCCAAGGCAAGCGTGAGGCACAGGAGGACCCCAACGACCACGGCCTGCCCCAGGGTTGGTCGAGAGACCACTTCTGAGGAGGTCCCGAGGAGGTTGTGGAGCCAAGGAGAACCCCGGAGACCTCCCACGACTAGACCAGGGGGGTCGTGGAGGTCTGAGGTCATCCCAGGACCTCTCACGACTAACCAGAGGGTAGCCGTGGAGGACTGGAATTGCTCCAAGGTCTCCTGTGCAAACCAAGCTAGTCCCAAGGATCACTAGCTAACTCGGCCAGAATACACAGTGGTAACATAACTCCAACAAAAACTTTATTAATATCAACAAGGTTGATTACAAGGGAAGGCCTACAGGCCAACAAACCAAAACACAGCGGAAGGTAAATAAGAAGGCCATTCGATACACCACAAGCAATCGGCTGGAGGGCGCATCCTAGTCGTCCAGGACCTCTAGGTCCACAACAAGATCACCACAAGGCTTTCTTTCCCTGCTCAAAACAGTTATCAAGCAAGAGTGAGCACAACAACCGTGCTCGCAAGTTACACCCATCAATTAATAGAATGACATGCATAATGGATATCTCAAGGAAGGCATAATATAGTTAGTTTGCATAAAGCCAAGTTTGTTTCAAATACAAGTATTAAATTTCAAGGCAGTTATACAATATCTAAAATTCATTTTTGTAAATTCCATTTTTCAGTTGGATAACATTTATCATCAAGATGGTGAAGGATACCCTCCTGTCACAAGGCTCCCTGCCCAAACCCATTTGGATAGCAATCCAAAATCAATTTTCACAAGACCTTTGAAAACAAAACCAAGATCTAGCTTTGAGCAGCTTTGCTAGCATGTCCATAACCGTGGACACGGCTATTCGAATAGTTTTACACTCTGCAGAGGTTGTACACTTTACCCACATGACACGACTTCTCTAGTTTGTTTGACAACCGTCGTTGCCACCTCTCACTGCCGATGGTAAGAGATCTAGAGCACGTGACAATGCCTTTACAATGCATCATTCCACCGCAATCCATTCACTCTAAGGTTTCGCCCTTCAGGGCCCCCTCTTGAGCCAGTGGGAATTACATAGTCATAAAAGACAGGCCATAAAAGACCACCCACACCTCAGCCGGATCAACCGCGATGGAACTTTGCAAATTATTTGGCCAGGTCCCGCCCACACAGGACATGTGGTTGCACGATAAGGGCATAACAAAATACACTCGTAGACCGGTACTTAACTGACCCGGGCGGCCACCACAACCCTGGGGCATCGGATCACATGACCCCTGTGTATAGACTTACACCAACCAAACACCCAATGCCGCCCAAGTCCAAAACCATTTTTCATTTCTTTACTTTTCAAGCCTCCATGGCACACCAATGCCATGGTCATATGTAAAACCCCGATGACACACCAATGCCATGGTCCGATTCATTTAGACAAGTGATATTTTTGGCCAAAACTTCCCAATCAAGATTCTTTTCTCTAGGCATGGCTAAGCTTTACTTTTTAAAGGGCTCCTGGTCCACACTACCGCATAAAACCAGGTTTTGCCTAGGGTGAAAACATGTTCGGTTCAAGATCAATAGTGGTTATACAAAGGAATTAGGCATAACTATGAATTTAAAGACAGGTATTGAAATAACTTAGTAAAGTAAGCATGCATCAACATTTAAAATGGAACATATATAGGGTGAAATAATGGATGCAATATGATCAAGAGTGTAACCTGCCTCCTGTTTGAAGGCTTTACAGGTCTCCTCCCTCACAAAGCTCAGGCCCACCACCGATGTCGAGGTCTACACGTTAAAGCAGCGCAATTTAAACCATAGCCAAGCAAAAAACCAAAAGAACTTCAGAGAAACGTAAAACTAGAGCCAACAGAGAGGTTTGATGGTCGGGAGGAGATCCAAAGAGCTGCCTAGAGGGGGGGTTCACAGCTTAAGGGAGGAGGTTCGGAGAACTGGGAAGGAGGTCTAAGAGCTGGTCGGGTGAGCCAGAGAATGGAAATGAGAAAAGGTAAGGAGGAAAGGCTGTCCAAGCTTATATTGCTAGAGCTGCTGGGAGGTCCAAGGGCACACGAGGCCAAGGGACGAGGTCCAAGGGCACACGAGGCCAAGAGCAGGTAAAGGATGAGACAAAGAATGGTTCAGTGTTGTAAAAAGGTGGTAGAATTTAATGCGACACAATAGGCATTAAATGCTTGCAGACTTCCAAGTGCTAAGGACATGGTCAAAGGATAAGAAAAGTGGGCGTGACTGACAAATAGGGCCAGTCAAAGCCCGAAGGGGAGGTCCCGTAGAGGTCAAGGGAGGTCCTCACCCACGAGGGAGGTCCTAACGGTCAGATCCACATAGGGGAGGTCTTGACGGTCAGATCCACAAAGGGGAGGTCCTAACGGCTAGGATCTCCAAAGGGAGGTCCTAGCGGTTAGATCAAAAGCAAGAGGAGGTCCTGACGGTCGGATCAAATCAAGGGGAGGTCTGAACGGTTGAGATCTCCAAAGGAAAGGTCCTAACGGTCAGATTTAACAAAGGGGAGGTCTGGACGGTTAAGATCTCCAAAGGGGAGGTCCTAACAGTCAGATCTAACAAAGGGGAGGTCTAGACGGTTAAGATCTCCAAAGGGGAGGTCCTAATGGTCAGATCAAAAGCAAAGGGAGGTCTGGACGGTTAAGATCTCCGAAGGGGAGGTCCTAACAGTCAGATCTAACAAAGGGGAGGTCTAGATGGTTAAGATCTCCAAAGGGGAGGTCCTAACGGTCAGATCTAACAAAGGGGTGGTCTGGATGGTTAAGATCTCCAAAGAGGAGGTCCTAACGGTCAGATCAAAAGCAAGGGGAGGTCTGGACGGTTAAGATCTCCAAAGGGGAGGTCCTAACGGTCAGATCTAACAAAGGGGAGGTCTGGACGGTTAAGATCTCCAAAGGGGAGGTCCTAACGGTCAGATCAAAAGCAAGGGGAGGTCTGGACGGTTAAGATCCCCAAAGGGGAGGTCCTAACGGTCAAATCTAACAAAGGGGAGGTCTGGACGGTTAAGATCTCCAAAGGGGAGGTCCTAACAGTCAGATCTAACAAAGGGAGGTCCTGACGGCTAAGATCTCAAGAGGGGAGATCTTAACGGTCAAGATCTAAACAAGGGAGGTCCTGACGGCTAAGATCTCCAGAGGGGAGGTCTTAACGGTCAAGATCTAAACAAGGGAGGTCCTAACGGCTAAGATCTCCGGAGGGGAGGTCTTAACGGTCAAGATCTAAACAAGGGAGGTCCTGACGGCTAAGATCTCCAGAGGGGAGGTGTTAACGGTCAAGATCTAAACAAGGGAGGTCCTGACGGCTAAGATCTCTAGAGGGGAGGTCTTAACGGTTAGATCTAACAAAGGGAGGTCCTGACGGCTAAGATCTCCAGAGGGGAGGTCTTAACGGTCAAGATCTAAACAAGGGAGGTCCTGACGGCTAAGATCTCTAGAGGGGAGGTCCTAACGGTCAGATCTAACAAAGGGAGGTCCTAACGGCTAAGATCTCCAGAGGAGAGATCTTAACAGTCAAGATCTAAACAAGGGAGGTCCTGAGGTGAGCGATAGCGAGATAAGAAGCGGGAGCCGTAGGATTTCCATCGAACGGTCAAGGCAATTGGGCCGTTCGGACCGAGCGAACGCCCCAACAGATCGGGGCCGTCCACTACGGATCAGACGGTTCTAAAGGAGTGGGACGTTCGAACCATCCGAACGTCTCACCAAGGTCGAACCGTCCAACGCAAATCGAACGATACACAAGCGATATAGGTCTAGATCAAGCAGAAAGCTCGAACGGACACGAGGAAAGTCTAAATAAACAAGGAGGTCCTAGGGGATATGGGGAGGGCCTGAAGGACACGGGGATGTCAAAATAGACAAGGAGGAGGTCCTAGAGGACATGGGGAGGTCTTGAAGGATATGAAGAGGTCAAAATAGACAAGGAGGAGGTCCTGAAGGACATGAAGAGGTCCAAATAGACAAGGAGGAGGTCTTGGACTAAAGAGGTCTAATACAAGGAGATTCAAGCCAACAAAGACGTGGTCTGGATGAAAAGAATCCAAATAAAAGATGTGAGGGGAGGTCCGGTGAGGTCAAACCAGAGGGAGGTCTGGGCATACACGAGGGCTAAACACAGAGGAAGTCTAGACCTAGGGAATGCCGAAACAAAAAAAGGAAGTCTAGACCACAAAGATGGTTTAGTCCTTAGAAGAGGTCTAGCTGCAAGGAAAGCCTAAACCTCAGAGGAGGTTTAGACCACGAAGGAGAGTAAGGAAGGGAAGGTTCTGCTCCAAGGGATACACTGGACAAGGAAGGTGGTCTAGTCAGAGGGGAATTCTAAAAGACAAGGGAAGGCTCGAGCAGACAAGAATAGGAGAACAAAGACTAGAGGCCGGACAAAGGGAAGGTCGGACATAAAAGAATGTCCAAACAGAATAGAGGAAAGAGATCTGCTCAAGAGTCGGGCACTGCAAGAGTAGATCCTCTGAGAGAAAGGAGAAATAGCTCGGGGAGCTTGAATACCACCAATTAAATCAAGCTTGAGATTAATTGAAGTTTGACTTAGTCATTTTAAACACCTCAAATTCTGAAAACCTCAAGTTAAGCTTTGAATTCTCATCAAAACAAACTGGTTCTTTTTATTTTGAAAATTTTCAAAAAGGCTCAGAAAACCAGGGTGTTACAAACAACCGCTTGGACCAGACGATCTCCGACATCGTCTAAATCAAGCCGGCGGTCGAAGGCATCATACCAATGTCTACAACCGGATCGGTACACCAGAAGTCCAACGTTCCAATCCTAGGATCCGGTCTTCGACCGATTACAATCCGGCACCTTTCCAAAGAAGGCGTCATGAATCGATCACAGGTTGTCGAGCCTTCTCTGTAGGGCTCCAAGCTGTGCGTTGGCCAAACAGGTTTCGACCAGCCAACTCGGAAAAATTCAATGGGACTCAGAACCCATTAGAGTTTCTCCAAATATATACCACCACCATCAGAGCAGCTGGTGGTTACGAAAATGTAATGGCTAACTATCTGCCCACCGTGCTCGAAGGGTCTGCCTGGTCTTGGTTACTTAACCTACCAGTCGGATCAATCTATACTTGGGAGCAACTCTGTGACCTTCTAATTGCAAACTTACAGGGTATGTACGATCGCCCTGGAAAGGAGGATGACCTCCACCGAATCTGGCAAGGCTCTGACGAGACTCTCCGTCAATACATCAAGAGATTCAGCCAGGTTCGTAATTCCATACCGGAGGTCGCAGAATCATCGGTTATCTAGGCTTTTAAAATAGGTCTAAGGGATCGGTGGTTTACGAAGGACATAGCAATGAACCCTCCACGAACAACCGTCGAACTTTTCGACATGGCCGACAAGTACGCCACCGCTAGCGAAGCAATAGAGTGGTGTGAGGCCATTGATCGAAAAGATAAAATTCCCCAGCCTGGCCTTGACAAACCAGAGAAGAATAATAAGAAGTCTCTGAAGAAGAAAAAGAACCGCAGACCCGATGATAAGGAAGTCTTAGCGATTCCTGAAAAGTCCACGAAGGGCAAGAAGAACTATACCGGTCGAGGCAAAGCAAAAGGTTCGACCGAAGGATTCCAGAAAAAATAAGAAGTGGTGCCTACTTCACCAACAGTCAGGGCACGACCTCCGCACCTGTCGAGTCTGGCAAAAGAAACTAGAGGATTATTATGCAGGCAAAGGACCATTTCCCGCAATACAGGAGCTCGGAGAGCGAGTTCTAAAAAGGACAAAGATGGCGACGAAGAGATGGAGTACCAGGATCCTCAACACACGGTCAACATGATCTTTGGTGGGTCTTCTTTGTACGAGTCGAGGCGTCATCTGAAGGCCATGGAGCGGGAGGTCAACCTCATCGAGCCTTTGACCATCATCAAGTCGTCAAAGTGGTCAGACACGACAATCTCCTTCAGCAAAGAAGACTGCCCCATCCATTCGACTCGACCAGATAGGTTCCCTATAGTTGTTGAACCTAGTATTAATAATTGTAGGGTTAATCGAGTCTTAATAGATGGAAGTAGCTCTTTGAATATATTATTTGCGGGAGCTTTAGAGGAAATGTAAGTTCCCAGGTCAAAGGTGAAACCAGTGAAATACGCCTTTCACGGCATAGTTCTTGGCTCCACCACTAAACCGATAGGACAAGTTTCCCTACCGGTTACATTTGGAAGACCTAACAATTTTCGAACAGAAAAGATTCCGTTCGATGTGGTGGATTTTGAATCCGCATACAATGGAATCCTTGGTCGACCGGCCTTAGCAAAGTTCTTGATAGCCACGCACTACGGTTATCAAAGTTTGAAAAAGCCGGGACCAAAAGGAGTCATCACGGTTCGAGGAGATCAAAAAATGGCTTACGTATGTGATCGAAAATCCCTAGAGCTGGTCGATAAACTTCCGACCAGAGAGGCTAATCCATCTACCATGCAGGTCAAGTACTCGAGGCCAAAGATGACACCAAAGCCATCCGGCCAGACAAGAGAGGTACCACTCGACAAAGGCGCTTCTCCGGATAGCACCAAGTCCCCACATGGGTTAGGAAATACTGACTCATTTACTCGTAAGATTCTGGTCGAGGCAAGACTCGACCCCAAATAGAAAGAGTCACTCGTCTCCTTCCTCCGAGCAAATCAGGACATATTCGCCTGGCAGGCGTCTGATATGCCCGAAGTCCCCTGGGAGGTGATCGAGCACAGGCTAGCTCTCCAGCCTGACAAGAAACCGATCAAGCAGAAGCTGCGGTATTTTGCACCTGATCGGAAGGAGGCAATCCAGTCGGAGATTGACAAGCTCCTCAAAGCTGGGTTTATTCATGAAGTCGACCACTCTCAGTGGCTCGCCAATCCTGTAATGGTTAGAAAAAATAATGGGAAATGGCGAATGTGTATCGACTTTACAGATCTTAATAAAGCTTGTCTGAAGGATGATTTTCCCCTTCCACGCATTGACCAACTTGTAGACTCTACTTCCGGGTGTGAGTTACTAAGTTTTTTAGATGCGTATTCAGGGTACCACCATATTAATATGTGTAAAGAAAATGAAGAGAAAACTTTCTTCATCACCCCATATGGCACTTACTGCTATGTTATGTTAAGATGTCATTTGGTCTCAAAAACGCTGGTGCAACTTTTCAAAGGTTGATGCAAAAAACCTTTAATCCACAAATATGTTGGAATCTAGAAGCCTACATTGATGATCTGGTCATAAAGAGCATCGACGCTAGCGACCATGTTCACGACCTACAAGAAACTTTCAATAACTTGAGAAGGCATAACCTCAAGTTGAATCCGAAAAAGTGTGTGTTCGGAGTTTCTGCTGGAAAACTGCTCGGTTTCCTAGTCTCAGCTAGAGGTATTAAAACAAATCCAGTAAAAATAGCGGCCATCGACCAGATGCGCCATCCGACCACGAAGAAAGAGGTCCAGAAACTAACCGGCTGTATGGCAGTGCTGAGTCATTTCATAGCAAGGGTAGGGGAAAAAGGATTACCTTTCTTTAAGCTTCTTCGGAAACATGGAAGTTTCGAGTGGACTAAAGAGGCAAACGATGCCTTTGAAGAACTTAAAAAGTACCTTACGAGCCCCCCGATCTTTGTTTCTCCAAGATTGGGAGAAGCATTGCTAATTTACGTGGCTGCAACGCCACAAACAGTTAGCGGTGTACTAGTCGTTGAACTGGATAACATCCTACGACCAATGTATTACGTAAGCGAAGTCTTACATGGATCAAAGGAAAGATACCCACAGGTACAAAAGTTGTTCTATGGTCTCCTTATGTCTTCAAGGAAACTGAGGCATTACTTTCAGGCCCACAAAGTGGTCTTACCAACTGGATATCCCCTTGGTCAAGTCCTTGGAAACAGGTAATCATCAGGACGAATAGCAAAATGGGCAGTTGAGCTAGGGGTGTTCGACCTCTATTTTATCTCACGAACAACAATCAAGTCCCAGGCAATAGCAGAATTCATTGCCGAATGGACAAACACTGAACCCACCCAAGGGCCCGAGTACGAACACCACGACGAGTGGATAATGTACTTTGACGGTTCCTTGATGCTAAAAGGCTTGGGACTGGAGTTGTCTTCATATCCCCTACTAGCGAACACATCAAGTACGCCACCCAGTTAAATTTTCCTGCCACAAACAACGTGGCAGAATATAAAGGTTTACTAGCAGGACTCCGAGCAGCTCGTTTGCTCGGGATTCACAGATTACTAGTGAAAGGCGATTCTCAACTAGTAGCGAATCAAGTAGAGAAAGAGTATCAATGCTCGGGTACCAAGATGTCATCTTATCTGCCGAAAGTACGAAAACTCGAAAAGCACTTCTTCGGTTTCCAGATCCAACATATTCCTAGAAAGGAAAACTTTCTAGTAGACCAGTTGGCACAGATGGCCTCCACGAGGTCAATCGTCCCGCCCGGAGTTTTCCTCGAGCAACTCGATTCGCCCTTGGTGGTCGAGCCTTCCGAGAACATGCATGATTCTTTACAGGTCGTACAAACCGATCGTGAGAACGTGGATGCTCCACAGGTTGTTGACGGTTGGCGCTGTCGCGATCAGGGTAGAGATTGGATGACATCGATCTACAATTATCTTCAGCATAACATAATTCCAAAAGATGATGTAGAGACTGATCGTCTAGCACGAAAAGCCAAATCATACACTCTAATTGAACGTACCTTCTATAAATGAGGATCTCACGGAGTGTTGATGAGATGCATATCTCAAATAGATTGCATTAAGTTGCTAACCGAAATCCATGAAGGAGTCTGTGGAGCACATCATTCCTACAGAACACTAGTCGGTAAAGCCTTCAGGCAAGGATACTACTGGCCAACTGCCCTTCATGATGCAAAAAGAGCTCGGACGGCACGACCTTTGTCGGTTTCATAGCCGACAAGTACATCAGCCGGCACAAGCCCTACAAACAATTCCTCTTTCATGGCCTTTTGCAACCTGGGGACTGGACATTCTGGGACCTTTCCCAAGAGCACCCGGGGGCTTCGAATTCTTTTTCGTCATGATCGACACGTTTACAAAATGGATTGAAGCCGAGCCTGTTGTTAAAACGACAACTAAGGCCGCTAAGAGATTTCTCACAAAAAATGTGATAATACGATTTGGTGTACCCAGTCGTCTAATCACGATAATCTGCTTGCTTCTCCAAATGATCAATTCCAAGAATTTCGCGACAAACTTGGTATCAAAGTTCATTTTGCTACATTGCTCATCCGCGAGCAGCAGAAGCGATTAAGCGAGCCAATGGTATTGTTATGCAGGGGATCAAACGCCGAGTGTTCGACCAGTTAATCAAACGGTCAGAAGTTTGGGTTCAAGAACTCCCGTCTATATTATGGGTCGTTCGAACCACGACCAGTCGTGCGACCAGTGAAACGCCATTCTTCTTGGTTTATGGTGTTGAAGTCATGCTTCCTCCAGAACTAAAAATTGGCTCTGCTCGAACTGATTGTTTCAACGAAAATGATCAGAATGAATGATGACTTGACGACATCAATTTCCTTAAAGAACGACGAACCAAGCCCTCGTACGATCAGCAGTATACCAACAAGCCATGCAAGGTACCATAGTCGTAAGGTGCAACGTCGCAGCCTCGCTGTAGGTGATTTGGTTCTCAGAAAAATTTAGAATCAAGCAAATCGCAGTAAACTTTCTCCCAAGTGGGAAGATCCTTACACTGTGGTCGAAGTCACCCGACCAGGTTCTGTACAACTAGCCATGTCGGACGGGCAAGTTTTGTCAAATTCTTGGAACATTGATCAATTGCGTAAGTTCTATGTCTAATTCTTTTTTACATTATTTCAATTCTTATTTATTTTTATTAGTACATTCATTCATTTCTTTTTTGACGAGTGATATAGTTTATATATCTATGCCTATATTCTGGTCACCTATTATTGTTGTTTAAGATGGTGGGAGAAGACAATTGTTCTCTCCGATATCCTTTACCAGGATCTCTGTTACTCTTTGGCAACGACATCTGTGTCATACGCTGTATAGGTCATAGTCGTGATCATTCCATAAATGATTCCACGTGTGACCATACGAGTAATCAGAGCATAATATAAAAAACTTTATATAGTGCCTCATACTATTAAGATTATGAAGACTATATTTCTTCATTTCAAAATTTTACTCTACTCTCGTTTGGCTACTGATCGGGACACAGAAAGCCTCCTAGTCGAAGTCTCTCCTTTTTCGCACGTGGTCCTACCCACTGGAAGGAGCTTCCTAGCGACGGTTCCTTTCTTACGATCCTCGCTGCCAGTCGGACTGGAGCCTGGGCACGTTTTGCGAGATGTTTTTCTATATTTTCTATTCTTAGCAGTATTTTTTCCAACCAGTTTTGGGTCGTATATATAAATACGATCACTTATCGTTTTTTGCATACATTCTTGCATTTCTACTTTTGTCAATACAACAAATCTTTTTTCCGACCATATACAGTTTTGTTTGGTATTTCGATTATGACAAACAAAGATCTATAACTAGTCGAAATCGTACACTGGTTCCGACCAAAATGATTTCCTAGTATTGTTACGATTAGTTTTGTCTTATGATCAGTATAAACCCTCAAAACAATGGTTTCGACTTTTTTTTTCTCTTTCTTGGCTAACTGCTTGTCTAGTAAAGCTCTTCTACTACAAAGCAGTCGGGGGCTAGGGAGTATACGAGAATTTCAAAAAAGTCAACAGGATAAAAAAATAATTGTTGATGACATAAAGATAAGTTTTATATACAATTCTTATATTACAAGGTCCTATTCTTGAATGTCCCTAGACTAATTACTGCTTGATGGAGATCCGACCTCCATCTCCTCTACAACTTTGTCTCCAAGTGGCCTAAGTTCTTTCATAAGCTTGGTCGCCTCATCAGGCAGGCAGTTGAAGTCATCCTCAATGGCTTGGAGATCAATAGAGAGGTCGGAAGCCTTCAGTTTTACCAACACAAAGCTAACTCCATTGGCAACGCCTTCTTTTATAGTCTGGGTATAATTCTCTCGAGTAGTCTTGAGCAGACCATTGAGATCTCCTAGAAGTTGGCCCAAGTAGTTTATTTTCTCTATTGGATCTCTTAAGTCAAGCATACTTGATCCTGATCCCATATCAAAGATCATCTTGTTTAAAACATGAATCTTCTCATCAAGATTTTGCACAAGAGCTGCCTCCTTTTCCTGCTCAAATTCCAGAGCCTTCTCGGTTCTATTCGACGCTTGCGTTTGCTCTACACGAGTAAAACAAATAGTAAGCACAACATGATCAGAGGAGGATAATAAGTCAAGTTTATGACCTATTACCTTCAATTTTCTTGTTTAGTGTCTCATTTATGGTCGACGCCTCTGCAATCGACCGGTCCTTAGCTTTATTCTCTTCCTCAAGCAGAGTTATTCTGGCTTTGTCAGCCACGACTTCTTCTTTTATTTTTTTCCAAATCTATCGAATACGATAAGAGAGAATAATTAAAGAAGGACAAAGTATTGAAAAAGGAAAAAGGTTAAGAAGAAAGTTCTTACTTTCCAGTTCATAGTGCTTTTGCTCCAAGTCCTTAATTCGCTGGGTCAGTCCTTCGACCACAGCAAAGTTCTCGACCATATACTACACAAATAGCATTTTTTCTTTAAGTTTCCTGTAAACTTTTAAGAAAGACTATGAAACTGGTCGTAGATACTTACCCGGATTGCCAAGTCATTATAACCGGCAAATGTCAAATCAGGACCTATCTTGATTTGATGATCCGATATTTTTCCCCATGCCTCATTAAGTGACTTATCGTTGATAAATCGGGGACGAAAAGGGAACTTATTTGGTTGAGGGGGATTACCAACATTGGTCGGAACCTGTTGAGGGCCTTTAAGGGCATCTACCTCCGCAGAAGGACTTAGAACCACCATTGGATCCAGCTCGACCGTTGGCCTTGACACCTGCTCGGGGGCTTCTTCGACCACTTTGTCCTCAGGAACTCTCTCCTGGGAAGTATTTTGGTTGAGGACTTCCACAGGTGTCTGGTCCTCAGGAAGATTCTGGTTGGAAACGACCGGAACACCAGAAGACCTATACAAAACAAAGAAGGGAAGTTCAACACACCAAATCATCAAGAAACTATTAAAGGTGTGCACTCATACGACCTATTTCATTTGTACATACCTAGATAATTTCTTGGGTTTGACTTTGAAACACGGTAAAGTAAACTCTGTACCGCCAGCCTTCCTTTTATTCTCAACCAAATTCGTCGGCTCCGAACCGGCAAGGTTGGTTGAACCCCTTACATCCTCCAACATGATGTCGGAAGCAATATCCTCGATCAATTCATCAAGGGTTGCATTCCTGACCATCGGGTCGGAGGGAGTAGTTTCATCAACCTCTAGATCAGTTGTTTCATAACAAGCGTAAAATTCGTGAAACGACCAATCACAGTCTCTGCCTCATAACTATGCTCTGCAGGCCTTCAGTCTTCTCCACCTAAATCAAAAAGCGAGTTTGGTCAGGTGACGAAATCTTCTATCTAAAGTATATGTATTCTTCTTTTATGCTCTATTACCTCGGGAGATTCATCCTCTTCCTGTGCATCTAGGCACGATTCGGTCGGAACCACAGTGGGATGTTGATCCTCACCTGATTGTATGACTCGCAATCCGACCGCTTACAAAAATAGAGCAAGATCAATAAACTGATCGGAGAACATGTATACATGATAGGAGAGATTTGATTATCTACCTTAAGTCTTGCCAGTCTCTCTTCAATAGAGACTATTGCCAAGATGTCGGGGAACGCAGCCTTCTCCCCAGGCTCCTCCGCACAGATCATCCTGATCCGCTCTCTGATTTCCTCAGGAGAAAATGCTTTAAAAAAAGGGGGAGACAAGTGCAGATTTTAAGGTATTACGATAATCAAATAATAAGTCATACTGGTCGGAGCTTCTCTCAAAAACTTACCACCTCCTAAGATAGCCTCATCACGACCAATAGACCAGAGCAGGGAATGAGTTTGGAGCCTCAGAGGACTAATCTGGCGTTTCATGAAGTCTCTCACCACATGCCAGGACGTCAAGCCCTTGATTCTCAGGTCATGGATGGCATCCACCCATCTTCCGACTACCCCTACCTTCTCCACGGTCTTCCTCCATTTGGGATTCTCGTTCGCCCTAATTCCGGCGAAGTACAGGCCATCATCCCTCGTAACCGTCATGTAAAACCAGTTCTTTTTCCATGACGACCACGAGTATTTCAAGTACATTTAGATGTACTCATCGGCCTTCCCGTCATGAAGGCGTAGCGTGCATTCTTCAGGAGCCCCCATGGATCTCCCCGACATCGCCATCCGATAAAAATACCTGAAGAGCCTCAAATTTGGACGTACTCCCAGGTACGCCTCACATAGGTAGATAAAAATACTAATATTGGCGATGGAATTAGGGGCCAAATTCACAAATTCCACCTCGTAATACTCTAAAACGCGAGGAAGGAATTTGTGCACTGGTACCCTCAGCCCGCACTCGCGGCTCGGAAAGTGCTCCCCGGCTGCTGATCTCCATCCGATCAGATTCTTGTTTGGGAGCATTCCCATCTTCTCCAGCGCTTTAAGCTTCTTTTCATTCAGATTCGAAGCCATCCACTTTGTGATTTGCTCTGACATGGTGAAATTTCTCAAAGGCATGTGTAGTGGTCGGAGGAGGCTTTGAGGTCGGAAAGATAATAAGAGGTCGGAAAGATTTCCTTAGCAAGGAACTGAAGAGGATTTGAGGAAGATCTAAAAGCGTAAAAACTCTAAAGCCTAGCAATGGAGATTTTATAGCTTCAGATTCTTAACTGCAACAGGGATTTACCCAAAAGTCCAACGGAAAAAAGCTTCTTTTTTGTCCAACGGACAGAAAAACTCTTAAATTCCCTAGGCAAGTTCTCAACTTTAAAGTGAACATAGACCACTTCGTATATCACGACATTAAATGAGGTCTGCCCGATACGACTTCATCGGAAGAAAAGTGTTCACACGACCTGTTCAGTTAAAGTTCGGGGGCTAGCTGACGAGGATTAAACCCTCTCTGTGTTATTTTAATACATAATAAACAACCATACATCTTCATGGTCGTAACCCCTAAGGCTAACGACCTCACTGGTCGTAAGGATTCCAGAGGTTACATAAGGGTACCCTGGCCAGACAAGGTCCTGTGCCTAGTCTCCGACTAGGTAACTACTCGGAAAAGCTATGAACTGGTATTTATAATTGATCCCAAGTATATTCTTACCGTGCGATCAATATAGCATGTGTTGTATACTCCATATCACACGGTTACATAGTCCTAAAGACATTGGCAACAACCTCTATATGGTTAAGTCTCTCTAAGACACTTAACCACAGAGCAATTGACACATTGTTAACTGACATCTCGCCCCGACCAGTCGCAACACTTCACCAAGGACGCCTTCTCTAGGACTAACTGCCACCTCTTCGGAAGTTATTTAAGGGTGGAGCACAGAAGACCAAAGGGCAGATGAGCAAGATCCATATCGACAATCGCACTCTGATTTGAGACAAGCAAGACAGCATCATCAGATTAGAGCATAGCAATCTTCACATTCAGTGTAATTAGGAGTAGTCCCTAGTCGGGTCATAAGCACCCCCTGTAAATCCAGTTCATATAAATAAAGAACGGCCCCATTCTCTCCCAGGAAATATCACGTCATTTTCCTCTTTTATTTCGTAAGATCGGTGACTCGATCGTCGACAATGTCATTACCAGATGTTAGGTGTTCTCACCTAATCTCCGAGCAGTTCGTTGTCCGTCGCGGTTTCGACCAGTGAACATGGAGAAGTTTGATGAGTCGCAGAATCCCATCAAATTTTTTCAGATCTACACGACCGTTGTTCGAGTAGGAGGCAGAGGAGAGCATGTCATGACAAATTACCTTCTTGCAGTTCTCGAAGGATCTGCTCAGTCGTGGTTATTAAATCAACCACTGAAGTCGATCTATTCGTGGCAACACCTCTGTGATCTACTACAGGCCAATTTCTAGGGGACCTACCATCGTCCTAGGAAAGAGAACGACCTGCACAGGATGCGATAGAATGACCACGATACCCTATACCAGTTCATCAGGCATTCCAGTCAGGTTCACAATTCCATATGTGAAGTTTTTGATTCTTCTGTTATCAGGGCGTTTAAGCAGGGAGTTCGCAATAGAAGGATCGTCGAGGATATCACTTTAAATCCTCTGGCTACTGTCGCCGACCTCTTTGAGATGGATGATCGATATGCGACTGCTGCTGAAGTAGTCGAGTAGAACAAAACCATCGATCGAGACGACAAAATTCCTCAAGTAGCAGGTGAAAGTAGTAAGAAGAAGGATAAAAATACTAAGAAATCCAAGAACAAGACCAAAGACCAGAAGCCTCAAGCCAACAGTTCCATGGAAGTCTTGGCCGTAAGCGATAATGAGCCTCGGAGTTCTAAATCATACTCCGACCGGGTCAAGGGCAAACGCCCCGAATAGAAGAATGATAAGCCTAGGTGATGTCTTTTCCATAAAAAAGAAGGACATGACCTTCGCAATTACCAAGTTTTCCAATGAAAGCTCGAGGACTATTACACTGGCAAGGGTCCTCTTCCTACACTCGTGGAAGTAGGACAAACAAGTGGTCGAAAGCAGTTGGACGACGATGAGGAGATGCCGTTTCAGGATCCGAAGCACACCATCAATCATATCTATGGAGGATCTTCAGCATATGAGTCAAAACGAAAGCTCAAGGCTATTGAACGTGAGGTAAACTCCATTGACCCTCTTCTAGTCAATAAATTGCTGAAGTGGTCGGAAGTTACCATCTCTTTTGAGAGGGGTAACTGTCCGATCCCTTCTACTCGACCAGGTCGAGCCCCCCCCCCAATCAACAATTATCGAGTAAATCGAGTATTAGTTGATGGTGGCAGTTCAATAAATATTTTTTTTATGAGCGCCCTGGATGAGATGCAAGTACCCATGACCAAAGTAAAATATGTACGATACTCTTTCCATGGGATCGTACCGGGGTCTTCGGCCAAATCAACTGGTCAAGTTTCTCCCCCTGTAATGTTTGGTTCTCCAAACAATTTCAGGACAGAAAAAATCTCTTTTGATGTGGTTGATTTCGATACAATATACAATTGCATACTCGGACGACCAACTTTGGCACAATTCCTAATGGCTGCTCATTATGGTTATCAATGTCTTAAGATGCTAGATCCTAAAGGAGTGATCACAGTCCGCTGCGATAAAAAGATAGCGCTTACATGCGACCGTCGATCCCTCGAGATGGTTGGTCAGATACCAACTCGAGAAGCAAGCAAGAGTCAGCCTTTGACCAAGCAGTCGAAGCCTAAAGTTGCACCAAAGCTGAATGATCAAGTCAAAGAAGTTCCGCTGGATCCAGAGAAGCCTTCGAAGACTATTCGCACTGGGGGATACTTCTGACCCTAAATAGGAAGACACTCTCGTCACCTTCCTCCAAGCTAACGCAGATGTCTTCGTGTGGCAAGCATCTGACATGCTCGGAGTCCCCAGGGTGGTGATCGAGCACATGCTAGTTCTACGACCAGACAAGAAACCCATAAAATAAAAATAATGGAGATTTGCACTTGATCGACGAGATGCTATTGATCATAATTGGACAAGCTACTTAGAGTAGGCTTTATAAGAAAAGTCAACCACCCAAAGTGGTTGGCTAACCTTGTAATGCTTAGAAAATCTAATGGTAAGTGGCGTATGTGTGTAGACTTTACTGATCTCAATAAAGCTTGTCCAAAAGATGATTTTCCTCTTCCTTGTATTGATCAGTTGGTTGACTCTACGGCTGGTTGTGAAATATTAAGTTTGCTAGATGCATATTCTGGTTATCATCAGATTAGTATGTGTTTAGATGATGAAGAAAAGACCGTATTTATTACACCATTCAGAATATTTTGCTATGTCAAAATGTCGTTTGGTTTAAAAAATGATGGCTCTTCCTTTCAACGCTTGATGCAAACGTCTCTTTTACCTTAACTAGGCCAAAATTTGGAAGCCTATGTTGACGATCTAGTCGTAAAAAGCATCAAGCGACTTAATCATATGTCGAACCCGGGAACGAAGGATCCCGTGTTCTTTGTGTTTCATACACTAGTCCAGGATAGCTAGTATGCACAGTCGAACAAAAGTGACATCACAATCATATCACGCATTTATTTAACATAAATCATAGTTTATTACAAAATAGGGCCTAAGGCCAAATAAAATAACACATCGAAAATAGAATACTAGGTGAACCACATGATGCGCCACAGGCAATCGTCTGGGGGCGTAGGCCTAGTCGTCAAGATGCTCACCGTCCTGGTACTGCTCTTCACCAGAATAAATATTATTCAGCAAGAGTGAGCACAACTTCTGTGCTCTCAAGTTACACCCAATAACAGAATATAATGCATGTATGGGTAAACAAATGAGGTTTGTAGGGTTTATTGGCATAAAGCAGCATTTTCAAGTTTAAATATCATTACTAAGTTTCAAGGCAATTTTAGATTATAATTAAAATCAAACTTTTATTTTGATTCATCAATCTCAGGTGCAAGATAAACTTCCATACACAAAGGGTGAAGGACTACCGCCCTTACAGCAGGCTTTCTGCCCAAAATTCCCACCTGGATAAGAATATCCAAAAACAATTGTGTTTGAAAATTTATTAAAACAAAACTAAGTCTAATCCACGAAAGGCTTTGCTCAGCATGTCCATGACCACAGGCGCAACTATTCGAATAGATTATTACTCTGCAGAGTTGGTACAGCTTTACCCACAAGAGACAGTTTGCTTAACATGTCAGCCAATACACGCTTCCGAAGGCGTGCGACTAAGCAACTATCACGAGGCCTTTACCCTACATTATTTTGACATAATTATGCCCGCTAAGGTTTCGTAATCGTAGGCTTTGCACCAAACGATGACCCCCTCTTGCGCCATGTGAGTATTAACAATAAGTCTTCATGACACCCACATCTTTCTATGACATAATCATGGTGAAATAATATAGTTTAGTTGGCCAAGTCTGCTCCACTCCAGACTTGTGGTGGTACGAGTTTGACTTAACAATCCGCAGCTCACAGACCGGTCCTTACATGACTGGACGACTTCCAAAACAATCCCTAGGCCTCAAACATTCACTGATTTGAGCTCGTGCATAAACTTGCACCCACCAACAGTCCAATTCACCTAAGTCTAAACCAGTTTTGTTTATTTTTCTTATCAAAATATTTTTCAAATATTCTATGGTAAAAACAATACCATTTTTAAATCAACTTTGTATTTTGGCTAAATTCCCCAAATCAACTATTTGGTCTAAGCATTTGTGAAGCATAATTTTCTTAACTATTTTACTAAGGTGATAGGGAAATGATAATCCAAACATCAATATTAGCTATACAAAGGAAATGATTAACTAGGAGTTTTAAACAGGAATTTCAAATAATTGAATTGAATTATGCATGCAATAATAATTTAAAGCAAAATTAAATAATTTAAAATAATAGGGACAATACGATCAATGGTGTAACTTGCCTTATTCGAAGTCCTGATAATCTAACTCCTCAGAAGGGTCGAGCTCTCAGGAGTCATCGAAATCTATACATGAAAATACAATAAATTCAAATAATAATCAAATAAATTCAAAAGGCAAATTAAAATAGCTCCAAATTAGTTTAGTTAGCTAGATCTTGAATTTATATGACTTTACAAATTCGAAACACCTAAATCAGAGTTTGTATGAAGAAATACGAGCTCTTGGAAGTTTTGATAGAATTTTGAAACACTGTGCACTTTTCAAGTACTGTTCAACGAGCACTATGCATCGAGTACTGGTCGAATGCTTCGACTACATGTGGTCGAAAGGAGATTTGACCACCTGGTCAAAAGAGCTACGACCACAGGTGGAGAGGGTTTACGACCACACTGGTCGAAAAGCTACGACCACTGGTCGAAACGATTTACGACCACACTAGTCAAAAAGCTACGACCACTGGTCAAAAGGAACTTGACTACCCAGGGTGGCAGCGGCAGCGCTCGGGTACAAGCAAGCTGACGTTACGCGCCATAGCGAGGCGAGCGGATGCTATCAAAATGAAGAGGGTGACATGGTGAACTTGGTGTGCACCTTCATGGCGAGAGGGCGAGCAGAAAAGGTCGGCGGCGAGGAAGATGTGCGGCGATGAGATACGGTTCAAGGTGGCGGTGGCGTTCCGAGGTCGCTCCAGTGGAGATGGTGCGCTCACGAGGTAGACCTCGAAATGGCGATCACGATGAAGTAGACGACGGCGACAGAGCGTCAACGTCGGTGACGAAATCGACGACGCTCGGGTTGATGACAGAGAAGCTTTAGCGGTCGATTCGGTGAAAAAAGGGCTCTAGAGACGACATGATTGTGGGGGATAGAATGAGGTGAGGGAGGCGATGCTGGTACCCCCTTTTATAGGGCGAATGAGTAGTCGAAGCGGCGAGAGTGTGGTTGAGTGCTTTAAGCCGGCGCAGCAGTGAAGAGGACTCGAGTAAAGGAGGAAGAAACAGGTGTTTGAATGCGTAATGAGGTTGAAGGAGATCGTGGGCATAATTGCGCACAACCACGAGTAGAAACGGATGCATTAATGCAGTTTTAATCGACCGAGAAAGGCAGCGCTCTGCTTCGACCGGAGGAAGATGAAAACGAAGGTTAGGGATGACAGGTGGGATCGGGCGAGCGAGAGGGAGAGGAGAGGCCGGTGAGAGAGGTGTGGCATTTCGACCGTCCAATTTTGATCGGACCGTCCAAATTGATTTGAAACGTTCAGACCGTCCGAACCTTCCTATCTTGATCGGGTCGTTCGATTTTGATCGGACGGTCCACAAAAGAGGTAGCAGGTGCGCACGGGTTGAGCAGGCCGTGTGGGACGCGCGCACGAGAGAAAAGAATTGGGTCAGAGGAGGTTTCGACCCAAAGACTGTTCCCGGGTTTTTAATTGATTTAGCAGTTTAATTAATCTTGTTAATTGAAAAGGGCTTTAGAAAATAGCAAATAAAATCAAACAATTATGACAAAATTCACAGAAATTATCTAAGACATTTTGTAATTAAATAAAATAGTTCCAACTTTTAATTGGTAATTAACTTTGCAAAAAAATTATTTTGGCTTTGAAATAAATAGGAAAAAGCTTTTAAAATTTTAGAAAATTCCACAAAACTAATTAAATTTTAATTTTAACTGGAAATTGAAATTTGGGCTGTTACATCGTATTTTTTGATCAGCAAGAAACATTTAACAACCTCAGAAAACACCGTTTGAAACTCAATCATGAGAAGTGTGTGTTCGGAGTCTCGTTAGGAAAATTGCTTGGATTCCTTGTCTTTGCACGAGGAATCGAGGCAAATCTTAAAAAGATAAATGCCATTGAACAAATACGCCCTCCAACCACGAAGAAAGAATTCTATAAATTCACAGGATGCATGGCGGCTTTAAGTCATTTCATCGCATGACTAGGAGAAATGGGACTTTCTTCAAACTTCTAGGGAAACACGATAGTTTAGAATGGTCAGAAGAGGCAAAAAATGCCTTTCAGTATGTCAAGAGGTATCTTATGAGTGCTCCTGTTCTGGTTTCTCTGAAATCAGAAGAGACACTCTTAATATATCTAGTTGCCACACCACAGGCAGTGAGCGCAGTACTGGTTGCCGACAACGTTCAACAACTAGTTTACTACGTAAGCGAAGTTTTACACGGGCCTAATGAGCGATACTCTCAGGTCTAAAAACTTTTATATGCTCTCCCCATGTCTTCGAGGAAACTGAGGCATTATTTTCAAGTGTACAAGATAATTATGCCATCTGAGTTTCCCTTAGGAGAGGTACTCCAGAATAGGGAAGCAGCGGGACGCATGACAAACTGGTCGGTTGAACTTGGGGAGTTCGACCTCCATTTCATGTCCCAAACGGCCATTAAATCCCAGATCTTGGTAGACTTTATTGCCAAATAGACAAATCCTAAAACTGTTCAGGATGCCCAATACGATTCCCATGACCAGTGGACGATGTATGTAACATCCCAATTTTTCTAAGCTTTAAAAATCCTTTGAATAGTTGGTAGAGAGAAAATTCACCATTTGGATTTATTTGAATTTAATTTAAAAGCTTAATATTGGACTTTGAGTAACAAAACAATTTAATATGACTAAAGTCAACATGAACAATGGTCAAAACTATTTTATTGGATTCTATGTGCTTGGATATAATTTCTAGAATTTTCTGGAATTTTTCCAAGTTCATTTGCTAATTTCTATTGCCATTTGGAATTTACGCTATTTTCTAAAAAGAAAAGGCTATTTAAAATCTCCAAATAGTGTTGGGCGAATCTCGGCCCAATTTCCCTCCGTCTTGCCCATTTCAAGCGGCCCATCCTACCTTTGTTGGATCGTGATGGGCGCTTGGATCTCAGCAGCGCCTCTCTCTCTCTCCAGCGCTCGCTAATCCTCGGTAGTTGGATCGCGAATGGGCGTCCGATCTTGATGGCGATTGGGCGGTCGAGCGTCACAATGTTTGTGGGCGTCCGTCTGAATTGGACAACGGATCTTCGCCATAGCGTCCGCCTCGCTCTCTCTCTCTCTCGACGCGTGGGCCCTTCTGATGTTGTCGTCTCCAACACGGTCTCCTTCCTCGCTGCTCCTCCTTGTTGTGTCGGCATTATCGCCTTCTAGAAGCTCCGCCATGGTCATTTACGCTAACTAAAATCCCCAGATTTCGCACCAAACTCCATCCTTATCTCTCATGACAAACTCGTTTGAATTTGGAATTCAAACTTCGTCTCTATCCGTTTATCACAGGCGCTCGTTTGAGCGGTTTAACCTCCGCCCAAGACGCCACCTTGAGCTCGCCTGCGCCTATAAAGGACCCCTGCCGCCTTTGCCCCTTTCCAAAACCCTCGCTCAATTCCACGAGAACCTCATGGCCCGCCGATTCGAGCTTTAAGGTTTTACTTGTGGGTGGGATTTCTTCGATTATCTTGCCGTAAATCCGCCGTCGTCCGTCGTGGAAACGCCATCGAGATCATTGTCACCTCCTCTACCTCCGGACCCTTCCTCGACGCTAATCCCTCGCCGGGCGCCGTCAAACAAGACCCGAAACCTCGCCGCCACCACCGCGCCACTGAGACCACCGGAGCTACCTCATCGAGTTAGGATAACCTCGGCTTCTGCGCTGTACCACCCATTCCGGCGACGAAGTCGCTTCGCGGCCGACCATTGGGTCGATGCCACCGCCACCGCCGTTGTCGTCTCGCCGACGTGGATGCGAGTCACGTGCCGCCTCGGCGCCGTCGTCGTGTAAATCCTCTGTGGCGCGCGTCGGCGCCACATCTTGTGGTGCGCCACCTCGGCCAACTTCGAGATCAAAGGCTCGGTGGACTTGGTCCACCGTGGTCATCAGCGGCGTGTGGGCCCCTTGCGTCGAGTTTTCATTTTATTTATCTTTTTGAATTCCTTCACGACGCCTTGACATTGCGCAATAATCCGGGTTTTTCTTTTAAGAAATAATTGGAAATTCAGATAATTCAATTTCTAGGGTTTTCTTTAGATTAAAACTTCCAAACCTCAAAACTTTTGCATCCTAACTCCAAATCGCCCATTCAAATTTCTAAATTAAATCTAAAATCAAGATCTATTTAATGGAGATTTTTTTTTGGAGTTGTTTTGCCTCTGTTATTTATTTATTTTGTTTGTTTGCTTCGTTTGCGTGTAGACTTCGACGCTTCGAGAGGATTTGCAGAAGAAGGAACACATCAAGACCAAGATCAATTCCTAGATCCATACCAAGGCAAGTCATGCTTTGACCATGTTCAATCCCAGTTTTCCAAATATTATTTTGATCCAAAGTATTGCATTTATTTCAAGTAATTATTTAAATGCTTTTGGGATTAGCTATTAAGTCCAATCTGTTATGCCTTCCTTGTGTAACTTGTTATGCCTTGATCCTTTGTCACCCTAGTTGATATTTAGTTGGTAAATATTATAGCACCAACGTGGGTTGGTTAGTACGAGTAGATTGCTTAGCCATGCCACGAATCACCTATTCATGTCAAGTGCAAATTATTAACCTGACTAAGTGACTATGTAATTTTGTAATAATCTGTGTGCACTATGTGTCCTTGGGGCATGTGTTGCACTAAAATCAACTGGGTGGGAAAAAAGTTTAAACTGAGACAAGTGGAAGAACTGTGTGACATGGTGGCTATGTGATATGGGAATATTAATCTGTGTGTCATATTTATCTATGTGCCTTAGTTAGAACAATGGAAGTCTTGCCTCGGTCATTTAAGGACTGAACTTTGTGCGCCATTGAACTAAGCCCTCCTGTACGACCACATACTGTTATGGGGCGGGCCTAGCATAATGAATCTGAATTCTTAGCATGGATTGCTCAGGCGGTAGGTTAGGCTATGTGAATAGGGTGGGGGTGTGTACTACCACGTAGTCGCATCGCGGGACGGTTCGCCGCTTCCCTATCCAACGATGTGTGTTGTACCATACACTGCGTATGGTTTGGTATGACATAAGCACATCGGGAGCATCTATGTTAGGATGAAGTTTCTGAAATGCTTTGTTACGATTAGTGCTTGCAACACTGATCGTATCTTGTGGGTAAAGTGTAAAAACTCTGCAGAGTGTAAACAAATCTATTGAATAGCGCGTCATGATCATGGACAATGCTCGGGATTTCACGAGGGTAGATCTTTAAAAGCTGTGTGGGAAGGGAGCTGTGTGATCTAAATCATATAGCTATGTGAATAATCTGTTAGAGTCAGTGTGTGTGTGTCTTTGTGAAATCAAGCTATTAAAATTATTATTGTTGTCTATTTGTTTTACACCTTTCAATCTATTATTGTATTCAATTGCAAATGTTGCATTTACGCAAAAGAACCACAAAATGCCATTCCCTTGTAATAAGCTTGCAAGTATATTTGCATTTACGTGGTGTGACTTCTGATGCGGTGTACTCACGCTTGCTTTAAAATAAATCAAGCGAAGAGGAGGAGTCTTCACCACATTTGAGGAGGAGTTATTGAAGGTGCACGATCGTGGGGTCTAGATCGATCGGTTACTGTGGTGAATCGATGGGACACCGCCGCCGTTTTGTTTCATTGCTTTATTTCTCTGTTAGCCTGCGTGGCTTAATAATTATAAACTTCGACCATAAGGTCAAACCATTGTTTATTAATCAAATTATCGTTTATGCTATGATTCGCTTGTGTGGATCGATATCCACCTTTGTTGACACTGTGTGTACTAGCGTGATCCTGGACTAGTGCATTAAACACAGAGGGTCCAGAATTGTAATTTTGGGTCCCGACAATGTACTTTGACGGGTCACTTACGCTAAGTGGCTCGGAGGGCTGGGGTGGTCATGGAATCTCCTACAATAGACACCTTAAAATATATTATTCAATTAAACTTTCCTGCCACAAACAACGTGGCAGAATACGAATGTTTATTGGCTGGCATACGAGCAGCGAAAGCGCTCAGGATTCGATGACTACTCATGAGAGGAGACTCTTAACTAGTCGTGAATCAGGTCGGAAAAGAGTACCAGTGCTCTAATCCGACCATGTCTCGATACTTATCGAAAGTCAGGAAGCTTGAAAACCATTTTTTTCAGTTTCGATGTACAATATATCCCTCGAAAGGAGTCTACTTGGAACAACTCTAGAAGCCGTCTCTGGTCGAAACACCAGAAACATTTCCTATTGAGACAGCCTCTCTAGAATACGAGAATACCTAGATGAATCCCATCTACGAGTATCTTCAGAAGGGGACAGTACCCAGTGATGATCTCGAGGCAGATCGTTTATCCCGTAAGGCCAAAATATATACTTTGATCGAAGGAGTCCTCTACAAATAAGGCACTCAAGGGGTTGTCATGCGATGCATATCATAGAGAGAAGGATTAAATCTCATTCACGACATACACGGAGGCATCTGTGGAACTCATGCTTCTTACCGAACGCTGGTTGGAAAAGCCTTTGGACAAGGTTTTTACTGGCCAACTACCCTTCATAATGCCAAAGAATTGGTTGAAAAATATGTACAATGCCAATTTCGTAGCAGATAGATACACCAACCAGCTCAAGCATTGCAAACTATCACTCTTTCTTGGCCTTTTGTGACCTAGGGTCTCGATATCCTAGGACCGTTCCCAAAAGCACCAAGAGGCTTCGATTTCCTTTTTGTGGCTATCGATACATTCACAAAATGGATTGTAGCCGAACCTGTGACTAGGATAACAACAGTAGCAGTTAAGAGGTTCATAATGAGAAGCGTGATTACTCGATTTGGTATTCAAAGTCGAATAATTTCAAATAATGGTAAACAATTTTCGAGCGCAAAATTTCAAAAAATTTACGACGAATTGGGTACCAAGTTGTGTTATGCCTCTGTCGCCCACCCACAAAACAATGGGGTAGTCAAAAGAGCGAATGACCAAATTATGCAGAGAATCAAAACTCGAGTTTTCGACCAGCTTATAAAGCGCTCGGGCGGCTTGGGTACAAGAATTACCCTCGGTACTACAGTTCGTATGACTGCAAGTCGGGCTACAGGTGAAACACCATTTTCCCTAATTTTTGGAGTCGAAGCCATGCTTCCACCAGAACTAAATATTAGGTCGACAATAATCGAAAATTTCAACGACTCTAACTAGGAACAAATTCGAGCGGATAACATCAACCTACTCGAAGAGAAGCGGAATCGAGCCCTAATCCGTTCGGCAGTCTACCAATAAGCCCTACGCAAATACAACGATCGTAAGGTCCAACCTTGCAGCTTTGCTGTAGGTGACTTGGTTTTGAAAAGATTTAATGTCAACCTAATAGGAATAAACTTTTCCCCAAGTGAGAAGGTCCTTACAGAGTGGTTGAAGTTACGCGACCAGGTTCGGTACAACTAGCAATGGAAGATGGACGAGTCCTCTCTAATTCTTGGATCATCGACCAATTATGCAAGTTTTATATGTAACTTCTTACTCTTTCAATAAAGTTTCAGTTTCTTTCAATCTTTGTTGTCTTACATTGAGAAGCGCTTTGGCAATTTTTTGATCATTTTTTAACACTTAGTTCTCTTTATATTGGTCGAAGGAAGGTAACACCACCTAGTTGAAGTCTTTCCCCTCTACGCGTGGTCTTGTCCACTAGAAGAAACTTCCTAGTGTCGACTCGTTCCTACCTTTTGCTGCCAACACAAAGAGACTGAGTTCAACAAAATCTGGTTGCAATAGTTTCAAGCAAGCTATTTTTCAACCTAGATTATTTCTTCATTCATTTTGAAAAATCCTCTAAGTGGAGTATGCTTTTATAATTTGTTTGACTGTTTTTGGTAAACTCAATTCGTTCAAACTGGTCGGAGAAAGACACAACACCAAGTCGAAGGCTTTCCTCTCTGTATGTGGTCCTGCCCACTAGAAGAAACTTCATAGCGTCGTACTATTTCTAACTCTAGCTATCAGTGCAAACCTAATGAGTTCACTACGAAAGGTCGAATGAATTTTTAAGGCACTTTGATCGTTTATCTAACTCATGTTGATGCTCTTGATTTGATTAATATGGTTAGAGAATGTAACTCCACTAGTCGAAGTCTTTCCTCTCTACATGTGGTCCTACCCACTAGATGGAACTTCCTATTGTCAATCTGTTACTAACTCTTGCAACAAATATATGATAATCGAGATCGACAACTAAAGTCGGACAAACCTTTTTTAAGCAAACCCCTTTTCACACTATTTACTTAGTTTATATAAATAAACTAAGCAAATAGCCGGGGCTAGGATAAAGTTATTAATATGACTTCAATTCTTAGTCTTAGATTCAATCTGTTTTTTCTCTTCATTGTCTTATGAGTTGCTAACTACTTGACAATATAATTTTCAGGAAAAGAATATTTATATTCATAAACAAAAGCTTGCCTTTACAAGTTCCCTATTACAAACTACTTTGATGGAGGAGATCCAATCTGCATCTCCTCCGTGACCTTCTTGCTGATCAGTTATACTTCTTCCATCAGTCGTACTACTTCTACCTCAGGGTAGTCGAAGTCAGCTTCGATTGGTTGAAGATTAAGATTACAGTCATGTGCCTTAAGCTTTGCCAAGGCATAACTTACTACACTTTCGACCGCCTTTCTTATAGAACCAGCTTGGTTGGTCCTCAAAGTGGCTACCAACTCCTCTACAGCTCTGACTTGTTCTCCAATGACACTCGTATGGGCGATCATGGTGTCTTCAAGAGGAGTGACCTCCTTAGCAGTGCCCTCCTCCCCTCAACCACCTCTACCATTATCTCTTCGATTCCAGGATAAATAACAGCAGGCCTCTCGATAGAAGCGACCTTGGGGGTTGGAGGAGCAAGACTGAAATGCTAGAAAGAAGAAAACATGTCAAATTGTAAAAAACAAAAGGTAAATGCTATCCTTATGCTTTTTTATTTTTACATACCTTGGCTTTCTGGCTTTAATCGTGAATCCAGAAGAGACCTTCCCTAAGAAAGATATCTTTTTCTTCTTCTCATCGACCGCCTCAATCCTCGTGACACTTTTAGCCCTTGGGGGGCTTTCGGTGCCACGAGATTGAGAGGTCGGGGCTTCTTTGACCATGTCTGGTCGAGGACCTTGTTGAGCATTTGGGACCTCTATGACTACGTCTAGTCGTAGATCTTGAACAAGAGCCAAAGCTCCCGAAGCTTTCCACCCCTCTTGGTGGTCAGAACTTCTTTCGATCACCTGAGGGGCATCACTTGTCTCGACCATGGTTTCTGCTGATGCAGCAGTATCCTTCACAAGAGAAAAACTGGTTCGACCTGGCGGACTACTCCAACCTCGACATGGACACATGCATCCGCGCCATGGAAGAAAACGGGATGTTATTGTCCTCTTCTTCCTCCGCCAGTTCGCCAATCGCATAGATTGACGAAATCGACCGGATGGATGAGGATACACCGCCACCAACAATGGCGCTCTCAGGGGAACCGCTCGTTCCGACCGGTTCGGAACGTCTGAACACCTCTGCAAGCCCGATCGATCCAACCGGCAAAAGCGACAATGGGAGCCCAGCGCGGCGACCAGAGAGTCCACGATATTGTCCTGGGCGACCAGTATTCGTCAACAACTCCTATGTATTCCGGGGGCCAACCGACACATGGTAAGGGTATTGATTAAGTTATCACTGATCGCTGGCCAAGTAGGCATGGTAAAACTCAGCATACGATCGGCGGTCCGCCCGATCAGGACAAGTCCACCACAAAGCCCACAGTGGTATTAATCTCTGACCGCTCTCCATCGTGGAAGCTCCTTGCTCAGCTACGACGGAAGTTCCTCAGAAGATCACTGTTGGCGCCACGAAGTTAACGCAATCAGAGATACCAATCCGGATGCCATGCACAGTCCTCCACAGGTTAACTCGCCACCACATGCTGGTGGAAATGGTACGGGAACTCAAGCACCAACTATCGGAGGCAACCCAATTGATGGACATGCATCAGTTAATTCACTTGTTCCTACCCGCTCGCAAGTATGGAATCAGGCAGGGCCATCTGGGAGGTCGAGAGATAACTCGACTCATCGGACGCCCACTGCAAGCGGAGATTTACCACGACCTTCGGTAACTATACAAAACCTGCAACAAGTTCGGGATATCTTGAATAATCCAGACCCTGCTTTAGCAGGAACTCCAGGTTATGTTCAGCTTGCAGGTCAGGTGTCGGAAATCCACTAACAAACCATGCGGCGTACAGAAATGTACCGGGAGCAGAGGAAATCACAAAGTCACACGATGACCTCGTCCCAACGCTCCTCTTTCAGTAGAGGACAACATGGTCGTGTAGAAGATCGAGCAACACCAAGACCCCCTCGTAGGTTCCAACCAAAAAATCACGAGGGAAGACGGCTCTTCACAGCAGCCACTCCTCCTCCTCGCCAAGAGGAACGACTACTTGATTCAGACGACCTCAGGCATCATCTGAACCAGGTAGGTGGTCAAAGGCGTTATGATAACGTCCACGATCAGGTTGGGACATCGAATCCTAGACATACATATCTAAGGAACCGATCCCCGATTGACTATAATCCGACACATTTTCAGAGAAAGCGCCACGACTCCATTACGGGATGCCAAGCATTCTCGGCAAGTCTCCAAGCTGTTCGTTAGCTGGACAGGTTCCGACCAGCCAACATAGAGAAGTTCAATGGGACTCAAAACCCATTAGAATTTCTTCAAATTTATTCTACCGCCATCAAGGCCGCTGGTGGTAATGATAACGTAATGGAAAATTATTTGCCCATGGTCCATGAAGGATCTGGCTAGTCGTGGTTGCTTAACCTACCGGTCGGATCTATCTATACTTGGAAGCGGCTCTGCGATACTCTGATCGCCAACTTTCAAGGGACGTACGACCGCCCCGGAAAGGAGGATGATTTTCATCGGATGAAGCAGAAGACCAATGAAACTCTTCGACAATATATCAAGAGATTCAGTCAAGTTTGGAATTCCATCCCAGAGATCGCATAATTTTCTATCATCCAGGCCCTCAAAGAAGGGTTGAGGAATCGCCGGTTTACGGAGGACATGTCAGACAAATACGCGGCCGCTAGCAAAGCGGTCGAATGGAAGGACAAAAATCCCCAGTCGGATCTAGAGAAGCAGGAGAAGAAAGGCAAGAAGTCTCTCAAGAACAAGAAGAATCACAAGCCCAGCAACAAGAAAGTCCTTGCAATTTTAGAGAAATATACCAAAGGCAAGAAAGATTTCACCGATTGAAACAAAGGTAAGGCTCCGACTAGTGACTTCAAGAAAAGCAAGAAGTGGTGTCCACTTCACAAAGCGGCAGGGCATGATCTGCGCACCTGCTGGGTCTGGCAAAGTAAGTTAGAAGATTACTACTCAGGCAAAGGACCCTTCCCCTCCATAATGAAACTCAAAGAATCAAGCTCCAAGAAGGAAAAAGATGGTGATGAAGAGATGGACTACCAGGAGCCGCAACACACGATGGATATGATCCTCGGAGGATCCTCCTCGTATGATTCCAGACGTCATCTGAAGGCTGTGGAGCGAGAAGTCAACCTTGTCGAGTCTCCGATCACTATCAAGCTGTCCAGGTGGTCGGAAACTGTATTCTCCTTCAGCAAAGAAGACTGCCCCACCCCGTCGACTCGACCATGTAGGTTTCCTATCGTAGTTGAACCTACTATTAATAATTGTAAAGTTAATCGAGTCTTAATAGATGGAGATAGTTCTTTAAATATTTTGTTTGTGGGGAGCGTCGGAAGAGATGCAAATCCCAAGGTCCAAGGTGAAACCTGTGAAATATGCTTTACACAGCATAGTTCCTGGTTCTACCGCCAAACCGATAGGATAGCTGTCCCTACCGGTTACGTTCGGAAGGCCCGACACTTTCGAACAGAAAAGGTTCCGTTTGATGTGGTCGATTTCGAAACCGCATACAACGGAATCCTCAGTCGTCTGGCTCTAGCAAAATTCCTGATAGCCACGCATTACGATTATCAGAGTCTAAAGATGCTAGACCGAAAGGTATCATCACGGTTTGAGGAGACCGCAAAATGACTTATGTATGTGATCGAAAGTCCTTAGAACTAGTCGATAAGCTTTCGACCAGGGAAACTAACCCGTCACCTGTACAGGTCAAACACTCGAGGTCAAACATGGCAACAAAGCCTTCCGACCAGAACAAAGAGGTGCCACTCAGCAAGGACGCTCCTCTGGGAGGCGTCAACACTCCGTCTAGGTCAAGAAACGTTGATACGTCTGACCAAAAGGTACTTGTCGGGGTAGGAATCAACCTCAAATACGAAGAGTCGCTCGTCTCCTTCCTTCGAGCAAATCAGGACGTATTCGCCTAGCAGGCGTCCGACATGCCCGGAGTCCCCAGGGAGGTGATTGAGCACAAGCTAGCTCTCCAGTCTGACAAAAAACCGGTCAAGTAGAAGCTCCATCATTTCGCACCTAATCGGAAGGAGGCAATCCAGTCGGAGATTGACAAGATCCACAAGGCTGGGTTTATTTGTGAAGTCGACCACCTATAGTGGCTCGCCAATCCTGTAATAGTTAGAAAAAGCAATGAAAAATGGCTAGTGTGTATTGATTTTACAGATCTTAATAAAGCTTGTTCGAAGGATGACTTTCCCCTTCCACACGTTGATCAACTTGTAGACTCCACTTCAAGGTGTGAGTTGTTAAGTTTTTTGGATGCATACTTAGGGTACCAGATTAACATGAGTAAAGAAGATGAAGAGAAAACTTCCTTCATCACTCCATATGACACTTACTGCTGTGTTAAGAAGCCGTTTGGTCTAAAAAACGCTGGTGTGACTTTCCAAAGGTTAATGCAGAAAATCTTTAATCCTTAGATAGGTCGAAATCTGGAAGCTTATGTTGATGACTTGATCGTAAAAAGCATCAACGCTGGCGACTATATTTCCAACCTACACGAGACTTTCAACAATTTAAGAAGGCACAACCTTAAGTTAAATCCAGAGAAGTGTGTGTTCAGAGTTTCGTCTGGAAAGCTTCTTGGGTTCCTAGTTTTGGCTAGAGGTATTGAGGCAAATCCAGTGAAAATTTCGGCCATCGATCAGATGCACCCTCCGACCACAAAGAAGGAAGTCCAAAAACTAACTGGCTGTATGGCAGTACTAAGTCGTTTCATAGCATGGTTAGGAGAAAAATAACCCCCTTTCTTTAAACTCCTCCGGAAACATAGAAGTTTTGAGTGGACTAAAGAGGCAGACGACACATTTGAAAAACTTAAAAAGTACCTTACGAGTGCTCTGATCTTAGTCTCTCCGAGGTCGGGGGAAACATTGCTGATTTACGTGGCTGCAACGTCGTAAACAGTCAGTGGTGTACTAGCTGTTGAACGTGAAAATATCCAACGACCGGTTTATTACATGTGCGAAGTCTTACGTGGACCAAAGGAATAATATCCACAGGTACAAAAGCTGCTCTATGGTCTCCTTATGGCTTCAAGAAAACTAAGGCATTACTTTTAGGCCCACAAAGTGGTCGTACCAACCAGATATCCCTTAGGTCAAGTCCTTGGAAACAGGGAGTCATCAGGACGAATAGCAAAATGGGCTGTCGAGCTTAGGGCGTTCGACCTCTATTTCATCTCATGAACAACAATCAGGTCCCAGACAATATCAAAATTTATTGCCGAATGGACAAACCTTGAACCCACCCAAGGACCCGAGTACGAACACCACAATGAGTGGACCATGTACTTTGATGGTTCCTTGATGCTCAAAGGCTCAGGGGTTGGAGTTGTCTTGATATCCCCTACTGGCGAACACATCAATTACGCCATAAAGTTGAACTTTCCTGCTACAAAAAATGTGGCAGAATACGAAGGTTTACTAATAGGACTCCGAGCAGCTCGTTCACTCGGGATTCACAGATTACTAGTGAAAGGCGATTCTCAACTAGTAGCGAATCAAGTCAGGAAAGAGTATCAATGCTCAAGTACCAAGATGTCATCTTATCTGGTGGAAGTACAGAAACTCGAAAAGCACTTCTTCGGTTTTCAGATCCAACACATTTCTAGAAAGGACTCCGAGCAGCTCGTTCGCTCAGGATTCACAGATTACTAGTGAAAGGCGATTCTCAACTAGTAGTGAATCAAGTCGGGAAAGAGTATCAATGCTCAAGTACCAAGATGTCATCTTATCTGGTGGAAGTACAGAAACTCGAAAAGCACTTCTTCGGTTTTCAGATCCAACATATTTCTAGAAAGGAAAACTTTCTGGCAAACCAGTTGGCACGGATGGCCTCCACCAGGTCACCTGTCCCACCCAGAGTTTTTCTCGAGCAACTCGATTCACTCTCGGTGGTCGAGCTTTCCAAGGACATAGATGTTCCACTAGAGGTCATACAAATCGATCCGAAGAACATGGATGTTCCACAGATCGTTGATGGTTGGCGCCGTCATGATCACAGTAGAGAATGGATGATGCCGATCTACACTTATCTCCAGCATGACATTATTCCTGACGACGATGTAGAGGCTAATCGTATAGCACGAAAAGCCAAATCACACACTCTGATTGAAGGTACCTTGTATAAACGAGGATCTCACGGAGTGTTGATGAGATGCACATCTCAAACGGATGGCATTAAGCTGCTATCCGATATTCATGGAGGAGTCTGTGGAGCACATTATTCCTACAGAACGCTGGTCGGTAAAGCTTTCAGGCAAGGATACTACTGGCCAACTGTCCTTCATGATGTAAAAGAGCTCGTGACGAAGTACGTACATTGTCAATTTCATAGTCGACAAGTACATCAGCCGGCACAAGCTTTGCAAACCATACCTCTTTCTTGGCCTTTTGCAACCTGGGGAATAGACATTTTGGGACCTTTCCCAAGAGCACACGGGGCTTCGAATTCCTTTTCATCATGATTGACACGTTTATAAAATAGATAGAAACCGAGCCAGTTGTTAAAACAACAACTGATGCCGTTAAGAGGTTCCTCACAAAAAAACGTGATCACACGATTTGGCATACCAAGTCGTATAATCACAGACAACGGTACACAGTTCTCTAGCGGAAATTTTCAAGAATTCTATGACGATCTAGGTATCAAAGTACATTTCGCTTCTGTTGCTCATCCGCAGAGCAATGGAGCAGTAGAGCGGGCTAATGCTATCATAATGCAAGGAATAAAATGCCGAGTGTTCGACCAGTTAATCAAACGGTCGGGAGTTTGGGCTCAAGAACTTCGTTCTGCGTTATGGACTGTTCGGACCACGACCACTCGTGCAACTGGTGAAACTCTATTTTTTCTGGTTTATGGTGCTGAAGCAATGCTTCCTCCAGAACTGAAAATAGGCTCTACTCATACAGATTGTTTCAATGAAAACAATCAGATTCAACGAAGACTCGACGACATCCATTTCCTTGAAGAACGACGAAACCAAGCCCTCATACGATCAGCAGTTTACCAACAAGCCATGTGAAGGTACCACAGTCGTAAGGTGCAACCTCGCAGCCTAGTTGTAGGTGATCTGGTTCTACGACGAATTCAGAATCAAGCTAATCATAATAAACTTTCTCCCAAATGGGAATGTCCATATACTGTGGTCGAAGTCACCCGACCTGGTTCGGTACGACTAGCTATGTCAGATGGGCGAGTTTCGTCCAACTCTTGGAATATTGACCAGTTGCGTAAGTTCTTTGTATAATTGTCTTTTCCATTATTTCAATTTATTACTAAAGATGCATTTCCTTTACTTTCCGACGATTGATTTTGTCTATATATCTGTCTTTTCATCTGGTTTGCATGTTATTGTTGCCTCATTGGTCGGAGAAGACCAAATTCTGTACGATATCCTTTCTAAGAATCTCTATTACTCTATGGCTATGATATAAAGTCCAACGCCGTAAGGGTCCTAGTCGTGACCATTCAGACATTAGTTCTCACGTGCGACCAACACTCTTTTCTTAAAGAAATATACGAGTAACAAGAGCATTACACAGACAACTTCATATAGTATTTTACATGCTTTAGATTTCGGGGACTACATTTCTTACCTTCAACAATTTGTTCCACTCTTATTTTGGCTACTGGTCGAAACACGGAAAGCCTCCTAGGCGAAGTCTCTCCTTCTCCGCACGTGGTCCTGCCCACTGGAAGGAGCTTCCTCGCGATGGTCCATTTCTTACTATCCTTGCTGCCAGTCGGAAGTTGAGCAAGAACACGTTTTGCGAAGTGTTTATTTTTGTCTCTAGTTCTTAGCAACCCTTACGACCAGTTTTGGATAAGATATATAAACAAGTTCACTCGTCGATTTTTGCATACATATTTGCAAACTATCTTATCAATCAATACAAGTCTTAAACATCTTCCATCCACACAAGGTACTTCGCAGTATTTCGATTATGAAAATGACCTAAGACTAGTCGAAATCACAACTTCACAAGCTGGTCCCGACCATATTGATTTCCTAGTGACACTTAGATCATGTTTATAACATAATCAACATATGCTTTGTACCGTGGTCGTAGTTATTGCTCATTTTCTTGGTCTACTGCTCCTTTAATAAAGTTCTCCTACTATACAAGTAGTCTGGGGCTAGAAAATATATGAGTATTCGGCGAATTTAGTAAGACAAAACAAAGACTTCATTGATGATAAAAGGTAAGTTTTATTTACAACTGTCAAAATATTACATTCTTTTACTTCTTGGGGCCACTAGATTGATCGCTGCGTGGAGACCCGACCTCCATTTCTTCTGCGACCTTCTGTCCGAGAGGTGCCATTTCCCCGAACATTCTAGTTGCTTCTTCTCCCGTGCAGTTGAAGTCTTCCTCAACAGCTTGGAGATTTATGGAAGGGCCGGAGACTTTTAGTTTTGCCAAAGCATGGTTCTCCCGAGTTGTCTTAAGGACACTCTTGAGGTCCTCGAGCTGTTGGTCAAGGTAGTTGATCTTCTCCGTGGGATCTCCTAAGTTGGGCAGTTGCGTTCTCGATCCCATATCGAAGAACATCTTGTTAAGTGCCTTGACCTTATCTTCAAGACTTTGCTCAAAGGCTGCCTCCTTGCCACATTCGAATTCAAGAGCCTTTTTTGCTCGCCTCAATGCTTAAGTTTGCTCTGTACAAGTAAACCAAAAGATAAATACATACGACTAGAAAAAAGAAGTAAACTGGTCGAGTTTACGACCGATTACCTTCGTTCTTCTTCTCAAAGGTGTCAAGAACTTCCTTATGCCTGGTCATCAGATATTTGATCGACTGGTCCCTTTTCTGACAATCTTATTTAAGCTTGGTAATTATGGCTTCTTTAGCCATAGCTTCTTCTTTAAGCTTCTCCGAATCTATCAAACTGTATAAATGGAAGAATTAGTTAAAAGAAAAAGAGCCACATAGTAAAGAAAGAGAGAAGAAGATACTAAAAGGGTGATTACTTTCTAATTCAGAGTTCCTCTCCTTCAAGAGCTTTATCCGCTGGGTCAACCCTCCAACCACAGTGAAATTCTCCACAAAATGCTACAAAATATAGCAAAACTCCTTTGAGTATTTTCCAAGGGAACAAAACTATTAAAAGTGGTAGTGGAAGATTACCTCAATTTCCAAGTCATTATATTCGGCAAAAATTGAGTCGGCACTCATCTTTGCTTGACGGTACGAAATTCTTCCCCACGCTTCGTTAAGCTCTTTATCCTTGAAGATTCGAAAGCGATGAGGAAAAGTGGCTTTGCGAGAAGAACTCTCAGCAGGGGTCGGAACCTGCTGAGATTCCTCAAGGACCACCACCTCCACAGGTGGAGTTGGCACCACTACATCTACAGGTGGATTTGGAACCACCAATTCAAGCAGTGTGGTGAGAGCCACCACGTTCTGGTGGTGCTACCACCGCCGGTGCAGCTCGACCTCTTCAGGAGCTTTCTCCTGAAGGGTATTCTGGTCATCATCGACCGGAATACCAAAGGATCTACAACGATAAGAAGAAAAGGGGTTCAAGACTTAAAAAAAACCAAAGGTAATTACTTACATAAGTATTTTCGTGTTTACATACCTGGTTGTTTTCTTGGTCTTAATTTTGAAGCGCACCAACGCAAAATCCGTCGCGCTCGCCTTCGCCTTCTTTTCGACCAACTTCACCGGTTCTGGTCTGGTGGGGTTGGATAGATCCACTACGTCCTCCAACCGAATGTCGAAAAAAATGTTCTTGACCAACAGGTCAAGAATAAGATCCCTGACCATGGGGTTAGAGGGTGTGGTCTCGTCGGTCTCTAGATCAGTTGCCACGGTAGCAACTGGCAGGTCTAGAGCAACCGCACTGGAGTCCACGACAACCGCCTACATTAACAATCGCAGTTAGTTAGGTGATAAAAATCCTTCATCTAGAAAATACATTTCAGTTCGGTTACCTACCTCTATAAGACCACCATCCCGTGTGGTCGTTGGAGTGGTCAGAGCGTCAATAGGCTCACAACTTTCGGTGGCCTCATTGATCCTCAATCCGACCGACTGCATATCAAAGAGGGTTTACAGTAAAACCGATCGAAAAGCATACAAAAGATGAAAAGTGGTTGATATTTTTACCTTCAGTCTCTCACTCTCTATTCTGCGGAAACAACCGCTAAGATCCGAGGGAAATCAGCCTTCTCGCCAGGTTCTCCGGCGCAGATCATTTTGATCCGGCTTCTAATCTCATCAGGAGACAAAGTTGTAAAGATAAACAAGAGACTTTAGGATCACAAAAATAATTTACCAATGTAGGCAAATTGGTTGGAATTCTTCAGAACTCACCCTCCTTGGAGTCTCTGGTCGCATCATCACGACCAATATACCAGAGCATCGGATATGCTCGGGCCTTCAAGGGGCTGATCCAGCGCATGGAAAAGTCCTTTACTACATGCCAGGAGGTTAAACCCTTGACATTAAGGAGTTGGATGGCTTCAACCCATCTCCCTACTTTTCCCTCCTTCTTCGTGGAAGAGCGCCATACTGGATTCTCGACCGCCTTCTTACCAGAATAGTAAAGGCTGTCTTTCTTAGCTACCGTCATATAGAATCAGTTTTTCTTTCATGACTACCACACAGACTTTGAGTACATAGGAATGTACTCATCAGCTTTTCCATCGTGGAGGCGCAAGGTGCACTCTCTAGGCATCCCAGTTTTCTTCCCCGACTTCGCCATCCTGTAGTAGTACTTGAAGAGATCCAGAGTTGCGAAAATCCCCAAGTACGCTTCGTAGAGGTAGACGAAGACGCTGAGGTTGGCGATGGCATTGGAAGCAAAATTCACCAGTTCGACTCCATAATGCTCCAAAACTTTGGGAAGAAAGGAGTGAACTGGGAATCTGAACCCGCATTCGATATATGTGAGGAAGACATGAATTTCCCAATTTTCGCCGCTCGGAGAATGCTCTCCGCCGCTGATCTCCAGGTAATCAGGTTCTTATCTTGAAGCAACCCGATCTTCTCCAAGCTCTCGAGCTTCTTCTCGCTCAAATCAGAAGCTGACCAGTTGGTGACATGATCCGACATGGCAGAGTTTTGGATGGGCGAAGAAATGAGATCGTAGAAGGTTGTAGACAAAGAGAGGTCGGAGGCAATTTTTCTCTTGGGAGATGAAAAGGGAAAGCAAGAGGCGTAAAAACCTAAGCCCCGTGCTAAGGGATTTTATAGCCGTAATTCTTTAACTGCAATCGAGAGTTACCCAAAAATCCAACAGACAAAACCTTCTGTCCAACGGACAGAAAAACTCTTGAGGTCCCAAGGCAGTCTCTCAACTTTAAAGTGAATACAGACCACCTCGAGTGTCACGGTATTAAATAAGGGTCTGCCCGGTACGACTTCATCGGGAGATAGTGTTCGCACGACCAATTCACTTAAAGTTCGGGGGCTAGCTGACGAGGATTAAACTCTCGATGTATTACTTTAATGCATAATAAAAGACCATATGCCTTCATGGTCGTAACCCCTAAGGCTCATGACCTCCGCGGTCGTAAGGATTCCAGAGGTTATTCCGAGGATACCCTGGTCGAACGAGGGCCTGTACCCAGTACCCGACCAGATGACTGCTCATAGAAGCAATGAACTGGCATCCGGATCTGACTCTAGGTATATTCCATACCGTGTGATGAATGGAACACATGTCATATTTGGTCCATACCACGCAATGTTTCATAATCTAAAGACACTGACAACAACCACCTTACAATTGTGTGTCTCACAGGCACACAACCATCGAACGGTTGATACTTTATCAACCATTGCCTCCCTCCGACCGGACACGTTACTTCCCAATAGGCGCCACTTCCAGGAGTAACTGCCACAACTTCGTCAACTACTTAAAGAAGAACACAAGAGACAGAAGGAGAGATCGAATCCAATTTGGAAGATCAACAAACAATTGGATTTTGTTAGCATAGCAAGCATTACGCTCAGTGTAATTAGAATTAGTCCATTGCCTTATCGAAGACACCCCTTGTAATAGCCAGTTCATAGCAATAAAGAGCAGTCCCATTCTCTCTCAAGAATTCTCTGCCATTTTTCTCTTTTCATTTTGTAAGATCGGCGACTCGATTGTTGACAACTTAACATTGTGATGGAATTGAGAACAAGATTCACTAATTCCACCTCAAAGTGTACGAGTACTAGTGTAAGGAAGGGGTGAGCGGGCAGTCGAAGAGCACATTCGCAGTATGCTTGAAATACTGGAATGGTGCCTTCCTCACCCGAGGGCTAATGTTGCCCAGCAGCTTCAGTCCACTTCACAAAGCTCTTCTTCGGAATCTTCTCGGCGGTGAACAAAGCCTTCATCTTCGTCTCATCCATCTCCGACACTACCCACTTGGAAACGGTTCTGGAGTGAGATTAACTTGGATTTGGAAAGGTTTCGAGAAAGAGTTCGATTTGGTTGGCGGCGGAGAGAACAAGGGCTCAAAGAACACTTGAAGCAAACGGGGAAAGTAAAAACCCTAAGTCACGCTCACGGTGAATTTTTATAACCGCACATCTGAGTTAAAGATTGTGGGAACTTAACAGTTGCCATCTCTTCGGGAACCGCATCAATAGACAGGTTTGAGAGGGTCGATTGGAATTCTTTAATTTGTCTGTTCGGGAAAACCGATTATGTATTTACAACTCAAGTGAAATTACCTTCTTAACCAAATCGATTTATGGTCAAATGGAATATCAGTCGGAAAGGCTCTGCTTCTGACCACCATTGTACGACTCCTCTACCAAGTAAGTTATTTTCACTTGAAACTGGGGGCTAGATGACGAGGATCTAATAATCCTCATTTAATTATTTATATGTAATTCTTATTATAGATATCAATATCTTTATATTACTCGCAAGTATACCCCTTACTGTCAATAAGGGAGAAGCTTAACCAAATGGTCGTAAGTCTTACTATGACCACCCCCTGGTTGTAAGCCTTTGTACGACCAGTCTCTAGTCGTAAGCTTTTCTACGACCCATCCCTGATTGTGAGCCTTCTCTAGGAGCACCATGTGATCGTAAGTTACTCTACAACCTGGTCGGTTACGACCACCCTATAATCAATGGAACCTGTAGACATGTGGGCTCAATCGATTGGGTAGTCTAGAGCACCATGTTTAACACACGGGGTGGTTAATATACACTGTTATTCTCTGGAATAACTGCATGTTTTATATCTCTATCTCTGACGATAACCGCCTGACGACGTTGGGCTGTTAACTCTCTAACAATAACCTCCACCAGCTGTTCATCATTTGGAACGTTGGGACATCTCTTGACTTGGAGGAACTGCCACATTTTCATACGCTATATAAAGGATGAAGTTAGTAGGCAGAAGGGACGATCGAGAGGAGCCATCTGGAGCACAAGACATTAGACTTTAGTTTTCCTTTTGATTGGAAACAGTACACTCAATACAGTACAACAGGAGTAGGGTTGTTATTCTCTTTGGAGAAGGTCTGAACCTGTATAAATTCATGTGCCATCTTCTGCGTGGTTTTAAATCTAGGAAACCCTCCACAATATTCATTCATTCGTAAGATCGATAGTAAAACATCAACATGGCTCTTTTGATTAGACGTCAATTGTCCGAGCGAATTTTACAACGATTATCCATCCTCGTATTCAGAGCAACCAGAGGAAGGCAAGCACCCCTTCGACCGTGTTGATCCTACTATTTTAATTTTTCTACTTCTTTTTGCAAAATCTATAGCACACAACATTTTCATTCGGAAGACAGTTTTTGCATGTTTTTCAAATGTCTTCTAAATAAGAATTTTTTTTATTAATTAACCTTTTTTGAATTTTATTCTAAAGTTAACCTCCGGCGCACTTTATTTCCAATTTTGACCTCTTTGGTCACGCCACCATCCGTGACGTGACAAAATAACACTGTCACGCCAGCCTATTTCTAGTCAAACTCTTGTCACGCCACTGGAAGTGGCGTGACAGCGTTATTTGGTCACACCACAACTAGTGGCGTGACAAAAAAAGTGCTATTTTGGGGACTTATCCTAGCGCGTGACAGTGTTGTTTTGTCACGCCACCACCCGTGGCGTGACCAAATAGGTCAAAATTGGAAATAAAATGCGTCGGCAGTTAACTTTAAAATAAAATTCAAAAAAAGATTAATTAATAAAAAAAAAGTTCTCTAAATAACCCAATAATAAAACCTCATAGAGAAGCAATGAACAACATCTAGCATTTCCTCACTGAGAAACAAATAAATAGCAGGGGAAAACTACTATAGGACAAGAGAAGAAACCATGAAAAATCGGAGAAAAACCGCGTCGTAAAATTGTAAAAAAAATTGTATATTTTTACAGCCTAAAACCGAACTCGCACAAAATCTCGAAGGAAATCTAAGTCACCCACAAGACAAATATAATTTTTCTCTAAAAAGATAAATATATTTTTGAAAAGAAAAGACAAACCAAGTGGCGTGGCGGTTGTTTGTACTACTAGTCTAATCCGGCGGCGGCGGGACGGAAAGGGGCAAAATAGGGAATTCGGGCCGACATAGCCGAGGCTGGAAGGAGATTGATCGACTCCCCTACCCTCCCCTCCCCTCTCCTGCCTGCCTATATATACATCCCCAATTCCTCTCCATTCCTTCTCCATCGGTATATAAGCGCCCAGATTTCGAATTCCTCCTCCTCTGCTCGCTCCCCTCCCCTGCGCGATCCCTCCCTTTCCGAACCTTCCAGAAGTTTCCGGGTCTCGATTCTAGATCCGAAGGGGTTCGTTCCTCTCCGATCAGTCGCCGATCCGCCAAGGGAGCGCTGGTAAGAGCCTCTTACGGTTCGATTCGTGTGCCTTTAGAGGGTTTTAGTTATTTGTTGATTCTAATTTGGCCGCGTCGATGGCGAGATGCACAGACTTTTAGGGTTTGTTTGTTTGAGACCATACGGATACTGACGGATTACAGGGTGGAATCGCTCGTGGAAAAAAATTGGCCCTTTACTTTGTAGCGCGAAATGGTGAATTGATCTTTGGCGAAATATGTGTGACGCGAGCAGGATATTTCTAATGTTCTTAGTTACATCTTGAGCTTTTACATGGCAATCTGAAACTGTTTGTGGTATCCCTATTCTGATGCTGACGAGTTGCTGCAGGGGATGGCCACCTTCGAGCTGTACCGGAGGTCCACCATCGGCATGTGCCTCACCGAGACGCTGGACGACATGGTCTCGAGCGGGACGCTGAGCCCCGAGCTCGCCATCCAAGTCCTTGTGCAGTTCGACAAGGTTTGATAAGGGCCTTATCACTGGTGCGTGCAAATTAGAAGGTCCTTATGAGTCACTGGTTTTTTTATCTTGCTGTTCCTGTTTTAGTCCATGACTGATGCGCTGGAGAATCAGGTGAGGAGCAAGGTCAGCATCAAGGTATACCCTTTCTGTTGATAACAATGCCCCTTATTTGCGCTGTGTATTGTGCTGTTATTATTACAAATGATTTAATAGCTGTTGAGTTCTGAAGGGGATGCTGAAATTCCTTGTTGTTACCTGTCAGTGTAGCTGTATTGATACAAAGATATTTGTTACTAACCATCTTAATATTATTTTGACATGGAATACATGGGGAAGTTTCGAGTTTTTTTTTATGTCTTTTACTTGATGCTATAGCTCCTTGTGTACTTATGTAGTGAACTATCTAACTATTGATTTTTCTATTCAAGATCATGTGTAGAATGCGGCTCAACATGTATACTTATGTTTTTGCGCACAGCCAAGTTATGCACTGCAAATTTTTTTTGGTTCGTACATTCGAAGTTGGTAAAGGAAAACAAAGGGTCTTGCAAAACTGCTCTCACTCCGCATGTGAGTTGCTTTAAAGTATGTTGTACAAACTGTGAAAGCACTTATGTTTTTGTTTACCTTTGTAATGTTGTTGTATCTCGTATGCTTCGGACACACCCACATGTTGTTTGTCGAATATTTACCTTTTAGAGTCTTGGTACATCCCCTTTGTGATTTAATATTTGCCTTTTAGAGTCTTGGTACATCCCCTTTGTGATTTAATATATACGGTGATTTAATATACATGATCCAGCATCCTCAGTGTTATTCCTTAAAAAAGAGGAAACTATAGTCTGTTGAATAGTCTCCCTGCATTTTATTTGCTGCAGATTCAATTAGTCACATGTCCTAACTATAGAAAATCAGATGACCGTTATCTTCACTATTTCTGTTACTATGATAGGTGTTGCTCTGATTTGCCCTTGCATTAGTGACCTACTGTGTTGAATTTACCATATATTTTATTCTCTGCTTCTACTGATCATGTTTGCTAGATGCATATTAGGGGAATTTTATTATGTTATGTCATAAGCCAGTTGTCAACTGCCAAGCTCACACATTGTTGGAGGATGCCTGATAGAGATAATATCAACAGTATCAACTATGAACCGCTAACATTGACATTTCTGTTCTGTGCACAGGCACACACTGCCTCTGTTATGTTATAAAACAATTATAGATAGTGTTCTTTTAGGAGCAGATTTCTCATTCTTTTGTGGTAAAAAATTCTCAACTTGCTTAATAGCCAAATTCAGCACTTGGTTAAACCTTCTCTGTGGAAAAGACTGACACAAAAAGACAATTGAGCAATAAGGTAACACTTTTTGGGGTATTTGATTTTTCATAACAATGAAAATGTAACTATGTCCTGATGTTAATTGCTTCATAACAAGGCCAAGCAGCTTGCAATGCAATTGCAATCACAAGCAATTCTGTGGATTCTTGTTCCTGTTTCTAATTTATATTTGGACCTACAAATAGTCGGATGATTGAATTTTATTTCCTTGCTAACTTAACATATGATAGTTTCTCACACGGGATTTTCCAAGTACTATGCTCCACTTATAAAATCCAAGGTAGCTATCCATTACCTTGCAGTTTTCCATAATCCCTTCCAACATGTAAAAATGACCCCCCTTAGCCATTTCGGCTACTGTTGCAAACTTGTGAAGAGCATAATTATCTTTTTTTCAACTGTGTTGCACTTTGTTGATAGCATGGGGAAGGACATAGCTGTTGATTGGAGTTGAGGAATTCCTTTTCTGTATTCAAATCAGGAAATAATTCCAGAAACAACAATCCTTTTTGTATGATCTGGCATGCATCTAGGTGATACTGTTTGTTATTGAAAGCAATACTTCTGCATGCGAATGGCTTCACTCAAGTAATTCTAGCTGTTATTTCAGTCAAATTCAGAATATTACCATGGCAGTAGTAGTGCAGGACTAGCGTCTTAAGCCTCATCTCGCTGTTGCACAGTATTTAAATTAGATGTTTTATTTTTAGCACATTTACTATGCTTATATACCACGAGTCCAGTATACAATATATACGCTTCTTGCTGAAATTTGATGATTTGATATCTTGCAATCTGTAATTGTCTTTATATTGCATCTGTATTGGGACCTTACCAGGCGTGTGATGGCTTTCCTCTTGTCTTCACAGGGCCATCTGCACACCTACAGGTTCTGCGACAATGTCTGGACTTTCATCCTAAAAGATGCAACATTCAAGTACGAGGAGATTTCAGAAAAAGTTAGCAAGGTGAAGATCGTGGCCTGCGATTCCAAATTGCTGGAGGCTCGACAAGAGTAACTTGCCTGCGGCTTGCTCGGAGTCTGGCCTGTTAAACCATGCCCATCTTGATGCTAGACCTGGCGCCACCCGAATTATATCTTACATCTTTCATGAGCTCATGTGAATCTAAACAATCTTCCATGGTACTAGAGTATCATGGCTGCGAATTTGTTCTCATCTGAATCGCTTATGGAATGATTTCACCCATTTCTGTCGATAATATAGCATGGATGACTAAAATTAAGAGTAGAATGTGGCATGTGCTGAGTGCTCCGTGTCGAACTATGATTTGGGTGTTGGCAAGCATGGCATTCTGTCTGTTTCCCAACTCGTTGAAACTGATTAGCGCTTTCTTTATGGCTGGTTATTGCTATCTGACTAACAACTAACATACGTAAATTAATGGATGTTAATCGAACCCGAGTTTAGCAAGTTTAGACCGCTCTGGTGGTCTGTTGATAGCGGTCGAATGTGACCAGGTTTATTAAGATTCAGGAACATTTGTTTTAGCAGAAATCTGTTCACCGAGATAGTTCCGAAACTGTGAGTAGTACAAAAAATCTCTCCAGTCCAGATAAAACAAGGAGAAAGAACTATTTACATCCAGACTCCAGGTGAACCTTACAAGTAAAAAAGTGAACATCGACTCTAAGGGCAGTTCTTCAGAGTGGAACTTCAACTCGTTCTGAAATCTCTGTAACACGAAGTGCTCATCCTCTGTTATGAGGGTCGTCACGCTGCATTCCAACTTGGAGAATGGTTCTCTCCCAGTTCTTCCAGCACGATGAAGATAGTGGGTCGCCGTCTTAGGAAGGTCAAAGTTGTATATGTGACTGGTTTGCGGAAGGTCAAACCCTCTGCCTGCTATGTCTGTAGAAACTAGCAGGAAACCTTTTCCCTTAACTTCCTGCAGAAGAACGGTACATGTAAATGCAGTAATATCATAGTCAAACATGATGGTTCTTGAATTAAAAAAAATGAAGATACTGGGAACTTCAGAAAAAGTATTGAGAGAGAACACTTACAGTGAATGAGGAAGCTCGAGCATTGAAATTCATATCTTCTTCCAATAGAAGCACCTCTAGGCTTCCCTTGTACATAGTTCTCAGGAACTCAACAACAAGGGCAGTCGAAGGAGGGCGTCCAGCCTTTTTTGATTTCTCAGACTAACAAAATGGATCGAAGAGTTATCAAACAGAACGCAAAGGTGAGGCTGATACACTACTACTCAGATTGAGCAGATTCATTCATTATCAACATAAGAAGTGCTCAGAACTTGGTAACAAACATATAAGGCTCAGCTGGTAAACAAACCAGAATTGCTACTTAAAAGTTATAACCGTTTATGAACACAAAGTACTTAAAAATTAAAGTAACACAAATGAAATATAGATGTATTTTCAAGAAATGTAAAGTGTAGGGTGTGATAACATGTTATGGTTCCAAACTGAGCATTGTCGCACTGATAACAGCACAACGCCACCGAACTGAAAACGTGAAATCATGGATGCCACTGAATTTGGTGGACCCAGCCCCAAATAATGCGAATAGGTCATCACTGACCCTGGTTTTCTTTTATGTTTATTTTGTTTGGTATATAACAATAGCTGGGATCTTGGTTTTGCAATAGTCTACTGGATTTAATTTTAAATCGATCATTGCCAGTCATTGGTAAGACCGTAAGAGAAAAAATAAGAAAGAAGTTTGCTAAAACACAGTTGTACTCTTGAAATTGACTCAAGTCATCACATGTGGTATTCTAGACTGCAAGTTACCTACTTGTGCATGGCACCATTATGCACAACTGCGGCATGCATTTATATAGCTAATAGACTTGATGGTGCTTCCCTTGTGAAACAAAATATCAGATTTTTAAACCCTTTGATCATACCAAAAATGTAAATTATTCTATATCACTTTGTATTTTGTATTGCTGGCCCATCATGAGATCACTTGGCCAGTTGGCCCCTCTATGATATAGTTCCTAAGTTCGCACCTCCGAAAATAGGTGAAACAATCTCATGATCCTTGAGATATTATAATCAACACAACATGGCATAAAAAGGAATTATGTATACCAGTACCTGTTCAGCAACAAATATAATCCCCGATTTTGGTGCATCCCTCTCAAGCAAGGATAGTAACACATGCAACCTTTCCTTCTTACTGCAGCTCTGTACATTGATTGTGTTGTCATAAGTCATAACCACTAATAATCAGACTGGGGTCAAAAACGAACTTTCAAGAGCAAGGAGGTCGGTTTTGCACCTAGTAAGCCAAAAGGTACTAATTGTGGAAAACAAAAATGTAAAAATTCCTTAGCATGTGGGTAAGTGCCTAGGCTTATGGGAGGAGAGGGAAGAGCAAACTGAAGTGTATCTTGCAGGAAATAAATGAGAAAATTTAAGATGCAATGTCATCATAAAAGCAATTCTATATGCTCACCACATATTTGTGACGTAGGTGTGAAGGCATGGGTTGTACAGGGTTGACATGAACATGAACCACATCACTCTGCACACAGATAAGACAAATGTGTGGGGGAAAAACCAGCCATCTGAAGTCCAAAAAAGTTCAGCTGTTCGTGTAACAATGAGAATGTAGATAAAGAAGTCCAACAGTCAGTAATTGTTTAATAGAAGATAGAACAACCTTGGTCCACTTATGTTGTACGCAGTCATGCACAAAGCGATTGTGCTGAGGAATCGATGCGCTAGCGAATATGGTTTGACGACTGGAAGCTGCTGAATAAGAAGTTAATATTTTGCGAAGAGAGCTTACTTGCTTTGATGATCCAAAAATAAAATCGACCTGTCAAAACAACAAGGTACATTAGCTAATCCCTCCCCAAAAAACTTCAGCCAAGTGAGTTAGCATGGCCTCTTAGCAAATACTATATACAGTTACACGCACTGCATTGGCAGACTGAGCAAGCATATACTGCACAAATTTTGATTTAAGGCTGAAGAATAGAGCGATCACCTCATCGATAACTAATACTCTCATGGATTGAAGACTGAACGCACGTTTCTCAACCATTTGACACAAGCTTGCAACAGTAGCTACGATTATTGCAGGGGGCTCTGCCTGGAAAAAGGCCAATATTGTTAGCAGGGAGACATCACAACAGAGAAGAGAAAAACATAAATAGCGCTGCTCTTTTTATGTCAAGTGTAGACATAAGCCAATTTCCTTGTTATGTCATAATTGCCTACGCAACATAAGCATATAAACATAAGAGGGGCCTGAAAACTAATATCAATAGGATCTTTGGATCTAACCATGGCATACCAAAATGTATCTGCAATTAAATAAGCATTGGCATAAACATAAAATCCACTAAAAAATGGTTATTACCTTTACCCAGCTCTTTTGCCTCCTCAACATCCCACCATCAAGCAAAGCCATGACAGCGCAAGCCTTGGCCGCGAGAATTCTAGCAACTTTGGTAACCTTACGATGGCGCATGAACAGCAAGAAGCCAGTTAGACCAGATGCATAAGACAAGGTGCAAGAAAATTCCATAGCAAGCAGCTTATCACCTGCATGCCGAGCTCCCTTGTCGGAACGACAACCAGCGCTTGCACAGAGGACCTCCCAAAGTCTATGGCCGAGAAGACCGACAAGAGATAGGCCAGTGTTTTCCCTGAACCCGTCTACAGGCAACTCGCAATCATCATCATTTTACAACACGAACTATCCAAACAAATTAAGAAAGCTTGAGGGCGACCACCTGTGCGTGGAGAATGCAGTCTTGGCCAGACAGTAGAAGCGGCAAGGATTGCTCCTGCACCTCAGTAGGCACCACGTATCCAACCTCCTCAGCCCTGCAAGGAAGCCAAGGGAAGGCCCGTACTGTAACAATTAGGGAATTTATCTCCACCGAGAAGAGGAACCAATGGAGCTAGTAAAAAAAAAGGCGGAAATCTTAAGAGTACTAGTAGGATGTTTAGACGAGTAGAGTAGGAAACTGTGGCGTGGGTTCAGTCACCTCTGGAGGACGTGGTCCGGGACGTGGCCAGCGCAGACCTCGCGGAGCGTGGCGGCGCGAAGTGGGTGGAGGCGGTAGCGTAGCGTGGATGGGGCGAGGTGGGTGTTGTTGGGGCTAGAGTGTAGGGTACTGGGGAGCGGAGAAGCGTAGCCGGAGAGCGTCGCCGTGGGTACAACCGCCATGAGACTCGAGCAATATTGGATTGGATTGGATTGGATTGGGTGAGCCGGAGACGGAGCTGGAGGCTGGGGAGTGGTTGGGCCGCGGGGGAGGGAGAGAAAGGTGTATTGGGCCGGGCCGCAAGGGGAGGAGTCCTAGGACGAGCCCAATAAACTTCCATCTTCCTTTCAAAGGGGCCTTGTCGATAATGGAGGACGGGATTGTGCGGTTCAAGACCACAACGATGAGCGATTGACGTGCAAAGAGATCTTCAGATTTCAGAACAACATCCACGTACAGGTACAGCCGGAGATGAATCGTTCAATCCAGCACAACATGATTGTGCTATTACCAAGCAGTTGAAATTTCTGCAACTGTGACCTGTGGGTCGCAAGCATTTTCGACAGCTAGAAAAACAAATTTCCGGCAATAGAACAATGAAAACGCCCAATATAGGCTCTCGAAAACGAGAGGAAAAAACTATGGGCAGCAAGCAACGGCGTGCCAGGCAGCAAACCATGAGTATTATCATCTTCTGTATGGCTCTGAAATTCTGGAAAAGCTGACAATACTACCGTCTGCCAGCAAAAAGATCTGTCTCAACCAGTAACAACACTAGTGCTTATTGATCAAGTCTAATTGAAAGTTGCGCAATTCAGGCATTGAACCGATACGATAACCAGGTACTCTTGTTTGCTAGAATCTGAATGGTTACAGTTTCGGTCATACACGGGTACATCAAGATGCCCATGTGATAAATATTCAGCAGATATTATTGTACGTGCATGAGGGAAGCATCTTCAAAGGAGGAACCTCTGGAGCATATCATTGCTTTATGTTACCAATCTTTATCATGCCAAACTCCGTCAAGCAAGGAGTGCTTGACTTGACCCACAGAATCTATCCACCACGTTTGCTATTACCTTTCAGCCAGAGTCTTTCGCATGCTTTCCCTTGATTGTGCAGGAAATCCATCTCACTAAGCAACTCTGCAAATAAATGGAAGCAACGATTAGATTCCTTTGTGATTGCAGGATTTTACTCAGCACGTGAAAAGATAAGTAAAACTAGGAAAAGCATCCAATTATTCATTTCAAAAGAAAGAAAGAAGATAGATACATAATCACATGTGAAGGAATGAGAAACGCTTTTCGTTGTGAGGAAAACAAACATGGTACATGTATAATGTTGTACTTGCAGCATATATTGTTCAGGTTAGTCTTCAAAACCACCCAGAACATGGTTTCAATTTCACGTACACCTCTACAGAACAACGCCTTTAAAGTAGTTTATTAACAGTTCTGATAAGCAACCATTCAGAAAGGGATTAAAAAACAAGTTGTTTTTCCCAGTTATTTGATGAATCCATGTGCTGAATATTAATAATCATGCTACGGCACAACAAATCACAGTGTTTAGTAAGACACATCAAAGTTCCTGTGTGTAAGGATGAAATTAGCTAAAAATCCAGTGAAATTTTTAAAAAAAAGGAATAAAAACCAGATAACATCCTTGAGAATTTTCTTGTTATTCACACTCAACAAAAATCTCTAATATATAACTGCCTTAATTGGTCCATGCTAGCATATGAATGAAGATAGTTCTTATTCTCATCAGTGAAAGGGGGAAAACAAGTGGATGCTTCCTGCTAAAAGAGAGAAGAAGAAACTGCCCAAGGAACCTACCTTAGGTCCATGCTAAGTTTAAACCCTAGCTGGCCAAATTAGCAATGACAAGATAACAGTGAAGTCGTGTGATGCGTAACAAATTTGAATGAAGAAAGAGAACAAGAAAGATCATCTCAAATTTGTCAAAAAGTAGAGAATATGATGCTCACTTATCCTTTCAAAATAAAGGTCTTTATTGGCCTATAAAAGAGGACAAGAAAACATCACAGCTGCAAACCAATTGCTAACCTTCCTGCATTTCCTCAATACCTTTAAGCAAGGAGCCAAGAACCAATGTCACACGCTCAACTCCTCCATTTCCAAGCCAACCAAAAACACGTCAAATTTCAGGATAGCCATGCCAATGTTATGAAGGAAGAAGCAGCAACAGGAACAAATGAGACGTTCGGGCATGGCCACAGGATGAAAGAAGACAAGAATAAGGATGTGGATACGGTAGCTTCAGAGTTCATCAAGCGTAGGCACATGTCTTGGGCACTCCAGAAGAGCACGACCATGTATCCAGCTTCTTAAAAGCATCAGGGTTTCATTAGTCATGGTATTGTCTACTTATGCTTTGTCTACATAGGTCCTAGTTTGAATAAGAGATGTTGCTTGGAGGAGCTCTGGATAGCGCTGTCACGTTATTAGTTTTGAATAAGAGATGTTGCTTGGAGGAGCTCTGGATAGCGCTGTCATGTTATTAGTTTGAATAAGAGATGTTGCTTGGAGGAGCTCTGGGTAGCGCTGTCATGTTATCATGGTGCTGTTATTTGCAACATGAATAAGAAAGTAATGCACATGTTGTATTATTATTTGCAACACTGATGTATGACATACTTTTATATATGAATATCAGGGTATTATAATATTGTTGTTCGACTTGTTTCTATTTGAAATACTATGTAAAAGAATACGGATTCTGTGGCATATTGTTCTTCTCATTAACCATTAATTTAAGAGGGAAAAACTTTGGACTCCCATGATGGACAATCGTTCACAAACTCCCGATAATGCAAACGTTAAGATGTCAATCAACAAGATTTCTTGCTCTTCCCTATAAAAACAACAATGTGCCAATTCCGCCGTAGTTATAGACCGCAGCAGCTTATAAAATTTGACAAGCATGTCGTACGAACCCGGGGCTTGTGAATTGTGACTAAAAGTAATTACAACAATAAACAAGAACCTTCAGTCTTGACATGCTCATATCAGTTTCCTACTCATCCCTGTAATCATTAATTTTTTTTGGACAGCATCAAGATTGATTATATAGGATCATATCGTATATCAATATATCATCAATATATCACTCAGCTCTGGATATGTGGTGCTGTATCTCCACAGCATGTTTTTTAGTTATTATTATGTTCTGGAAACGTAGAGCTGCACAAGATAGATTATAACATAGAGATAAACTACAGAGTTCTATATAGCTATGGTATTTTTAAGGGAAAAGACATCTGCAGAGCTGCAGTGGTACTATCAAGTATCAACAGTGAAAAGAAAGAAACACAGGATGCATCAGATAAAACATAACTCGACAAAATATTCTCATCAAAATTAATACCACGTAGCAATTGCAAGATCAAGATTACTAAACTACAGCTAGCTAGTATGCAAAAGTAGGTGTTCACCATAATATCACCAACACTTCAGTCAAGAAGCACTCTCAACTTTTATTGATTCAAACAGCTTGGTGACATCAGGATGCTTGCGGATGTGGACAGGGCATTTGTACAGTAAATCTTGAGCTTCTGAATATCTTCCCTCAGCAAAGAATGACTTGAAAACGTGCAGATAGGCAGTGTGCGATGGATAGTTATTCACTGTCAAGGCCTTCAGAAAATCCCTTGCATCTTCAAACGTCCCGTACTTGGCAATGTGAGGAGGGAAGGGGTCTGCAAAAGGCGGGAACTTGCGTGCTTTCATTGATCTCAGAAGGCCCAGTGCCTCCTCAAGTTTCCTTACCCTCAGCAACTCGCCAATTATATGCTTGTAAGTGCCTTGCCAAGGGCTTAACTGGGCCTTGTCCACCATCTCAACAAACAAAGTGTAAGCCGCATCAACCTTGTCATGGCTACACAGACCTTTCACCATCACATCCAGCAAATCGGCATCTGCCTCCAGGTTCTTCTCAATCATCTCTGTCAAGTACTGCAGAGCCTTGTCCACCTCCCCAGCCGTACAGTGCCCTTGGATCAACATGGTCCAAGTCTTTAAATCCGGGATGCACCCTTTAGCCTCCATTTCATCAAGCACCCTGTGAGCTTCATCCAATTTGTTGGCCTTGCAGAGCCCAAACACCAATTGGCTATATGTAATATTGTCTGGCTGATGGCCTTCACCTTTCATCCTTTCCACAATATCTTCAGCCTCATCGAACCTCCCGTTACTTGTAAGCACCCTATGGATCCCATCAAACACATCCTTCGTCTTGAACTCCCACACGGCCTCAAACTTCCTCACTACCCGATAGACCAGCTCAAGGTCTGGTGATGGCCCCAGCGCGATGCGCCTGAGGAGCACTGGCCCGTCCTGCTGCGATGGCTTGTATGGGCCATCCATCATGAGCTCGTAGAGCTCCACGGCCTCTGTCAGCATGTGGCGCTTCTGGAACTGCCTGGACAGCTTCACGTAGGTGTCGATATCCACGTGCATCCCGTCGGCCTTCATCTCTTGGATCAACTCCCAGAACTCCCGCACAGACTCCTCCCGGCCGAGCACCCTCGCCATGGCATTGTACGCCACTGAGCCGTGGTTGTGCCCTTTCTGACGGCTAGCCCACCGGAAGAACCTGAGAGCCTTGATCGGATGATCCCTCACCTCCCGGAGCACCTTGGCCACGGCGGTCTCCGTGAGCGGCAGGTCAACGCCCTCGAGCTTCTTATCGAGCTCCGCGCTACTCTCCGAGCCCTCGAGGGCCCGGACGGCCTCCGCGGCGGCGGAGATGGGAGTGCCCTCCTTGGAGTCGTCCTTGGCCTTGGTGTAGTGCGCGGTGAGGGACGCGTAGTCGGCGGCGAGGCCGGCCTTCTTGAAGGAGGCGAGGGCGGCGAGGTAGCTGCCCTGGTCGATGGAGTGGCCGGCGTCCTGCATGTCGCGGAGGAAGGGCCAGAAGTGGGACTGGGCGGAGGAGGGGTGGGACGCGAGCGTGCGCAGCATGAGGTTGTAGGCGGAGGAGCCGATTGGGTGGCCGGCGGCGGCGGAGCGGCGGAAGAAGGCGAGCGCGAGGGAGGGGTCCTTGGAGAGGCTGCGGAGGGAGTAGAGGACGGATTCCGGGGTCGGGGAGGCGGCGGCTGTGGTGGAGAAGAAGCTGTGGCGGAGGAGGGGGAGGAGGCGGCGGAGGGGGGAGAAGGCAGGAGGCGGCGCCATTTCGTTTCTTCTTGGTCTCGATCCACTGGGGTTTAGGGGTTTGCTTGGGTGGGAGAAGCCAACAAGGTGTCCGATGCAATGGGGAATTACTATTAGGCCTCTATTTATGGGCTGGGCTATTCGTGCTACGTTCGATCCGGGTTTTATTTATGGGCTTAGGCCCATCAATGGAGGCCCACGATGAACTTTGCCACTTTGGAATTATGTACGAATTTCAGAGAAAAAGAAACATCCACTTCCAATGAATATGCGGTTTTATAAAGAACACTTACAAGAAATCATGTATTTCAAACAGGGTTACAGTGTAGGGGGGTTTATGTAGAAATTGCTATCCTTCATACGAGATCCTTGTAAAATTTAAGAGAATACTATGTAATTTGGTCTTCAAAAAGGCATGAAACACTATTCCAACTATAGTCAGCACTAGTATGTAAATAGTTGTATAGCACACACAAACAGTTCCAAAACAAATGGGTTGTCGGCATCACGAGAGCCTTTCAGTCGGACGTACGGTACAAGACAAGAACAACATTGGCCTTGGCACATGGCTCTCGTGAAAGGCTAAGGAGAGGCGTTTTGATTTTTGATGGAGGCAGAGGCAGAGAGAGATCGTTAGTGGTGGTACAAGACAAGAACAACATCATGGTTAGGAAAAGCAAACTGGGACATTCCCTCCTCCATTGGGCCCTAATTGGCCTATAACCCACTAAACAAAACTAAACCTGCACGTACCCATCGTCTCTAGTGGTAGTGAGCTGACTCATCTCCAGGTCACTTCCTTCCTTTTAATTCTTTCTTATTCTGTGCAAAAGATCAGAGCACAGTGATCCACGGGTCCAACACTTGTCGCGTCTAGGAATGCTTTGGGTGTAGACTGTAGAAATCAGATCTACTTAAGATCGATGGGGGAAAACGCATTCTGCTTAATGTAGATGAGCTTATTCAGCTTCATCAGTGAGGAGGAAAGTTTACAAGCACCAACCTATATAAGATCAGTGGACACAAACACCTCTAACGTAGACTTTTATTTTTTGGGGGTTGAATTCGGATCTAACTAAGAGCAGTAACTAGCTACATCTCTGCCAAACATCGATATGAATTTTACCAACTTAACCACCATTATATGATCGTAACAACACCCAAATCAAGTTAACCAATCCAGCTAAGAGATGTAAAAGATTAAAAGCATGTGGTTAAAACAAAGAGCTGGGTGTTCCTTTCTTAGGTAAAAGAACACAGTGGTGTTAGGTCGAGAGGTTGGACAGATGCAATGAGAATCTAATGGGACAGCGATAGCATGACCGACTAAGTTGGTTCAGAGGTTATTCTACCCAAGGGCAACACGAGTCCATCCGTGCTTTCTTTCTTTGTCAAGTGACTGGAGAACTTTTAATTATATATTATTAAGGGGACAATTCGCATTGCATTGGGATAGCTACGTACGCGCCACTAATCTAATCTCTTGTGGATTTTGTACTGTGTGCATGGAGTTTGATCTGAGATAAAATATACTAGATGCCTTGGCGCGGGAGGAACACATACAGGATTGATGACTACTGTGTATGGCTGTTTTGCGAGTCCAACAGTGGTCTATCTTAGAATTTTTTTTTTAAAATAATCTATTTTTTATTCGAAATTTCAAAAATATTCCGGCGATATTTTTTTTTACGGAAATATACGTCTGTCGCCCAATGATTGGGCGATTTAAGTCAGAATCGCCGACAGGTTGGTATTGGTTCCAATCGCCGAACCGTGGGGCGATTGCAAGCCTATCGCCCAACCGTTCGGCTTTAAAACTGCACAGAAGCCGGACCGTTGGGGCCATTATTACAGTCGCCGCACCATTGGGCGATAAGATCGATCGCCTAACCGTGCAATGATGCATGTTCCATTGCCCAACGCGCGCGATCGATTGCCTATATATCTTGCTGCTCCCCCGGCCGCTCATTTCGCCGGAAAGGTAAATATCAGCTACTACGGAGAAGAAAGAGAGGAGAGGAGAGGAAAAAGAGAAGGAGAGGAGAGGAAAAGGGAGGAAAAAAGAGAAGGGGAAGGGAGAGGAAGAAGAGGAGGAAAACTTGGATTGTGAGGTAAGTTTGATTTATTTTGTATTGTATTTTTTTAAGTAGGTATTTAGTTAGTTAAAATAATAGGTATAAGTAGCGCTCGTAGGAAACTGTAGTTAGAAAAAAAATTAGAAAATCGAAATGTTGTTGATTTGTACGTAAGTGTATTTTGTAGTATATTTTTTAGGGTAGGTAAATAGTTTATTTAGTTAAATGAGTAGTATAGTAGCACCCGTAGGAAATTGTGGTTAGAGAAAAAAAATAGAAAATCGAAATGTTGTTGATTTGTATGTACGTAGTAGCGATAAAAACTTTAGTTCTGAAAAAAATAGTCTGTGAGGAGTATTATTAGTCTTTGTTTGTGAGATGTATTGTAGTAGTGTTTCGGTATGTGCGTGGCGACTATTATTGGGTGAATAATGCGTAACCGAAGCGCATAAGGAGGATGAATTATTTGTATAAACTAATTAGTACAAGTAAATTAGTATGAACTAACCGACTTACATAATTGGTAGAAGACCGGAATGCCACTTGTGGCATTTGGATTGCAAGTTAGCGTCCGAATCGAATAATGCTCCTTTGGAATAGCTCGGTTTGTAAGTTGAATCTGAATATCGTACTACACGTTCATTGTGGCCTCTGCCTTAGGGAATGAATAGCGTCTTGATCATCTTTGTCGTGTAGTTGTGGACGATAGGCGAAGGGCCGCACAAATGTAAATTACAATGTAGCGATTTGCATGTCGTGCGTTCTGGTGACTAATTGCAATGTTGGAAATATTTGCGACCATACAATAAGTCATGCTGTACCCACTACATTGAAAGTGCATTACGGTGTTGGCACCGTTCGTGAAGGTCCGTGTGGTGTTGACTTGAGCGGTTTTGCAAGCCACTCTGGTACACCCGGACGGCGAGAATGCACGAATCGAAGATGTGAAGCATTGGTGACCCGCACTTCTCTTTGAACCACGAGGTGTGCGGCGTGGACATACAAGGGCTTTGGAGCGGTCTTCCACGAACATCACCGGTGGGAGTTGAGAAGACGATCGCATGCCAGGTGTGGAAGGGCTTTATAGAAGGATGTCGTGCCAGTGGATATGAGTGTGTGATACTTGTGCAACCATGCCCAAAAGAAGTCTTTGGGCCCCCACGGGATATCATCTGGGTGTTGCGGCGACTCGGTGCCCAACATGTTGGTGAAGAAGAGGACACGGAGGGTCGTGTTCTGAAGAGTTCGAGAGAATGTTGCTTGTGATGAGCCCGACGAGGTACATCTGAGAGACGAAGATCGGGCACCGCATGGTGAGCCTCTGAGACGGTGATGAAGGAGAGCATAGGGATTACATATTGCATCAAATGGAAAGCGATGACCGGATGACCTTGGCTGAAGAGGAAGCTTTACAAGAAGACGACGAGGGTAGTTCCGATGAGGACGGAGCTCCCATCCCCTGAATGGAGCAGTTGTGGCCGAGGGTTTATGTATACGACGACGAGCACGAATCGCCGTGGGAGTACCATGCCACGGAGGTTCGGTTGCACTCAATGTTTGTCGATAAGACATCCTTGCGAGGATGCCATTAAGTATGGGCTATGTCTATGCAATGGACGTTTGGTCGTCAAATCTAGCCAAGAGTAGTACACCACAAATGCGAAAGCGGCGGCCGGTTGTCCTTGGCGAGTGCACGCAAGATAGACCAAGTATGAGACTCACTAGATTGTCTCGAAGGTGGAGCCGCGCTCGTGCATGCTCAGCGGTGTTTTGTGCGACATCGTAACATAACATCGACATTCATAGCTAATTTGATGCATGGAGAGATAGTGGAGAAGAAGGATATGGAGGCCAAGCACATTATGGTGGCTATTGAGAAGAAATTCAAGTACAAGATCGCTATGGGAAGGCGTGGCGTCGCGAAGGCTATGGAAAGACGGTTTGGATCTTTTGAGGCGGCGTCGACAACCTTCCTCGTATGCTTGAGGTCTTTGCGGAGAGAAACCCGCACGCGTACATTCTTTGTAAGGACATGCCATCTAAAAATCCGCGAGGTTTTTTAGTAATGCATAGGGCCTTCGTAGCCTTCGGTCCCTGCATCGAGGCTTTTAGGCATATAATGCCCGTGATCTCGATTAGCGGGACCTTTTGGCCGGAAATACAAGGGCAGATCCTTACGCCATAGGCGTTGCGGAACAATCAAATTATGCCATTGGCCATCGTATTTGTCGAAGGTGAGAATTTCCACAGCTGGTTGTGGTTCCTTCAACATCTGAGGGTGGGAGTTGTTGGAGCTCGTCCTGGTGTGTGCGTGATCCATGATCGCCACGCCGGATCTTGTCAAGGCCATAAAAACTTCAGGAAGACCCGGAGGAGCCGTTCCCTTGGCCGGATATGACGAGTAGATGGTGTATTCGCCATTTGGGGGCTAACTTCTCCAAGAAGTTCCCGAAGCAACCCTTGGTGAAGCTATTCAAAAGGCTGGCTATGCAGAACCAGCAGCGCAAATTTGACGCCTTATGGGCACTGTTGGATGAACACAGCAGGAAACACGTGGACGCGAGGAACCAGGGAGCAGAGTCTGAACCTGTTGGTCCGAGGCAGAGGACCTCGAGGAACATCGAGTGCTTCTCCCACTGGATCGAGGCCCAGCCATTGGACAAGTGGTCTCTGCTGCATGACACGGACGGGGCAAGGTATGGCATAATGACCACTAACCTTGCGGAGGTGTACAACTGGGTTCTTAGGGGCCTTCGTTCTCGGCCCTCGCCGCCATCGTGGAAGGTGTTCGCGCAAAGACAATCGGGTATTTCAGGAGAAGCATGGAAATGCCGCGCTTCATGCCACGAACCCTCAAACACCGTCTTCGCCGAAGATTACGGCATACATGCGGCGAAGACATAGAAGGGCGATCGCACACGGTGTAATGCGTGATGGGCAATATGGAGCATCGTTTCGACGTGCTCTTGTGGGATAGAGCCGGATTTGGGACGGCTCGTTCTCTTGTCACCCACGAGGTATGCCTTGGAGATCATGTCAACGAGCCTAGTATGACGTGCAACAAATGAAGCTCTTACACAAGCCATGCTCTCATGTGCTCGCCGCATGCGGATCAGGCGTATGGACCCTTTGAACTTTGTGTCCGAGTATTTCTTGAAGGAGAGGTTGGTGCGGCGTGGTCGGCGAGCTTAGGGCTTCCGGTTGTGGGTAACTTCGCCACCTTGGATATTGTAAATAGGATCTGGATTCCGGATATTGACATGCTGAAGGGTAGCAAGGGTCGTCGGCAGAGTCGTCGTATTACCAATGATATGGACGAAACACAAGCCGGGGCGTTGGGTAGACGCCGCTCGCGCCGAGGGCACACACCCGAACGATGCAAGGCACCGGTGAGGAGTAAACATCGCTATGGTTTGCATTAGCACTTGTTCCGATGTGCAAAGTGGGACCGAAATTGTAAATCAGTGTACATTGTCATTTGTACTTTGTATTGTTTATGTAACTGTTCTGCTACTACCCAATTTTCATTTGATGTACGTAATGCCGTAAGACATGTATCGTATGTTGCACGTAATGTTTATTTAAGTGTTGTAGTACTATAACTTTTTTTCGTTAGTTTTTCAAAGACTATCCTGGTAGCCTAGTATTCTTTGATTTGTTTGTTTGCAAGTTAAATTTACTCATTCGTTACACTCGATGTTTTATTTCCGCGTATTTGCTAACTTCAAGTTGTTTTGCAGGTATGGCTCACGGATCGGACTGGAGTTTCGGCCTCCTGGAGGAGCGCATCGATTGGGTACATCGCGCGTCGCGTCGTGTCCCTCATCCTACAGGGGCTGCCGACGTGACTGTGTTGGGGGTGATCCGCACGCGGACACCTCGGGTGGCTTGGAGGCTAGACCCACGCTGGACAGGCAGGTTAGTACACGTCCACACTATCTTCTCGCGAAACGTACCTTTCGACTGACCTTTTGTTCATTCGCAGGCTGAGCGCTGCTGGTCTACTACCTATCGCCCGAATGGTGCAGGCCACGGACGAGGACGAGCCGGCAGCACCATGGCGGCGGCGACGGAGACGTCCATGCGGGCCGAGCGATCCACGACGCTTCCGTTCGACCGCTCCTGGCCGACAAATCTTGTGGACCGGTGGCAACCAGAGACTCACACTTTCCATCTCCCATTCGGGGAGATGGCCCCTACCCTGCAGGACGTCTCCCTGCTTCTTGGCCTCCCTATCGCGGGAGGTGCCGCCTTCCCGCAGGAGCCTCCGGACAACTGGCGCGAGGACCTTCAGCTAGGTTTCGTGGAGTCCTCCCACTGTCTTTGGGCGGCCGGTACTACGTCTTCCGGAGGCACAGAGGCATGGCCCGCCCTTGCGGTGGTTGTCGCAGTTCCGGGTACGTGTTCCACACCGTGCTCGTTGGTAGTGTCGCGCTATTCTTTCCGTACAGGGGTCTTACTATATTTTTCGTTGTGCACAGGTCGAGCGGATGGACCATCACGCGGACGACCAGCAGGTGTCACGCCACCTGGAGGCGTACTTGTTGTGGCTGTTTGGTTGGGTGCTGTTCACCAGTAGTCACGGCGACACCGTCGACGCGAGGCTCATCGCGTACGCCAGGGCCATCGCCGACGGGGAGGGCCCCTAGATCAGCTGGGGTTCGGCCGTACTTGCTGCCACCTATCGCGGATTGTGCGACGCGTGCTTCAGGTCGAGACTGAACTCCATCCTCACGGGGTGTCCTCTCCTACTGCAGTTGTGGTCGTTTGAGCGCTTTAGCCTCGGGCGGCCCTGATGAGCAACAAGCCGCACGGGCTGGAGATGTACCGCAGACGAGGTGGACCGGCCGACGATGGGCTCTCTCGTGCGGCGACGGTACGTACTCTTTCCCGCGACATACCAACCGCGTGCCGATCCGCGACAAAGGCAAGGAAAGGCTCATCGCGGTTGACCCGCCGCCATAGCGTATCCGATCGCCGGCGTAATCCGTATGGACGGCGTGAGTTACTGAAGAATTTACATCATTCTTACGATTTTCACTATACGGTGCCCTTACATCACGGAATCGCGGGACATGGGCGACTTGACATACCGGCCGACGTGGGCGATCCGCGACAAGGGCAAGGAAAGGCTCATCTTGGTGAGCCCGCCGCCACAACAGATCCGATCCGCCGGGCGTCTCAGTATCAACGGCGTGAGTTATGAAGAATGTAAATCCTTCTTACATTTTTAAATATACGGTGCACTTACATCATGGAATCGCAGGATATGGGCGACTTGATATACCGGCCCGACGTGGACACTCCGCGACAAGGGAAGGGAAGGCGGCGAGGAGTTCAACGCCGAGTGGCAAGGAAGGGAAAATGGCCCCGTCCACGCAGAGGTCGTCATTACGTAGTAGTCCCCGTCCTACCCCCATGTTTTTACTATCCCCTAAAGGCATGTATACTTACATGGTCCGGATGCTTGTGTCACAATGTACCGTAGTAGTAGCGAGGATGACTAAAGCAATTAGCCGAACCATCGTGCCATGTGACTACGTGTAACGTGCTTCTATCTGTGATCGCAATGTAGTTACGGTTCCGAGACCCATCAAAGCAAGACTATATTGCAAGTATGCCTCTTCTAGTGGAATCCCAGAAAGAACCATTCGCACCGACATTGAATCCTCCATGTTTTAGGCCATCTTCATTATCACAATGAGCTTTCTCAGCCCCTTCACTCATATTCTGTATAAGCTCCATAAAGTACGACATCGACTACATGCCTACATACGCATATACGTTCAGACGACTTCATCGAGGAGAGACTCCCTCGCGCATCGTAATATCACTTACCTTTGTACTTACATATCATTACTGTCTCAATCGTCCTCACAAAATTCAACAGAAATTTACCGCACTACAACAATATACAACGATCACAAAATGTTATTATGAGTCGACAAATTTCGTACCCATGATATTCTACGAAAATAAGAAACAGACCAACCAACATCGTTACAACACTATTATTTTCAAAATAAATAACATGATACAATCATATTTGCTAAATTTAATTAACCTACAAAATGTAATATTCATCACAACTCAATTAAACAATAATTAAAAAGTAAAAAGGTGGGGGGGGCTCCTATCGCCTTAGGGTTGGGCGACTGGACCTCCTATCGCCTCACGGTTGGGCGACTGGACTTGTCGCCCGGCTGTTAGGCGACTGCAAGCAGTAATGCCTAGGGTTTGGTCGACTGGTTTCAGTCGCCCAACTGTTGCGCGATTCAATTTCAATCGCCTCACGGTTCGGCGACAGAACCGATCGCCTAACCGTTTCGGCGATTCCGCCATCGCCCAACCATTGGGCGACAGACGTATATTTCCGTAAAAAAAAAATATCGCCGGAATATTTTTGTAATTTTGATTAAAAAATAGATTATTTTTTAAAAAAAATCTCTATCTTAGCATCATTATCCTTTTCACGTTTGTATTGGTGGACAAACCTGCACTATCTGAACAGGAGTATGTGAGCTAAGGCGAAAGTAGAGTTTAATCTTATGGCAACCGTGATGTGGTTATGTAACCATACGTGACCAGAGGGAGAAAGTGAGGTAAGTATAAGCATGCATTATAGAATGTACAATAGGCACCAAGGACTTCAGGGCAGTTTGTAGAATTATTTTTATTAATTAACTTTTTTTTGAATTTTATTTTAAAGTTAACCCTCAGCGCACTTTATTTCCAATTTTGACCCCTTTGGTCACGCCACCATCCGTGGCGTGACAAAACAACACTATCACGCCAGCCCATTTTTTGTCAAACTCTTGTCACGCCACTACTGGAAGAGGCGTGACAGTGTTATTTGGCCACGGCGTGACAAAAAGTGCTATTTTGGGAACTTATCCTGGCGCGTAACAGTGTTGTTTTGTCACGCCACCACCCACGACGTGACCAAAGAGATCAGAATTGGAAATAAAGTGCGTCGGAGGTTAACTTTAAAATAAAATTCAAAAAAAGGTTAATTAATAATAAAAAAGTTCCAGTTTGTAGTATGTGGTGAGGCTGAAACTATATAGAGTTTACTCACTTTGTAGTATGTAGTGAGTCTTGACGAGGATATGATATCCTCAATTAACTTTTTATCTATAATTCTTATTATAGATGGCAATATGTTCATATTGTTTCTGAGTATACCCCTTACTATTTAAGAGAAAAATTTAACTGAGTGATCGTAAGCCTTCCTACGACCACTTTATGGTCGTAAGCCTTTCTATGACCAGGTCAACTTCGACCACCCTATAGTCGATAAAACCTATAGACATGTGGCCTCAATCGACTAGAGACTCTTATACGTTATGTTCATTGCACAGAGCAGGTAGTATACGTTGTTATTCTCTGAGCATAACTACACGTATTACGTCTCTGTCCTTGACGTAACTGCAAAGCGACGTGGGGTGTAGCCTCTCGAACAATAACTTCCATTAACATGTGCATTTCATCAAGCGTCTAGGCGTCTCTTGGCATGGAGTAACTGTCACCCCATTACGCGCTATATAAGGGCAAACGTCAGTGGACATAGGAGCAGATCAACAGGAGGGTAATTGGAGACAGTACACAGAAATTGTTGAGTCTTAGTTCCAGTAATTTCCTCCCAGTTGTAAAAAAAACATAGTCAATACGGCAACACAGGAGTAGGGTTGTTATTCTCTCAGGAGAAGGCACAAACCTGTCTAAATCTTTGTGTCTTTTTTTGCGTAGATCTATTTCAAGGGAAGCCCCAAGCATTTGTTTGTAAAATCGATACTAGATCATCGACAAGTATGAATCTATATAAAGTTTACTAATAGAGTGTACTGAAAGTAGTAAAATGTTAAGTATGTCATCTCAGTAGATACATGATAGATAAGCACCAAAGAAAACAGTTGATGCTGAATAAAGTGCAACCGTGATTGTTTAGAGGTACCAAAGTAGAGACGGTGAAACAACAGTGGTAACAAGGACACAAAGAATATAAGGTCTTAGGGTAGGTTTAGTTGTACAAGCACATACAATAGTACAATACTAAGACAAACCAGATAGCATGTTGGATAGAGTAGCTAAGGTAAACCAGATATCAACGATGTTGTTCATCGGTGGAGTAGACCACATGAGCTGCTGCAGAAACGAATGTAGATAAATTAATAGTTGAACTATGTAAGAGAATATGGAACGAATTAATAGATCTGTGTGGAACAGGAATCGGATGGGAACGAATGAACATATGAGAACAGGTAATATACATGAACCTAATTCTTGGCTTTTTTTTTTATCTGGACGACTCTTCTTGACAGGTGTAGAAGCAGCCACATCGTCAGGTAACGCATGTGATGAGCTATAAAATATTATGAGGTTTGTAAGTATGTGCCACAGACAGGTCAAGACATGTAGTACAAAAACACAGCAATGGAAAGTAAACAATGATAGAACTAGTCAATAATTTAGCTTTTACCTTTCTGGTTCTGAATGAGGCTAACATCTCTTGATTTGGTGTCTTTTGAACGATATGAGTGCAGCTATGTGATAGCATCACCTAGGAAATAGAGATGTATGTTACCATACAAAGATGCTATTGAATAACTACAACCATACGAGGACGGCGATAGATCCTTATTAGATTTCAGCGCACATTGGAACATATTTAGCTACCATGACAACAGTTTCTGCATCTCTAAATAAGCAATATGAAAGAAAAACAGGGAAAACAATCAATAGTAAACAATGATGTAGCATCAGTAATCAGTCACATAAGTCATGTATTTTATCAACAAAATCAACCTGAATATACCTATTGGTGGATAAGAATGTAGTGGACTAATGGTATGCCATAACAACCATTCAGATTTCAGAGTGCTGGTCACAAAAGGTTAACAGGTCATACTCCACAAAGAATAGCATAAACTAAAAAAGGATGGTTGTGTAAAGTGCTTACTGATAAACCTGCCATTCATATGGGGGGCCATAATTACATCATTTGTCGCTCGATGCTCAAATTTTAGTGCAACCTACAGGATACTAATCTAGAGAAGATTTAAGTAAATCAGCAAACAGAACATTAGAGTTCAACTGAGGCAGGTAAGAAACAAAACCTCGCATGCATCTGGACCCGTGTGAGAAGCATCGCCAGATACTCTTCAGCCAACATAGACCTGACCAAATCCACCTTTACCTAGCTTCCTGTCAGCTATCTATTCTGGGGAATTACCTACTTGAACCTGCAATAGTAAGATAATAATGAGAATTTTGTGAGCTCAATTCATACTTTTATAGCAGTAAAACTCTACCATGTAAAATGTTATTGGTAGAGATCAGTAATAATATCACCATGAGAGAGACAAACTAAGCATAACTAAAGAAGATGATAAACCTATTTTGGTGATGGAACTTTATGCCAAAAAGCAAGCGGGTTGTAACTTTAGTCCCCATTCCTAAAACTGTACCACTCACTGAACTTGCCTACAAAGTCTCATCGATTTTGGTAAATCAAGAAATGTGGTTCACTCTGCTACATATAGCAATGTCTAGTGAAAGATGAACATCCACTATTTTCCCCCAAATAGATGACACAGAACAGGATTCGGATTTGCTACTGAAATAGCAAACCTCCTCTGATTTTACATGTTGAAGAGAGAAGCGAGGAATTATTTTAGTGATCCCTCAAATATAACATAGAACAAAACCAAATACATAGGAATAAGCAACATAAAGTATTTTTTTTAGGTCCTTCTGGTCTATATTTTACTCTCTCGTTACATGTTTGCTTCCTGGTACAAAACAAAACTACTATAATCAAGCCACTCAGACTTAACTTCTCTCAAGCAAATATAAAGTTATAAACACAATCCCTTATGCAGAACAAAGTCAAACCATGTTCCTCTTCAACATTCAGATGAATCATCATTCATTATTAATTATTAGATATTACATCACAATAGTTTCTAACTTTGATTTCACACTTCGCTTTATGTGAGACAGGCATGTCTTGTGTCTAATATATAATAACCAGTAACTAATACTAAGTGCTATATTCCACATGAAACTAAACAAACACAACAACAAAAAGCACATTAACTACTAAAGGAAATAGGCGCATGATACGACAGAAGAACAAAGGTAAATTTAACGAATAATAATGCATTGTCAATATGATGGTAGAAAAACAACCAAAAAACAAGTAAACAACCTGAGCAAATAGCATAACAAATAACAGCCTATGGAAAGGAATGGAAAAAATACCTAGTTGATCAATCAGTGTAAAAATATAAAAATATAACAGTCTATGTAAAGAATAAAATAGGCACACAGGAAAAATTGGGAGTCGTACCCTCTCAGGCACTGGCGTTGTCGTGGCTTCATCTTCAACCACAACAAATTTATTCGGACTTTCACCATCCATTCTCAAGTTGACAGCTCTGTCAGCTGCCTTGTTCAACCCAAGGTCCTCCTGGGATCTAGCTGCAACTGCCTCTCTAGGCTTGGAAGTTGGCCTCCCTCCTGCCTCGGCAGCTGCCTTGTTGTTGCCTCTACCAGCTGCATCACCACCACACCGTCCGACCCTCCCCCGTGGAGGTGGCAACACCGGGCTCACAACTGGATCTGTGGTATGGACGTCGCCAACCTCCTTGGACCTCAGACGAGCTCTCCAAACACCACTTCGAAGCTCTGGCATTACCCACCCCCCTGTAAGATCGAGGAGGCCGACTAAAGGGGGGTGAATAGGCGGTTTTAAAAACTTCTTTGGCTAAAACCGAGTTTTATGCGAAATTGTAAATCAATTCGGTTTTGCACAATTAAAGCCTAAATCAACTAGTCTTTACTAAGTGCACCAACAATATGAGACTATATAAAGATAGCAATCATACACATACAAGTAAGAAATTTAATATAAGGAATGTAAATCGCAATATAGTAAAGCACAAGAAATCAAACCATAATGACACAATGATGTTTTACCGTGGTGATCGGAGACTTGCCGGTCTCCCCTAATCCAAGTTGAGGTAAGCCCAAAATTAATTGGACCAGCTCCACAGATTAAGCCAAACACCTCCGAGGTAAGTCCGACCACTTGGACCGGTTCTAACAAGAACCAACACCTCAATCTACTAAGGTTGCTCTTCCTCCACTCTGGAGATGGCGAGCACCAAGCCACTCACAAACGTCCAGGTCTTCTCACAACTTTCCTTGAGAAGATCACCGAACCACGACGCCTTCACGCCGTCTAGGTGTCAGCAAACACTAAGAGTAACAAGTCGAAGACTCCCACTTGAACTAATCAAGTAGCTAAGCTCAAGTGGATACTCAATCCACTACCTAATGCAACACATGCAATTAGAGTTTGCCTCTTAAAGCTCACTAAGTGCAACACATGCACAAAAGAGTGTAAAGGGCTTGCTCTTAGCTCAAGGGAATAGTATATGGCATCAACAACCTTACCCACAACCGGCCAAGGTGGGTATTTATAGCCCACATACAAATACTAGCCGTTAGGACGAAGTCTGCTGAAAAATCAGCACGAGCGGTACTACCGCCAACTAAGTCGCGGTACTACCGCACCTCTGTCAAAGCACAGTAACGGCTATATCAGAAGCTCTGAACTAGCCGTTGGAAATAGGCGCGGTACTACCGCCAACTAGTATGCGGTAGTTCCGTTCATCGGTAGTTCCGCTCAAGGCACTATGGTATTACCGTTTCCGTTGAGGTCCGAAAAAGACCCTTACTGGAAAATACGTACCGCTCCAAATTTCGGACTTACCGAGCTGTGGTAGTTCCGCTCAAGAACTACGGTGCTACCGCTCCATAGGAGCGACCAGCCTTGCACGATCGGACTGATACGTGGACGGCTCAGATTCAAAGGGCCGTTCGGACCACACGTCTTAACCGCACGATCAGGTCACTTTCGGACGGTCTGAACGGCACACGGTAGTACCGCCGAAGGATACGCGGTCATACCGCAAAGCGGTAGTTCCGCCACGAAGGCTCTAGTACTACCACGCCTCAACAGAGCAACTCATGCTCAAAAAGCGTCGTTCTGTAAAAAATGTACCACCAACAAAACATCGAAACAACCGGGTTGCGGTCATACCGCTTTCCACGAGCGATCGACAAGCAGAGCGATAATCTCGCGATAACACATCGGTACTACCGTTTTTCCTGAGAAAATAGCAGTTTGCATCAATCAACTAACTCAATTGCAAAACACATTTGACAATTGACAAGTGATGCAAACAAAGATTAAAGGCAAGATTCTCAACAAGTTGCAAAACACATTTGCCAACTTTTTAGAATCAATGCCATAAGGAATAAGGTACATGGACTTAAACCATTTGCAAAACACATTCGCAAATATTTGCACCATGCTAACGAGAGCTAGAGCAAACACAATGAGCTACCAACACATGACCAACTCAAGCTACTAATCAAGACCCCTCTTAATAGTACGGCATTCTATACTAACAATCCGGTCTTCCAACCAAACACCAAGACCGGTAAAAGACTAGGAACAAATCCTTAGCCCTAGCTAGTCATACCTTTGCCTTACACAAAACACTTGAAGTTTGATGACGCACATCTTCACTTCAAGTCCGGGTTCGTGACTTGATAATCATCAACACGTGATGATTTCCTTTACTTCGGGATCTTGACTTGATGCTCATCAATACATGATGACATCCTTCATTCCGAGTCTTGATATGCATCAACACATGATGTATCCATCACTTGTCCTCCATCAATACATGATAGATCTTCTCTTGACTTGATGATCAACTCATAATTATCTCCTTTTCTTGAACATCATCGACACACGATGATTTCCTTTTCTTTAAGTTCTTAATGTGCATCAACACATGATTCATCATTTGCTCTTGAACCTTGACTTGATGACGATCAACTCATGATGTTATCCAAAGTCTATTTCATCATGGGACATAACCTATTCATCCAACTCATGGAAAACATTAGTCCCACAACATGATTATCATTAATTACCACAACATACCATTATCTCATAATGGCGGGACAAGATATTCCAATCTTTCCCTTTTTGGTAATTGATGATAACCATCACAATTGCAAGTAATTGAATGTAGATAAATATGAGTAAGTACAAACTACACAAGTTTTGTATACTCATATGATATGTTTCATAGTAAAGATCCTTAATATTTGTGGACAAAGGAATATGGATTAACACTAATGAAACCACAAAACATAGGGTGAACTCCCACTAGATGTGTGAATACATGAATGTTTAATGGGAACAGATGCACATATTCAAATTAGACTATTTGTGGAGTTCAACCTATATTTTGGATTTGAGGAATGCAACAAGATATAAGATTATGATGTCGAATGCATATACTCATATGATATGTTTCAGAGTAAAGATCCTTAATATTTGTGGACAAAGGAATATGGATCAATACTAATGAAACCACAAAACATAGGGTGAACTCCCACTAGATGTGTGCATATATGAATGCGTAATGAGAACATATGCACGTATTCAAGTTAGACTATTTGTGGAGTTCAACCTATATTTTGGATTTGAGGAATGCAACAAGATATAAGATTATGATGTCGAATGCATACCTCTTTGATTTTTCACCTTTTTATCCAATTGAGACTAAGCAATAGGTATATCAATAAATGTGTTAGTCTCACAAATAGATTTGTCATTAATCATCAAAATACTCCATTAACACATAATGGTAGGTCTAGATTCTTCACCCCCTGCAACTCGGTCTAGCGTGCACCCCTCGGTGCTCCTCCCATTCTTCGCATGGAAAAACACCCAATGAAAACAATAAATCACCGATCAAGGAAACACTACAACAGACAATCGCCAAGCACATCAAAATAGTAGCTCAAAACTTGTTCCTTCACCATGTCATAGCAATCAAACATGGCCAGTTCTGGTATACAAAAGTGGTGGAGGAAACAAGCTAGGGCCTTCATCGCCATCGCGAGGCTCCTTAAAGAGGTAGCCTGCTTTGCTAGTACCCCAGTCCTTTAAACGGCGGCAGTGTACCCGGCTCAAAAGAGACCTTGCGGGGAGTACCCGTCACCACCTGGCTGTCGTGCCATCCCGCAAAGGAAGCCGAGGCAGGAGGCGGCGGCTGCGAGAACCATCGAGCATAGCAGCGGCTCTGGCTCGCCGACCCACTGCGGAGGCTGAGTGGTGTGAGCCTGTGCGGGGAGAAGAATGCAACCGTCGCTACCCTGGCGCCGCGCCATCCCCCGAAGGAAGCTGAGGCGGGAGGTAGCATCCATGAGAGCCGCTGGGTGCAGCAACGGTTCTGGGCCCGCCGACCTGCAGCGGAGGAGGAGGCCCGTCAGGAGAGGAGTCTCCAGACTACGACGGCGGCGGCCATCAGGGTAGCAACTAAAAACACTAGCGAGCGGCTACACTGGGAGCGGTGTGTGCCTATGCAGGGAGAAGAATGTGACCACAACGCCAGGAACGATCGGACGACCGGGCAAAACAAATCCGCATCCAACGGCTCACAACGGAAGGACCAATCGAACAGTCGGAAAAAGGACATCCGCACATCGAACGGCCAAGGAAAACACATCGACGTGGCCACCCTGGCTGTGCCCCCAGTGAGCCTCCTTTTACCCGTAAAGATTGTCCAAAAGATGGAAGGAATCTTGGTAGAAAGAATACTATATCTATACTCCACCTGTGTAGCCCTCTGCACAATTCTAGGATATTTTGCTCCTTCCTTGCCCGTCGTTTTTTAGGGGGTTCTTTGCCGATCTTTGAGTGGAGATCAAGAACACTGTCTTGATTCTTGAACGGATGTTGCCATTACCTAAACTTTGAGGAATGGCCAGCTCTAGGACAAGCTGAAATCGACAATTATATTGCTACTATGTCTCTATGTGCATAGTTACATCATAAAACTCAAATCTTTTTGCCACAGAAAAAGGTTGCCTTTTATTCATTTCGAGTAAGAACATATTTGCAATTGAAAACAGCTACCATTAGAGGATAAGCTCTAGTTAAATCTGAAGTGTACTGCCAAAACAATCAAACAGAGCCAGAAGGATGAAGAGTGAGCCAATAAAGAAGATAAAATCCATTTTTCAGGCAAAGGTGTGTTAGAGATATATGTATAGTGTGTTATTCCCTATTGTTATGAGGGGCTATTTGCATATTCACTACCTGTACTTTGTGTATATATACTGGCCCTTTGGCCCCCTGGAAATATAAGTTGCTATTCTGTAGGACCGGAAAGGTAACTAGAGGGGGGGGGTGAATAGACACTTTCTCTATTTTTCACCTTGATCGAACTCAACACTACTTTCACTCCAATAGCTATAAAAGCTATGAAGATCTGTATTCAGGCACAGCGGATGACCTGTGTTGAATCCGATCAAAACCCCGAAGCACAAGACTAAAAACACCTCATAACTGCATGCACAAAACTGCAGCTAAAATCAAGTCGCGCACGACTCCCATCGATTCAATCCTATTGGCACAAGCACACACACGCTGCAGCTAAAAGCAATAAAAAGACTTAAACAAAGAACTCGAACTGAGCAAGGATTCATACAATAGGCAAAATACTAATCCATACTCAAAGCAAAGCTTCGACCCACAAACCGAAATCAAAACACAACAGCAGTCCAGCAATCTTGTTCCTGTTCGTGGAGTCCTCATGAATGCCAAGCTAACAAGATGGGACATGCAGCAGCCCACATCTCATCCGCTTCAATCCACAAGGAGCAGAGCAAGCCATCACATCACCAAGCAGATCGAATCGGACACAGGGCAATAAAATGAGTACAGCCAATTAAAAAGTTAATCAATTCAGATCAACAGAGAGAGATTACACGCACAAACCAAAGACTGCAATCTAATCAAAAGCAGCGGCATGAAACGGCGATCAGATTTTTTGGCAAAATGGCAGGCCGCCATCTCTCAGATTCTCTTTTTTTTTCTCTCCATAGCGCCTGAGGCCGCCGCACCCTCAGTCTTTTTTCTCAGAAACGCCGCCGCCACCAACTTCGGTTCAGGAGCACTCCAGGCACTCGGCGTTTTCCTCTAGGGCCCTGATTTCTACCGATCACCAATGAACAAGCAGGCCGCCGCCACTCCTAATTTTCTTCAACCAGCACGCCAACAGGGGTAGTCAGGCACTCAGATTTTGTTAGGAGTGAGCGGCCGCCACCGATACTTCTGTTTTTCCCATTTTTCCCAATCTCCACAGGGGCGCCGCCACACACAGCTCTACAATCGCCTCACCATTTTTTCTTGCTGGCAGCCCCCAACAGAATATTCCATCTCTCTCTTTTTATAGGGTACCCCAAACCCTAAAAACCTTAATGGGCTTCCGTTCAGGCCCAACAACAACGGAACACACGCACGCATCTCAAAGCGCCGTCTTCATCGTCGATTGATCTAAACCGCTTCACCATGCGCCGACCCGCGCCACGGCTTAGTCAAAAGATCACCAAGGCGGTATTTGGTGAAATTACCAAAATACCCCTTCTCGATCCTTCTCCAAAAGACCGAGTCCATCTGTTGAAGCAATCGCTGCCGCCGCCACGTGTGGGTTGATCAACGGCTCCATGTCGTCAAGTCTCTCCGTCCGGATCCCACCGCACCACCGAGCACTTACAACGACTCGCGCCGCTTGATCCAACCATCGCCGATCGAACCGCCTGTTCGGTCATCCTTGTCCATTCTGCGCCACGCTTGAGTCACTTGACCTCACCCGGCATCCATGATCGTTCTGTACCTCAGCTCTCCAAGCTTAGTCCCGATCCTCCTCGCCGTTGACCGTCATTGACCTACAAGCCACCTGCACAGCAATAGACAAGCAAACACGAATCCGAGAACAAGTTCTTCACAACTTGACCCACGTTAGCCAAAACATGCAATATGCAACACATATGCATTAACAAACATGGATATGACCTATCCCAAAATCAAATCACCACTTAAATCAACAATTAGCACAAAAGCCGGTCAGACCGCCGCTGACCTGACAGAACTGAAACTTTGTCGAAAACACATGAAACTTCAAACCAAAAACCACATTGCCAATTGTTTCATCATCCTAAGATCATGGGCATATCCCCATGATATCCACATATTCCTAACATGGTATCAGATCCAATTAGGTCTACCTCTCCCGGACGCGCAACTCGTCCTCCTCTGCCCTAGCCGCCGCCGTCGGCTTCCCCTCCCTAGCCGTCGCTACCAGCTTCCCTTCCTTCGTGGCTGGCGGTGACCACTTCTTGGCTTCCCTTCCCTCCGCGACTGAAGCCGCTGCCCTCCATGACCTAAAGCCGTTGCCCCCGCCATCGCCACCACCAGCGGAGGACGCGGTGTCGCCTCCGCCATCGCCACCCGTCGTCGCTCGCCCGCACCACCCCCGTTGCCCACACCGCTGCCTCGCTCTGCCACCGCCGCTTGGAGCTCCTCGACACTGCGCGAGGCCGCCCGACCGTCGTCGTCTTCCATCCGGATCGCGCGGATTCACCCGGTGTCGGTGCCACAGGCTGCCTCCGCCGAATCGAGCCGCCCGTCATCTCTGGAACCGCCGACGCCGCCGTCTCCCGTGCGCCACCGGGGCCGGGATCGGGACCGCCGCTAGTGCCGCTACCACGGGATCGCCACCATATCACCGTCGCATAGCCGCCGCCGCCGTCGCCAGGGGGAACCCTAGTTCCCCCCGTGCGCGCTGCGCTTTCTTGTGTGGGCCGTAGTTGGCTGGGCCCTAAGTAAGCAAGCGGAAGAAAAAAAAGAAAAAAGAAGAAAAAACGTCGTTCTAACCGCCGCGCCATCCAACGCCGCCTGTTAGACTTCATTGTCTTGGTCGCCGCGCCGTCCAGCGCCGCCTACCAATGGGCACCGTTTCCCTCCCTCGCTGCCCGGTGATCTTCGATGGTGTTAATTACACCGACTTCATGTCTCACATGCGCATCCACATGCGTGGTCTTCATCTTTGGGGCATCCTCTCTGGCAATGTCACCTGTCCGCCTTGCCCTACTCCTCCGACGGAGTCTACGCCTGTCGCGTTGCCCCGACGGTAAACAAAGGTCGCTATTGAGGGCGCCGCCTTGCGATGATCTTGTACTCGCCTACCAGGAGGCTCTGGATTCCTACAAGGATCGACTGATCACCTACACTCAGTGGTACGATAACGATGCTTGGGCTGCTGCTGTCTTCATTGCCAGTATCCAGCCCCAGTTTTCTTCTGAGGTTATGGGACTCCCTTCGGCTTTCCAGATGTGGACTCACCTTCATCAGCGCTACGAGCCCTCTGGTGATGCCCTGTACCTATCTGTGGTCCGTCAGGAGCACTCTCTTCAGCAGTGTGATGCTACTGTTGATGCTTTTTACGCTTCGAGCTCGCTTTACGGCGTCGGTGGACTCTCTCACTTCTTCGCTGTCCTCTGTCCGTCTTTGCTGGTGTCCGTCTTGACACAGGAGTTTCAGCGGGTCTACGAGTTCCTTACTCGCCTTTGTCCTGAGTTCGAGCAGAGGCGTGCTCAGCTCCTTGCACGCCACCCTCGTGTCACTCTCCTGGAGGCTCTTATCGAGATCTGCCAGAGGAGACTACTTTGAGTAGTGCTTGTCGATGCCACTCCCCTCTGTGCTCGCCGTCCACTGCTACTTGCCTCCTCCGCCGCCGCCACGGTGGTGGTGGCCGCCCTCCATCTAGAGGTGGCCATCCTCATCGCTTCTCCTCTCGCGACAAGGTCGGCCACATTGAGTCCCAGCCTATAAGAAGAAGCGGCATCTTTCACGTCGTTCTTCTCGCACCGGTGCTTCTACATCGACGTCTGCATCGACTCCTTGGCGAGTTTCTCTCATTGAGCGAGAGATAGCGGACTTGGCCTTTGCTTGCCGCTTGAGTTCTCCTCGGCGAGTTCGCGAGTTACGCTCATCGACTCTTGAGCACCGAGAAACCACCCCTACACAACGGTACCTCCTGTGGATTCTTGATTCTGGAGCATCTTTTCACATGACTCCTGATCCTTCCACTCTGTCTTTTATTACATCTCTTGATTCTCCTGTCAGTATTCTTACTGCTAATGGTACATCTCTTTACGCTCTCAGTCGAGGATCTCTTAGCAACTCATCTTTTCATGTTCCTTACATTGCTCATGTTCCTCGCCTTACCATCTGACTTCTTCTGCACGAGCATATTACTGACCTTGGTTATCGGGTCATTCTCGACTCTGACTCTTGTTGTGTTCAGGACCGCCACACAGGAGCTCTGGTTGGTTTTGGCCCTCGGCGCCTTGACTCACAGCGTCTCTGGGAGCTTGACTGGCTTCACTTTCCTTCCGCTGCCTCCGTCGCCACCAGTCTCTCCGCTTCTACTACTCCGTCTACCAGCTCTTTCCAGTAGTGGCATCACCGTCTTGGCCATCTGTGTGGATCTCGTCTGTCGTCCTTAGTTAAATCGTGGTCTTCGGGTCTGCATCTCGGAGACGTGACTTTAGATTGTCAGGGCTGTAAGTTAGGTAAATAGATTCAGCTTCCTTATCCTCATAGTGAGTCCGTATCTCAGCGTCCTTTTGATCTTGTTCATTCAGATGTTTGGGGTCCGGCTCCCTTCATTTCGAAAGGGGGTCATCGATATTATATCATATTTATGGATGATTTCTCTCGCCACACTTGGATATATTTCAAGTCTTCTCGTAGTGAGGCCGTGTCTATGTATAAACAATTTTTCACTATGGTTCACACACAGTTCTCCACTCCTATTCATGTCTTTCGTGCTGACTCTGCTGGCGAGTACATCTCTCGTTACCTGCGCAGCTTCCTTACTGAGCAGGGCACTTTCGCTCAGTTCTCTTGTCCTGGTGTTCATACTCAGAATAGTGTCACTGAGCGCAAGCATCGTCACCTCCTTGAGACAGCTCATGCACTGATGATTGCCACCTCTATTCCACCTCACTTTTGGGCCGAGGTTGTTTCCACTGCCACCTATCTCGTCAACATCCAAATTCTTACGCTCTTGAGGCGATACAGCTGGCGTCTCGTGGTCTTCTTCCTGACTACTCTGCCCTTCGTTTGTTTGGTTGCATTTGCTACGTTCTCCTCACCCCTCGAGAACGCACCAAACTAACTGCTCAGTCTGTTGAATGTGTCTTTCTGGGATACAGTGCTGAGCACAAGGGCTATCGGTGCTGGGATCCTGTTGGTCGATGGATGCGGATTTCTCGGGATGTAACTTTCGACGAGTCTCGTCCCTTCTACCCACGTCCTGCCTCTCCTTCGGCTTCCTCTGTGGAGTCTCTGTCCTTTTTGACCTTTCCAGATACACCTATATCTGTCTTGCCCTCGTCCACCCGTCCCACTGAGTCTCCGCATATTCCTCCTGTGGCCTCTCCGTCGTTGTCGCCGCCTGCTTCGTCTCCTGCGGCTCCTCGGGCTCCCCCCACTACACTCGTCTACACTCGTCGACCTCGTATTGAGGATCTTCCAAATGAGCCATCTTCCCCTGATGGGCCATCTTCTCCTCGCTACGCTCTCCGCGATCGCCATTCGATTCGGCCCCTTGCTCGTTTTGCCTTTGCTGGCGCAGCTACTCGTGAGCCTGTCTCCTACCGGGATGCTATTACTCACCCTAAGTGGCAGCATGCCATGGCCGAGGAGATTGCTGCCCTCGAGCGTGTTAGTACTTGGGATCTTGCTCCCTTTCCATCTCACTCTCATCCCATCACGTGTAAGTGAGTCTATAAGATTAAGATTCGCTCTGATGGCTCTCTTGAGCGCTATAAGGTGCGTCTTGTTGCTCGTGGCTTCCAAAGAGAGCATGGTCGTGACTTCTGACGAGACTTTTGCTCTGTGGCCCACATAACCACTTGTCGCGCTCTTCTTTCGATGGCATCTGCTCGCCATGCATTTCTCGACTTGATGTCAAGAATGCCTTCGCCACTGGGTATTACATTCACGAGGGCATGGTGCATCGCCTTCGCCGCTCTCTCAATGGCCTTAAGCAAGCCCTCGTGCTTGGTTTGGCGCTTCTCCTCTGTAGTCACTTCTGCTTTGGTTTTTCACTAGTGATCATGATCCTGCGCTCTTTGTCCACACTTCGTCTCGTGGTCGGACTCTTCTTCTTCTGTATGTTGATGATATGATCATTACGGGAGATGATTCTGAGTACATTGCTTTTGTCAAGGCTCGTCTTAGTGAGCAGTTTCTTATGTCGGATCTTGGTCCTCTTCGTTACTTCCTTGGGATTAAAGTTACTTCAACTCCAGATGGTTTCTTTATGTCCCAAGAGAAGTATATTCAGGATCTTCTTGATTGTGACTCTCTCACTGATCAGCGTATTGTTGAGACTCCCATGGAGCTCAATGTTCACCTCCGACTCTCGATGGCGAGCCTCTTTACGATCCGGCTTCGCTTCTCGTCATCTTGTTGGGAGTCTTGTCTACCTTCTTTGTTACTCGTCCGGATATCACTTATCCGAGTTCATGTTACGAGTCGATTCGTTTCAGCTCCCACTCAGTCCACTCTGACCGCCTTCTTGAGTTCTGCGATACCTTCGTGGGACTATCTCTCGCCGTCTCTTCTTTCCACGCTCCATTTCGTTCTGACTTGAGCTAATTCGATGCTACTTGGGCAGCGATCCTCGATCGCGGTCTATCTTTGCTTACTGTGTTTTTCTTGGTGGTTCTCTCATTGCCTGGAAGACGAAGAAACAGACTGCAGTGTCCCGTTCGAGTGCAGAGGCTGAGTTGCGAGCTATAGCTCTCTTGACAGCAGAGATTACTTGGCTACGGTGGTTACTTGAGGATTTTGGTGTTTCTGTCACTACACCGTCTCCTCTCTTGTCAGACAGTACATGTGCTATCAGTATTGCCCGTGATCCTGTGAAGCATGAGCTCACCAAGCATATTGGTGTTGATGCTTCCTTCATGAGGTCTTGTGTGCATGATCAGGTGATTGCTCTTGATATATGCCTTGAGCTTGGATAGCGGATTTCTTCACGAAGGCCCGCACTCGAAAGCACAAAGATTTACTTCTACCTCTCCAAACTCAGTGTTGTTGATCCACCATGAGTTTGAGGGGGGTGTTAGAGATATATGTATAGTGTGTTATTCCCTATTGTTATGAGGGGCTATTTGCATATTCACCACTTGTACTTTGTGTATATATATTTATCCTTTAGTCCTCTAAAAATATAAATTGCTATTCCTAACAAGGTGTTCAGCTACTCCATACAACTTTCTTCTTGCAAGAGGAAGAATAAAAGGCAGGGCACTACTAGCAGATGCTATGCACATCGCTGTCTTTGAATTGAATTCAGTGGCCATAACTGCTTCCTTTTTAATTTTCTACAGGTCTGGCCTGGACCGGCTGCAAAGTCCAGAGGTAGCTTTTTGGGCACAATCACATAGATGAGTATTGAGTACATGGAGGAGGAATAACAATAACTTTCATGAGATGGCTTCTACCAAGCTTTCAGCTTCGATTGCTGACTCGAAAGATACTCTCAAGACACTGCACCAGTATTAATTGTTAATCCGTCGATGCAGACAGTAGCTAGAGTAGCAAGAAGAACTCGTCAACTTTTCTTGTTTACCTGCTAACCTCTCGTCGATCTTGGAAAACAAATGAGAATGACCAACCTTTTCAGTATCTTTCAGAAGATCGAGCTCGTGTGTTCACAAGCCCCGATAGTTTCTTACTTTTTCACTGCAAAGTTTTCGTGCCAAGCAACGTGTTGCAGTAGGGGAAAATAGGACGGAACTGGACTGTTCGGCCATGTGGGGGACAAGTGCAAGCAAAATCCGACTTTGCATGTAAAATCCAAGTAAGTTGGTTAAGGAGCGCGCAAAATGACCTTTCGACAGAGCGTATGGGCAACCTGTAATGACACTGTTAAGTTCTAGTTGCCTCTTCAGATGAGCATTTGTCAATACTATGTCAGGTAATGTTATGAGCTAGTGAGTATTTATCGGACTAAACAGCAAAATCATTGTTTGGTGACTGTCTGATTCCAATCCCATTTCAGTCCAATCAACTGTCCTTTCTCGAGCTCAATTCTTGAAAACATCTTCCGTAGGAAAAACTGTCTCTATACATTTTCCTTTGCCTTTCTCTTCTCCTTCTACTTTTGAGTCACCAATAACACAAAACATTTATTTATGTGGACAGAAAAGGCAGAGCCCCTGATAGCCATATATACACACACAGGAGGCTAAGGAGCTCTGATCCAACTCCACTCCCTTCGTGTTTCCTTGCTTGTAGTTGTATGTGCTGTTCAGTTACACAGCTCTTCTCCTTCCAGTTTTTTTTTTTTGAACGGGTCTTCTCCTTCCAGTTCGGGCATATAAAAGGCTAGGCTAGTTAGGAGAAGAGTAAAGAAGAGCAGCAGTGCAGTGAGAAGTGGAGTTCATCCATGGAGGTGGAGGCTTCGTACATCTATGGCTTCCTCCCTGCAGGCAGGCACCAGCCTTATGGCCCCCCTCCTCCCCATCCTCCAGGTATGTTTGCTTCATGCAATCATCATGCTTGTGGCATCTTTTCTTTTCTGTTCCTTCAGTTGTTGTTTGGTTTCTGAACTGCCCCTTTATGTCTTCACTGATTTCTTGGGTCGATTCATGCATGCTTGCTCTCAAGAAAAACTGGTTCTTGGCAGCTGTATTTTCCTGTGACGTTCGTGGATCTCTCTTAACCTTTTGCCTTCATTTTCTGTTACTTTTCTTTGTGGTTGTTTACAAGCGTTTAGAAGCATTGGTTTGGTCATGTCTTTTTTTGTGGTTGTATTTCTGTTTCGTCAGATGTAACACGAAAAAAATAATTATTTCTTAGTCTTTTCGTTTCCTTGATATATGGGAGAATGATCTCAAGTTGGAATTTTTAGTCGTTGTAGCTCAAAAAAAGTTTTGCATTGCAAGATTGAAAGGAAGACTGTACACCTTTTTCATCAATACAAGAAGGAATAATATAAAATAAGACAAAATGATTTGATCGGATTATGGGTTTAGCTTACAGCACTTTAACTGATTCTTGTGGATATTACTCAGAGGATGGTGAATCGTGGGAGTACTTTCCTTGCCCTTTCTGTAATATCGAGGTTGAGGTGCCCTTCATCTGCAACCATCTGCAGGAGGAACATTGCTTTGACACCAGAAATGCTGTAAGATAGCCTTTCTCTTTGTTTTCCTTCTCTCCGCAAGCTGTTTGTTGGAATTACTACGATGCAAAAGAACTTTGATTTGTGAATAAGAGTGCAATCTGGAGACTCCTAGTATGTTCTTGTATATTTGTTTATAAAATTCCGAAGTACTGATATAGCTATTAATAAATAAATAAAGTACTGCTACTCACCTTACCCAGTTGCCATCCCTTTATTACTTAATTTGAATGTTGAGATCTGATAGAAAGATAAAAAATCCAAGTTTACAAATAGTAAATGGCTTGATTCTATAAACAAGACATTAGAACTTATGATTTTCTCTTTCTGATGCTGACTCGATGAACGGTTAATGGTTACCTGATGACCTTCAGGTTTGCCCCATCTGCGCCGACAATCTGGGGAAAGACATGTCTGCACACTTCAGAGTTCAACACTCCAATCTTCTGAAGGTACTATTTGTTCTTCCTACTTCAGAATCAACGGCATTATGCGCACAGTGATACAGTTCCTTGAGCATCTCATCAACATTTGATCATGGCAGAGGAGGAAGCCTTCCAAGCCCAGCTCATGGTCTACAGCTGCTAACGACTCAGCATCTGGGAGGGAATCATACGAAGTGAACTCCTACTTTGAAGGGCCTCAGCAGTACATGATGAATAATAGGCCATACCAAGATCCTGCACCTGATCCACTGCTCTCCCAATTTATCTGCAGCATGTCTCAAACTGACGCCAACTCGAGCACTGCAAACACTCAGAATGTTGTTTCAGCAATCTCAGATGACCAGAGGTAAGCAAGATACAACTTACTGTAATATTGTTCGGTAGCTCTGAAACTATTGTGGCGCTGAATGCCAAGGAACAATGGTGTTCTTGTTTCTCAGGTCGAGTCAGCGTGAGATTGATGATGCGTCAAAACTGGAACTGGAGGAGAGGTTGCAGAGAATCGAGTTTGTCAAAGAGATACTCATGTCGACAATTCTTTAATTGTGTCATCTAGGGTTTCTTGAGCAGTTTTAGGCATGCTTAGGATTTTGTGGGCGCAGATCAGATGTATCACTGTCACGTAAGCAAAGCATTCCCCTGGCTCATGTAGAAGGATGCTATAACCCCTTGGCTATCTATATTAATTCTATACAAATGTTGCATGCTTCGGCTCAACCTCGGTTACATGATTTGTCCGGCAAGGAGGTACATCATATTACTGATATTAGTACTGTGTCACTGAATGTTCAGGTTATTTTTTAAAATAATAATAATAATAATAATAATTGAAATACACAACAAAAATATCGTCCATTTGGGCACGTGAAGCAGCACCGTCCGTCCCAGTTAATTAGGAGCATCTTCGATTTAAGAAAAAAAAATTGAGAAAAAAAAATGCTTCTGGAGTTCAGGGATCACAGTATATGTAACAGCACAACAAACATATCCTACTAAAAACAGGATGGAACTGAGATATGATGAGAAACATACAGCACGGAGATCAGACAAAATAAATTAATTAATTAATAGATGTGACATCTCGTATGCTCTACACGTATCATCAATATCACCATCATCTAGCTCTACATAAGTGCTACTAGTGGGATAAAAAAACGTGGGCGGATTAACAGCAGCGTCATAGCCTAGTGGACAAATGTTACGTTTGGAGGGGTGACGCCCATCATCTCGTAATACGCCTTCTCAGCCTCCGCCATTCTTGTCTGAAAAATCCCCCATTCTTTCCGGCAACGCTCTCTTACCTGAAGAAACGACAAGAAAGTTCAGTAACTAAATTGCAGCCTGAATACACACCTTTTATGGGAGAAGAGATTTTTAAGAAAGTTGTTGGATTCGTACCCCTTCCCATGGTGCCCTTCCATGCTCCGACTGCCCCTGTGAATTTTCAGTAGGGAAAAGGGGAAAAAGTTGACATTAAGCGCAAGTTCGGGTGTTATGTTAGGATCTGACACTCAAAGATATGCTTTTTATCATTCTTACCTGGTTCCCAAGAGAAGGAACCACTTGGTGTACAATCCATTGGGAATCAACAACGCCGATTTTCTCATGAGCAGGCTGCAAAGAGTAAAGATATCAAAGACATGGGAATAAGAAGGTCAAAAGCTATCCAAATGATTAAATGTTAGCAAGAGAAGTAATCAGAAATTCTCTCTTCAATGTCAAGTTCAATGTTTGACAAGGGCATGTAGTTCATACCTCCACACATTTCCTCAGAGCAAAATCAAGACCCCATCCATGAACCAAGTCATTCTGCAACAACAAGCAGATATTAACCACGTGAAGTGGACAGATACAGGAGAGCAGACGATGAAATTATGTTATACCTGAATCATATGCCAGACGCATCTCCATGCATCTCTGGAGAAGACTGGAGCCATTATTTCAACAAACCTGTACATCAAACATACACAGTTAGGCCCTTTTCACATATATCAGCAACCGGAGTGAGCAAACTCAGCTGCTAGGGGAAAAACTACATACGCAGCGCAAGGTGGAAGATGAGGATCAGTGCACCAGCCTGGTCTCTCCTCGGTATCCCTGTTAAAACCAAACCACCAACCAGATTGCTTTATGACATTAAAAAGGAAGAGAAGGACAAGTTCTGCATAACTCGGAAAAGAAGCTAAGAATATTTGTTGCCTTGCACGAGTCTTAAACTTTTTAATTCTTGTGCAAAGCACATCTTGAGGACCACCGATCAAATAATGTCTCAAGCTTCACTATGTATACATGAGGTAACCCATGTTTCTAGAGGACATAAAACCAAGTAACACACATGTAACTACAGACTTGAGCTCTTCCACTTACTTGTGGACCTGCCGATCCCCTCTTCTTTTGGTCATCTGCCATGTCAATCCCTTGTCTGGCTCCAAACCAGGTTGTGAAATATCTAGCTGATATTTCTTGACAAGTTTAATGTACCTGTCATGTCAATGATGTTAGTAAATTATCTAAAAAAACCTGCAATGAAAAAAAAAAGTTTAAGCGAAGATTGAAAGCATACTCCTCTGCATTAAAATGTTCAACTCCAAGGTCCTCATCCCAGATAAATATATACTCATAAGGTGCCACAATATCAGGGTGCAAGAATCTTTTGGCATACCACCTAGAGGTAAGATAATTAGTAAACTTTTAGAATCACCATCCAAACTTAGACATTTAAAGAAATAGCAAAGCACCAGAGCGCACCATTTCGCTTGTTTCCGGACACTTATATGGATAGCTCGCTTTGACCACTCAAATTCATCCCATTCACTCACCCGGCCATCATAGTGAAATAATAGGATAGCAAAATTATCAGAGAACTGTAACAACCAAAAGTTAAAACAATTAGGCAGTTTACCAAGTCATAATTTCAAGGCATGTGTAAACTAGATAGAAGTAAAGTTGCCACCAGTGCAAGCATGCTCTGTAACAGGAAAGAAACTGCCATAGTTTGGACAATGCAACCAGGGATGCGAGAGTAATTTCAGATATATTATAAACTTTATTTTTATCAAGAAATTACCTTCTTGACTGCCCTATTTATGTTTTCTTTCTGTGAAATTCCAACAGTGAAAGTAACAAGGTACTTCGGCTTAAAGGGTAGGTCCTGCGAAATTCAAATATCAACATCAGTGAGAAACAAATATACAAGTTATTAAACTTGTTAGGGTTAACTCAAAACACTAAGGTTAACTTTGATGAGTCATAAAGGTCAGAGTGCAGAAATTAAGATGTCGTTAACTAACTTTGATGAAACACGAAAGCCAGAATACAAAAAATTGGAATCAGCAAAGAAATGCAGCATATAGCACAAGTAAGAAAATGTATATAAAATAAAGAAATCATGATATTGGAATTCACAACGGCACTCAAATCTTCAGTATATAACACCAATTGTGCAAGAACAATCATTACTGAAAATTTTGTGTGAGAACAATACAAACATGAGAATTTACACACAAAAAACATAGAGAAGCATATGCTAATTATTTGAGAACAATGTGATGAACAGAATACAGAGAAACATTTTTTAGAAGGAATGCAGCATAATTTTTTTTAGGAGGAATGCAGCATAATCTAGTGGAAAAGAAAATAAGAAAAGGCATCCCTAAAACTGAAACACGTCCTGCTACATATTAGAACTGATGTGAAACAAGCAGTGCATACAACAAGAGTTACCTCATCTGGGTTTCCCCACAACCTGCGCTGGTGAAAATCAGACTCTGGTACAACAATACCAGGTGCTAGGCTCTCTGCACCCCTGGGGTTTGTTGGTACATAAATCTAGAAAGTTGTCAAGCAAGATTTCTGTTAGATTTTAAAAATATACCAAAAGCAATGATTGACCAGAAAACAAAAAATTTAAGACATTATTCTCATCGATGCTGCCATTACAAGGAAAGAATGTATTCTCAGGAAAGGCAAAAGTTTGAGGAGAGAAAAAGAGATGAGGTCTGGTGTATCTCTGAGAAAAGTAAGGAGACATATAAATAAAGCACTTTAACTGAGAATGCAGAAACAAAGTTCCAATGAAGAATTCAGCAAGATCGTAGCATCCTACCTTCATGGTAGTGTTTGAATTTGGTTCAGAACCATTTCCTCTTGCGTTTCTAGCAGCAGTCCAAGCATGGTTAAGTATAGCCTGAGCTGTTAGTCCTGAGTTCTTGTCTTCTATGTAGGAAACAATGCTAGAAGGGAAGTGAAGCTGCGAGATTTTCAAACAGAAATAAGTTGACTTGTTGAAATGCAACTGCGTCAGTGCAGTTACTGCAGTATGTCGATAAACCATATCCATACCTTTGTTATGCTAACTGTTGGGAACGAGATTCCAATAAAGAAACCAAACACCACTCCAACAATTGTTAGTACAATAAGCCTCATGCTTTCGTTGGGTTTCCTAAGTGCACTGCGTGGGCGCCAAAAGAAGGATCAAAACAAGATAGCATAGTGAACAATTGATAGCAAGGAAAAGGGAGGCGTGCAAACCTGCGACCAACTATTGGAAGCTTTGCCATTGTGTAGTATATCAGTATAGCTATATGTGCCTGAGTCTTGTGAGTGGCAACTGCTACGCATTGCTCAATGAGAACATAATGATGGTAGCTGGAGTGTTATATACACCAACGAAAGGCAAATCTGAAGGACAGTGATATCTATATCAAAATAAGCAGGATGTAGTTGCATAATAATCACAAGGCACCTGAACTAAAATCGCATAAGGTCGGAACCCCATATCGGTTACGTACTCTACTAGCAAGTAGACTTCTTTTTTTCTAGCTTTGAGTTGTCAAGTTATTAGTTTTGCCAGGATTACTGGGAAGGCCCTGTATGAACACCAGCGACAGATGTGAATTTCACATGGGCATGCGAAACCCCCCAAATAGGCAACTATTGGTGATTGCCGTGTGTATTTGGAGCATTAATCAGAGACCACCGTACAGTGGAGAAACTTGATTCATTAATTAAAGAGGGAGGTTATGCTTGCAGAAGTTAGCAAGCTGTAAAGTTGCAGGCTACTGAGACAAATCGATTCGTCATGTCTCACCGTACCACCCACCCAGGAAAGACAGAGGAAAGCCGGAAAAGAAAAGAAAAGGGAAACCCAAACTACTATATCGGGAACACAACCTCCTAATCCAGCGCAGAATTTCGTGGTCGAATTAGCCGATGCAGAATTAGAAAACAAATAAAAGAGACTAAATCGCAGCAATGGAGTTCCCCCATCGATACGAAATCCGCTACCCCTGGGCCCTGGCCAATCAAAGGCTTGCGAAAATTCAAACCCCGCAATGCAAATACCGAGGCTGTTGGTGAATTAAACGTACGTACCTGCAATCCGGCGCGATGGATGGATGGACCTCCGGCGCGGCGGTGGCTGCGGCGGAGGCGAAACCCTAGAAGAATCCGGCGCGGAGGGTCTGGGAGGGGGCGCACGCGTAGGGTAGGTGACGCGTGGGGGGATGGATGTCTTCCTACGCGTGCGGGCGGGCGGCTGTTCAAGGGGGAGAAGAGGGGGAGAAATAGGAGCCAAAGGGAACGATAGGTAGGAGGAGAAGATGGGGGATGTGGAAGGAAGACGATTGAGTGATGCATTGATGCCTGCCTCTGCCTGGGAGTCTGAGTGGGAGAAACGGAAACCGACCGAAATCGCCAGGCGGCTTCCGCTTCTAGACGGCGTACGTGGCGTGCGTCGTCTTCGTGTCGTGTCGTGTCCAGGCAGGCAGATTGAACGAGTCAGTCGAGTCGGTCGCAACGAGCTGGTTGGATCGGACCAATGCAACACTCACACCATTGGATTGGCCTCTGGTCTGAATTCTGATCGAGTCGACGAAAGCAACCACTGCTAGCTAGCTGCAACGTGCTTGCTACGGGGTCCGGCTGAATTGACACGTCTTGTACTTGTAATAATAGCATCACGGCATGTTAGAAAAGCTACGTACCGTACTTTTAATCTACAGAAACGCATGTACCACACTACCAATCCGCAGAACCTATGTACCGTGGACGGTACTGCGGACCGAAACCACGGCAAAAGGCATACCGTAACGCCCTAACACGGCTACATGTAGCAACAGGGGCATTCAGTGTAACCTCTGCTACAGTATTATTTTTACAATTAAGTATGAATCGAGACTACTTTTACTTTTATAAATTAAAAACGTGCTAAATCTGCCAAAAACTCGTGGTTAGGACCGACCGGAGATGCATCGGACGAACCTGAAGTGGCTTGCGTAAATTCAGACCACACATGATCAAACTACGTCCGTGCAGTCGAGAACAAATTGAACTGGCTTGCGATATGTAGCAGCCACCTTCTCCCATCTCATTTCTGTACGTGTTAGTTAATTTGGTCACGTATGATTATTCTTTTCTGGGTTGTAAAAATCAAACATGGATGGCGCCATTCCCCGGTCAGGTACGGCAGAGCCGTTAGAGAATAATGATGTGGATTGGTTGTTAACTGGGCATCGATCGCCGTGATAGATCTTTGTTTGACCAGATATACTACATATTAGCTTCTAGTCAAATCGAACTGAGTAGCACGTGGCGTGCCATACATTACTGTGCGTGCGTGCGTACGTCACCGGAGAGATCGAGCTAGCTCTACAATTTTATCTTTCTAGCGTAACACCTTTTCACCACCTATTAACGTTATAGACTACTCATGAACTGTATTTACAGATATAGTACCATTACCGTACGGTCACTAAACTGTTATCGTATAGCCACCGTACGGTGGTCTCTCCCCGTCCGCCACGCCAGACTGTTGCCGCACAGCGGTCATGCGGCAACGACTGACAGCCCACCACGTATCCAAGTCAGGTTTAGTTAGGATTCGGATGAAATTAGGGTTTGTTGTTGTACGAATTTAATATAGCAAATGAGTTCAAAAAATTATAAAATTTTATATGGAGCCTCCCGACATAGTGTACTTGTTTGTGTAAATTTTTCATAATTTTAATCGTTCAGAATTTTTCTCGCTATTTCGTATAAGTGTCATGTAAGGAAAATTTACAAAAGCAAGTACACTGTATCGGAAGGCTCCACATGAAATTTTATAATTTTTTGAAATAATTTGCTATATTTTAAAATTTGCACAAACAGCAAACCCTAATTTCAGTCGAACCCTAACTAAACCCGAACCAACCCTAACTTGGACACATGGCGGGCTATCAGCCGTTGCCGTACGGCCGCTATGCGGCAACGGCTGACATGGTGGCGAGGCGGGCGGGGGAGGCGTCACACGGTGGTCGTACGATAACGGTGCTATATCTACAAATATAGTTCGTGGATGATCAATACTGCAAATACGTGGCGGTGGAAAAGGGCTATATTAGCCAAAAAAAAAATCGCTAGCTCTATTGTAAAAGACGATTGAGTACTCGTCGTTTTTTAGTATGCGGCTACTGGCCGGAGTGATTTGTTAGACTGGTTGTTTCCCACTGTTATCTCTTGCCAGAATTCTATTGCCATGACGTCGACAAACTCTCTTCCCAGGTAGACATGAATGGAAAGACTGCATGACCTAACCATGCCCCAAAAAAAGTCTTGATCGATCTTTTTCTCCCTTTTTGAGGGAATTGTCTTAATCGATCTTAGCTACCAGATATGTAACCTCTTTATCAGTGGTTTTAAGATCAGGCCTTCATCAAAAGGCAGGCACACCGGCCGTACGTTTATGTCAAATGAGTGAAGAAGGTTACAAGTAGTATGCTGATTCATCCAATTTAATACTACGTAGGAACGTACGCAATTAATTTCAGGCCATTAAAATCTAATATTAATTTTCACATGCAGTTCGAAACGGAATTCTGATCAAATTTTCGACTCGCATGCATACATAATCCAAATTGAACATTTTTAGGTCTTCCTTAGCGAGGATTGTAAGTCGATGCATGGTCACACTACTACAGAAAATGTCATCACAGACGGTTCAAAAACGTTATGCCAGACGGTTTCGTGAGTTGTCTAAGTTTATGGGTCAGTAATGACATGAGATTATCACAGACGGATTTCGAACCATCTATGATATTTTACTATGTATCACAGACGATTTGTAGATGAAACTATCTGTGATAGCTGATGTATCACAGACTGTTTGTCTCCTAAGAAACCGTCTGCGATGATCTCTTCTCTATAAAATCTCAAAGTAGTGGCTGCTTGTGCCTTTAAAATCGGCTTTATATATGTATATATGTATATATATGTATATGTATATGTATATACACATATACATATACATATACATATACATATACATATACATATATATGAAGTCGGTTTTAAAGGCACAAGTAGCCATTGATCGAAGATTTTATAGAGAAGAGATCAGAAATGGAATGGTAGGACCCTGAGACGCAAGCGAAGAGAAATTGGCCGGCATGAACACGGTTATACAGACAAAGGTGAAATGAATGACAAGAGGCAGGTGAAGAGGTGTTGTAGTAGTTTTTGACTCATTTGGTCTTGTTTTGGAATGGAATAGCAAATTTTACCTTTTGTGATATTCTTTTGTAATGCAAAATTAATTATGAATAAAGTATATTTTCAGCACCGACCAAATGATATAATTGACATATAAGCATGTGGATCCTTCAAGTCATTTAAAAGGAACAATATGCTTAACACACACAATATGTGCACAATAAAAATCAGCATAAAACTAAGATTTAGAAGATTGATTATTGCTCTCAGAAGGTTGGTTGTACAAGATTAAAACTTGGCCACCATAGCACTCATGCCAAATATAATCACAAATTGAATATGACACTTTATAGATTAGGCCTTAAGCTCAAAATAAAACTTGTTAATCTATTCAGACTAGTTCAAGCAAATCATCTAAAATTAACTTTGCTGTACACAGGAACAAAATCTATCAAGATACTATCAACTGTGATGTAGATCAGTGATTGTAAATAATCACAAAAAACAGACTGGAAGACTGAAACTTCTACAAGATAGCAAGTATATCAGAATGTATAAATTACATGCTCGAAACAATAGATAACAGTAGGTAATCTAACAGCTCAAGACACAATCTATACACAATATCACATCCAATTGCATTTGTGACATCAATTCATCATAGAGCAATTCATCGAGCCAAAAAAAATCACTTTGCAATATCTCCCAGTGCTAGGCACATACAAATCACACAGATTGAATATATCCAATAGCACAGCACATAAGCAAGGTGATATGAAAAAAATGGGATGGCCGGGGGGTGGCCGGCTTACCTTGTTGGTGCTTGGAAGGCGCTCGGGGGAGGAGGCACGCCGGGCTCGAGGAGGAGGAGGCGGTGTCGAGAATGGCGGCGACGGGCTCAGGGAGGGGAGGAGGCTGGCTCGAGGAGGAGGGGCGTCGGGTTCGGGGAGGCAGCGGCTCGTGCTCGGGAAGGCAGCGGCTCCTGCTCGGGGAGGAGGAAGTGGGCTCAGGGAAGGAGACGCGCCGAGCTCGGAGGAGGCGGCGACGAGCTCGGGGGAGGAGAAACTTAATCGTTTTGAGTGGGGGCGCAGGCAAACCCTAGAGTCCGAATATAAATAGGGTTGGACATCACAGACAGTTCTAAAGTAGATCTGTCTGTGATAAATACACATCACAGACGGTTCAAATAAATAACCGTCTGTGATAATATACATTCTCATATACATAAATGCAAATTCAGAACATATGGCACATTCACATATTAGTAAAGAATTATATCTGAATATTTACTAAAACTATGTTAAAACCGTCAATTTTATGACAAGTAGTTTAACACCTGTGCCAAGGATTTGGTGTATTCATGCCTAATCCTACAGCTGTCGCTGTAGAAGACCACGTAGTTGTCCCACCCTTCCGTCACGCTGCTGCCGGTGCTCGTGCACCGGTGGCCGTCCTCCGGCAGCGCCAACACCCAGCCCTACGGCCTGGCCATCTTCTTCCACGTCCGCAGCGAGCCTCCGACACCGCTTGCACTCCCGGTTAGTCCTCTTGACCGTCTCGCACCCACCGTTGCCCGGCTCGCCCTCAACCTGACTAATGTAGTGCTTGCCAACATCGCTCGCCTCGCTGGCCATGTAGAGGAGGAGGTCGAGCACGTAGGTTGCGCCCTTGTGGCCGGCAATGGCCGCTCGGTCGAGGCACACGAGGCCGCGCTGCATGTCCTGGTGTGCAAAGACAAGCACGAGGCCAACGATGAAGCAGGCCTCCGGGTTGCCCGCGCCGACCAGGTGGTTGACGATGGCGAGGTAGCGCTCGTTGTCCAGCCACTTCACCGCCTTCTCCCGCTCTAGTGCCACGCGCTTCCCCACGGCACGCTCCTCGGACGCCTTGTACATGGCCTTGCAACTCCATAAGAGAAAATTAAAAGGCCAAATATAGTCAGATTAGTAACATGTATATGCATGCATATATTGGTTGCCGCTACAAACAGTAGTACATATTTTTGTAGGTATATAAATACGTACATGGCTCGTAGGCTACAGAGGCCAGCCATAGGCTGAGGAGAGCTTGCAGCCACGAGGTCGACGATGTGGACGACGACATCGTGAGGAAGAGCGACGGCCATCGCTGACCTCCTCGCTTTGGTCCTCGCCGTCATACTCCGCGTGCTCATCATGACGCGTGATGGTACTAGCTATAGCGCTACGTATGTATCAATACAACAAGAACTCACTTAAATACTGCTAGATATGGAAGCATCGTGCGGCGAGACGAAGAGACGTGTCAGCGCGCGAGAGATGAAGAGACGCGTCGGCGTGCGAGCCAAAGTGACATTAAACATATCACAGACACTTCTAACCACAAACCGTCTGTGATACAAAATTAAATTATCACAAACAGTTCTTATTAAAAACCGTCTGTAAAGTTTGCAATAATCACAAACGTTTTTTTTGTTTAGAACCGTATGAGAATTATCACATACGGTTCTTATTAAAAAACCGTCTGTGATAGCTGATGTATCACAGACGGTTTTACCCATCGCTAGTAATATAGACGGTTGCGATTGTAAAACCGTCTGTGGTAATTTTAACACTGACAGTTTCTGAAGAACCGTCTGTAATGAGGCGTTCAATATTATCCCTTTTGTAGTAGTGTCAATAAAGCTTTCGACTTTCTTTATACATACACACCCACTAAGTTGATACGCCAATTAGATAGGGGAGTGGTCATCTTTTTCCCCCTTTCTGAAACGTGTGTTCATTAAGCTAGGCACGGTTAGTCAGTGCCCTGTAAAAAGTTTTATAAAGCTAGCTATACTGAAGCATCTAATCCTCTCTTTACACCGATATTTCCATTATCTAATTATAATTTATTCGAGACGAACATGCACTGTATAGCAACATCACGTGTTATACACTCTGGGTTTCTCTTTCTCGTACACAGAGAGAGAGAGAGAGAGAGCTCATCAGGGAAATTAAAACGTATAGCTAGCTAAATTCGATCATTCGAGTGTGCGCATATAAGGTGGCAGAATGAAGGTCCGTCCAGGTGATCAGAAATTCATGTACAGGACGGACCAAGTAATTAACCTTGATTTGCATCTTAAATTAATTAACATTGTAAGAACCCTGATGGGTTGGCACAGCTAGCAACTAACTGGTTTGCTCTCACATGATCGAATTGGCCTTGATTTCTTTTCTATCCAATATTTACTGCGAGCCTCAGTTACTTGGATTTGATCTGGGCATGCAACTAGCTGTAGATTGATTAAATGCATGCTTTGTTTAACCTGCAGGATGAAATGTTGTCAATTCTCAGTCACAACCCTTGCATGGACAGCGCGTAGTCGCTTTGTTTGAACGGTGCAGTATGACGACAATGCGATGCGATGTAGTATGATAAAAGGAAGGTTGCCGGTTATTATTGCATAAGAAGCTGATGTAATTCCATATGTACTAGTTTGTTTCGGATGCATGCTTGCACTTGCAGTTCTTAACAAGTCCCATACAATACCTGGCTAAGATGCAGGCTTGCTTTAGTTTGCCTGTGGCTACTGAGTTACCTTGAATTAATATAAATTCTGTATATTTTCGTAAAGAAGGCATGATACTTGTTTACTATGAAAGGAGAATGGGGTCCAGGCGATTTATTTTGATTACAAATGAAAAGAGATATTCAACTTCTACTGAAATGGCCTACACTTCCGTAGAAGAAGAAGAAGAAATGGCCCGCACTACAGACCTGTTGTGGAAACCATCTCTTGGGATTTTAGTACCTGACAAATATCTTGGTTCCATATTTGCATGTTGTTCGAGCACACGGCATAGAGATAGCTTTTTATGCAGGTTTGCGTTTATACGGGCCTTGCAATCAAACAATGTCCCTTTTTATTATGCAGGTAAGCTATGAAATGATATCTGACAAAAAAATGGTTAATTGTCGCACATGAAGTTTGCCCTCAAAAATAAAATCTCATCTGAAGTTTCTTTCCATGTGCAGTTTGCTTGAGATGCATGTTTGCACTCGCAGTTCTTCAGAACTCGCATACATGACGATACAATACTTAAGAAGCAGGCTTGCTTTAGATAATAACAGTGCCTACTGTTATTATGAATAGCACTTGTATTTATTACGAGATTAATGGACCAATACATATACAAGTACATGTATGGCATATATATAAGTAATTCCTTATACAACGGAAAAAATACATATACATCTAACACATTTAACATCCCCTTAAACTTATGGTGGTCAACAATATGACGTTTGGAGATAAAAACTGTGCTGGGATCTGGTCTGCGCCTTTGTGAAGAAGACTGCAAACTGAAGTTCTGAAGACACATACTGAAGAGCAACAACCTGGTCCTGCACCTGTGTCCGTATGTAGAAAGCATCAATACCAATATGCTTAGTAAGCCCATACTTCACCGGATTTATAGCAATGCTAATAGTCCTTGTACTTTCAGACAAAAGAGGAATGGACGTTGAAACCGAAACACCAAAATCCTCAAGTAACCACTGTAGCCAAGTAACCACCGCTGTCAATAAAGTCACAGCTCACAACTCAGCCTCAGCACTCAAACGAGAAACTGTTGTCTGCTTCTTAGTCGTCCAAGCAATAAGAGAACCACCAAGAAAAACACAATAAGCAGAGAGAGACCGGCGATCAGTGTGATCACTAGCCCAGGTGGCATCAGAATATGCCTGGAGCTGTAAAGAGCTGGAGCGAGGGAAAAACAGACGACGAGTAATGGTTCCACGAAGACATCATAGAACACGAAGAAAATGACTATAGTGGAGCTGAGTAGGAGCAGAAACAGACTGACTCAAGATACGCACAGGGTATGAAATATCAAGACGAGTGACACCCAAATAAACAAGACTCCCAACAAGGTGACGATAGCGAGTAGAATCAGCAAGGGGCTCACCATCAATGGGCCGAAGATGAATATTACGCTCCATAGGAGTTTCAGCGGTATGCTGATCAGTAAGAGAAGCACGATCAAGAAAATCCTAAATATACTTTTCTTGGGACAGATAGAAGCCCTCAGGAGTAGAAATGATCTTAACCCCAAGAAAGTAGTGAAGAAGACCCAGATCAGACATGAGAAACTGCTCATTAAGACGCTCTTTTTCACAAAGGTGATGTACTAAGAATCACTTCCAGTAATAATCATATCATCAACATATAAAAAGAGAAGTGTCCGACTACGAGGCGAAGTGTGAAGAAAAAGAGTAGGATCATGAGCACTCATAGAGAAATCAGCTACAGTGACAACAGAACAGAAACGATCAAACCAGACACGAGGAGCTTGCTTGAGGCCGTAAAGAGATCGACGAAGGCGATAAACCATACCCTCAGGAACAGAATACCCCAGTGGTTGTTGCATATAAACCTCTTCATACAGCTCACCATTGAGAAATGCATTCTTGACATCAAGCTGAGATATGGACTATGCCCGAATAGACGCCACAGCAAGAAGAGTGCGAACGGTGGTCATGTGAGCCACAGGAGCAAATATCTCATCATAATCACGACCATGCTCCTGCTGAAAACCACGTGCCACAAGACGAGCCTTGTAGCGCTCAAGAGAACCATCAGAGTGGGTCTTAATCTTGAAGACCCACTTGCACGTGATAGGAGTAACACGCGCGGGAAGAGGGACAAGATCCCATATGCCAGTACGCTCAAGGGCAGCAATCTCCTCTGTCATCGCATGCTGCCACTCCTAATGAACAGCAGCATCACGATAAGAAGTTGTTCAGCAAGAGCCGCTAAACAAAAGCGCGCAGGAGGTCGAATAGACTGAGGATCACGAAGAGCATATCGAAGAGAGGTCGAAGGATATGAACCATCAGAAGAAGATAACGCATCAGAAGAATCCTCAACTCGCAGATGACGAGTGTAGTAGAGAGGATAAGAAGGACAAAGACCAGGAGGAGCCTCTGGAGAGAGTGGCGGTGGCGAAGGAGACGATGAAGGAGGAACCAAAGAGGCCAAAGGATGTGATAGAGGTGTGGTGACTATGGGGGTGGCAGAAAAAGTCAGGAAAGAAAGCAGCTCGATAAGATATGCTAGAGTGGTGGAAGAAGAAAGACGAGGGTAGAAAGGACTAGACTCATCAAAAGTGATATCCGGAGAAACCCGCATCCGTCGCCCAACAAGATCCCGACAACGATATCCCTTATGCTCAGCGCTATAGCCCAGAAAAACGTACTCCACGGACTGAGTGGTCAGCTTGGTGCGCTCACGAGGGGGCAAGAAGAACATAGCACACACACCCAAAGAGGCGAAGACTAGAATAGTCAGGAGTCTTGCCACAGAGACGCTCAACTGGGATCCCACCCTGAAGAGCAGAAGAAGACTGAATATCAATCAGGAAAGTGGCAGTAGAAACAGCCTCAGCTCAGAAGTGTGGTGGGACAGCAAAAGTAAGCATAAGAGCACGGGCTGTCTCAAGAAGATGACGATGCTTCTGTTCAGCCACACCGTTCTGGGCATGAGCACCAGGACAAGAAAATTGAGAGAGAGTGCCCTGCTCAGCAAGAAAACCACGAAGGACTCCTGACAAGTGTTCCCCAGCAAAGTCAGCACGAAAGACACGAATAGGAGAATCAAACTAAGTATAGATCATGGTGGAAAAAGTTTTGTAGATGGATAAAACCTCACTACAAGATGACATAAAGTATATCCATGTGTGGCGAGAAAAATCATCAATAAAAATTATATAATATCGATGACCTCCTTTCGAAACGAAAGGAGTTGGACCCCATACATCAAAATGAACAAAATCAAAAGGACGTTGTGACACTGACTCACTAGAAGGATAAGGAAGTTGAAATTGTTTATCAAGCTTACAACCCTGACAATTTAGAGAAACATCACCAGACACAGATACTAAAAGACCACAACGAAGTAAAGAAGATAGACGCGACCCACAAAGATGTCCCAAACAATGATGCCACTGAGCAAAAGACGCAGTGGAGGATGCAGTAGAAGTGGCGGCGATGGTGGAGACGACAAGATTAGCAGGGGCAGCGAAAGGAAGATAAAGCCAGTCAAGCTTCCAAAGACGTTGTGAGTCACGGCAGCGAGGGCCAATACCAACCAGAGTCCCCGTGTGTCGATCCTAAACACAACAAGAATCAGAATCGAGAATAACACGACAACCATGATCAGTGAGCTGACCGGCAGATATGAGCTGCATGGTTAGTTTGGAAACATGAGAAACAACAGGAATATGAAAAGAGAAATTGGAAAGAGTGCCTCGTCCTACGACAGAAAGAGAGGTACCATATGTTGTCTGAACAGTGATAGGAACAGCTAAAAGACGAATGGAAGTGATACTAGTGGAATTAGGTGTCATATGAAAGGAAGCACCAGAATCAAGAATCCAAGGTGATATACCTAAGGAAGAAGTAGAAGATAGTCTCTCACTAGAAGATTGTGCAGCAGAACCAACAGAACCAAACGGTGCAAAAGCAGCCATGTGATGCAGCAATGTGAGAAATTCCTGAGAATTAGAAGCACCAGAGCTCCTCTGAGAAGAGGAACCACAAGTGCCCTTTGGAGGATGGCCACTATGACGTAAATCATTCTTCTTCTTGTAGTAGAACTGTGCCTGATGTCCATCCTTGTTGCAATAGGTGCAGCATACCCTACCAACAACAGCTGTCACTGGTGAAGACACCACTGATGAAGGAGGAGCTGGAGACGTAGCGGGTGTAGAAACTGGAGGAACTGCCAGAATCGAAGGAAATGACGGTGACGGCAGCAGACCCGCGACACGAAGGTGAATCTCCTCAGCACGAACAGCAGTAAGGGCCTCCAACAAGGTCACACGAGGGTGGCGTGCTAGCAACTGCGCACGAGTCTGCTCATACTCAGCTCGGAGACGGATCAGGAAGTTGTAGATACGACGAAGCTCCAGGTGAGACTACTGACGCTGACAGCACTAACACGTGTGACAAACATCCGGTCCTAAAGAGTCAATCTGATGCCATACCGCAGACAATTGGGCATAGAACTCATCCACAGTAGCATCTCCCTACTGCAGCGGCTGCTCCTGACGCACAACAGAAAGATACAACGAATCACCAAACGGCTCGTAGCAGTTGCGTAGATGTGTCCACATCAACTGTGCTAAAGTCAAACAAACCACATCTCTAGTGAATTGCACATCCATACTAGCAATCAGAATAGCAGAGGCACGAGCATCCTCATCAATCCATGTCTTGTAGGTAGCATACTGAGTCTGAAATGTCTCCATGGCATCCTTAAAAACCTCAAATGCCTTTGTATGAGCATCTTCGGAAGTATCCTTCGGGAGTACAGACTCAGCAGGCGGAGAAGGGTGAGGCGGACAAGACAACTCGCCAGTAAGAAACTCCCAAAGATGCTGACAACGTATGTGGAGGCGTATGTGCTGAAACCAGTCCTGATAATTGAGACCATCGAAGATCACCGGGCAGCGAGGAACAGAAACAATGCTCATTGGTAGGAGGCGCTGGATGGCGCGGCGACCAAGACAACGAAGTCTAACAAGTGGCGGTTAGAACGACGTACTTTTCTTACTCTTTCTTTTTTTTTCCAAGCTGGCTAAAACCGGCTAAAAGGCCTTCGGCCGAAGGCTGTCGGCCCGCTAATCGATGAAACGAAGAAACACGCGCGACGCGCGCGTAGGTTTTCCCTTAACAGCAGCAATGGGGCCAGATCGGCACTAGAAGCTAGCGACCAGGCGGCTCGGGCTTGAGGTCCACGCCGACTTGGGCGTGAGGTCTGCAGCGGGCCCGGCGACGACGAGACCGACAACGGATCTAGAAACTGGCGACCAGGCGGCTCGGGCTCGAGGTCCGCGCCGACTTGGGCGCGAGGTCCGCAGTGGGCCCGGTAGCTCGAGCTCGGGCGGACGGTGAAGATGAAGCACCGAATCGCAGGCAGTGCTCGGAGTAGGCAACACAATGCACAAGCGAACGAGCTTGGGCCCGGGCGACCGGCAAGGCACGTGGGTGACACCAACCCCAAGCGAGGAAAATCTCGGGTGGCCCCGAGCAAAGAAAGACTCGGGCGGCCCCGAGCGAAGACGAAGCGTCGGGAGCACAAGGAGCAGAGGCAACGGGGGGCGACGAGCGGCAACCGGCAGCTGAGGAGGTCGGCGCCGGTCCCGTGAGAAAACCCTAACCCTAGTTTGGCTCTGATACCATGTTATAAATAGCGTTTGTATTTATTATGAGCCCAATGGGCCAATATATATGGGCTGCATATCTGGTGAACATGGGCCTAACCGTGAACATATGCACATGAGCAATCCTGACGCTCCATCACGAAATAAGCGGTGCAGGGCGAGCGAGCGAGGCGATTTTGTGTTCTCCCCCTGCGTGAACATGATTCGGATGAAAACGCCCCCGCTTCGTCTGGCCTTCCTCTCCGACCCATGCGCGCTAGGGCTTTCCCAGTGTCGCGCCCATGCCGTCGTCGTGCCTGTCTTGCCTCCGTCGCCCGATCGCCATGCGCCCCTGCACGACAAGTCCTGCCGTCTTGCCGTCGCCCGATTTTTCCGCTTCTCGATTTTCCCCAATTTTCTCTTCGTCTAATCCCTTCTCGCTAGAGATCAAGAATTCAAGACGAAATTCTGCGGGCTCGGAGGAATTTTTCCTTGGATTTTCCGTGCTTCTTTCGGTCCACAAGGCGTCGCAAGGTTTGTGCTTGTTCTAGATTTTCTTAAAATTTTGTTTTGGTGTTTGGGGCGTGGTTCTTGATGCCTTTGTGCGGGGATGGAGGCGGCGAAGCGTAGCGCATTGATTGATTCGTTAGGCGTCGAGTGCGATGGTTTCTTGGCCCCAACTCGCTAGTTCAAAGGTTCTTGTTTGGTTGTTACGCTTGGTGACCGAATCGTTCGCCATGCGGATTTCGCATTTACATTTGATCTATTTCTTTTCGATGTCGTCGTATTTTCTTAAGGATCTCGTGCTTGGAGTTTGTAATTTCTAGTGTATTCTTTGGCGTGGGGAACTAGATTGTAATTTGCTTGAAGTATCTTGAGTTATCCATGAATTAATTACACGTCGTCTGTTGATCTGTTGGGTGATGCGTCGGTTAATCTTTCCCTTCTCTATTTGATTACTTGGTGTAGACGTTGGTTGTTGTGGCCCGAAGCAATTGCCGATGTAAAGTATTTTTGTTTGGAGTATCCTAGTGATTCATTCAATCACTTGTTTGTTCATCTGTTCTTCTGTGGATTGGTAATTGGATACATCTGATTCCACTTAGATTTGCACTGCTTGCAGTTTATTGCCAGTTCCCGATATGCAAAACTAGATTAAATTTTCTGTTAGAGCATGTCAACTTGTCATTGCACTTCGAAGTACCCATACCGATCAGTGATGAATTTGGTGGGTTTTGGTGGTTACCTAGTGGTGTTCACTCTTTGGGATACCCACGAATATATCTGTTTTTAGATTGTCTTTTCTCCACCTTTCCCCATAATAAATGAGCATGATACTCATGTTTGTGCATAATATAATCGGAACACTCATCTTTGTTTCCCTGAATGCAGTTGGCTCTATAAATATCAACAACATCTTGACCGGAAAATGCCCGCCAAAATAAAGGCCGGAGATCTGTGCAAGCAAAAGAAAACATGGAAGTTCCAGAGTACGCCTCGAGGCTATCGAGGACATCACCGCTCTATACTATGACGAAGAGCGCGATGAGATCTCTGATGGCAACCGCAAGGCCTTGTTCATATGGGCGAATTGAGAGTCAAATGCAATGACTTTAAATCGACAGCGAGGTGTTCATTTGTAATTGAATTAATTAACAACATAGCCTCAGCCCTCAGGTGGTGCTGGCCACGAAGAGGCCTCCAGTCCTTATCGATGAGGTGCTTCTCCGTCGAGGCGATTCTACAGTATTCCTAAGGAAGCTTTGCTCCCTCCATCTGGTGCTCCTGATCCGGTGATGCCACCATGGTGTCACCATCCACGGCCAATTCGTAGGCGGCTTCTTTTTTTTTGTACCACGAGTGGGGAACTCATGTTCTTTTTTTTTGTTCTTGTTCAGATCCAATTTAGTTGGGAGAGGGTGTGATATTGGTCGTAGAATGCATGAATGTAGCAAGTTTTTAACACTGGTTGAACTAGTGTTGCACATGTAGCTTTGGTTGATGATGTTGTCCCGTGCCTCCTTAGTTTTTTTTCCCAACTCGTCCCGTGCCTACTTGTTGCTGCTACTGCAAATCGATGACATGATCGAGCTGTTGCTGCCCATGACAATGTGGTGAATGGAAATAGTTGAATGCTGAAAATCCGTGACAGTTTTTGTAATGAATGAAATTGTTGGAAATTATAAGGAATGAAATCTGTGAAAAATCGCTGCTAGGTGCTGCTGTTGCCTGGTATATGAACACTTGTTTTGACAAATTGTGATGACAGAAGCCCCTGAGTAGTAAATTGAAACAGAATGAAATTGGTAGCAACACCTGGAGCTATTTTGGCAGCAGTCCTTGGGGCGAACACTGATATGTTTGTGTGATCCCATTTGTTGGAAAGCTATACTGAAAAGTTGTATCTTTTGAGGAGGATAGTGTTGCTATGAAACCTTGGAGAGGAAGAAAAAAGCTCAATTGGTCGTTAGATAAAGAAACAGTCTGTTGAGTTGTTGCTCTTAACAATGGCATTGCAGTGCTCTTGTTATAGTAATCAAGCATGTATGATAACAATTAAGAGTTGAAGCATATTACAGGTATACATTTGAAAGAAGTAAAAAAAGAATTGTACATGAGAATTAATTAGTTCACACAAGTAGGGATACAATAGCTCATTACATCAATAAGTTGACACATAAGTTGGAATACACATTGGTTCATTAATAAATTGGTTGACAAGGAATGTCAAAAACTAAGCCGAACTAAAAGTCTCCCGATGAAGCTCCTCTTTGACTTCATCCAAGAACTTTTTAAGTTTTCCTTTCACATTTATTTTCGGCCAGTGATTGCGCATCTACTAAATCACAACTTAGCAATGGTACAGGACGCGCAGCGCTTCTCATATCGTTCTCATGTCCATGTGGCTGCAATGTCCAAGTCAAACCTATATAAATAATAATAATCGACATGCCTCACTCATCACCCAAAAAATAATCAACCAGGATCCAACGTGCCTTAATGAGGACACTTGATGCAGCAGGGCGCCGGTTGACGAAGGTGTTTGCCGGATTGGTGCGCCTAGGAGCAACTTGAGAAGGATGCAGTGGCAGGATGAGCAGGGCTGGCATCGAGGAGCAGCTTCAGAAGGATGCACGGGCAGCGGCGGCCTCTCTCCCAAGCTACTTCAGAAGCACTACATCAAGCCCTTGCCCGACCGCCACCACCACTAGTTCCTCAGCAGCTCTGCCTTGGACGACCATCGGCACCGCTGCATCAAGCCCTTGCCCGACTGCCACCGCCACCAAGTCCTCAGCACCTCTGCTTTGCTCGACCGCCGCCACCACCGGGTCCTTAGTACCTTCGCCTTGCCCGAGTGCCGTGGCTTGAGCACCTCCACGTCTTTCGTCCACCATTGCCACCGCCACACCACTGCACCACTGCTACATCCACAACCTCACTCACTGCTGCCTCAATCGCTAGGGGAGCTGGAGCTTAGGCGCCGATCTGGGAGCTAGGGTTGATGGATTTGGGGATACAGTCGAATGAGAGATGGGATTTGTGGAAACAATGGAATGAGAGGTGAGAGGAGAGGCCGAGATTCAGGCTGGTTTTTTTTTTGGCAAAACGGGTAACGAGTGGGAGGTGGGAGGCGACTCGGCCGTTGCTTGCTGGATGAACGGCTGAGATCTCTCATGTGCATATGTTCACACAATGGTGTATGTCCACCAGATATGCCGCCATATATATGCAAGTACAAGTGTGACATATATGCGAGTAACCCTTTATACAATGGGAAAAATACATATACATCTAACACCTACCAAGTTAATTATTTTTCAAACAAATGAGAAAAAGAACCTCTGCAATCAATAAAATACGATGGATATAGAACCTATGGAATTAGAAATCGTACAGAGAGTAAAAAATGGCAGTGCACAGTGCAAGAAATTTAAGGTGAGACCATTGTAAGATGGAAGACAGATATAAAACTAATAAATAACAGCCGGTTGCTTAATTCTTTATATTAGACAGTATTGCCTCTTTCAATAGATAATCGCGAGATAACTGTATACAAAAAGAAGGACTGGATAGCTTCAGAACAATGCTTGGAAACAATCCAGTTACAATAGGATGTGAAATGCTGCAACACAGAGGTCAGCAATATTAAGAGAAAGCACTAAATCAACTATATATATTGATCAATAGATGATTGTAGTCCCAACTATCTAAACATTTATCATTTCAGTTGGCAGAAGGGGGAAAGACTTGATGAGTAAAATCTTATAATGCAAAGCAATGAACAGAGTGACCAAAATCCTTGTCTCCTTGATTATGTAACCGCACTATTTAGTTGATAAATAAAGTGCAGAAATATGGTAAGGTGTAGGTCCATACTCAGCACATTATGTGAAATGCAGCTGTCTAATGAACTCTAAACTAATGAAGCATGTAAATTAACACATTAGTCTTGACTCTTGAGATGTCATGGCATGCCATCTTTTTTTTTTTTTTGAAACAGGAGAGACTTAGCTTTTATAGAAAGCTAATAACGAGTTTTACAATTTAAGCAACAACTAACAAAAAAGCTGGGAAACCAGTTTAACCCTGAACTTCCAGAACAACTATCGAAATGCGTGTATATTGATCTGACAGTATGAGTTTTAGGTATCTTGTTGGTAAAGCTGAGCAACTCTGCAAAGTGTATAATTAAAGGTATTCAAATACGTCGTGCTTCCGGTTAATGAAGCTGTGTTAATGGGTGATTCCAGTACAGAGGCATAAGTAGAGTTTTTGAGATATTAAGTTGGTTTGTGCAATTGTTGAGAAACCCCTGACGTTATTATTTAATATTATTTTACTGTTTAAAAGATAAACTGCTTCAAATGCAAAAATGCATCCATATATGCCTGTTATGGTAAAACTGCGCGCACCATTCCTTTGATAATCCTAGCATGTAGTTAATTAGGATTTCCATGTGGCTTGTTGAGTATGGTGATAGTACTCATTCTTGCAATGTCTGCAAAACATCTACAGAGGAAACCTGGGAAAATACAGAGGATCATATTGAGCAGGATTTTGGTGGACCCACGGATGACAGCGATTGCTGTTATTAGGTCTCGACCGTGCTTAAGCGTGCCTGTGGTAGAAGTTCTTTTGTCTTGTATTATTTTAACTTTGGGCTTGGATGCCCGTGTCAGGCTAAAACTGGCTATTAAGCCTTAATCTTATAAAAGTCTGGTTTTTGTTGTGATCGAAAGCTTACTTAAGATGCTACTTACTTCGCAACTACACATCCTGGATGGTTATGAAGAGTTTAAATGATTCTAGATTTTAGGGGCGTTACACTACCATTAATTGGCCCTTGCCATTTCGGTTGCTCCATATGCTTTTTGTCTTCTTCTCTCTTTCAATTCTGCCATTGACAACCACGATTAAATCAACCACACAAGAAAACAATGGAGAGACCTTGTAGAGTTCATGCCGTTTCGACAAAAAAAAAAATGCAAAACCACATGTATATACAGGTACATACACTATCTTAATCCTCAAAAGTGCCTCAAGATTCATGTAAGGGATATTCAATTATTAAAAGATGAGATGGTGGTTTGAATTTTAAAAGTATGTATCAATCTTGAGGCACATTTAACGGTTGTGATAGTAATGTACCCGCATGTATATACGAAAAAACCACATTCCATTTTGACCGTGTAAATTACTCAATTACCATGTAAATATGTAATATACTAATCGATATCACTGCAATGCATGCATGGCTGTGGCGCCGTTGCCTTCTGCTGCCATTGGCATCGCCATTAATCAACTACTCCTTTTGGTTATCGCCGCCAAAAACGCTAAGCATTAGGCTTCCAACCGGCATCCATGGTTTCTTCTGTGTTTTGCAAATGCGGATGCAACAATAATTATACGCAAATTTTAGAAGAATTATGTACTTCACGTTCAGTTACATAGTTTAATAGATCATCGCATTGCAACGAACGAACGATTACCACGACATCCTAGCACCGTAGTTCCAGTCAGAAACTTTCAAATGGCACTAGAGAAGGAAGTGCAAGTTTCCATGCGAGTAAATAGCAGGCCCGTACCAAATGCAGGAGCAGAGTGCTCAACTGCATAGGCCTCCCAAAAGTTAGGGCCCCTAATTTTGATTTAATTTTTAATTACTACTTGTTAATATCTCAAGAAAAAAAATTCTACTATAGTCACTCTTGTGTAAGATAAATAATTATTCAAGTCTTTTTATTGTATTCTTATTAAGAACTTTCCCCACCTCTCTATTGCTCTCTTCATTTCTCCTTTGCTTTCGCACAACTACTATTTCTATCTCTTATTTACTTGTGAAAATTAACACCTCCTCTCCTAATTCTCCTCCTCCTAACTAGCTCGTGATTTCCCTAAAATAATTTTGTTGGTGACGATGGATCAATCCACTCCATTCTCATTTATTTATTGTGGTGTTATTTGTGGACTCAAACGCATAATTTATGTTCTAGTCTCATTCTCCTTATCTTCCTACATCGATTGGGCTCTTGTGCTACATTGCTTGGTCGGCGAAGCCGGCCTTTCATGCTACATCTTGGCCTATAGGAGCCATATGCACCTCATCAATTAGTTTGTTTAGTCATATATCATTGCAGTCTAGAACTTCAGTTTTTAACACTTACTATTATTGTTCTTTCTTGTATTTATGTATCTGAGTGTTGTTCTAACTTTCATCCATTCCTTCTAGAGACATGAATCTTGTTATGGAAAGCATAAGATAAAAAAGTCCATCCCTTCTAAAATCAGGAGACACGAATCTTGTTATGAAAGGCATAGATAAAAAAGGGGAACTGTTGAGTTAATGTTAGGACCTAATCCTAAACGATTTTTTTTTCTATTTTAGTAATTGAATTTTCTAAATTGTGGTACCTAATTTTAAATTTGGCACAGGATCCCCAAATTCTCAGCTACGCCCTGGTAAATAGTCGGTAATGTACATGGTAATGCAACGTTTCATGCATATAAAAAGGAATAGTAGCCAATGATACAAAGGTTTAGACTTGAGAAAGTCCTTTGTTTCAATCATAACTTCACCTCGTATTGCTGTCTGAAGCAATGTCTACACCGGCTGAAAAAGTGTCATGCAAAATCATCTCCTGAGATTAGTTGCATGTGTGGTCAATTTTGTAACCCCCTAAGTATGTTCAGATGTACTCCTGTTAAAAAGAAAACAAAGATAAGATGCTCTTGTTGCTGTGCTAAATCAGAAAAGGAACATGGCTATTTGCCTGTGGCTACTGAGTTACCTTGACAAAGCTTCTGTATATATTTGCAAACAAGGCATACCACTTGTTTACCATGAACGGAAAACGGTGTCCAGGCGATATATTTTGATTACAAATGAAGAGAGGGATTCAACTTCTACTGAAATGGCCTGCACTACAGACCTGATGCGAAAACCATTCCTTGGGATTTTAGGACCTGACAAATATATGTTGGTTCCATATTTGCATGTTGTTTGAGCACATGGCATAGAGATAGCTTTTTATGCAGGTTTGAATTATGTATGGGCATTGCAATCAAACTAATGTCCCATTTAATTTTTATTGTGTTTTTCAGCAACTAGTAAGCTACGAAATGATATCTGACAAAAAAAATTGTTAATTGTTGCACATGAAGTTTGCCCTCAAAAATAAAATCTCATCTGATGTTTCTTTCCATGTGCAGTTTGCTTGAGATGCAGGCTTGCACAGTTGTTCTTGGCTCAGCAGTATGTTTCTATCATCCTCCACCAGAATTATGGTTAATGGACAATCTGGAAGGCCTGTTTGGCATGGTCGCGGTTTGCGTCAAGGAGATCTATTATCTCCGATGTTGTTCATCATTGCGATGGACGTGCTCAACAACCTGATCATCATGGCAGAAAAAGAGGCTCTACTTCATCCGATTGGAGGGCGTCGGGGTCTACCTCATCGTCTCTCGTTGTTTGCGAATGATGCGGTCATGTTCTTAACACCGGTGAGTGAAGATCTTTTAGCCATCAAGGAAATCCTTCAACTCTTTGGTGAGGCTTCCGGTCTGCGTACCAACATGATTAAGAGCTTTTTCTCTCCAATTAGATGCAATGATTAGCAGAACCAGCTCATCACCGACAGTTTGCATTGTAGCATCGCTTCTTTCCCGTGTAAGTATCTCGGCTTGCCGCTTTCTTTACGGAAGCCATCTAGAGCGGATTTTCAACCTCTCGTGGATATGGTCGCTAACCGCCTGCAAGCATGGCAGGCCGGTTTGCTTTCTCAAGGGGGGCGCTTGATACTGGTTAAGGCAGTGCTGTCCGCCATGACGGTCTATAATTTCATGGCCCTTGATCCTCCGCGGTCGGTAATCAAAGAAATCGATAAGAAGCGGTGAGCATTTCTTTGGAAAGGGTCACAAAATATTTCATAAGGTAACTACTTGGTGGCTTGATCAGTAGTTTGTCGTCCCATGCAGCTGGGAGGCCTCAGTGTGCACAACTTGAGTGTTTTAGGGCAGGCCATGCACATCCGTTGGCAATGGCTTCAGAGAACATGGGATGCGTGTCCATGGGGCCGGTTGCAATTCCAGGCTAACCGAGAGGAGTATGACATGTTTCAGGCTTCCATTATGGTCAGAGTGGGCAACGGTGAGAACACGTTGTTCTGGTGGCTCAATGGTTGCTCAATTCTTGGCGTTGCGCCGTCAATCGTCCAGATGGTTACTCCTTCTATTCGGAAGACAAGAACAGTGGCTCAAGCCCTTGACAATGATGTTTGGACTTTGGACATCCAGGGGCAGCTTGGTACCCAAGCTGTTGAGGAGGTTCTGCGGTTGGGGAATATGTTGCAACAAATTCGCCTATCTCAGAATGAGGTTGATTTAGTAAGCTGGCGTTGGGAGCCCTCGGGTCACTACTCTGCCAAGTCGGCTTACGGGGCTTTCTTCACAGGGTCGATAAGATTTCCATGGGCTGAGGCCATATGGAAAGCTCGGGCGCCGTCAAAATGCAAAGTCTTCATGTGGTTGGTTATTAGGCGGCGGTGTTGGACAGCTGATCGCCTAAGGCGCCGTGGGCTACAAAATCATAGAGTTTGCGTTTTTTTAGGCTCCAGGAAGAGTCCATAGACCATCTTCTGGTAGGTTGCGCGGTCACTGCGCAAGTTTAGGCTCGCTTCATAGTTCAGATCGGATCTCCATGCCCAGTTCCTAGTGGCTAGCATACCCTGCAAGATCATTGGTTGGCTGCTCGGAATTCTCAACCGAAGAGCCGAAGAAAGCAAACAGATTAGTGTATCATTCTTGTCTCTTGGATGCTTTGGAAGGAGCGCAATCAAAGGATCTTCATCAACATCGTTAATTCTAACGAGCAGATTCTCCAGCTTGCTCTACAAGAACATCAACAGTGGTGCACGGCAGCCGGGCATCGTCGGGTCGTAGTTTCGAAGGAGTAGTTGTTTTTGTCTTGTCGGTCGCCTTTTGTTTCTTTCGTTTTTCGTTCCTTCATTTTTTTAGTTTTTAGTTCTTAGTTTTCGTTGGTCCTGTCCTTTTTCTTTCCTTGTTTTCTTTCGCTGTTTTGGTTTTTTTTCTCCTTTCGTTCGGCTGCGTTTTCTTGCTTTGCCCTGTGGTGTGATTTCTTTTATCTAATGAAATGTTGTGCAAAGCTTTTGTACATCTTTGAAGAAAAAAAAAAGAACACGCATACAATGCTTAAGATGCAGGCTTGCTTTATATAATAATAGTGCCCCTTTCTGCACCCATCCTTCATGCTTAATTAAAAGCAAAGTCTCACAGACCAAATCTGAGACTAATGCTTAAAGCTCTGGCATGATTCATGCTACACCCTGTAAGACATTTTCCCAATACCTTAGCTTTGAAGCAAGAAGCAGCTCAGCAAACCTATATATACATGCATCCTCTCGCTACACCATGCATCAGCAACGGCCTCGAGCTTTCCACTCTTAATTCTTTCTTGTAATAATTAAGCATACATCATGGCTTGTGCTCCTCTGAAGCTCTCCCTTGCTCTCCTCCTCCTTTGCGTTGGCGCGTGCCTAGCTCGCCCCAGCGACTTCTCCATTGTTGGTTACTCTGAGGAAGACTTGGTGTCGCACGACAGGGTCATCGAGCTCTTCGAGAAGTGGCTCTCCAAGTACCGGAAGGCGTATGCGAGCTTCGAAGAGAAGCTCAAGAGGTTTGAGGTTTTCAAGGACAACCTGAAGCACATCGACGAGACCAACAAGAAAGTGAGCAGTTACTGGCTTGGCCTGAATGAGTTCGCCGACCTCACGCACGACGAGTTCAAGGCGATGTACCTCGGTGTGAGGACCGATTTGCCGAGGAGCAGGGACGCGTTGTCCTCAAACTTCAGGTATGAGGATGTGGCGGACTTGCCGAAAGCTGTGGATTGGAGGAAGAAGGGTGCAGTCACCGACGTCAAGAACCAGGGCCAGTGTGGTAAGCGTGCATGCAGAACTGATCCTGTAGACATAAGTTTGTTATGATTTAGTGTTGTTTTACAGTATCAATTAGTTTTCTGAAGAAGAAAGAAATGATCCTGTAGACTGTCGAAGAGTGAATAGCTGGTTGATTTATATGTCGTGTTGCGACAAAAACAAATGCAGGTAGCTGCTGGGCGTTCTCGACAGTGGCTGCAGTGGAGGGCATAAACCAGATTGTGACAGGCAACCTCACGGCTCTGTCTGAACAGGAGCTGATCGACTGCAACACCGACGGCAACAATGGCTGCAACGGGGGGCTGATGGACTATGCCTTCAAGTACATCGCCGCAAACGGCGGCCTCCGCACCGAGGAGGACTACCCGTACCTCATGGAGGAAGGCACCTGCGAACGGAAGAGGGTATATATATAAGCACAGGAACATTAGATGCCTATGGCTATCAGATCAGTAAATTAAGTTTACCTATCCCCTTGTTTTGTTTGTCAAAATATTCAGTCTGAAGACGACGATGTGGTGACAATCACGGGGTACGAGGATGTGCCGAGGAACAATGAGCAGGCTCTGCTGAAAGCCCTTGCGCACCAGCCTGTCAGTGTTGCCATTGAGGCTTCAGGCAGGAACTTCCAGTTCTACAGTGGGGTGAGCGCTGATCATCTGACACTATCCGTTTTACTTTACCTTGTGTAGTTAGTATTTCGTTCCATATGGCTAATCTGCAATGCGCGCTAGAAATGTATGAACAAGAATGAAAAGCAATAATTTGCTCTCCTTTCTGCCGCTCGCGCGCATGCCCGCAGGGAGTGTTTGATGGCCCCTGCGGGACGGAGCTGGATCACGGCGTGACGGCCGTCGGATACGGGACGGCGGCGGGCCACGGCCACGGCCACGACTACATCATCGTGAAGAACTCGTGGGGCCCACACTGGGGCGAGAAGGGATACATCAGGATGAGGAGGGGCACAGGCAAGCACGAGGGCCTCTGCGGCATCAACAAGATGGCCTCCTACCCAACCAAGAACACCTAGCATGTTGATGTTGTCAAGAAAGCAAACCAAGATCAAGGCCGGCTCCCTATTAATTTCCTGTTGAATCCTCTTCTTAATTTGCCTTTGACATTTCAAGATTGTTTCTTTCTTTCTTTCTTTCTTTCTTTCTTTCCCTCCCGGTGGAGAAGATGATGGATGTAATTAATACTACTCCTTGGAAGGTCCTCTTGTTTGTAATAACAAGGAGAGTGTCGTGGCTAACACAAACGCTGCAAGATTTGGCTAAATTACTTGCTGGTGTTGAGTAACACCAGTTCAGTTTTTTTATCCTTTAAAAAAAAACACACAAGGTAAACAAACGGCTTTGGAGCTAAAGGTGAAGACTATACTATACTATACCACGGAGAGAGCTGGTGAACTAGCTTGTCCGTACATGCTCCGTTTTTGTTAGGATAGCCAACCAAATTAGGCTTAATAAACAAGCTGCCCTGCTAAACAGATGAAGAAGCTGATGGAGTAGTAGATGATACTAGTAGGATTGATACTCCATCAAGATGCGTGCTTGGTAGGGATGGATTGGATAATTAGCATGACCTGACAGTTGACACTCCACATTAGTAGGTGGTGGAGGTGGAGGTGGAGGAGCGCCCACAGACAGACACAGCACACAGACGCCCGCGGGTTTCCTGGCCGCAATTTGTCCAAGTGGGTGGGTAGAGTGGCTGGGGTAGGTAGGTAAGTAGGTGACTCAGTACTCCTCTGACCTGAATAGACTATGACTCGTGGGGCCTTTTAAAATGCGGCCCACCTTCCCCCACCCACTGCTCCTCCACCACCACCACGCGCCGCGCCCGCCGCTAGTGAGTATCGTCTTCTTCGCATCTCGTCTCCACCTCCTTTCGTTGGATCCAAAGCCATCCCTCTCTCTCTCTCTAGTCTAGAGACGACAGAACTCAAATCCTCCTTCTTCTTACCTCAATCGAGGGGGAGATAAAGGAAGAAGATGTCGAAGGTGCTCACCCTCGAGGAGGTCGCCAAGCACAACACCAAGGACGACTGCTGGCTCGTCATCGGCGGCAAGGTCCCCTCATTCTTTCTTGATTTCTCTCTCAAGATTGCCCTTGTCTGGCTCCCTTACCCTGTCCTTGATTCTCAAGATCCAGTGTCTCTTTGCTTCTCCTGTTGGGAAATTTTCCCTAAAGAATTAGATACCTTGTGGATTGTAATCCCCACCCTCACCTAGCCCTTGATTTGGGTTCGATTTTCAAGCTCCCGCCCTTAATTTCCCTACCAGATTCCTGATTCTGTGGGGGGGTAGTGGGATGCACTGAGGGTGTTTTAGGCTTGATAGGGTAAAGGATCTGGCAACAAACAAGTTTCACTTTTGATGCTACATGTCTGGTTGAATTCTTTTCTTGTATACAAATGCTCGGTGGATTATCTATTTCTTGTTCATGTCAGTATACAAATGCCTATTCTTCCTGATTCTGTCAGATATCGTCTTCGGGGGTGTATTATGGGGATTCGTTGTTTGTTTCTGAATCGCATCTAAGCAGATCCGAGCCTTGGCTGCAATTTGCTCGAAGGCTTGCTCAAGTGCTCAACTGCATAGTATTAGGAGTAGTATTCATTCACACACAGAGTAGGAAGCATGCTATTGCTAGGCTAAGCATCTCATCATTCAGATGATGATACGAAGAAACAAAACAAAGTAATCAAGTTTGTTATGTCCATCTCATTCAGCTCAATTTTGTTTCTTCTCGAGTACTTGTAAGACCTGATGTACTCTCCATTTAACGGAAAATTATCAGCCTTGCTCGAAACACGCAGTTCAATTTTGTTCAGGAGAGCTTACTAGACCAAACAGACTCTCTCTTCGTAATTTTGGTTTATTAGGTTACATACATAGTCCCTAACTGTTTCATCCTCACTTTTCTCTTCACAACAATGGACCCTTTTGGGATCCTGTCTCGCTCGGAACCTTTAGTGAGTTAAAACATTTGATCAGTATGCTGCTTTGTAGATGATAGTAATTGTACGTCTAATTAATGTGCCTGCACTGACCTTACTTCTTGTTGAGTGTTGCCGTTGTACTGAGTGTCTGCATGTGCACCTAAACATCCTTTGGTTATCTATCATTTGCTTGGAGCCCAGCCCACTTTCCCAAAGAAGATGTTGATGCCGCCTATAATATTTGGTGGCTTAATTCCAAAAGCTGGGCCTTGTAATCGAAGTGTGCAGTTCTTGTTGTCATATTTTATCGAATAGGATTCACAACTTAGTTGCAACTGTACACGACATGTGTGATAGTTCCAAAGTGACTTGCGCGTTCTTACTAGCATCATTATTTTTACATTGACAAGGCCTTATATGATGAAAAAGTTTGTCTTTTCCACAAACCAAACTCACTGAAAGATATGTTGTGCTTCCGTAGGTGTACGATGTGACCAAGTTTTTGGAGGATCACCCTGGAGGTGATGACGTCTTGCTGTCTTCAACTGGTACTGCCCCATTGCATACTTCTTGGGTAGATAAGATTGCAAGCAACGCGATTTCCCGCTTACAAAGTTACTTTAATACTGCAGCCAAGGATGCAACTGACGACTTTGAGGATGTGGGGCACAGCACCACTGCCCGGGCGATGATGGATGAGTACAACGTCGGTGACATTGACGTGACCACGATACCCACCAAGGTGAAGTACACTCCACCCAAGCAACCACACTACAACCAGGATAAGACACCGGAGTTCGTCATCAAGATCCTCCAGTTTTTGGTTCCCTTGGCGATATTGGGCTTGGCTGTCGCTGTAAGGATCTACACCAAGTCGGAGTCTGCTTAGTGTTGTTGTCAGTCTTTTGAATGATCAAGAACTGAATAAGTTAGTGGGGATTGCATATTTTGTACGAGCATGGCCTGCCATGAATTTGAAAACCATTCTCGATCGTCGTGGTGTTATGGTTGTAAGACGTACACTGGTAAAATGTGACTCAAAAGAATAGATATTTGGTTCTGTTTTTCAAATTGCTGATGAATGCTGCAATATACGTATTCTCATTTGATGTGATTTGTTCGACCGTATCTCTATTTCTACACATGCTTCTGGATGTAGCTTCAGCCTTATAGGTTCCGTACTGTCAGCTAATTTTAGCCAAAATGACGTGCACGTGCATGGGATTTCTAATATTCGTGCCTAGATCATCACAAATATGTCCAGCAAAGGAAATAGCAGGCTACATTTTTTCCACGGTCAGAACAGATATAAAAAGAGAGTCACAACAAATTGCAGACTGGCAGTATAAGTACATGAAGCAATGATTCTAGCCTGATAACTGCTGAGGGGATGAAGTATCTTTTTCCCAGACTTCAAAATTTCAGTTTTCTAACAACATAACCTCAACATAGCTAACAAGCTACTGTAAGAGTGCAACCAAAGCAGCCTTCCCTTCTACGATCTGAACATTGGATTAGCAAAATTCCATTGCTCACACATTGTTAAGTGTCAACTACATCCCGATGACTTCTTGCATGGGCTGTTGCTGACGGACAGGAGGTGTCTAGAATCTGAGAAATGATCCCACAAATGAAAAGGAAAATAACTGGCATGCAGAATTCCCTGAACCTTGCTATGCCGCCACCAGAAAAAGTAATGGAACGTTCATCTTCAAGACCTTTAACAAGCTAAAATTGTTCTTGATAACATCTTCAGAGAATAACCTTCAGTGGAGCCCTAAAAATGGATTCATGTCAGGATAGAAATACATAACTTAAATGCCTAGCTGAGACTAACACGATGTCACAATTTTTTCTAAATAAAGAAAATAGGCCAAGAATCCCTATGAGCATATCAGATGTCAAACGGATTTCAGTTCAAGTTTTCAACTATTCTTTAGTTGCTCTTTCATATAAATCAAGTTAGGGTCTTATCCCAGGTTACATCACCGAAATCACATTCTGGACAACGAGAGACGAAAGACCTATTTTTGGCTGATTCTTTGGTCTTCACCCCGCACGAAGGTAAACAAATGACACGAACATTTAAATATAAATTAAATCGACACGAATATTTAACTAGCAATTAATCCAGTCCAATCTGATAAATCCATAACGCCATTCAAAATTTACTAAAAGGAAGCTGTTTTCTGCTTCCGAAGACCAAATTTTGTGTTTTAAGTCCAACACCATTAATTGTCTGAACTCTGAACCATGGGACAGAAAGAAAACTAGGATGGAAACTTTCACATAACCTACTTAGTGAGACACCTCACTGGTACACTTTGCTAATAACGGAAATGGGTTAATACAATCATCCTAATAAAATCTTGGAAAATATAGATGAATACAATCTGCCTAAGAAAAGCTCGGTGCAAGATCTAAATTTGCTCTATAATACAACACACTGGAAATCTACAACATAGAAATTTAGCTTATAGTCTTTTTATTGCATAATTTGTAACTTATTAGCCATGTCACAATGTCAACTCTAGAATCTTGGGTTCCAGTAGATTCAGAGAGTTAAAGTAGGATGAGGAATTTGAATTTACTGAGAATTTCTAATTTTCCATTCCTGTGTTTCACTTTACAAGAATGGAGTTTCTTCCGCTATAAATGTTCTCCATGTTTATAGTTCTACAATCCATAGTTGCCATGTCAGTCAGCAAAGTAGCTCATAATTACAATGTCAACCCTCCATTTGAAAACTATATAGTTATATACAAATCTCATATGCATTCCCAATGTCCTGATCAACAGTTCAGACTTCAGAATTGGAAATCCATTTTACAATTTTGCTACCAACTCCATTAATCCAAATATCATCAATTGCAACCTCCAAAGTTACATCACTTGAGACTCCTTACATACTGCATACAATGAATTATTACAATATGAAAGGTTTAAGATATCACCAATTAAGGTTTAATTATTAGTTTTCCTTCTGATACTTAAAAATTGGAATCGATTTATGCAGCATGTTTATAACAAAACACAATATTGTGTTTGCAAGATTACACACTGAGTGAATACCACACCAACTGAGTCGATGAATACAATCCTTCCTCGATATAAACTGGGTGTAACATAAGGAAATAACGTATAGCTCAAAGCTCATTAATTTCTGGTTTCCAGGTGATTTGGGGCATTGGCAGAAACTCTAATTTAAACTTTAGCATGAGCTACAGTTTTTTGTGTTCTTTCTTATTTGAGGAACATCCTTATAAATCATACCATGTAATTATTTCCTATTAATTGTAACATTGGTTCCCATCCACTGATTTCTCTGTAAGGTCAATACGCACTCAATTTTCAATCAACTAGAGAAAGAAGCACGGAATCATAGAGCCATGCACTTAATGAGGTGACATGACTGAATAATTATGTTTCTATATGAAAAAGATTCAGACATTCAGTATATCTCAACTTGTTTGTTTGTAACAAGTGATACTGAGAATTGTGGTAGTAATACAAATTGCAGTATCTAGCTCAGTAATACGGAGTAGAACCACTGATGATGGAGAGGTTGGGCGTGTGCTCACTGTATTCAACTATTGATGTAGGAGGCAGTTGTCCAATACAAATCTCATGTACAGTTGATAAAAGAGGAAACAGTTCTTGCCACCCTCGATAAGTCAAGACTTCATAGACTTCCCTTGCTGTGGACACTCCCTGTGAAACTAACAAGATTAGATGCATTGAGCAGACGATGCATTCATCATATGTTCTCGGTTTCAGATATTTGCTTACCTGGAGTTTTTGGCCATGCAACATATCTGCCTCCAGCTCATCAAAAGACCTGTCAGAATGATTGTGACACAAAGTTATTACATAATCACAGGACAGAAAAATGTAGCTATGCTAACTCTTTAGGATAGGCCATGAACATCAACAGGTTTCTTATTTGGATTCTCTAACAAACGCCAGGCATGGACTAAAAGTCTAAAACTATCTATGCATTAAAAAATGAAGATGTATGGATTAGACAAGAAACCTTTTGCCACCATTTCTTGCAAAGGCCTCGGCCACTCTTCTATTTCTCCCACCAACTGCCATGGAACACTCACCATTTTTCAATATTTGCCTATTCAATAAACAATTGAGAACAATGAAGATACGTACGGCATGTCGTTATTAGGTCAGCCACACCACAGCTCTCAAAGAAAGTGTTGTCTCTGACTGAAGGGAACAGAAGCTTAGAGAAAGCACGCATTTCCCGCAGACCAATCCTCATTATTGCAGCCTAACAAATAGACAAAAGAGGCCATAAGATTATGTGGTACCATGAAAATTCCTTCTTTTTTTTTCAAAATGTCTTCAATAACAAAACTGCAACCTTGGTATTGTTTCCCATATCCAAACCATCAACAAGGCCTGCAAATTAATTCCATCACATAAACCATTGAAACTTGAAAAGAAACAATGAATATTCTGACAGGATACTGCTGTGTGCAAAACCTGCTGCAATGGCTACGACATTTTTCAGTGTCCCACATAGTTCAACTCCCTCAATATCTTCTACCTGCACATGAATGGTATGGATGCACAAATAAGAACCAATTCACCCCTAGTTTTATATTCAGTGAATTCCCTTGCATACTTCCAGAATTATTTTCCATTTTATGCTGCCATTTAGTTCATTGGTACCTCCTGTTCATAACTATGTTCAAAATTTTAGCATCTATTAAGAAGATGACCATAATACTTGCCATGCATCAATATGTTGACAGGACAAGAATGTAGGAATTTCAGTTCTATATGAGGTTATAGTTAAAGAACTCACAGTAGAAACTAGGAAATAAGGTGTGGTAAAAAGTTTGGCCCATCGGGTCGCCACTTCCTTATCTTTTCTATATCCAACCGTTGCTTCACTGAACTTCTCAACAGCAATCTGCATTTGAAATGTACACCCACTTATTTTTCGCCTTTAAAAACAACACAAAAAATTACATGGCAAGTTCAACAGATGCTTGCCTCGTTTGCAATGTTAGCACCCATGAGGACACAACAATTGATTCCAAGTGTATCCGTGATTAATTTGGATATCATGCATGGTCCTTCCATCTTGACCTCCATGCCCTTGATGAGGGAGATAGCCTCAACTCCTGTTCTTAGTTTGCCCACAAGCTTCTTACATATACCCTCCACAAATTGATGGGGAGTCACAAAAATCAGCATATTTGCATCTTTGACTGAGAAAACAAAATGAAAATTCATGAGGGTACTTATTTGACAACAGGCAAACACTATGATGTAAGCTGTAATGATAATGACAACAGGTTACTTATGAACTTCATATAGTAAAGTCCACTATTCTTTCTGAAATAGTATCCAATTGCTTATCAAAGCCAAAATTATTAAGCATATCCGTGGACACTAAATTTCCTTGTGTTGAATCGTCTGCCCACTCTTTCTAAAGAGGAGTTTCCTTGGTCAGCTAGAACTGTACGTATTACTAGCATCCAAGAGTGATATTTTCTCACAATAATAATCAGAAATGGAGAAATGGGTTACAGTGTGGTTACCTGCATTCTCCAAGTCAGGATCGGCAATTACATTAGCTCCAAGCTTTATACCAGGTAAGTATTTGCAGTTCTCCTGTAATATGTGAGAATAATTTTACAATCATTTACTACTGTACAAGCCATTTACCTTACTCATTCCAGAAGTAAAATAAATTAAATGGAATTAGTTTCAACTCTTACATTGGCTTGGTTAATGGAATCAGATAGCTTCTTTCCCGTTGGCAATATTTCTTCAAATACCCACATCCTTACTTCATCTACAAACAATTTACCCCAAAATAAATACAAGTAGGTACGAGAATGCAGCTTGTCAAATTTTCATAATATGTAATACAGGACCCACCTAAAGAAGCATAGCTAGCATAAAACTTACTACACACTGAATGTGATGTATGGTAGATAACTTGGAGACTACAACATTTCCATCCAATAGTTTTGCAGTTTGAAATCCCCTTGCAGGTTACTAAGTGAAATGGCATAGACCATAAGACCATACATCGAGTTCATGAGTCAATGCCATTTCTTATCCACAGTTCCACACCAAACGGAGTTATCTGAATTTGGATTATTCTGTTACTACTAAAAGAGCCAAACAAAAAGATAGGATATATGCGGTCTCCTATTGCATGGTTGAATGGTGCAAAGACTGTCAGAAGCAACAATCCAAATGGCATGACTCAACAGTTGAAACAAAGACGCTGCATATAGGCAGCGCCTGCATGTTGTAATGTATAATTCAAGAACACAGTGCATCAGGGATTGGAGCATTCTCAGAGTCGGAGGGTAGAAGTTACCTACCGTAGAAGGAGGGCAACTTAGCGGTGTTGGAGGCGATGAGGCGGGAGGCGACGCTGCCCCAGTTGCCGCTGCCAATGACGGCCACCCGGTACTTGGCGTGCCCGTTCTCCATCTCCGGCGGCCAAAATGCAGATCAAGAAACCAACCAATATATCCAGCAAGAGCGACAGAGAGAGCAGACCAAGAACAAGAAGAACAAGGTTCTAATAATAGGAAGGACCTAGTACCCCACAATCATCAGCTTATATAGAGAGATTGGGGAGGGGAAGGGGCACCAGAAAGAAAGAAAACAAAGGAAAAGGTGAAGAATGTTAGGACGGGCGGGCGGGCATCCCCAAGATTTGCATGTGTTTTTTTCGTGCGAGTCGCTCTACCAGCTTGTTCGCAACGAGGCAACAGTCGCTACCAATGCAATATTGGGATCGAAACCTCTGGCTCTGGGTGAGGAAGAGAACGGAGATGGTGGCGAAGGATTTGTCGATCCTCGGTGGTATCGGAGGCTCGCTTTGCCTTGCTTTCTCTGCAGGCGCCACGCCGCCGCCACTCGGCCCAAAACAAAAAGGCCCAAACCGCCCTCCGATCCAGAATCTTCTCCTCCTCCCCGTGCGTGCCATGATGCCATGTCTCAATTCTCCCAAGTCCCAACCAGAGCCTTTATTTCGGAAGCCTTTTCCAACCATGGTTGTTGCTCCATCCGAGACAGCAAAGCCAACCTTAATTCTCAAGGTGACATCAAAACATAACCAGGCCATCAAGCAACATGTGTGAACATCCTTTGGTTGCTGGAGTACCAAGTGAATTCTTCGGTTTCTGGGGCGCCCACGGCCAGACAGGACATGGATTCTAACATCATGCCAATCGTTTTCCATTTTTAATCTTGCTCTTGGCCTCTTCGATGGTTACCAACTCCGGCCATTCGGCCTTGACGGTCGAATCGCACGCTTCCGGTTGCTTACTTGTGTTCTATGAAGTCTGAACTCCTCTTCCCGAGGCCAATGGAAGTGCGCCTGCTTAAGTGGATCCAGATTATAATCTGCAGAAGTAATAACATGCATCAAACAACCAAGAAAGTTCACTATCGATACTAAACTAGCATGTATAATGGCAAAGTGTAAGGATGGAACCTATGCAACATCTTGTGATAACAGTATAGCTGGTTATGATGTACCATTTTAACTCGATCTGTTGTGAAGGAGAACTAGCAACATGTGTAACTGTACATATAGAGACATGCTTCATGTAGGAACAAACAGGGGGAAAATAAAATTTGAAAAATTAAGCTGAAGCACAGAATAAAGCGACATGCTTCTTATTTTAACTGAGGTACAGAAGTAAGATGCTGATATACTGAACTGTTCTTTGAAAAGAACTTTAAAGCAAATTTGGGTTCATCACATCAGTTTAATCTAGGTTTTAATTAGCCAAGAGTCAAATAGTCCGGGTTCCAGAAGCTCCCCGCCATTAAAATATCAGAAAATTTTATTCCACAGATGCAATTGCTATGCTGTAACTATGTATACATGATACTATGATGCCACCTGATTTGTGTTCTATTGCATAAATACAATGAGCTATCTTTGCTCTCCAAAAATTTATCAGCGGATCATCAGATCTATGACTAATTTCTGGCATACCTTCATTCAGTAAACATTCCCGCAAAGCTTGATGTTTTAGTCACTCCCAGTTAGCAAGAAAGGCAATCTGGCTCACCAAATGGCATGCATAGTGTAATCTCAACCTTCTTATCCAACATGCATTTGGTCCTCGATACAACTCCAAGCAGGTTTTTTCACTATTCCTTTACCCATCATGGCCTCCCTGATCTCAGCAGCATTACCCCAATGACCATCACCAGCAAAGGCATTTGATAACTGAACATGAGCAGATGAGTCATGAGGATAGAGCTCGATCAGGCACCTCGACACCCGGATTGCGATCTCAAGGTTCCGATGAATCTGGCAGGCACTGAGCATAGCTCTGTATACCGAGACACCAGGTTTTATAGGCATATCATTAATCAAAGATTCAGCTTGTTGGAGATAGCCTGCTCGACCAAGAAGATCAACAATACAGGCATAATGTTCTAGCCTTGCTCCCGCAAGAAACCCCTTTTCTTTCATCAAGTTGAAATACTCAAGCCCTTTATCAATCAGGCCAACATGGCTGCAAGCTGTAAGTACCGACAAGAAGGTAGTGTGGTCTGGCTGAACATGCTGTCTCCTCATCTGTTCAAACATCTCAACCACCTCCTTTCCATAGCCATGTTGAGCGCATCCCGACAGAAGCGAATTCCAAGACACCAAATTAGGTGCTTCCATGGAAGTGAAAACATCCTTGGATTCCCCTATCGCACCACGTCTTGCGTACATGGAAATCAAACCGTTCTGGACATCCACATCGGAATCATATCCAGTCTTGAGAATAAGAGCATGAACTTGCCTTCCCTCCAGCAATGAGGATGAGCTCCCTATAGCCTTGAGCATGCTGGCAAAGGTGAACACATCTGTGTCGGCGCCGTGCCTTCTCATCTCCAAGAACTTCTGAAACGCCTCCTCACCTCTTCCCAGACAGGAGAGCCCAGAGATCACTGAATTGAACGACACCTGGTCCTGGCATGAAACAGACATCTGTACCTTCCTGAAATCTTTGAAACCGCCACATTTGGAGTACATGGTCACAAGAGTAGACAAAACATATTGATTGTACTCCAGACCCTTCTTTAGCAGTGCACAATGTACTTGCCTCCCATGATCTAGGTCCTCGGGGCGCGTGAATGAGCTGAGAAGGCTACTGTATGTCATCATGTTTGATGCTATTCCTGACTGCTCCATCTCCCTGACTAACATCATGGCATCGCGAGGCCTTCTAACTACAGCGAACCCACCGACAAGCGCCGTGAAAGTGATCACATTCTTCTCTTCCATCTCCTCAAGAACCTGCTGTGAAGCGCACACATCATGGCATTTGGCGTACATGTCTACCAACGCAGTCCCGACGACGACACTAGCAGAGACGCCACACCTGAGTCCAACGCAGTGCAGCATTGCTCCAATGCCCGCGTCCTCCAGGTTCGTGCACGCGACTAGGACGCTGGACATAGACGACGCGGTGGGGGAGACACCGGCGCGCACCATGCGCGCGAACACCCCCACGGCGAGATCGGGCGTGCGGGACTGCGCGTGGCCGTAGATGAGCGTGCTCCAGGTGACGGCGCTCTTGTCAGGCATTTCGTCGAACAGCTGCTGGGCCTCCCGGAGGCGGCGGGAGCGGCAGTACAAACCGAGGAGGGCGGTGTTGGCGAAGACGTTGGTCGCGAAGCCGAGCTTGGTGGCCGCCGCATGGCACTGTTCCGCGGCGGATGGGCGCGGCAGCTCGGTGGCGAGGAGCTGGACGAAGGCGTGCGGGGTTCGCGCGTGCCGTAGGAACATGCCTCGTGGGACATGTAGATATCTTGTCACAAGTGGTGGCGCGGGGCGTCGCTTCGCTTGAACAGACCAGTCACAGATCATATCGCATGTACTAGTAGTACGTAATGTTATTTATTATGTTCATTTCCATGCCCTGATTCTTATCTAAACAGGGTGTAAGAACACATTAGGATCTGTTAGGAAACCATAGGCCAGATCTTACAGGTCTATTCTATGATGAATTTTTCATTCACTCAGAAGACTATATAAAAGATGAGACACTCAATCATTGTATTACTGTTTACAGAAGAGCAACAAAGAGAAGCAAGAAGTATCCTTATATATCTGAGTTCAATCTACTATTCTGTATTGTCTGTTCTTGTATTGTTCTAAACGATTCTACACTTTTCTACGAGGTGATCGTTCAGACTGGACTCGCCAACGACGGTTCTTCAACACATTATCAGTACGATCGACTCCAGCTTACCTCTAGGCATACTCTACTCGGATTGAAAGGTAACCGTTGAAGAATGATGCTCGTAGATCGAATCATTTTTTCTAGATCGCTTTCAATTCCGAAAATTTGGCTTTCTATATTATTTCCTACTGTGCAAATCCACTCTAATCTACCGTGAGCCGACTTAAAGTCGCCGGCACAATGCCGATCGGTAGGTTACATGAAAGAGTAGATGATGATTGCACTGTGGATTATAGATTGCAAAGACGGCTACAAGGAGTATGCATAATTGATTGACGTCATGCAAGTTGCAGAAGCTCAAGATGATGTTCTAAGGAAGAACTAAATCTCACAGCCGCCTAGTAGCAATGTTGGTCATGAAGCAATGTTAGCAACTACAAGGTGAGGAAGCCTCTCACAAAGGAGAGGGATGAGAAGGGTAAGATCGTGGGTCGCAAGGTCAAGCCAAATACTCAAGCCAAGAAGGGCAAAAGGCAGCATGAGGCACACATCGCCATTGCAGGCACGGAGGATCCACAGCCATTAGTTGCACTCATGGATGTGGACAGCCTAGTAGCAACCTCCATCACCCCTCCTTTGAACATCGCATCGGCTGCAGCTGTAGTTGCCCAAGAGGAGAAGATCGCCATGGAGCAGATTAAAGCAGAACATTAAATTATTGAATAATGGTTGTAAGCTCTAAGAGAGCAAAGCATTAAATTCTTATAATGAGTCCTGCAAGGCTTATTTTCTCGTATTTATAATAGCAAGTTATGTTTTGGTATCTGAAGTATCAGAACACATGAAGCACCCTATGGAGGAAGTGTGCTTAGCGGATAGCGGCACAACGAATACCATTTTGAGAGAGACGAAATTCTTTCAGTCGATCAGCAAGAATGCTGGTAGTCTTACGACAATCATGGGCAGCGATACTTGTATAATAGGCTCAGGAAGGACCACAATTATACTCCCAATGGGCACAACTTTGGTCATGAAAGAAACCTTGTTGTACCCAGAATCGACTAGAACTCTCAAGAATATTAGCGCTAACAGTTTCCACATAGAAACTGAAGAAGAGTATGGTAAGGAATACCTGCTCATTACAAAGCGTGAAGAAAGTGGAAAAGAATATTAAAACGACTTTCTTTATATGAAACTGGGCTATACTACATTAATATTAAGGCACCTGCAGCCTATACTACCCTGAGAACCGTATTTTGAAGCTTTGAACTTTTCCGTCTCTAGCGTGATAGATTAAGCCACATAGGTCTTAGGATGATGAGAAATATAATTAACAATTCTCGGAAACATAATATTGATGTAAAGAATTTTCCAAATCAGGAAGATTTTGTGTGTCCCGCATGTGCCACCGGGAAATTAGTTACTATACCTTCTGCTCTAAAAGAGAATGATGAAGTCCCTGCATTCCTGGGCCGTATCCAGAGAGATATTTGCGGTCCTATACAGCCCCTGTCAGGGTCATTTAGGTATTTTATGGTGTCCATCGATGCTTCCTCGGAATGGCCACACGTATGTTTATTGTCTATGAGAAACTATGCTTTTGCAAAGCTAGTCTCTTGGATAATTAAAATTCAAAAAAAAACTTCTAGATCATCATGTGAAGTCCATCAGAATAGACAACACTGGATAATTTACTTCAAAGGTATTTGATGATTATTGCATGAAAATAAGAATTAAAGTTGAGCATTCCATACGACATGTCCACACCCATAATGGATTAGCAGACTTTTGCATAATTGTAATTTATCAACTACATGTTGGGGACACGCATTCCTGCACATAGCAACTATCATCAATTTTAAACCACCGGCATATAACATCCATTCACCTATGCAACTAGCATAAGGGTCAGCACCGAAAATTTCTCATCTTCGTAGATTTGGTTGCAAGGTTTATGTACCTATACCACCACCGCAACGAACTGCAATGGGCTCTCTCCGAAAGTCTCGAATATACGTTGGTCATGAGACAACATCCATAATCAGGTATTTGGACCCCTATGATTGGAGATTTGCATACTGCCTGATTCGCTTATAATATATTAGATGAGGACAGTTTCCCGTCATTAGGGGGAGAAAATCAACCCTTTGATGAAAAATATCGGGAAATAATGTGGCAAGCCATGGGAATCCATGCACATGATCCGCGCACTAGTGAAGCAAATAATTGAAGTCTAGAAGACAATTGAAGTCCAGAAGATAAGAGAGATCCAGAAGATAATTGAAGTCCAAAAGACAATTGGAGTCCAGAAGATAATTGATTTACAAGCATTAGCGATTTAACTGCATGACCACTTTAGTGATTTGAAAAGCGTGACCAAGTCACATGTGTCTGCACGCAATGCACTGAAGAGGGTTAAAATACCGATGAAGGTATCCATAATCCCATCCTGAGGCCTCAAAAAAGGACGAGAAGTCTGGCCCCTCAAATCCCAAGTAATCGGGGACACCTCGTGAAAAAGGATAAGAAGGACTTGACACAACCGATCACCGAAGTTCCCCAGAAACAGAAGGGGAGCCAGTTGAAACCTGATACCAGTATGGAACCTTCAGGAAAAGCATACCAGATTTGAACTGTTGTAGGTGTGAAAACCAAACACAGGTGAAGGGGTGGACGTCGGCCGTCTGACGGGCCATCGTCCACGAGGGTAAAAAATGACACGAGGATTTATACAGGTTCGGGGGTCCGAGAGGACCGCCCTACTCCTGTCGGTGAGCCAACGGGGGGTTACCTCCAGAGAGGGAGCCCCCGAGGGCTCACCAGTTTGAACATATTTCTTTGTTGCTCAGGAGAGCCCCCCTCTTGAAAGGAGGGATACACGGGGTATTTATAGGCTCCCAAGCTCAGACAAATGACGAGAATACCTTCAAAGAGATTGCTAGCCTAGAGTACAAGCAAGGGTATTACAGGTCTTTTATGAGTACAATAGCATTTCTCGTCTCAGATCGTGTCTTCGAGAGGCGGGCCTGCCCAAGATGATAGATGAATTATTCTTACAACACTAGCCCCCCTGCCCCTTGGCGTTTCGTGAGGAACGCCAAAAGGGGCAGTCTTAGATTGTACTTTTCGCGTAGAGGTTTATATTTTAGAGGAGTCCTGACAGATTTGAACTGTAGTTGCAACAGAAAAATGTTCTCCAGGAACACCGCACTGCCCCACGTTGGATTACCACCCTTGGATTCCATTCAAGATCTCTGGTCACTTATTTATTTTTTCAATTCACAGTGGACTGACTTTTGACAGGATGCTTTGGTTGGCATGTGCCAATCGGTTTTTCAGTAAACTTTCTACACGGCTCAACTAGTCACATGGGATTAAAGGCATCAAGGTCTAGCTGTTCTCTAGACCGCGTGTCCTGCCTTGGATTCCCACCACAGGGCTCCTGAGCAAGCCTCCTTTCATTTAATATTCACATGAGTGCCTGAAGTGCATCAAGTCAGGACAAACTCTGGTTCTTGCTTCTTTTTCTCCCTTGGAGCTTGGCTATGGTCGGAGCTCCCATGGCGGCACCTCCTCCCAATCTTAGCCGCACCGCCCTTGCGCCGCCATGGCCGACTCGGCGATTGCCCCCGCGCCCGCCATGCCCACCGACGACGCAACGACCACGAGGGGGCGGGAGGCGCGGCGCAGTAGATCGCCATTGCCGCCGGCGAAGGTGCGGTGATGGTGAGTTACGGCGTCGCATCGGCCGCGTCCCCGACAACCAAATCTCATACGTCAACGGCGAGACGAAGATCCTATCGCCGAGAGGCCGCTCCACTGGCCGACCGCGCGCCTCTTCGCCACTTCGCCGGCGCCCGAGGGACCTCTGCGTCAAGTACCGCTCCCGGCGAGGACCTCGACGCGCTGTCTCCGTCTGGCAACGACGAGGATCTGGAGCACCTCGTCCTCGAGTACGACCGCCTCCACTGCTCCGCCTGCGCCGACTGTGGCGGCTCGTCCATGGTGATCCACCCGAGGCTCGTGGTCTTCCTCTTCCCGTCCGATCGCCGCCGCTTCCACAACCCGTCGCCTCCTCGAAGGAAGCGAGAGCAATCGTCATCGTTCGTCGACGCCACAACTCCGTCCCATCCGCCGCCGCTACCACAACCGGCAGAAACGGTGCGTGCGATCGCCGCCTCAATGGCGGGGCGATCTGCGGTGCCTCAGCCGGATAATTTTTTTTCTTGATGTGAATCTTCTGTGAGATGAGTTTGGGGCTGTGAGCTGCAGGTGTAGTGTGATTTTTGCTAGGGCGTTCTTTGTGCGTATGCGTTGGTGCTGTATGCGTTCTTGCGGCGTTAGGCGCCGGCGGCGGCGTTATGGCGCTTCGCCAGGCGCCAGTATGTCTGCTATGCGTTGTGCGAGCGTTAGGGCGCTTGTAGGGCGGCCGGTCCGTCGGCCTGCCGCCAGTATGCGTTGTTCGCATGGCGTCGTGGAGGACCAGAAGACCAGGGCCTTACCTTCCTTTGCACCCAACCTGTGCGGCACTGCGTGTGGCCACTACTAGCTAGCTCATGTGATTGACGGAAGATTGTAAACTTTATTGACTTGTGGACTTGTGGTGTACTACATACTGCTCTATCATATATACTTGACATCATTTGACACAGAAGTTGGTGTAGCGTTAGTTTTTCCTCTGAGCACTTGGGCGGGGGTTTGGAATGTAGTTACGCTTAGCTTTGAAGCCACTGTCCAAGCATGGTACTGATGGCATCCATGTTTGAATGCTATATATGTGCATGTGAGGCCCTCAGCCAGCGACTGTACATGTGTCTTTTTTTATGTGAGGCCATTTTGGTTAGGACAGAGCCACTACCGCTGCAGCCTCATCAAGTTGCCTCTTATGCGCCGCATCGCGACCTCCTTATGCTTGTGACAGCCAGCAGACCTCAAGTCGCCTCCTATCTTGTGCAATGACCTCAAGTTGCTTCTTACATGTTGTAGATGCGGCAATCATATATGGAGCCACAGCAAGTCCAATACATCATTGCATAGCGATTTTGTCTGCATAGCGTGCCCCAATCTGTCAATTTGGTGCCTATGCAAATGAGCCAGTATGTGCCTAGCATTCCGGTGACGCGCTCCATGTCCACCTCTGCTGCTCAAGTTGGTGCCTCGAGGCCTGTTTCTGCATGTACAGAACCTGTTTTTGGAGAACCTTCATTTCACAAGGCCAGTGCAAACCCTAGTTGATCGAAATTACAGGGTGCTGCAGCCACTGTCACAGCTTCCACCTTTGCCTCCTATGCATTTGCAGACAAGTGATGCACAGAGATACAACGTCTAGTAGCTCGTGACAAGCACACCAGTGGTGACCAGCTCGGCTACTGTGCCATCAGTGAGGTATGATGAATAATAAGGTTCGGGCACGAGGGCACAGACGTCGCGAGGGCATGGATGTGGGCGCGAGGGCACGGGCGCGTGAGGGCACGCGAGGGCTTTTTGGGTGTGAGGGCACGCGAGGACGTGCACGGGCGTGAGGGCACACGAGGACCTGCGAGGATGCGCGAGGGCACGTGCGGGCACGCGGGGCGTAGCCGCGCAAGGCACGCAGGGTGCGTGGGGCACGTGGGCGCACAAGGCACGCGGAGTGCGCGGGGCGTAGCCACACAAGGCACGCGGGGTGTAGCCACGTGAGAGTTGCCTTTCCCATGATAGCATTGAATGGGGATTCGATGTGAACGACATCGAACCCGACCTCTTCCGCCGGGGAAAAGGATACAAGGACTGGGTTAAGGAAGCCATGTGATGATCTTGATGAGGATGTCAAGATCCTGGACGATGTCCGGAGGCGCAACGGCTGCAGGAAGCCGGCGTAAAAGTGCCCCGAGGTGGTAGGATTCCTTAACACTACTAGCCCCCCCTGTCCCTTGGGCACCTACAAGAGCGCCCAAGGGACAAAGAAGAGTGCTGAGGTCTTGTATCCTGTTGAATATCCTTTTTGATGCGCACTTAGCAGGCGTTTTTCCAGGGCGCCAAAGATTTGGCCAAATTCCATCTTGACGGGAATGTAGATACTCGAGATTTAGCCAAATTCTGGATTGACGCAACGCGAGGCACGGGGGCTGAGGAATACGTCCTAAAGCCTTGCAGAGCTTCAGTCTTCAGGACCAGAGGCATAGTGCTATGTCCACTAGGCTATCTTCATTTTGTGCTTCATATAGTGTGAGTGCTTCACGCGAGGACGGGTACTAGATTGACGCCTCACGTGAAGGCAGGTACCAAATTGACGCTTCTCGTTGGCCCTTCGTGTGGGGTGGTTTTTGTTGCTCCATCCCTGAAGATGAGGTACTGAATGCTGAGGCACCCCACCGAGACACGACCCTTTGGGCAGGGGGTGCATCCGAACGAAGCCTATGCAGGCAAAGTCATGGACACAAGACCGGCCCACCGAAGCACAACCTTCTAGGCAGGCGACGCATCGGCGCGAAGCCTGTGTAGACGAAGTCGTGGACGCAGAGTCGTCGAGCCGAGGCATAGCCTTTGAGGCGGGCGGTGCATCGAAGTGAAGCCTATCTAGGCGAAGTTGCGAATGCAAGGCCGCCGAGCCGAGGCATAGCCTTCGAGGCCGGCGGTGCGTCAAAGCGAAGTCTAAGTAGGCGAAGTCTTGGACGCGAGGCCACCGAGCCGAGGCATAGCCTTCGAGGCCGGCGGTGCGTCGAAGCGAAACCTAAGTAGGCGAAGTCTTGGATGCGAGGCCGCCGAGCCGAGGCATAGCCTTCGAGGCCGGCGGTGCGTCGAAACGAAGCTTAAGTAGGCGAAGTCTTGGATGCGAGGCCGCCGAGCCGAGGCATAGCCTTCGAGGCCGGCGGTGCGTCGAAACGAAGCCTAAATAGGCGAAGTTTTAGACGTGAGGCCGCCGAGCCGAGGCATAGCCTTTGAGGGAGCGGCGTGTCGAAGCGAAGTCTGTGGAGGCGAAGTTGTGGACGCGCGGCCACTGAGCTGAGGCATAGCCTTCGAGGCGGGCGGCGCGTCGAAGAGAAGCCCGTGTAGGCGAAGTCGTGGACACGAGGCCGCCGAGCCGAGGCATAGCCTTGGAGGCGGGTGGTGCGTCGGAGCGAAGCCTCTGTAGGCGAAGTCGTCCTCCTCTTTCTCCACAGCTTGATGAGAGTTGACGAAGTAGAACTCCTCAGAATCATCGCAGTTCAATCTAGAAACGTTGCAGGGATAGGTAGATAACACGAGCGTCTCTGCAAGAAAGAGAGAATGATCAGCACTTGTTTCAGGTAGCAAGGTAACATTCGCTCGACACGACGGATTATCAAAGTCGTTGCCGTGGGACAAGTAGAGTCCCATCACTTTAGATACTAAGATCTCCAAGGTGATAGCCTTATGCGAGCATGATAGTCCTTGATCAATATTCGAGCCAGGTCGATGGTAGATGATTCCAGCTATGAGACTGAGTCATGAACATATCAGAGGGGGGCACAAGGCTAAGTCGTGGGGCACCGAATGACCCACAGGGGTGGTAGCCCCCCAGTGGACTTGGAGGTGCCTATGAGGCTAACTCATGGGCACCTTGGATGTGTGCCCTCGACAGTAAGTCACGGGCACACCGGTGGTGCCCACGAGGCTAAGTCGTGGGGCACCAAATGGCCACTAGGGGTTGTAGCCCCTAGTGGACTTGGAGGTGCCCATGAGGCTAACTCATGGGCGCCTTGGATGTGTGCTCTCGAAAGTAAGTCACGGGCACACCGGTGGTGCCCATGGGGCTAAATCGTGGGCACCGAACGACCACTAGGGGTTGTAGCCCCTAGTGGACTTGGAGGTGCCCATGAGGCTAACTCATGGGCGCTTGGATGTGTGCCCTCGACAAGAAGTCACGGGCACACGTGGTGCCACGGGCTAAATCGTGGCACTTAACTATGAGGGCGATGGAGCCCTTTAACCCCGTAGGTGGGTTTTTTGTTGTGATCGGGAATACATGAGAATGGTTAACCCTTGCGAAGCAATGGAACTATGCATGCGGGGACCCGGAGGTCGTTCGGCGCGTGGCCTGGAGTCTAAGGGGGACGAGTCCTCAGCACATCCATCAACTTGGTACTGGGCCAAAGTTGTCGCTCATGCCCGAGGTCTAGTAGGACACGAGCCGCCATGGTGCAGGCGACGGACGCCCAAGCCACCATGGACTTTTGATAGGGGAGACCACGGAAGTCGTATGCCCTATGCACCACGAGGTGGTCGCCATGCCCTAGGCCCAAGAGACCACGAACCGCCATGGTGGAGGCGACGGACGCCCAAGCCACCATGGACTTTGTCGGGGAGACCATGAGGTCGTGACACCCTACGCACCGCGAGGGTGGTCGCTCATGCCCTAGGTCTGGTAGGACACAAGCCACCATGGTAGAGGCGGCGGACGCCCAAGCCACCATGGACTTTGTCGGGAGACCATGAGGTCGTGCACCCCACGCACCATGAGGTGGTTGCTCATGCCCTAGGTCTGGTAGGACACGAGCCGCCATGGTAGAGACGGCGGACGCCCAAGCCACCATGGACTTTTGCTAGGGGAGGCCGCGGAGGTCGTACGCCCTGTGCACCACAAGGGTGAAATCCCTTTGAGGGAAAGTGTCTTCAGAGCCCACACGATGTTTATATGTCGAGACTGTCCCCTAACAGTAGCACGTTAGGGGGCAGCCCTCGTAGCGAGCCTTCATCGCTCGTGCTGCATGGACGTCATGCGTCCCGGGGGTGATGGTTGGCCTCATAATCCTTATCCTTATGGCTGTGAGGGTACCTTGAACTGCTCGCCCTTGGCTGGGCCTCGTATCGACCCGCACAAGGGAGGAGGACGCGCGTGGGAGCCCCAGGGCATGTAGGACATTGCCATCCCGAGGTGGATGGCCCTGATCTCCGACGAGGGTGCTCGGCTAGCGCTCCTTCAAAGAGCGGATGGGTCGTCCACGAGATCATTGCCCTCCAGAGCCGGAGGAGGTTTCGTGGACTTAGAGTATTTTTTGGTAGGAGACATAGCCTTTCATCGATTAGCTACGTCCCCACGGACGGCGCCAATGTTGTAGGTGTGAAAACCAAACACAGGTGAAGGGGTGGACGTCGGCCGTCTGACGGGCCATCGTCCACGAGGGTAAAAAATGACACGAGGATTTATACAGGTTCGGGGGTCCGAGAGGACCGCCCTACTCCTGTCGGTGAGCCAACGGGGGGTTACCTCCAGAGAGGGAGCCCCCGAGGGCTCACCAGTTTGAACATATTTCTTTGTTGCTCAAGAGAGCCCCCCTCTTGAAAGGAGGGATACACGGGGTATTTATAGGCTCCCAAGCCTGTACAAATGACGAGAATACCCTTCAGTGAGATTGCTAGCCTAGGAGTACAAGCAAGGGGTATTACAGTCTTTTATGAGTACAATAGCATTTCTCGGGTCTGTATGCGTGTCTTCTGAGAGGCGGGCCCTGCCAGTATGATAGATGAATTATTCTTACAACATGAACATTCCCACGAAGAGAGATATCAGCATGGATGTATGTGCACACATCGGAGTTGAAAAACTAAATGGACTTGCCCTAGTAATTGGAAGCAGTGGTAAGCAAGTAAAAGCATTAGAAGAATCGCCCCATGAAGAAATAGCTATAAACTTGGTGACCACGGGAGAATCTATAAATAAGACAACAGCCAATGTCGATATTTACTTTGCAAAGAAAACTACCACAATCATCAATCTTGATCCAGAGCCTGTATCGCTCGCTGAATGTAAGAAAAAAATCAGATTCAAAGAAGGTAGTTTAAACTGAATTAGTATCTTTGAAAAAAGAGGTGTTTGGGCCTGTAAGCCACACGCCTCCCCATGTGTACCCTATAGGGCATAAGTGGGTATTTGTTCGAAAGAGAAATAAAAATAAGCAAGACTCGTTGTACAAGGTTTCACTCAACATCTAGGAATTCATTATGAAGAAACATATTCCCCGGTCATTGGCGGAACAACCTTTAGATATATAATCTCAATGGCAGTAAACCTGAATTTAGAAATGAAATTGATGGATGTGGTAACTGCATATCTTTATGGAAATTTGGATTCGGACATTTATGTGAAGGTACCTGTATGTATCCCTATCCCGAATCAAGACATAGCAAATAGAAATCTGTACAGTGTAGAACTCAGAAAGTCACTGTACAGACTTAAGCAATCATGCAGGATATGGTATAATCGCTTGAAGTAACTTTCTATGCAAGAAAGGCTACACAAACAATGAGAATTTTCTCTGTGTATTTATACGACGATCCCAGGATGGATTTTGTATAATCTCATAGTATGAAGATGATCTGAATATCATCGAAACCCTGGAAGGTATTAAGAAAGCAAGCTCTTACCTGGAGTCGGAGTTCGAAATGAAATATCTGGGTAAAACCAAATATTGCCTAGGCTTGTAGCTTGAGCATGCCCCTGAAGGGATATTAGTGCACCAGTCAACCTACACTCAAAAGGTGTTAGAAATGTTCGATTTTGAAAAGGCATACCTTTTGAATGTGCCAATGATCGGGAGATCTTTGCAGCAAGACAAGGACCCGTACAGACCTAGAGAAGAGGGGGAGGAAGTCCTGTGACCGGAATTATCGTACTTAAGTGCAGTAGAAGCACTTATGTATTTAGCAAACTGTACTAGACCGGACGTTGCATTTATCGTGAATCTATAAGCAATGTATAGTGCAGAACCTGCCAAAAGGCATTAGCAAGGAATAAAGGACATCTTCTGTAGAACCCGAGAGCGAAGGATCCCAGATTCTCTGTGTTTCATACACTAGTCCGGGAACAGCTAGTGTACACAGTCGAACAAAAGTGGATAGCATAACCATACAACGCTGTTCATTGATAATAATTAAAGTTTGTTACAAAAGGGGCATACAACCAATAAGCAAAATACAGCGAAATCAAAAGCAGTAAGGTAGACCACAAAATTCGCCACTGGCAATCGTTTGGGGGCGTAGCTTAGTCATCCAAGTTCTCATTCTCCTCATAGTACTCTTCTCCTGCTCAACAATTGTATTAAACAAGAGTGAGCACAAATAACCGTGCTCCACAAGTTACACCCAATAACATATTATAATGCATACAAGGATTTAACAACAGAAGGCTTATGTGGCTCAATTTGCATAAAAACGATATTTTGTATTTAAATATTCATACTAAGTTATAAAGCAGTTTACTCTATAACTAAAATTTATTTTCTAAATCTCAAGTTTTATAGTGAGATAATATTCATCAACGAGTGGTGAAGGATACCTTCCTATCACATGGCAAACCGCCTAATTTCCCAATTTAATAAACTAATCCAACAACAACTGATAAAGTCTTTTAAAATCAAAACAAAAATCTAACTTTGAGTGGCTTTGCTTAGCATGTCCTCGACCGTGGACACGGCTATTCGAATAGTTTTTAACACTCTGCAGAGGTTGTACAACTTTGCTCATAGGAGATAATTGACTTATAATGTCCGTCAAACGCACTGCCGAAGGTGTGCGACTAAGTCATTATCACAAAGCCTTTACAATGTATCATCCCACTGTAGTCCCGCTTCGCTAAGGTTTCGTTTCCTTTGAATAGAAACCCGCTAGATTTAATCCCCCTCTTGCGCCATGTGGGAATACATAAAAGTAGGTCATAAAGACACCCACACAACCGGATGGCACAACCACGGTGAAGTGATACAAATTATTTAGCCAAGTCCCGCCCACACAGGACATGTGGTAGTACGATAGGGCTTAGTAAGATGCGGCTCAAAGACCGGTTCTTAATTGACTTGGACGACTTTCCAAAATAACCCCTAGGCCTCGATCATAGATATGACTCGATCCTGTGCATCAACGTGCACCATCCAACATCTATTTCGTCCAAGTCCAAACCAATTTTTATTTTATTTACTAAGTTAAATCATTTTATAAACTTCTATGGTAAAGACAATACCATAGTATCATTTTAAATCATAGTTGAACTTTTAGCTAAATTTCTCCAAATTAAACACTTTTGGTCTAAGCTTTGTCTAAGCATAAAGTTTTTCAACATGTTCTAGCTCATACTAATTTATTAACTAGATTTTAACTAAGATATCAAGGAATGACTAATTTAATAGCAAATTTTAGCTATACAAAGGAATTGGGAATAACTATAAAGCTTAAAGGAATTTAAAATACTTGAATTTAAATAAGAATGCAATAATAATTTAAAATAGAATTTAAATAATTTAAAATATCGATTCAATCAAATATGTAACTTGCCTTTGTCAAATGTTTGAGAATCTACTTCTTCAAAATATTCAGTTTCCGTAGAGCTGTTGAAATCTACACGTGAAAACGAAGCAGATTCAAATAAATTTAAATGAACTCAAATTAAATAATATCAGTATATAAAGCTAAATATTGATTTTAGATAAATTTAGAAATTTGAATTGTCAAAATCGGAGTTCGAACGGGTTCTCAAAAGTTTCAAAATACATGAAATGAAGAAAAAGGAGATTTTCGAATTTTCTAGAATTAATTATCGTGTAATGCTGACGTGAGCAGGGAAATTTAAGATTTTGGTCGAATTAACTTTTTGAAGAAAAACCGAAAATGCCACGCAGGCAACCACGTGACTTGACATGCGGATTGGAGGGGCGAGGTGGCCATGACGTGGCCTGCCACATGGCAGCCACGTTAGCACCAAGGACGGCAGCGGCACGGGTGCGCAGGCTCGCCGGCGCTTCGCGCCATGGCGAGGCGAATGGATGGGAGCAAAAGAGAGATAGCACGATGCTGAACCTGGTGCTCCCCTTCACGGCGAGAGAGTGGAGAGGAATGGCTGGCAACGAGGAAGAATGTCGGCGGCGAGATGCGGCTTGCGGCGGCTAGGGCTCTGGTGGCTCTCGGAGGGAGTGGGTGCGAGCACATGGTAGAGCTTGACCGTGCGAAGCCGTCGGTGGGGATGGAGGCGGCGGAGGACCTTCAACGGCAGCGCAATCACCGGCGGTGCTAGCTTCGGCCGGAGTACTGCTCGAAATCCCGGCGAACGGAGGCAAGAGAGAGATGGAGAAGTGGGGGAAAAGGGAGAGGAAGGCAATAAGCTCCAGGGGCTTCCATTTATAGCAGCCGAGGAGGAGGAGGGAGGGAGCTTGACGGCATGGGCGCATGGGTGAGGTTCGGCCGTCACAGGGCATGACGCGATCAGTGGAATTCGCGGCGAGAGAGAGGAGCGTGGGCACGGGGGCGGGTAGCGGAGTGACGGGCACATTCAATGTGCGTTGACGCGAGCGCTTGGCGAGCGACGAGGTGACGCGACAGGAGAGAGGCGCTGACGGGGCTCGACATGGGCTCCCAACAGGAGGACGACGAAGGCGGCGACGACGACAGGTGGGGCCCGCCTGTCGGCGAGGGCGAGCGGAGAGGCAAAGGGAGGTGGGATGGAATGGGGGAGTGGGCCGAGGGTTTGGGCCGAATGGCCGGGTGAGGGAATTCGGCCCGAAGTGGAAAAGGGAATTAAAATACCTTTCTGAATCGTAGAAAAGAAAACAATTAAAAAGGTTTTTAGAAAATAGCAAAAGGAGTTCAAAAATTAAGGAAAAAATCACAGAAATTTTCCAACTTATTTTGAACTTAGTAAAATTATTTATAACTTAAATTTAGATTTTAATTTTGCACATAAATTATTTTTAATTTTCGGGAAATAGTAAAACCCTTTTTAAAAACCAGAGAATTCAAGAAATTACTTTAAAAACTCTTTTTGACTTTAAATCCAATAAAATTCAAATAAACCAAATTTTGAATTAATTGAAGTTTGATTAACTCTTATTAAATTGTTTTTATTTTCTAAAATTTCAAGTTTAAGTTTTAACAATTCAATAAGATCAAATGGTTAATTTTAATTTGAAAATTTTCTAAAAGCCTTGAAAACTGGGATGTTACATCTTCCGATACCTCCAAAGAAGCAAAGACCTCGGTATGTTCTACAGAAAGAACCAAGACCTGTCTATGAATGGCTATACAGATACCGGGTACCTGTCGGACCTGCATACAACCAAGTCGTAAACATGCTATGTATTCCTGTGTGGTGGAATTGCAATTTCATGAAAATCGTCTAAGCAAAGTATTGTATCAACTTCGACGAATCATTAAGAAATCATAGCGCTGTATGAGGCCTCGTGAGAATGTTCTTGGCTTCGGCGGATTATTCACCACATCCAGCAGTCATGTGGATTGAATACTGTACAAACCCTTACTATTATCTATGAAGATAATGCAACTTGTGTTGTACAAGTGCATATGGGTTATGTGAAGAGTCAACTCACAAAGCATATCAACCTCAAGTTCTTCTTTGCTCATGAATTGCAAAAGATGGACGAAATTAAAATACTGCATACTAAGTCATGTGAAAATCTTGCATATTTATTCACTAAATCACTTCTAGCATCTAGTTTTGAAAGATGCATACGTGGAATTGGAATGATAAGACTTAGAAAAATGCAAATTTCAGGGGGGGCGGGGCGGAATCTTCACAAACTCATTATTGAAACTTGATCACGGAGATCGAGTACCCAAAGAATAAATCCCAGAGATTAAATGAAATTGGATAGATTGTACTCTTTTTCCCCTAACGAGTTTTTCCTGAAGTTTCTCGGTTAATGTTTTTAATGAGACAGTTCGTGCAGCACAGTAAAACGTGTTTCATGTATTCTTTCTCTAAATTTTTTTCATTGGGTTTTTATAGAATTTTGACAAGACATGAACATGTCGGATGAGTGCCCAAGGGGGAGTGTTGGGAATCCCTAGGCCCAGACCTTGTAGGTCTGACCCATGATGAGCTCCTCATTCACCTTGAAGACTATATAAAGGAGAGGACCCACAACCATTGTATTATCGTTTACAGAAAAACAATAAAGAGAAACAAGAAGTCATATCATATCTATGTATTCAATCTACTATTCTATACTGTTTATTCTTATATTATTCTAAGCGATTATATATTTATCTATGAAGTGATAGTTCGGACTGAAGTCTCGAGCCAACCCAACTCAATCGATCAGTTTCAGTTGTATCCATTTTATTACATAAAGAAATCAGAGATGACATTACGTTAACAAGTTTGTTCCAGCTCCCTCGGCTCCAATACAACAAGCAACTGCCAACTGTTTGCTGTCTGTCTGTATGTCCGTACTGTACTGTACATCACAGCCAGCAACCGCCTAGGATTACAAACAACTGCAACGTCGACATCGTCTGATCAATCAGGTATCGTTACTCACTCTTCAATTGAGTGGCACAAACAAATCCTAAAGTTCAAGATTGGGTTTGGGCCCCTCCGTTTGCCAGTCCAAGCTGTCCAAACTCCAAACAATCCCAATCTTCATGAGTCATGACCAGCGAGCAAGTCAATACTTTGGGCCCCTTCCACAACACCTTAAAGCAAGCGTACCAATTTTTTTTCCAGACTTCCTGTAAGATTGCTGCAAGCTATCAGGCTCATGTCACTTCAAGCATAAAGATCCAACAACACAACTGAAGTTGAGCTGGTAAATATACCTATCTTAAGGAGTTCACACAGACCAATCATCAAGAATGGAGTTGTAAGAAAGCCTTCAGAAATCGCCTCTAGTTATCACTGAAAATATATAAATAAACTTCAGCACGACTGCATGAGATATTTCATAACATTGAAATTAAGGACACTATGGCAACAGTGGAATGAACAAAATGGAAGTACAAGAGGAGAACATTGTAATCCTAAATGAATCCTTAGCTTATTTCGCATTGGTTAATTTTCTAGTACTACAGAAGATATTACATGACTGTCCACAGAATAAAATGTCTTGCACACGTTAGAACAATAATTGAGCAACTCTGTCTGTTACAACTACCTCGCCCTGTAATCTTTGGATCCTCTGAGCTTCTTCTCTGATCGAAAAAAGGTTGGTCTTGATCTCGTTACAGATCCTTCCTTCCAGTAGCCTCACTGGAACCCAGAGCTTAGGTTCCAGCTCCACCACATAAGAAAGTATAGTCTGAAATTCTTGGTCCGCCGAAATTTCCTTGCCTTCATCGATACTACCATCGACCTAAACAATACCCAAACACATTATGTACAACCTTATAGACTTACGATCAAAAGTTTTTTTTTCTGTTGATATCCAACGCTATACATTTTAACATCCAGACCTGCCTGAAGCAGATTCTCGAGAAACAAAAAAATGCTCGACGCAATCGAGGTGATCCTATGAACGAGTGAAGATTCAGACTGTCCGCAATACAATATGGCTGTGGAAACAGTGAATCTATGCTTGTATTCCGATTTCATTGTGCCTAGGTTATTTGAAGAGAAGCAGTAGGAGAGTATCCTACTGTATATACATATATTTATCATTGTGCCCAGGTTGGCGGTGATTTGATTCATTAGTGCTACTGTGATCGCAGCATGTAGTGGTATAACTGGATTGGGCAACGCCAATTTGGAAGCTCGAATTGTGAGCAAGAACAGGCTATCGTATTACCTCCTCAACGGACCATTTGCCCTCGAAAACCTTGAAATCGCCCTCGATCATCTTGAACGCGATCTCCCTCCTCTGCGCCCCGGCTGGAAGGACCTCCATTTCCCCCTCGTAGCAGTCTATGGTGCCCTTGGCGTTGAACTTGAACCCCAGGGCCAAATCCTGCTCCCCAACCTGCAGAGACCAGACCACAACCCATTTGGCCACTACGCACACAACGTGTTCGACGAAATGCGTGGGAGAAGCGCACTCGTAGCGGAGACCTGGTAGAGGCGGGCGAAGCTGGCGTCCTGGTCGAGGAGGCGGCACTCGGAGAGGCCCGGGATGAAGTCGGCGAGGCCCTCATAGTCGGTGAGCGTGGCCCACACGGCCTCCAGCGGCGCGTCGACGCGCACCCGCGCTCGCACGAGGCGCCGGTTCCGCTTGGGCAGCTTGCGCACCTCGATCTCGAAGCCGTAGCGCTCGTCCCGGTCCTCCTTGTCGCCCGTGGCACGATCGTCTTCGTCGGCGACATCGAGCGGTGGCTCGGACGAGGAGGAGATGGGGGAGGGGAGCTTCGGGGAAGGGGCGGAGGGGGAGATGAGGCGGAGGCGCGCGGGGCTCGTGTAGCCGCTGGTGGTGGTGGTGAGGAGACGGAGGGGGTGCTGATGCAAGTGGAGGAGGCCATGGGAGGCGATGGGCGAGGAGAAGCAGCGCACGGAGGACGCCATGGCCATGTCAGGTTCCCCCTTTTTTTTTCCTTACTTCCCCTTGCTTGTTGTGTTAAGCTGTCCCATTTTTGGGAAGCGATTAAGAATTGTTATGATTGGGACAGCGAGTAGATAGAGTATAAGAAAGGATACCGGCAAAAATCAAATCGATGATTCAAGTTGCACAAGATTTGCTCAATATAAGAAACTGAATTAGTTAGTCCCCACTGTAATAACTAGTCTGAACGAAAACGAATAGAAGCAGGAGAAAAAAAAAAAGGTTTGCAATGTATGCACGCCGTATGTAATGGAATTTTTTATTAATTAATATTTTTTAAAATTTATTTTAAAGTTAACCTCTACGAACTTTATTTCTAATTCTGACCTATTTGGTCACGTCACTGGTGGTGGCGTGACAAAACAACACTGTCACGCCAGCCCGTATTTGGGCAAACTCTTGTCACAACACGAGTGGTGGCGTGACAGTGTTGTTTGGTCACGCCACCACCGGTGGCGTGACAAAAAGTGTTATTTTTGCGGATTTATCTTATGGTGTGACAATATTGTTTTGTCACGCCACCACCCGTGGCGTGATCAAAGAGGTCAGAATAGAAAATAAAGTGTGTCGGGGGTTAACTTTAAAATAATTTTTTTTTAAAATGTTAATTGATAAAATAAAAAAAAAGTTCTATGTAATGTCGCTCGCTGCTGGTGGTGTCTAGTCGTTGTTGCAGCTTTTTTCGACAGCTAACTTAGATCAATAGCGCATCGATCGAGTACGTAGTTGGGTACGCATAGCGATCGATGGACTGGAAAGAACAAGATTTTTTTTTTCCAAAATGGTATTAGCAAAAATGACCGCCTTCAAAGTTTTTTTTTGGGCAAAAATGGCCTTTTGCCTCATGACAGCCCCTCTCCGCCCGTCATGTGCCTCTTTGCCACTGTGCGGTGGCACTCCCGCACTATAGCACTGTAGCAAGTCACTTAACTGTTGAACGACTTACTACAGTGCCACCATGCGGTGGCCAACTTGGCGGGTGGGCACGGGCGGCCACTGTAGCAAGTCATTCAACAGTTGAACGACTTTGGCTAATCGCTCAACGATTGAGCGACACATAGACTAGTGGTAGTGAATATGTCGCTCAACCGTTGAGTGACTGGATCAACGGTTGTCACATGGTGGCTGTGCGGCAACAGGCCACCGCACGGCTACTGTACGGAAAACGGGGTACGTAACGAGTGGGGAGAGACTGTCGTATGGTGGTCGTACAGTGAGAGCCTATTTTTGTAAAAATAAATAAAATCACAATAGCCATTCATTAAATACAAGACGAAAATGTGTTATTTGGACGAAGAGTCAAAAAGAGAACAGGACAGACATCTGCGCTCCCGCGTTTTTTCTTTTTGTCTCCACCAATTTTGCCTTGATCTTGCTTCTGTGGTGAACCTTAGCGCCGTGGTCCACGAGGATAACGAGATGTATAGGTGCACTTCTCTACTCCTCTAGTCACGCAGGTGCAGGTGCAGGTGAGGTCAGGTCCTTTTCCAATTACCAGCTATATCCAGCTAGTGCACGCATGCCGTCGCTACTTAGTCTTCTATCCAGTGTTTGGCTGGATTGCAACGTTGTTTTTTATCGGTCAGCAAAAGTAGTTATCGCTAGTATGAGATTATAAAAATGACACCGTGAGCCATCTATCGGTCAGCAGAAGTCACCTACCACGTTTTCAGTCAGTGGTGGGAATATACCTACTTATGGTGGTAACGACATCCTACCGTGGACTAAGAGCGCTGCAGGTGGTTTCCGCGAATCGGGAGTATGGTAGAAGACACGTGCCGCCTGTTTAGCCTATCGCGTTGATAATTTTGTCATTTCGAATAAAAAAGGCTATATTTGCTATTTCATTCCAAAAAAAAGTTCAAATAAGTCGAAAAACTCTTCTTCTATTCATGTAAATCCAATCCAAAACGAAAGGGAAATACCACAGCACATGGATAGCACAGCGTATGTATGATTGCACAGGTAAGTACGGTGACTTGCTTTCGTCAGACGAACGCTGCTCTTGGAAAGATGCTTTGCTTCAGCACGCAGGAAGCAAAATGCGGTTTCTGGAAGGAAGGATGTTGGATCTTGTTCTTTGTCCTGACTCGTGAGTACGTCCCCTCATATTTTCCAGGACAGAAAAAAACAAGGATGTTGCTTGCTTCATCATGCTGTTTCTGCACAACAACTCCAAGGAACTGCTCGGTGCTAAGATTCAGTGGTGCGCTAGAAAACTTGCGTGTGTTTGGTTGCTCGATTGACATGCGCGAGCTCTGCAATGGCAACCAGTAGAGTACAGCAGTACCATGATAAGATGAAGGTACAATTAAAGATGTATCCTTCTCTCTAAGATCACAACTACAGATCGACGACAGCAGTTACAGTTTTTTTTTTCAATTTTCTTTTTAAAATAAACCATTTTAATCATTTTACACAAATAAACCATAACTTTTTTTTATGGAAATGACCTCAGTTGCTGCCCAACCACACGACTAGACTCAATCGCACGGTAGGCCAACGATTTAAGCCCAGCCGGCCCACAATCACGGACACGTCGCGCGACTAAGGCATGTCGATACTCAGTCGCACAACGAGCGGACGACGTTAAGCTATGTCGCCCAGTCATGCCTCCGTTGCAATGTTAGAGGAGAGGAGAAGAAGGGAGAGTAGAGGAGAGGAGGGGAGAGGGGAGAGGAGAAGACTCTGCCCTTGGCTTCGTTCGGCCCGCCTCTGTGTACTCGTCCTTTTACGGTGAGTTTGTTATGTTCATGTAATTTATTAGTTACTTCGATTAAAAAAAACATGTTAGGTTAGCAACAATAAACATAACTTACTGGTAGAACTAAGGTTTGTAGTTGTAGATTGGCAATTTTAGAGTTAATATCGTATATAGTGTTAGTGTTACAATGTAAGATATTTATGTATTTATTATAGAATAAAAACGTTATGGTATCTCCATTAGTAGATCGATTATTGGAAGTGTGTGTGTGTGTGTATAAATAAAATTTAATTGAACATTTGTAGTCGCATTTTTATAATTTAATTGAAATAGAGAGTGTTTTGATATGTACGGTACAATTTGGTTTTCGTTATACTCGACGTAGCATGCTTAATTAGCATCCGTTCGAAATATCTTGAGTTGTGTGACAGGTATGTAAGGTCAATATTTTTTCAGAGTGTTTTACAGGCAGGCAGAAGTTCACAACGGGCCATGTGGGGTTGATTTGAGCAATTTTCCGCGGACCACACTATATCATTGAAATCTAGATAATCTTTAAATCTAGGAGGTGTTGCATTAGATGACATGCAACTTCTCGTTGGACCCGACACTATATGGTATCACCGTTAAATGCTTGTTGAGTCATTCGTCGGAAGTGGTTCGTTAGGAGTTGAGGCCCATGGAACGAACCAAGTCATGGCAGACTTGGTTAGAAACGTGTAGGCGTCGTGGCTATGAATGGGTGTTGTTGATGTAGACGTGTCAAAGTACACTTGTCAGTGCCCGTGAAGTGGATGACTTGGAGCGAGAAGAATGGAGGGCCAGGGCCAAAGAACTAGTATTGGAAGAGGACGAGGAGGATGACGACTGTTCAGATGATGATGATATCCCCGATGCACTGATGCATGATGCTTGAATAGATATGACGCATGGTTCTGAGTAATGTCCACGATTCCCAGTGGGAGTATGGGCAAAATGTGATGCTTGTTAATACTATGTTTGGATATAAGTCGGTTCTACAGGATGTTGTCAAATTATAGGCAATGTCAATGCAGAGGCAGCTTAAGGTTGCAAAATCAAAGACAGTACATAGGATGTGTGAGAAAGATAGGTTTCCTTGCCTTGTTCACGCCTACAAGCTCAAGTATGAAATACACTGGATCGTATCGAAGGTGGAGGATCACTCGTGTGTTCTGAGCAACGTACTGCCAGAGCATTGCAACTCCCCTTCTTATTTCATTACAAATGTCATTGCGGAGAGATTGCGGAGAAGAAAGACATGATGAATAAGCGATACTGGGTCTCCCACGTCAGCAAATCGCTGGGCCACCAAGAGATTGCGGGGGCAGGATGCAGGATGTGCAGTCACAGTATCGCAGATGTACTTGCCAGCACACACACGCATACATAGTAGTAACTGACACATTTCTTTTCTCTTCTTAATTACTTATCGCTAACATAACACACAAGAATTGCTCCTCCTCCTCGATTGGTTAACCTCAGGAATAATTAAGCCCAACGACAATTTTGCAGCTGCATAAACCAGGCAGCCGTGACACCAGTGACTGATTGGTTGATTACAACACCAGCAAACAATACGCAGACAGGCAGAGCATCTGAATCTAGTAGTGGAATCGGAATTATCTCCTCGCTGGTTTTATTTGTCGCCGTGGTGGTACTGCGGGTAGGCCACGCCGTGGCCGTAGCCGTTGTACACGGCGTGCCCGTTGTGGTGGTGGCCATGGCCGCTGTTCATGGGCACCATCCCGACGGCCATGCCCATGGGCACCGGGTGGTACATGGCGGCGGCGGGCGCGGCGTAGGGCATGGGCACGGGCACCTGCGCCTGCGGCTCGTGCAGGCTCTGAGGCACCGGCGTGGAGGCGAAGATGTGGTCGGACGGCGAGGACCCCTCGTTGGAGAGCCCCTGCATCCGCTTCACGTACAGCCGGTACTTCTGCAGGTGGCTTGCCACGTTCTCGCGGGTGAGCCCCTCCACGTTCATCAGCTGCATGATCGTCTTGGGCACCGCGTTCTTGATCCCCAGGTGCGCCACCACGTCCACGAACCGCTTGTGCAGCTGCGGCGTCCACACCAGCCGCGGCCGCTTCACCGCCGCGCCGGCCGACGCCTCCGCCGGAGCCGCCGACGAGTCCGCGTCGTCCATCGCCGCCGCCGCCTTCGACGACAGCGCCGAGCCCCCGTTGCCGCCGGCCGGGAAGGGCGGGAAGGAGCTGGACGAGGAGGAGGACGCGCGGCGGAGGCGGGAGACGGTGGCGGCGGAGGCGCGGTGCAGGTCGAGCAGCGTGCGGCCCGGCTCCGGCGGGATGCGGAAGGCGGCGGCCATGCCCGGGGGGACGAGAGGCTGGGAGAGCGGGGTGAGCTCGTCGGCGCCGGGAAGGCCGGTCTCCCATTCCATGACCCTCTCATGCTCGCTGCCCCCGCCGCCGCCGAGGATGTCGAAGTCGTAGTCGTTGGCCTCCTCGCCCATCCTCACTCGCCCAACCTAATTAATTGGAAAGCAATCCAACTCCTCCTAATTAAATTAACCAATCAAGAGACCGTAATCCCACGCTGCTACCCGTATCTAGCTCTAGCTCTAGCTCTAGCTCTACGCGGCGGCTGGCGAGAGAGAGAGAGAGAGAGAGATTTTGTGAGTTGACTCTGGAGAGGTGAGGTGAGGTGAGGAAGAGGGGAAGGGGAAGGGGAAGGGGATATTTCAATGGCGGAAAGGGAATAAAGGGGAAAGAGGAGGGGTTGGGGACGGAAAAAAGCGCAGATCGGGATGCCACGATACCGGTGCCACTGCCGGGAGGTCCACGTGGACCGGTGAGCCGGATTTTTTTGATTCGAGGGCCGCGCTTTTGCATCGCCGCCGTCCGTCCCTGCCTTTCCGGTGGCACGATGGTAGTTCCTTCCCGTGCTCTTTTCGGAGGTGATTAGGACTGGAGATATTTCTTCGAGATTCGGATAGCCCCGATCCAACGACGGACCGTGGCGTGGAATGGATCATCTCTCCCCACTCCTGGGTGCCCTGCCCTACTCTCTCTATCTCCGCGATTCCATCTGCTCTCTACACTGTAGCGGCTCGCCCATCTTGGATCGGAGAATTTGTTAGGCTCGGTCAAACAGGCAAACAAAAGTGTTTTCAGTTAAGAGATAGATGGAAAAATAATGACATCGGTGCTTGGCACAGATACACTTTAAGGCTTAAGCCTCCAACCAAACTCTCAAGTGCTACACGTGACACCGGTGTCATAAATTTTATTTCTAGATATATATACTTTTTTCTTGTTGGAATCAAAATTATTCCGGGTAACAGGAATGATATATTTATTAGCCAATTTTGGAGATGTTGCTTGGGCGAGGATGAAATAACTTTCCTAACAAAAAAAAAGGAGAGAAAATAACTGTGTACTACTAATAAACAACAAAAGCAACATGGTAGATAGATTTTGGCAGGGGCTGTTTATATGGTTGATTGGAGTCTAACCGTTAAAAATGTTTTGTTTAATTCTTTAAACCAAAGCGAGAGCACAAAATATCAGGCTTTTACCGAGAGAAAAATAATCAGCAAGTTTCCATCATTCACAATGAAAAGCAGAGGAAGAACGGATCAGTGCCCTCCAAATAAACACAAACTTCTAGATTTTACTGAATGTAAAAAAGGGAAAAAGAAAAAAAAAGGAGTTAGTAGTTCCGTTTTCGGATATCTAGCGTCTGAATTCTTCCAGCAAAAGATGACTGTCGTGATACACAATTTACTTTGGAAAGAGCAAGCAAACATTAAAAGGCAAAGCTGAGATTAATAGTTCCAGCTTCACCGAGAAACATCTTCAAGTATCTGTATATGTTACAACAACGTGCCGTTATATCGACACTGGGCAGAACATAAAGCGCTACTGGCTCTTGGTTTAAACAGCTAACAGCTCTCTTTCCCTCTAGCTCTAAATTTGTACAGCAGAGTAACAACACGCCTCTCTTACTCGTTCTCTTCCTCTTTACACAGTTCAGACCTCGTACACATGATTTATCTCTTATGCTAGTTCCTCGGCTACAGAATGTACACTCTCCAGTGCAAGCTACTACTCTCTTATTTCTGACAAGGCCATGCATAGCCTTGTTGGGATGTTTTAGATGGAAAAACAGGACGCCAGCGCAAACCTAGCCACTGTTAGCTGTACAGCTAGATAGTTTACTCTTCAGGTGGCACACGACGGTTGAAGCCCGAGTCGCTTTTCTGCACACAGAAGATTTATCTATTAGTTACAAATAGCTTCATGTAATGACATCCTAGTACAATTGAGTATTACAGACACCATAGGTGCCGAGGTAATATATCCAAGTTGAAGAGTACGCGGAAGATAGAACGTACCTCCAGCTGCGAGGAGCTTCTCTACACGTGCCACTATGTGCTTCCCGTAAGTGTATTTCTTCAGTGTGTTCAGATGAGCTTTTATCCTTGTAAGGATCATCTCTCTCTGCTGGTCATCACAGGTCTCTAACACCTTCTGAACAACATAGTTTGCAAACTGATCTTTCATCATCACCTTCAAAGTTCAAACAAAAAAAATAGGCACCTCAGCAAGGCCATAACAATCAGCTCTTCATCCTAGGAGCTTGAATTATAAAGTGCAAACTGGTAATCCAAAGATATCGCAAAGCTTCATCTTGTGTAACAATAACCGTACATATCTATAATTTGAAGGGACACAAACCTCAAGATGTTCACTTTCATTAGTGGATCCAAGCATTTCACCAATCAAGATTTGGCGTTCTACAGGATTCCCAAAGGCTAAGCACTTCTCGATGACGTTTGAAGCAAATTTTTGCTGGCTCATTTGTACAATCTGCCCAATCAACTTCTCAATAATAGCAGATCTCTCATGCGGTTTGCCATGTTCCAGAACATGCTGTGAAGTAAGGTTGGTTATTGAAGAGAGAGAGAGAGAGAGAGAGAATACTGGTTAGAACAAAATGCCTTCTGTAGGCTAAATAGGTGCAAACAAAAGGAGAAAAAAGTGTCGGCATCGAAATTCAAAACCATCCATTTCAATCAGGCTTATCATGTCCACTTGTGCAACTGCCAAAATTACTTCAGCTTGATCATATTTCATTTTTAACAAAAAGAAGTGATCGAAGAATAATGGGAAGGATACAGTGATTATGTAAGTCTGCCAAGTCCGCTAGTACAGTATCCATCACAAGGATTTCACTGGTTAAGCAGCCATATTATGCACAGTATTTTTATCATTCACCTTATTTTCAAATGTTAACGCAAAAAATATTGATGCGGGGCAGAAAGGGGAAAGGAGAAGTATATCCAACTGAGTTGATTTTGGGAAAGAAAACCATAGTTGGGCGAGGCCCAAGCAAAACGAATTTTCCGCGTCGAAATTTCATCGCAGCGCAAACCATAGGCAGTACTCGTAATCATTCAAGAGTACCATGTGCTCCTATCTCAGTATTAAAAAATATCAAGAACCTTAAATGTAATTGTTGAACATTTGGACCAGTTTCATTTAGCATGGCCTGTAAGTTATGTTTTGCATGAAATAGAAAATACCAAATTTCCATGAATCAATAATCAAGCAGAACCAATCTTTTCTCAAGTCCGTGATTCATGAGATGTGGACCAATTCTAACTGTTTTCTTATGAGACAGCTACAGCCATAAGGTACCAATCCAGAGGAAAGCCACCATCAATAATAAAACAATAGCAGGATAGCATCTTCCAAAAATGTGTTATGGCACTGACCTGGACAACATAATTACCATACTGGTCTGTAGCCAGCAAGCAAACAGACTGGAGGATCTCATCCATCATTATTTGCTGGGTTTTAGGATCATCACAATGCTCCAGCACCCTCTGCACCCAGTGTATTTGCATGATAATGTGAGTGAAGCTGCGAAATAACATCTATAATTCTATATACCTGGAAATTGAAGCGATTATGGCATAATATATTGTACCACTACAAGCATACCTGTATCACCCGACAACCATATGGATGAGTCGATAGCATCACAACTTGGCTATAGAAAGTTGAAACAATGAACTGGATAGCATGCTGTGGGATGCATTCAATGCATTTCTGTATAACGTGGTTTCCATTTTGATCACGTACACAGCGCATCACATGTCCATCAAGCTCAGCAACCATTTTAGTCTGCTGATCTAAATCAACAACTTCTATGGCCTGCATGAATATTGTCCATAACATCAGTTAAACAACTTATTTGCTGGACATTTGAGCCCTTCATGTAATATATGCACATGTAAAGGTTTCCTATTTGTGCATGCACACACGTAACTGGATGCAATCAAGCATGCCTGCAATCACCCAATACGCATTTAGATTACCAGAAATGCATGCATGTGTCAAAACATCAGCAGAAGGAATGCATACTTATCAGTTATCAATACAAATTAAACATAAGATGGCTTTTATGCTAAGAGTTTTGCTGACAACTAGGTAACTTGTAGTCTAGATAGTGTTACTGGACAGGAAGAGACAACTAGGTAACTGGTATTCTAGGTAGTGTTACTGGACAGGAAGAATTTGTCCAACTGAAGGCATCAATTTGTCATACGTTAGAATGCCATGGTGAATTTTCTTCAAGGTGAAGTGTTACAGCCTTGAAGAATGGTGACCTTGAGGAGGTTTCATTCCTAGCCTACCCCAACTTGTTTGGGATCAAAGGCTTTGTTGTTGTTGTTGTTGTGAAGTGTTACAGCCAACACAATATGATAATAATGATGCAGACAGGAGCAGTCCAGAACAGAACATTCCTTTTCAGATAAGAACTAATTTGCAATATGGGAATATTTTCGAGTTTTGACTCAAGCACCGATAAATAGGTTTCAAATGATCCACACCTTCTGTATAACTCGGCAGCCGTACATTTGAAGGCTGAGTGCTAAGACACGTCCAATTAACTGATCAGCCAACTCCTTTATCTGAGCTGCGCTCCCATGCTAAAAAAACTGTTTCAAAGGTTTATGGTGAGACAGGTAAAATAAGGATGGCTATCACAGTGACAGACAAACCGTTACCCATACCTTTTGAACAACATAATTTCCAAAGACATCAGTCATCAATGTGAGAGCTTGAGGCATGATTTCAGCAAAAACCATGTCTTTTTCTTCAGTGCTGGCTGTTTCAAGCTTTTGCTGTATGAATCGACTTCCATATTGATCCGCACTGGAAGAAGTTCAATAGACAACAGTTAGACCAATAAACTAAATTTTGAGGCAAGAAATTGTTTTACATAATTCCTCAAATAATTATGAAATAGGTCAATTACCAACAACACACAAACTGTATGCAATCACCAAATCTTGCCATCTTGAACTTATAGTTGCAATTTAGTAGGTTACCATATAAAAAATCACATTCAGTGAGAAGAAAGTGTACCTGAACTCAACAACGTGACCAGCAATTTCAGAGAGCTCATATGATTTGCTTTTGTTGCTCTTAAATTCTTCCAGAAGTGATGGAACTAAATTTGCATCCATCTTACCACCCAAATCTGAATTCCAGGAGCCAAAGGAACCACCAAAATTTCTCATGCCTGATGGAAAGCGCATGCTGCAATCCCCATGCCTAAGTGGACTACCAGGTCCAGCTGGTGAAGAGGGAAGAACAGGACTTGTCAAAGAGTTCCCTGCATAACCAAGACCAACCCCAAGATTTCCATAGTAACCATATTGCTTCTGTGACTGAAGCAATGGACCAAGGTAAGCCTTCTGAGGACCAAATAGATCCATGTAAGAACCTCCAAGGTTACCCCTCTCCATCAAAGGATCCTCACAGTTAGCTGCAAGAGCAGCCATTTCTGCAGCCCGAAGAAATTGAACATACAGTGGGTCAATAGGCATCTGGAGAGCAGATGCGGCAGTTGGACTTCCAATTCCACCATAGTTTAGAAGGTTAGATGCACCAGCTAAATTTTGTCGGGAGGATAAACCCCCACCTGGTGATCGGGAACCAAGCCTTGGGGAAGCAAAGCCAGATCCCCTTGGCGAGTTGTCAAATGATGTGAAACCACCAGCATTGATCTGATTCCTCGTAATAGAAGGATTCACAGAAGTTCCAGAATAGTCTTGAGGTAACTTGGCATGACCTGGTTCAGAATGTTTCATGTAGGAGTGCTGTTGATTGCCAATTGTTTGATCCATGTACTGGTCAAAAAGAAACTTACGGGCATCATCTACATCCTGATGGAGCGTAGATTGCTCCATAGCATGTCCATTGACTGCTCTTGATGACGACAGGCTCATACCAGATAAAGCTGCAAACAGATCATCAGATTCACCAATGCTGGAAGAACTACGGTTGAAACAAGATGCACCACCATTATTCTTCTTGTCCGTAGCACCAAGTTTCACACCAATTGGGGGGAGGCAAGGACTAGGAACTCTCCTCACGAGTTCAGGATCTGGAGATGCACTTCTTGAAAGGGATGATCCTATAATTGATGCATATGTATGTGACAACTCATTGTTCTGATTTTCAGGCAAGCATGGTGCTTTGCTGTCAGATTGGAGGCCACCAATAGCTCCAGTCTCATGATGTAGACCGTATCGAATTCTAGAAGAACCCAACAAGTCTGCACTATTGCAGTTGGCACCCTGCCTATCTGTATCATGCTGATACGAGTCATCCTGCACAACAAGTAGTATTTTTTTTTCAATAGCCTTCAATAAAATGACAACTGGACTGATTCAAGAGCTATACTTAAGTTTATGCAATCCACATGCATATATGAGAGATCTGACCTATATGTCCAATGTAAGATAATAGTAATACAGGGCATATGGTGAGTAAATGTGATGCTACAAGGTGTAGAAGCAACCATTACGATGAACCTCCGTATCATGATCCATTGGATATATTAAACCACGCAACTAAGAGATAACCTTGATGTTTGTTGAGGAACTATCATACTGCATTATTCTAGTGCACCATAAGATTGACTACCAAGTCATCGATAGATACTTTCAAGTTTTCAATACATGGGTAACGAACTAGTGATGGAAGCCTTCCCAACAGGCCAACACCATTACCCCCAAATCGTAAAAATATACCAGCAGATCAATTTCATCCAGAGATTCAGACCAAAATATACCAAGATGTATTTTATTGAATATGCAAGCTAGATTCAGTATCTTCCTATCCATGCAGTTTGAATCAATTAAGACAAACATACCAGAACAGGAAATGGCTACCATTTCAATAATGTGACAGCAACCAATGAGATAAAGGCAGTTACATGATACTTCTGACTGCAAATAGTTCATTGGTCAACAACTTATGCAGTTGCAAGACCAAGACTTCTACATGAACATAACGGAAAGACATTTCATAGTGCCAAAACCTAACAAATGTAATCAAGAATTCGAGCTTAAAACAATCTTTTGTCAAATTACCAAGCTGTGCAGTATATCAGTAACAGTGCAAAAAACAGCAACAGAAGCCTACCCCGATACCAGTCCAAACAGTAATAATTCCTCAGATGAACTCATCTACTTGACTGGATGACAAAGGCAACAAAACTAATCAAACACTAGACCCTAACAACACAGCACTTAGACTCAGCCTCTCTAACGAGTCAACAACCACCCGCGGTGGCAAGACTTCGACCAGAACATAGCATTCAAACGTTCACACAATAATCACATTGCATATGCATAACACTATGAGATGAGTTAAATAAGACGGAAATTTTCTTGAGAAGCACCACCTGAAAGATACCGGAGAAGCTCTTCTGCCTGCCTATCTCGAGCCCAGGCATCCCAATGAGCCCATCTCCGGGCCCCATGGCTCCGCCGCCACCTCTCGCCTTCCTCCCATCGCCGATCCCACCCAAGCCGGAGCCGGAGCCGGATCCCGAGCCGGGGCCGGTGCGAAGCCGCTGCGCCGAGCGCCAGTCCTCCCTGGACAGCAGCGGCGGCGGGAGGCGGGGGTTGATGTTGCCGTTGGAGTAGTAGTAGGAGTGGTAGGCAGGGTCGGCCCGGAGGTCGTCCTCCAAGAACACATCGGCGCCGGCGCCGTGGAGAGCGCCCATGGAGCCCTCGACCGTGGGCGGCGCGGAGCCACTGCGGAAGAGCTCCAGCTCGCGCTCCCGATCGGCCTCCGCCTGCTCCTCCTCCGGCCGCAGCCACGGCTCCCCCCGCATCGCCATCTCGGTCACCATCTCAACACACACACAGATACACACACAGAGGCGGCGGCGGCGGCGCCTTTCGCAGCAGCGACCTCCACTACCACACGGAACGCCCAAACGACTGGATTATTGAGGATTTATTCCACTAAAAACCAGATTCCTCCACGATTGGACCGGCCATTGCTATCTCAAACCCCGCCTCTCTCAAAGCGGGACACGAAAGCTCGGCTCCTTACCAAATTCAACAAGAAAAAGATCGTTCGTGGGCTCAACAAGCGACAGGAATCTAACAGAATGGGCAAATCAGACCCTCGGCGTCCATTTGCGCAAGAAATGGGCTCTGAAATCGTCTAAGCAGAAAGGATTTGGGAGGGATTTGACGGCGGGGGGGAGGGAGCAAAGCAAGGTTCTTTTTTACAGTGTGCTGTTTTGTTTTCTTGCGGTGCGGGGAAGGAAGAGGCACCGCACCGTTCATAGAGAGAGAGGTGTCTGCGTGCGGCTGGGTTAAGTACAACGTCCGGCGAGCTCTGGGCTGTCGGATTACCGGATGGACGGGTGGGATCTCACGGGGGGGTTTGGTTGCCTAGGGTTTTGCAGTTGCGCACATGGTGGCACGGTGCACGCACGGGCCAATGCTTCTTTCCTTCTTTCTTTTGGTTAAGAAATCGAAATCGAATTAGAAATTGAAATTGAAATTGAAATTTGCTTGCTACTGGAATGGGTGTGGATGTGGATGCGGGTTGTGTTTGCTTGCTTTCCCGTTTTTGCTCTTTGAGCCTTTTGAGGTTCACATTTTCTAGATTCCCCGATGGTGCTACTGACTTTCTTTTGTCTTGGCTGTAAATTTTGGTAGTAATTGCTCAAGACAAATACTCCTAACGCGGGTCCGTCTAATGAACCACTTATATATAAGTTGCACATGTGATCTAATATAATATGCTTAAATTTTATGAGAACAACATTATGGATATAACCGGTACTACGAGACTGCTTTCCATGTCAGATCTTTTAGTACTATATCTAATGCCTTTGGGACCACATACACTCCTTTAATTATTGGAGTTTTTCCTTGTGATTTCAAATCTCCACTTAACGCAAGCACCTTAGAGCATGTACAATGGAATTATATTAGCCGTCTATAGTCATTGTCACGTAAAAATTTTTCTGACGTGGATGAAAGAGAATAAGAAGAGAGAAAGATGTTATCTACAATCATGTAGCCGACTATAGCACAAGAAACAAGAAAAGCATTAAAAGATTGTGTGTTCTATAAAGACAACTAAAAAGACAGCAACTATCTGTACCATTTTATGCGTTGTCTTTAGTGTTGTCTACATGTGATATGGAGGTTGCTATAGACAGCAGCTGTCTATACTATGCCCTTAGGACTAGTTGAAACTCAAGGGAAAACAACTGTGGATCACAAGTCACAAAGAAGTTTATTTTCGGAAACAGTAGTCACAGAGAAGTGGGTGGAGTGATACTCCTAAACTAAAACTGTTTGTACTTTCCTGATTGGGAAGTTCTTCGAGATAATTGTGTAAGCACGGTGAATAAGTAGGAATCCTTTGCTTATATGGCCCCTGGGTGTTTTCTTCTCCCGAACTAACCCCCTCGCGCACAAATTTGCATTTTTGCCCCCCCCTCCCTCTCCTTCCAGGGTCGGAGAGTGGGGAATGTCACTTTCCGCACTCCCCGAGCGCGGAAAGGCATGAGAGGTCGGCCCAACATGACCGACCACTTGCCATGGCGTGCGTGAGGGAAGAGCCTTCCATGATGGCCGAGCGTGAAACTCCCTGCCCACACTGGCCACCATCCATTCCGCATGAGATTTATACCGACGCCTCTTCCGCTCCACCGATCAAGAATCTAGACCCCCCGTTATATGTTAATGGAGTGTTTTGGTGATTAATGACAAATGCAATTGTGAGACTAACATGTTTATTGATATACTTATTGTTTAGTCTCAATTAGATATAAATGCGATAATCATGAAGGCATGTATGTGATTAATAACAAATCAAATTCATTGGATAAACAAAAGGAAAATCCAAACATGTATGCATTTATAATGACAAATCTATTTGTGAGACTAACTCTCTTATTGTTATATCTCATGATTAGTCTCGTTTGGATATAAAGAACAAAAGAGGTATGCATTCTACTTTGTATTCTTATACCCTGTTGCATTCCTTGGATCCAAAATATAGGTTGAACTTCACCAAAAGAATTAACCTAAATATGTGCATATGTTCTTACTACATATTCATGTATGCACACATATAGGGGGAGTTCATTCTATATTTTGAGGTTTCATTAGTATTGATCCATATTCCTGTTTCCACATATTTGGGATCTTTACTTTGAAATATATCCTGTGAATATATTTAACTTGTATAGTTAATATATTCATATGAGTATATAAGACCTGTAGTCTAAGTATACTTATATGTGAGTATAACATAACTTGTGTAGTTCATGTGCACTCACATATCCTTGAATATATTTAACTTGTGTAGTTAATATATTCATGTGTGTATATGAGACTTGTATGCTCATATATCCTTTGAGTATATATAGTTTGTGTAGTTCGTATATACTCACATCAATTTCTATATTCAATTACTTGCAATTGAAGTGATTATCATCACTTACCATAGAGGGAAAGATTGTGGTATCTTGTCCCACCATTATGAGTTAATGGTATGGAGTGGTAATTAATGATAATCATATTATAGAACTAATACTTTCCATGAGTTTGATGAATAGGTTGAGTTCTATAGTTGGAGACTTTAGAAGATCATCATGTGTTGATGATATTGAAGTCAAGAGCTTGGAGTAAAGGATGCATCATATGTTGATGTGTATCAAGTTCAAGAAGAAGAGATGATCACGAGTTGATCATCAAGTCAAAAGAAGACCCATCATGTGTTGATGGAAGTCAAGTGAAGGATGCATCATGAGTTGATGCATATCAAATCATGACCCGGACTTGAAGCAAAGATGTGTGTCGTCAAGTTTCAAGTGGTTGCGCAAGGCAAAGGTATGACTAGCTAGGGCTAAGGATTCGTTTCTAGTCTTTTACCGGTCTTGGTGTTTGGTTAGAAGACCGGATTACTAGTATATGTTGCCGTACTATTAAGAGGGGTCTTTTACTAGTAGCTTGAGTTAGTTATGTGTTGATAGCTCATTGTGTTTGCTCTAGCTCATCTTATCATGTTGCCAATATTTGTGAATGTGTTTTGCAAATAGTTGTGGCTCATGGATAACCCTTGTAGCATGTGACTTAAGTTTGCGAATGTGTTTTGCAAATGGTGTAAGTCCATGTACCTTATTCCTTGTAGTGCGATTCTATAAGTTGGCAAATGTGTTTTGCAACTTGTTGAGAATCTCACTTGAATCTTTATTTGCATCGCGCGTCAATTTGGCAAATGTGTTTTGCAAATTGAGTTGAAGCGAAATGCAATTTGAGGCATTGATTCTAAAAGTTGGCAAATGTGTTTTGCAACTTGTTGAGAGTCTTGTCTTTAACATTGTGTGCATCTTGCATCAAATTAGCAAAATATGTTTTTGCAATTTGAGTTGATGGAAAAATCAAAATGCACTTTTGTTTCTTCTTTGGCGGCCCGACCGCCAAGAATTCATGGCCTGACCTAAGAAGATGGATGTCTTGGTTGTACCACACTTATTTTCGGTACAACCGTGGTGCGGTTGATCCGATTTTTCTGAGGCGGCTTGATTTTTCCAGAAGAGATGTTTTTGGTCCTTAGCCAATTCTGTGGAACTTTTCTTGAGCAATGATCGGCGGCGTCTATTGGGCGGTTCGACCGGGCTGGCTGATCGCCATTAGTTGGCTGGGCGATCGACAGATGAGCTCAACGGCTAGTTTTATAGCCGTTGGAGCTAAGGGCGGTTAGACCGGCCATTATACGGCGGTCAGACCGATTTCGTCCAGATTCTCTGGAATCTTCTCCTAATGGCTAGTTTTTGTGTGTGGGCTATAAATACCCACCTTGGCCGTGTGTGGGAGGTTGCTGGTGCCCCTAGACATTCCTTTGAGCAAAGAGCAAGCCTCTCATTCTCTTTTGTGCATGTGTTGTACTTAGTGAGGTTAGAGAGCAAACCCTAAGTGCATGTGTTGCCTTAGGTAGTGGATTTCGTATCCATTTGAGTTTAGACACTTGATTGGTTCAAGTGAGCATTGAAGACTTGTTACTCTTGGTGTTTGCCAACACCTAGACGGCGTGGAGGCGTCGTTGCGCCGGTGAGCTTCTTAAAGAAGATTGTGAGAAGACCCGGGCGGTTTGTGAGTGGTGTGGTGCTCGCCATCTCTGGAGTGGAGGAAAGAGCAACCCTAGTGGAGCGAGGTGTTGGTTCGGTTTGGAACCGGTCCAAGTGGTTGGACTTACCTCGGAGGCGGGTGCTCAATTCGTGGAGCCAGTCCAATTAGTTTGGGCTTGCCTCAACGTGGATTAGGGGAGACCGGCAAGTCTCCGATCACCACAGGAAAACATCGTCGTGTCATTTGTGGTTTGATTACTTGTGCAATTTATATTACTTGTATTTAAATTGTTTAATTATATGTGTATGATTGCTATCATTTATATAGTCTTTATTGTTGGTGCACTTAGTTGAACCTAGTTGATTTAGGCTTTAATTGTGCAAAACCGTATTTGTATTAGCTTCCGCATTAGAAATCGGTTTTAGCCAAAGAAGTTTTTAAAATGCCTATTCACCCCCCTCTAGTCGGCCTCCTCGAGCTTACACCGATCGCAGAAGGAGAGGGAGGGGGGCCAAAAATGCAAATTTATGCACGAGGGGGCTAGTTCGGGAGAAGAAAATGCCCAGGGGGCCATATAAGCAAAGGATTCTATAAGTAGAACCAAGCGAGGAAAGAGAAATTTATATATAGGAATCCACACTTGGACTACCGATCCTTTGATTATCTTCGTGCCATTTTTTTTCGATTTCATAAACGAATCTGCTAAACTACAAGTACGTCATGCAGTAGTGCGTACATGCACAGTCCAAGGGATAGGTAGACACAGGGGCGAAGCTATGCTGGGTGCTCGAGCATAAACTCCTCCCGCCACACCAAGGGTACCCCTTAGTCCCTCACTACTACCTCTGCCAATTTTTTTTTTGGGAGGGGGAGGGGGGCGGGGGTGTAGAAGGAAGAGCACCGGTTGTTATCCACAGAAGAAGATGGTCCCGAAGCTAGAGGTAGAGGACAAATGAACTTGGGCCGAATTCATCAACTCTTGGTAGCAAGGCAGGCCCACATTCCATCAACCCAATACCCCAATCCCACTTCAACACCAATTGGTCGAGTCATACCAAGTCCAAGACGGCAAGAATGACTTGGGCTCAACTTACCAGCCACCTCCATCCCTATTCCCCAATTCCAGTCGTAAGAACGCAAGCACGACGGGCTAAACCTAGGCCACTAGGTGGCAGCGGCGAGGCAGGCATGACGAGGCATGGCTCGGCAGCAAGGCAGGGGCGCAAGCTGCAGGGTAGGGTATGCGGCGAGGCAGGGCGGGATGGGGCGCAGTGAGGCAACAAGGCAGGAGCGCATGGCATAGGGTAGGGTGTGAGGTGAGCCACTGTGAGACAGGCTAAACCTAGGCGGTGACGGGCGTTGGTGCGCGTGGCGCTGCGGGGTAGGGCGAGGGCACGGCTCGGCAGCAAGGCAAGGGTGCAGGGTAGGGTGCGAGGCGAGGCACGGTGAGGGTACACTGTGCAGGTGTGGGGCAAGCGGTGGGTGCACCGTGAGCGCGTGGCGGGCTGCGAGGTGCTAACGCGATGGTGACACTGAGGCCTGAGGCTGCTGTCTACTGAGCCGGGGCCCTAAGTACCAAGTTATTAACTCTGCCTCGCTCTCTCTCCTCAATCCTAAGTCTCGTTAGTCTCTCTTCAGCAGAGACTATCGCCAATATGCTGGGAAATGCAGCCTTCTCGCTAGGCTCCCCAGCGTAGATTATTTTGATCCGCTCCCTGACCTCGTCAGAAGAAAGGGCTTCAAGAAAAAGGACATAAGAGATTTTAAGGTTTTACGATAATCAGTTAATGAACTATACTGGTCGGAGCTTCTTCAAAGATTTACCATCTCGTAAGTCTATGATTGCTTCATCACGACCAATGAACCAAAGCAGAGATTGGGTTAGGAGTTTCAGAGGACTGATTCGGCGTATGGTGAAATCTCTCACCATATGCTAGGAAGTTAAGCCCTTGATCCTTAGATCTCAAATGGCATCCACGCATCTTCTGACCATCCCTGTCTTCTCCACGGTCCCCTTCACTTGGGATTCTCGTTCGCCCTGATTCCGGCGAAGTAGAGGCCGTTGTCCTTCGTGACCGCCATGTAAAACCAGTTCTTTTTTCATGATGACCACGAGGACTTCAAATACATTTGGATGTACTCGTCAGGCTTCCCGTCGTGAAAGTGCAGCGTGCATTCTCCAGGAGCCGTTGTGGATCTTCCTAACATTGCCATCCGATAGAAATACCTGAAGAGCTTCAAGTTTGGTCGCACTCCCAGGTACACCTCACACAGGTAGGTGAAGATGCTAATGTTGGCGATGGAGTTTAGGGCCAAATTCACCAACTCCACCCCATAGTACTCCAGAACGCAAGGGAGGAATTTGTGCACCAGCACCCTTAGCCCGCACTCGATATAGGCGAGGAAAACTGGGATTTTCCCATCTCGCAGCTCAGAAAGTGCTCTCCAACCGCTGACCTCCACTTGATCAGATTCCTATCCGGGAGCATTCCGATCTTCTCACTCAGATCCAAAGCCATCCACTTTATGATTTGCTCCGACATGGTGAAATTTCTCAAAGGGATGAGAAGTGGTCGGAGGAGGCTTTGATGTCGGAAAGACAACAAGAGGTCAGAAAGGTTTCCTTGGCAAGGAACCGAAGGGGATTGAAGGAGGATCTGAAAGCGTAAAAGCTCTAAAGCCCAGCAATGGGGATTTTATAGTTTTAGATCTTTAACTGCAATTGGGAGTAATCTAAAGTCCAACAGACAAAACTTTATTGTCCAACAAACAGAAAACTCTTTAGTTCCCAATGCAAGTTCTCAACTTTAAAGTGAACACAAACCACCTCATATATCACGATATTAAATAAGGGTCTGCTCGATATGACTTCATCGAAGAAGGTGTTCGCACGACATGTTCATTTAAAGTTCGGGGGCTAGCTGACGAGGATTAAAACCTCTAGGTATTACTTTAATACGTAATAAAAGACTAGACGTCTTCATGGTCGTAACACCTAAGGCTAACGATTTCACTGGTCGTAAGAATTCCAGAGGTTACATAATGGGTACCCTGGTCGAACAAGGTCCTGTGCCTAGTCTCCGACCAGGTAGCCGCTCGAAAAAGCTATGAACCGTATCCGGATATGACTCGGTATATTCTTTACCATGTGATGAATGGAACACGTCTCAGATATTCCATACCATGCGACGTTACATAATCCTAAGACACTGACAACAACCACCATACGGCTGAGTGTCTCACAGACACTTAACCGCAGAGCAGTTGATACATTATTAACTGTCGCCTCACTCCGACCAGTCGCGACGTTTTACCAGGGACGCCTTCTCTAGGCGTAACTGTCACCTCTTCAGAAATTATTTAAGGGTGGAGCACAAAAAAAAGGGCGATCTGAGACAATCAAGACAGTAGCATCAGATTAAGAGCAACACAATCAGCCTTAGACTCATGCTTTAAGTCTAATTGATTAGCATAGCAAAGATCATAGTCAGTGTAATTATAATTAGTCCCCAGCCGGATCGTAGACACCTCTATAAATCCAGTTCGTATCAATAAAGAGCAGCCCCATTATCTCCTAGGAGATTTGTGTCATTTTCTTCTATTTTATATCGTAAGATCGGCGACTCGATCGTCGACACAAGGGCTTCGAGGTCAAAGCTCACAGAGGAAGGTGAAATGAGACGACGACGATGCTAGTGTGCTTTGGTTAGCTCTGCGAGCAGCAATAGTGAAACTATCCTCCCTGTGAGGACACGAGCTGGGAAAATTGACCATGAGGAAGAGACAGTTGAGGTGACCAAGCGAGACAACGGAGGCAGGAACTCACCTCAATGATGGGAATCAACGGGCGAAGCCGATGGCCGGAATTGGGGAAGGTGATTGTCACGGCTTGCATTCTCCTCCACCCAAGGCAGAGAGGAGGGGAAAAGCTAGGGGGAAACACAGAGGAGGAGCAGGAGAGCAAGATGACGCGCTTGGTCGTGGCTCAAATAGCGAGCAGAAGTGGGGAGATGGCAGCGACAGCAACACTTGCCTTGGGTGCGAGATCTTGCAAGCGGCGTGTGAGTGAGCTGAACGTGCTTTGAGGTGACAAGACCGTAGCGGTGCAAGAGAGGGTGAGAGGCTCGAGGCACAGGGTCTGACGACGTCTGGTTCGCTCGGCGCACGTGCGTACGGTAGCAACGGGCGAGAGTAAGGCGAGTTGGCACACGGTGAAGAAGCACAGTGCTTCTCCGTATGGGCTGGCAGGTGGTGCTAGGGCCCACTTGTCAGCGAGCACGTGTGCGAGATAGAGCGAGGGCTGGGCTGGGCTGCTGCTGCTGTTGGGCCTCGGCTTGCTCACACGCCGCGAGGGGGGAGAAAGGAAGGAGATGAGAGGAGATTTGAATTTGAATTCATATTTGGAAATGGTTCTTGTACACGATTGACTTTTAGATTTTTGCATATCGACATTCGTGACCAAAGGAAAATGTTTTAAGTTTCTAAATTACAAGGAAGGGCTTTTGGGAATTCTTAAAATGCAACAAAAGTTTTTGAATTTCGTATAAATTTTAAATTAGTTCAAAATTGGGATGTTACAGATCTCGAGCGCGTGGTCGGTGACGGTCCTCACTCATCCTAATCCTGCCTATCTCTGTCCGCCCATTCCGTGCACAGATACACTGCTGCTCCTCCGATCACCGATTTGATCGTACTATTTTTACTAAAATAATAATATCCTCTCTCCAAGAACAAAAGGAACCATCACGAGTCGTTCTAGAGGCAAGCGAGTTTTTTCCTCTTTTAACCATAGTTTTTCCCTTCTGGAAACTACAGTAAACTTCCTTTTTAAAAAAACTACAGTAAACTAGAGCCAAGCAAGCCTGACTGAGGTTGCATACATATGGACCAAACTATTATAGTGTACTGTAGATAGCTCGGTCGGGCTGGTCGTGTTTCTTGCGCGTACAGATACAGGGAGAGAGAGCGTGGAGACAAGTTTGATGTGCCTTGACTAGATTCTCCTAGATTGCATGATGTACTCCATTATCCTTAGGGTAATGATAAGGGTCTTACGTCTGATGGACCTTACGTCTAGGACGGTCATCCACCATTGCACATTAATCCAACATTCCTAATGCCCTCATAACATCGGATGCTTCCCAATCCTCGGCCACATTACTCTAATCCCAAAAACTCCACTCGTGCTGCTCCCCAAATACATCACAAGCGTGAGGCATCTATGGCTCCACGCCACCAACAGAAGCTGCAGTTCCTTTGCCTCTTCCCATGCGTCTTTGACCTCTGCGCCCTGCTCCCGCTCTCCCTCTCTCTCATAGCGCCCGACGCCTCCTTGCTTGTCGTCGCCTCCTCCTCCCCGGCCGTCGCCACGCGAACCCTTCGCCGCTTCCTCGCGATGTCAGCGTCTTGCTCCCTCCCGCTCCGCGTCTGGCATGAGCTCGCCCTCCCCGACGACTTTGAGGACTCCGTCGTCTCGCATCATCCCCACCTCTTCTGCCTCATCCCCAACACCGTCGAGCTCAACACCCACATTCTACACCTCATCGCGGATCCGGCGACCGAGGATTTCACTCCGACGGTGGAGAAGACCCGGTCAGGCAAGTACACATTCAAGCTGCAGTTCTCGCCGGGGTTCAAGTTGGCCACCGTAAAAAAAATGTTGCAATCGGTAAATTGTATTGTTGCGGCTACTAAATTTGGATGTTGCAAATATACCACACTCAAAAGTTGAAGATGTGGTTGCATTTTTGTTGCAAGCTTCTGAAACAATGTCGCAACAATTATTTTCAGATGTTTCTTGCAATGACTTTTTTGTTTTTGTTGCAGCCCCTCCACCATTTGATTGTTGCATCATTGTTCCAAAAATATTGCAACAATTATTTTCGGATGTTTCCATTGTTGTTTTCAAATGTTGCAATGTTGTGACTTCCAAGAATGTTGCAACTATTATTTTCGAATGATTCCACTGTTATTCTCAAATGTTGCAGACATCGATATTTGTTTGTTTGGGCCATTGGGACGAATTTTGAGGAGAAACGACGAACGAGATCGGGCGAAGGAGGAGTTTTTGGGGGATTTTGTTTGTGTCGGGGTGCTTTTCGCTTGTTGAGGAAGGGAAAAAACGGGTTAAGGTTGGACAACGTCGGATCAAACGGTAACATGTAGTATACGACGCTAGCGCTCGGACCGTCTGAGCGCTATTCGTCTCCTTATCCTTATTGGTAATTACCACTAATTAGTCGTATTCGATGTTTAACTACATGTTTGCGTGAGAATAAGTGGCTTCATCTGGCTATTAGGAAAGACGGCGTGCACTTTAATCCTCTGGGCTTGCTCCTTTGTTTTTAGCCCTGGCTTAATTCGACGATGCATCTGCTGGGCTTGGCCTTTCTAAGCCCAACTCCAGCTTCTTTTTTCAATTCCCGGTCTAACTTTTTTTTACCAAAAAGTTGCCGGCCTAACTGCTCTTGTTGCGGTGAGGCGTGGCCCGTGAGCAATAATAATAGGGGATGTTGTTACCGGGAGGATGCCTATGCTCCTCCCTGAAGCTGAAGTCCTGTTGCATTGTAAATGTGTAGAACCACCAAGGTAGACAAAGCATGAGAAGGCGTTGTGGCGTTCCCATCCCAGTAGAACGTACTACGTGTTTGCAGCCATCAGAAACAACAAAAGCAGCGTTAATTCAAATCAATTCAAACTCAGGCCGACGGCTAGAGCATGCAGAGGCTCTGTGCGTGCGCCGCAGCGCAAGAGATCGACATGAGCAAATCGATCGAGGTCGCCATCGTGGTACCTCTGGCAATGCATGCGAGCCAGGCCCACGGCCTCTCCGCCTCGCATGTCGCAGCGGCAGAGATGGCGGCCCTGCTGCACCAGTATCCCGTTCCCGCCACGGAGCAGGGCGACTGGGCGCGGCGAGTAGTGGAACACCGGGAGCAGGAGGCTGACCGTGTGGCGCCTGTGGCCCGGCGGGTTCACGCTGTCCGCCGTCTTCCAGAGCACCAGCTGCGGCCGCGCGGTATCGCGGTGAGCAAGGCACAGCTCCCCGCCGAGCTCCGTCAGGGTCACCGTGTACATTTCGCAGTCTAGCGCACGGCAGGACGGCAGCGGCGTGACGCTGAACGCCTCGTTGTCCAGCCTGAAGCTGAACCGGAGGAAGCCGCGCGGAGGGCGCCGTTCGAACTGCCGGTCCTGCATGACCCAGAACAGAGACCCCTTGAAGACCGCCGTTCCACGATCGATTACGGCGGGCCCGCCGCTCCACGATCGCTTACGGCGGGCCCGCCGCGGTCTCCCTCCACGAAGCAGAGCCCCCGCCATTAATGGTGAACACCTCCATCCCGGTGGTGGCGTAGGTCTCCGCGAACTTAACATGTTCCCGCGGCGGTAGTTGGCGTGGGTGTTGAATTCGATTCGCTAGACTATATACATTAGCCAGCTAGGATGTATCGAAAACCTTACAACCATAAGCTAGCTAATGCGTATACTCCGTTAAGAAGCAGTAATTAAGCCTCTAGCCCACGTGCATGCGGTAGATAGAACCCAGCCTATCTTTACTATTGTACTACGTGCGTTACAACGTTTAAATAAACATAATATAAGTTTTTAACTTAGAAAATCAATATCCATAAGGTAATTATCATACAAATAAAAGTTTCATACATAATTTGCATCTAATCAACAAGCCACATATAATCTTATCATAAGCCACAAACAAAAATAATTTAATTATCAACAGGAGATTCTTCAAATAACTTATGCGTATGAGAAAAACTACGAAACGGTATACCGTTCGTGTCCTTCTCAACGGGATAGCTTCGAGCCATTTGATCTAATTCACCAAATCACTTGATCTCATCCACACGCACCCAGCATCCCGAACCTTCTTTTTCTCAATCTCTCTATACACTTTCCTCTTCCTTTTCTCCGTAATCTCTCTCTCTCTTGAATCCTTTAATCCTCAACTCCTTCCCAAAATCAAGGAGCGTTGGGTGCAAATCTCGACACCAATCAACCGATGAGGCCTCATCCGTGCCATTTGAGTGGGCATGAGCGACAACATGCAAAGCAACGCAACGGTCACCGTGGGCATAGGAGGCGGCACAGTGAGCAGCAGTGCGTGAGCATGCAAGGCCGTGAGGATCCGGCTAGCAAGCGGGCTAGGCGGGGGAGCGCGCAAGCGTGGTGATGTAGCTCGTGGTCACAGCCTCACAGGGGCCATGCTGGTGGGCGGCTGCAAATAGGCGTGGCGAGGTGGCTCGTGGGTGCGGTGAGCTCTACGGCCACGAAGGCATGGAGGTCTGACGTCGAACACAGTCGTGGATTGCAAGCATGTGAACCTTGTTCGTTTTTTCGTGAATTTTGATCGAATTTTGAATCTTTTATGAAACTTTGCATAAATTTGTTTTAAAACACTGCACGCTTTTCAATTAATCTTTGGTAGTTGCCCAAAACTTCATGCAAGCCAAGACTCTATGATATTTGACTTGTAGAACATCAAAAATTGTTGAAACTCTACTATACTTGGCTTTAGAATCTCCAAGTCTTGTTGAAACTATATGATACTTGGCTGTGGAATCTTCCAAATTTTTCTGAAACTCTACTATACTTGTGGATTTTAGGAACATCAAATTTGTTGATGAAACTCTATGATACTTGCGGTTTTAGGAACCCCAATTTTGGCGATGAAGCTTTATGATACTTGCGGCTTTAGAGCCTCTAAATTTGTGTGATACTCTTTGGTATTTGGCTGTGGAACCTTCCATTTTTTTGAAACTCTATGATACTTGCCGATTTTAGGAACCCCAAATTTGTTGATAAAACTCTATGATACCTACGCCTTTTTATTTCAGATTTATAACGGTTAAAACACTTGAACTTGAGATCACCTTTGAAATTTAAAGTTTTGAATTTGAAACTTGAAGTTTCCTTTTTTAAACTTGAAACACATCTGGAACTTTAAGCTTCATTATTTTCAAACTTCGAATACTTGTGAAGCTTGTTTGAAACTCGGAAGTTTCATCATGTCTCATCTATGATTGAAACTTCCTTGAAACTGTTTTTGAAACTTGCAATTTTTTATGAAACTTACTTGAAACATTCCTCAAACTTCATGAAAAAGCGTCGAAAGCATTTTGAAACTTTCACAAAACACGCTGAAATATGTTTGAAACATCAAACTCGTAACCTGAAACCTTTTTGAAACTTTTCACGAAACACATTGAAACCTAGTCGAAACTTCAAACTCGAAATCTGGAACTTTGAGCCACTACAACTTCACAAAACTGCTATACCGTTGGAAATACATTATAATAGTATAGCGTGGGCTAGCAGCTCCCTATAGATATATGCATATTTATCCACAAAAGATCCTACCAACTTAAAGGGAGGGGGTGGTAGATTACAGACTCACCACCACCACTAAGTTCGTCTTTTAGAATAGTAAAGATAAAGAAAACAAGGACTTGTGGTGGTGGTGTGTTTGTCATTCATCTCCCCACCTCTTGAGTTGGTGGGATCTTTTGTGAATAAATAGATTATATGTGCATGTTTCTTATCGATTGGATGCAAATTATGTATAAAACCTGGGTCGTTACTAACATTTGGTGGTCCTAGGGGTGAAACAGAAATAAAAGGCTTTTTAATATATAATATTCTTTTAGAAAAATATACTTTTACTGTAGACAGTTAGCTGCGAACTTACGCATCCACAAAGTCTACATATTAAGGGTCTGTTTCGAACGCAAAAAAAAAAAATCCATATGAGACAATTTAATTTCCTGTACAAATCAAGAAAAAAAATCCTGTGACGGCCCGAGCATAAAGATGTTTTTAGTGTTTAGACCTCATATAAATCCCCAAGTTTAAAACTTAAGTAAACCAAAAGTTTAATTGGATAAGATGATCGCGCCCGAGATATACAACTTACGTATATTAAATTACTTTTGTTTTTTCCATGATTAGTACGGAAATTTACAGATTTTTTCTATAACTAATAAATAAATATACATTACTTATTTCTTTGTAACCGGAAAAGACGTTCTCATCAACAAAACCATTCAAAAGGGTAGTACACATATCATAAACCAACCCTCTAAAAAAACAATCGTGGACTAGCATTCCGCGGACTACACAATCTGTAACACGCAGAGTTAATGAAAACCCAATTAAGCATGTTTGAAAATGGTACTATAGTTGCATTGATCTCAATTGATGTATGGCCACGACAACAACTAGGGAAGGAACACAGATATATGTCATTGCTTACGAGGAAGGCTTGCTTTATCTAGGGTCTACAAAACTTTAAGACTCTAAATTCTATTAATACAAGACTACAAGTTGGGTCTTTGCAATTAGTGAATCATTCTTAAGTACATACAACAGGGGCTTTCTGAGTCTGGGCCCGGAGCGGTCGTCCCTTTTGCCTATGCCTAGAAACATGCCTATATAAAACTTTTATTTGCAGTGATAAGTACCTTATTCATATTGATTTTCTAAGTTTTATATTATGTTTATTTGAAATTCGTTGTGACACACGGGAACTCGACTAATATATGCATACGTAATCTAGCTGACTAGATAGGTTGAGAAACAAACAAACCAAAACTGGACTGAAGGAAGTTGGGGACGTACTCTACTACTAGGTAACATCGTCGGTTGTCCAAGAGTTCCTCTCAAGAAAAAAAGGAAAAGGAAAATAAGACCATTACAAGAATAAGACCATTACAAGTGAACTTTTTTTATTAATTAAACTTTTTTTAAATTTTATTTTAAAGTTAACCGTCGACGCACTTTATTTTCAATTATGACATCTTTGGTCACGCCACGGGTGGTGACGTGACAAAACAACACTATCACGCGTCAGGATAAGTCCCCAAAATAACACTTTTTGTCACGTCGCTGGTTGTAGCATGACTAAATAACACTGTCACGCCACTTCCAGTGGCGTGACAAGAGTTTGATCAGAAATAGGCTGGCGTGACAGTGTTATTTTGTTACGCCACAGGTGGTGGTGTGACCAAAGGGGTCAGAATTGGAAATAAAGTGCGTCGAGTGTTAACTTTAAAATAAAATTTAAAAAAAGGTTAATTAATAATAAAAAAAATTCATTACAAGTCCACGAGCATATATAATAGTAGTTGCATTGCTCGTGCGTAGCTTGCAGATATGACGCAAATTGACCTGCTTTCGGCGGGGCATCCCACGGAAAGGAGAGGAGGGGACGCAATATGCAATATGCATTATGCTTATGCATATGCATATGCTGCTGAGCACAAGATAATATTATTAGGGAATTAATCAATTGATGGTAAGAGAATTAGCTTCTTCTCTTGTATGGAGCACATAACATACACCTGTCCACAAGTGATGATGGGGAGGGACACACAAAGCAAGAAAGAATGCCGTTGGTCATGCGCGCATGTGGCGATTATTCGGCGAAGCTAGCGTAGCGCGCGTATATATTTTCAGTCGATCGAAAGGCCAGTCTTGTGGATGCCCGTCCTGCCCCAATATTATATTATTATGTTCTCTTCTATTCTCTTTAGACTTTGGTGTAGTATTATCGGTCATAATTGGCTATATGACACTCAACTTTTATATCCTTAGCTATTAGACACATAAAAAAAACGTGTCTTAGCAAAGGACACTAAAATTTACAGGGGTTCTTTACTGTTAGACACTTCTTTCATTAAAATAATATATCCGACCGATTATAAGAGAGAAACTTTGTAAAATGACATTGATGCCCTCAACGCAGATTGTCTAGCTCGGTTACACATGGCACGGCGAAGACGATGAGCCGTGCATGGGGGCATATGGTCGTCCGAGACAGCCGGTGGCGCGGCGACGGAAGGAGGAGGCGTAGCCCTCTTCTGCCGACGACCGGGAATGGCTGCGGCTCGGCTGGCCCCTCTAAAAATCAACACGTACAGCGGGGGCAATGCATATGCACCTATCAGCTGCCACTAGTGCTACTCTCATCGGAGCTGGGGGCACGAACCGAGTAGGCAGGACCCACACGAAGCACGAATGATTAAACTAATCACCTTCTTCCTCCTGTGTGCTGGCTGACAGCATGTGTTACTGGTTGTAGGTACCGCTGGACAGGACAAGCTAATCTTGTAATGATTTGGCCGGTATTGTCGCAAGAAAGCAAGCAGCATGCATGCAATTGCAATACACCTTAATTAATTTCTTCTCCCAGCGGAGCCTATACGCATGCATCCATGCAGTACTACTCCGTAGGGTATAATAAGATAGTATAGTCATTCGCCTATAAGAATTTTTATATCATCCGTAGACAAAGACTAAAACAAATCGTATAATTGCATGCAGACGGTGGCCGTCTTTTTAGTTGTCTTTATAGAACACATAATCTTTTAATGATTTTCTTATTTCTCGTGCTATAATCGGCTACAGGATTGTAAGCAATATTTTTCTCTCTATTTATTCTCTTTCATCCACGTCAACAAAAATCCTATATGACATGACTATCGACGGCTGACATAAGTCCATTGCGTATTCAAACACGTACGACCACAGGTTCTTAACATGAGCTAATCGATCGAAAAGAGGAATCGACAAATGACAAGCAACACAAGTACAAGTTCAGTTGTTCAACTAACGACTCACAATCGCCTCTACCCTCTGTGATGAACTATTGCGAGCTTCCTCTGCTGCTGGCCTGCTGGTTGCTGTTGCGTGCTGCCTCTGCTGATGCTCCCCGTCCCCGGCCGCCATGGCGCTGCTAGCTTCCACCGGTTGCCGCCCATAGGCTAGCTGGTTATCGACCTGCTGAGCTGTGCTACAGGCTGCCTGTGCGTGCGTCACTCGCTCGGAATGGATGGAGATGCCACTGCAAGAAACCAACAAGTGCATATACGCCGCCGCCGACGGAGGGGTTGGTTGGTGGTGGAATTTACACTTCTCCTTTCTCCCAAACCAAGGAGAATACACGGTTAAGATGGCATGCATGTGATCAAATGGCTAGATGTGCACTCAGCTCGTAAGAGCTAAGTCCACACGTTTTGTGGTTCACACGACTGGCGCCCGGGAAACCAATCTGATAGCGAAGCTGGGGCCCAGGTGTCAGTGAGGGTTTCTTCTTGCTAGAAGCAAGCCTAGAACTAGAACACGGTCCGGTTGGCGTACGTACCGTACGTGTGGGGAGTCGGCGGCCTTGTCCTGTGGTGAGCAGCTAGTGCCAGCCTGTCCGTGTCCGAAATAAATCCAGGTGAGAGAGACAGACAACGATCCAGCCGTACGCAGGCCCGAGTTGAGTGGAGTCACCCAACTGCCCTCGTGGGAAACCAAGCCGGAGGAGGGTAGTTTGGTCATTTCAGATGCACTCGATAATGGTAATGGATTGGCTTTTCAACGGGCGACGCCGTCGCGCCGGCCCTTTTGACTCCACTCCGTCCTCTCCCCATCCCTCACGCCGTTAATAAACTTCACCAGCCAATCACGCCCTAGCTAGCGCGAAGTACTTATTCCACTCCCTCCCAATTCAACTATATAAGCTAATACGGGCGCGCATGTTGTTGTTTTACGTGTTTTTTCTTCTTCTCAGACATCGATGTGGATCATCGCCAGACACAATGCCGTAGATGAGTTCATCTTTAGCGACATGTCTCTCTCTATATAAGTTTAATACTAATAATAGATAACCTAGTAGTATGTAGGTATCTAAATTTGGAATTTTTGGCTACTCTAGCCGTTTGCGTCTCCGTATTTGCAAATCTAATAACCTTAAAATCGTATTTACAAAAATAGCACCGTTGGTGCACGGTGGTAACGCGCCAATACCCCGTGCGCCGACACGTGTCCACCCAAATTCAATTCAATTAATTTTTTAGCTCAAAAATTCATTTTTCAATGACACGCGTTTTGCAGACGGGCGCTGGCACGCGTTACCGCGGCGCCAACGTGCTATTGCCACACGCGGCGCCAACGCATACGTGGCGGCATGAGTATTGGCGCCAAGACGGTGACCATTCGCCATATACGTGTCGACGACGGCAATACCGCACACAAGGATGGGCGCCACGGTGATGCTATTTTTGCAAATACGATTTTCACGTGGTTACATTTGTAAATACGGGACGCAAACGCACTAGATTAGCCAAAAACTCCTAAATTCGAATGTACAACA